>JBBMKD010000115.1:18330036-18360507 GCA_037834095.1 Argya squamiceps
GGGCGACAGAGCGAGACTCCGTCTCAAAAAAAAAAAAAAAAAAAAAAAGAATTGGCTAATTCTTCTTCAAATGTTTGGCAGAATTCACCAGTAAAACCATCTAGGACTGGAGATTTCTTTTTGGGGAGTTTTAAAATTATGAATTCAATTTTCTTAATAGCGAATGAGCTATTCAAACTATTTCATATTGGATAGATTTCAGTAGTTTGTATTTTTTAAAGAATTCATACATTTCACCTAAGTTGTCAAATTTATGGGCTTAGAGTTGTTCACAGCATCCCTTTGTTCTTTAAATGTCAGTACAGTCTGTAGTGATGTTTCTTTATTAGTTCTTATTGTTTGTAATTTGCATTTTTGCAATCATTCATTAATACCACGCACAGTCACTTGTTAACCAGAAGCAACATCAGGCACCTCTTTGCACTTAATACACCACATAATATATCTGGCACTAAATGATATTTCTGTTTTTCTGAGAAGCCCATGTAAACATCCCAGCAAACAGATTCAGAATGCCTCTTTTCAGAGAATCACAACATATACAGAGTTGAAAGGTACCTCTGGGTGTTTTCTAGTCAATCTCCCTCCTCAAAGCAGGGTCAGCTGTAGCAGGTTGACTCTCGGGATTGTATCTCTTGGTATGACAGCTACTCCAAACCCTTAGCCCTCTTCGTGGCCTTTTGCTGGACATGTTTCAGTATGTCCATGTACCTCTGCTCTGGGCAGCACAGAATGGGACCAAGCACCTAGAGATGCCTTTAATCCAGTGCTACAAATTCAGTTTGGTGTCCACCAGGAAATGCAGGTCTACTTCTGCCAAGATGCTTTTCAGACTGTTGGCCACCAGTGGATGTTGGTGTCTGGGGTAATTCCAGCAAAAGTTCATGACTTTGCAATTTTTTTTGTTGAAATTAGTGACATTTCTGTGGACCTCTTCCTCCAGCATTTTGATCTTCTTCTAAATGACAGCACAACCACCTGAACTGGCCAATTTCCCTGGCTTTGTATCTTTTGCAAGCTTGCTGAGGGTGCACTCTGTCCCACCAGCCAGGGGTGGGATAGATGTGGTTAAATAGTTCTGGACTAGGATCAGGCCTGAGGGTACACTACTGAGGGACTGGGTTGGAGTTGGATTTCGTGCCACTGCTCACAAATCGTTGAGCCCAGTACATCCAGTTTTCTATCCACCTCCTTGCCCGATTACCTAACCCATACTTCATCATTTTGTCAATGAGAATATGATGGAAGGCAGTGTCAAAAGACTTGCTGAAGGTGAGATAAACAATGTCCACTGCTACCCTCATCCATTAAACCACACATTTCATTGTAGAAAGATATTGGGTTGGTCAGGCATGATTTTCCCATTGTAAAGCCTTCCATAATTTTCTGAGCCGTTTACTCTGAAAAGCACATAAAAGTTTATGAACTTCACCCACATAATTGTGATTAGTTTATAGCTGTTATGATATGGTAATTGTAAAATTGTTATACATACCAATCTCAGCATTAAAGCATAATTTTGATGTAAGCATGGAGTCTGTGGTTAATAAAAAAATGAGAGTAAGATGAAGCCCAGACAAGATTTATTCAAAAAGATGGGTTTGGAAATGCTATTTGGAAACCAGTTGTCTATCTTTTCAGGCAGGCCAGATATAAGAAATGTTTTCTTTCTCCCCTTTGCTGTAGAAGTTAAATGATTAGTATGATGTGTTTGGCCACAGCTCAGCAACTGAATCAGTGAAAGATTATGATCTCTTCATAACATTGCTTCTCTAATCTGTCTAATCAATGAGGCAGTATTCCTGTAAGATTCTCTCTGGGCTAGCAGATGAATGTTTGAGCAATGTGTGATTGTGAGGTTGCAGCAGCGCAGAAAGTTACATTGCATAGAAAAATATTTTCAAATTAAGATAAGTCTTATTTACACACTGTGGGAAAAGGTTTGGATAGTTCAGATAGTCCAGTTATTAGAGTTATCTAGAACAGGCTGCAAATCCATTCTATAAAAACATTGTCATATTTTTCCTTACCGGTTAAAACAGAGCAATAAAATGATCACAACACTTCTTTCTTTAACTATCTCTAAGCACATACAATGTATTTACAGACTGACTGCAACTGTAAATCAACAGTTGGTGTAAAGCTCTGATCTCCCCTGTATTTGCTGACTTTTGAGAAGTCTGTTTTCCAGAACAAATTTCCTTCTCCCCTGTATTTGCCGCACTATGAAATCTGTATGCCAATGCAGCCCAGTGTCTGTTAAGAGCTTTTACTAAGAACCCTCTGCTTGGCCTTCATAATTCGAATGTTCCCATTATTCTTAAGCTGAATTAGAAGCAGTTTCTTAGCCAAAGAAGAGCTTCCATAATCACCCTTGAATATGGTTTCTCTTCTTTTGAGCACACACAATAATTGGGCAAGAGTAAGTTTTCTGGAATAACAGAAATCCTGACTATTACTGTATTTAGATTCCATTTCTCTATTCTTAAAGCACCAATCAAGATTTTTCAATCTCAATACTTTATTTGAGAACTAATTCATAACACAATCTTAAATATAGTCTAGATAGAATGGTTTGCAGTTGTTTGAAGAAATCCTGTTCAAAGAAAATTATAAATGTTTAGGTCCATATTTTTATTCTGAGAGTCCCATGGTTTGAAATTCTGTCTTATAAATAAAGTAATTTTTTTTTCATGACAAGGAATATGCAACTGGCTTTCATAAGGGAATTTTATTCATGTGAGATTTTGTATCACAGGTATATCATTAAAGTTTCAAGTACCTTTGCAAAAGAATACCACCATTTTGGTGAACTTAGTATGCTACTGCCATCTTCCTGATATAGCTTTCACCTTCAGTGGGAACTGATGGTTCAATATTCAAAAATTACCTTTTCTTTACTGGAATACACCTTCTGATAACATTGGTCACAATGTGTAATATATCACATATTATTGTATTACAACTTTTCTTGTAAACTGCGTGTTGTAAAGGGTTTGAGAAGTTCCAAAGAAAAGGGACCTCACCCCCAACCTTTGGCACATGGATAACCCTCAAGTTGTTGGACACACCAAGCAGTAAGCAGATGGTCAGTGTTTCCCCACCCAGACCCAAAGCCGGGAAAAAGGGATGCACACGCCCTCTCTCCCTCTCTCTCTCTCTCCACCTTCTCCCATGTGGAGACAGGGGCTCTGGCACAGCCTCTGCCACATGGGCTGCCCTGAATAAACATCTTCATAACTCAAAGAGAGAGCACGCTTCCTTCTTCCAAGCCTGAATCCATGCCTCAGCAAGCTACTTGGAGAACCCACAAACTGCTATAAATTGGCTTGGGGATCAGCTAGCCGGAGAAAGCATTCTCACCAAACAAGCCACTTTAGGATTGTTTATTTTTTAATTTGGGATTTGGGTTTTTTCATGGTTTTCGTTTTTTGTTTGTTTTGGTCTGGTTCTTTTTTAGTTGGTTGGTTTTTTGTGATGCTTGGTCAGTTGGGTTGCTTGGTTGGTAGGTTGGTAGATTTGGGGGTTTTTTTCTGGTTTTTTTGTTTGTTTGGGGTTTTTTAGTATTATAAGTAAAACAGTGTATTTTCCCTTAGTCTTCAGAAACAGGGTTGTTTGGGGTTTGTACAATGGATGCACACACATATATAGCAACACACTTCTGATTGTAGCTTCAAGTTTGTGCCTGTAATTTATGAAATATCAAACGGTCAATGGCAAGAGCCCGTAAAATCCTGCTATTTCATGTGGATCTGCCAGAGAACAAGGCTGGTGCCGCAGGTACCATCTTAGCCATGGAGTTCAGCCCCTTGCAGGGACAGACCTGTAACTAGCAATAAACAGAGGATCCACACCTGGGATGTGCTGTGACACACCTACAATCATGAACTATAAAACTAAAACCTATAACAAATTTAAGACTGTAAAAAAGGCTTCTGAATACAAACCTGGCAATTATATCAATTGAACCTGAACAGAAGTGATAAATTTCAGTGTTAGCAAGACCCCCATCAAACATTACCTCCTTTCACAGCTGATCTCAAAAGCATCAGAGGAAACAAATTCACCCACCACGTTTTTCTCTCTGGGCATGCACCTAAAATATAAAAGCTTTCATAGCCCCACGGAAAGCTAGCAGAAGCACCAAAATTTTATTAATACTTCAAATAATATCAATGTTGCAACATAACAGAGAACAAGTCTCTTCCTCATGTTGCGTTTTCCAACAGATTCTAATACATCACAGGCATTAGAATTCACATTAGAATTTTATTTTCCATCTTCAAGATTTTTCTTCTATCATGCAATTCTTCCTATAAACTTGGCTATCCCTTTGTTTGTAACAGACATAGTTACAATACATAGTATTGTATATGGTATATAATAGTATATAATACATAGTTCAGCTGCAATTATTTCCATTACATATATTCTCCTGAAAATTCATGCTGCTTTTGGAAAACAGAATTTGAATTCAATTGAAGTAAATTTGTTTGAAAAATTATGAACTCTTTTTCTTACATGTTTGAAAAATTATGAACTCCTTTTCTTACATGTTTGTCCTTTTAATACTTCTTTCATACTGTTATTGCATTTTAACATTAATATTCTATTAGTAGAATTTTAAAAAATTATTGGTCTCATATACTTTTAAGAATTGAAAGGTAGTATCAAACTGGCGATATTTTGAGATTTTTTTCCAGAGGAAAACTTTTGGAAAGTGTGGTAACTTTCAAGGTGACCTAGAAAGGTATTTAAGGCACTGAAATATAACTGATCTGCTTAAGTGGTTGCGAGGCTCCTTCTGAAGAATATATGGTGTCTGTATTGATACCATCACATTCCAGAGGTTCAGGAACAGTTGATGGCTTGAAGTGTCATAGGGTACATAGGATTAGCAATGTTTGTTTTTGAGATGCTTGATAAAATTGATATTTTTGGGACTTACAGGTTGTATATTTATTTTTTCAAGACCATAAACTCTATAGATAGGCAGAGTGTTCGTGTTCTAAAATCATACAATACACTTATGCTGTTTAGGTACTTGGAATAGAAGAAATTTGCAAATATTACAAGTATAATTTCTAGTGTAGTGAGCTGTATAAAAATTTCTGTGTGGGGGTGATCAGCAATAGTCCTGGAGAACTAAGATATTTTTGTGGCATTATCCTATGCATAGGCACCCACTTTAAGTCAAACGTTTTGTAATTTTAATGCAATTGCAAACACAGTTTTATTGTGATTTCCTTTAATTCTGGCATCTGACTTAAATCATACTCATGTTTCTCAAGTGAAATTACTAGCTAACCAAAGCCAGTTAATTAAAATGTTTGTATTCTTCTGCAAATTTCTAAGCAATTTACAGAACATAAATTTAAAATTAGGAGGGATTTCAAGACAAGGCTACTGCAGGGAGTAAGATTAGTTCTTTTGTGGTTGTAAATGTTCATAAAATTCCCTCAGAAAATGTTTGAAAATACTGGAAAGTCTTACATCTTCTCATCTCAGTGCTACAGAATGTGTTGCACCTTGCTGAAACTTAAAAACTGCATTTTGGATCCTACGCTGCTACAAGACCTACAAAAACTTTATTGAAAGAATAGAAGAGTGGTGTGTAAAGCATGGTGGAAAAGTGATTAGAGATCATGATGTTCTTTTTGAAAAGTCTTTGAGTTCAAAAAATGTTGTAGAGTTTGCAGGAATTATTTGGGGACCATTTACACTGATTTTGGTATTTGTTTTTAGAGGGTTTGGGGTTTTTTAATGCATTTCTTAAATTGTGTAGTTTGTGTTTCTGGCTATACAAATGTGTAATGTGTTTCCTAGGCAAAAAACCACAGCATGACCAAAGGTTTGAGAAGCAGGAGAATAAGAAAGACTTATTTCTTAAGATTTTGCTGTCAAAGCATGGTTCTGTAAACTGCCTACCGATTGGCTGTTGCTCTTGTGCACCTTTTCTATTCTCAGGTGTAGCCACTGATACTTAAGAATTTCAAAGCCTGCAAAGGACCACTATAATTTTCTTGAATCTGATCTTGGTTTCAAGATCTTGCACAGCAGCAGACCTCCATTTTTCTGATTGTTCTTCTGATTAATCAAAGCCTTTTGCTACTATACCCCTTCCAACCTAGAATTTGACTAGCACATAATCTTCCAGCCATTGTAAGATTTTGTTGTGCCTTCTTATGTCTATTGAGCCATTTATAATCAGATATCAGTTTTCTTATTCTTCTTGTCACAAGCAGAACAGAATTGGATTTTGCTACACCTTCTTATTCTATAGAGCCACTTTGAATTAACTATCACTTTTCCTTTTTGATATGTTGTCACAAGCAGGACAGCCTTCAGATGGAGAAATATATTTGACTCATCATCAGTAAACATAAAGTTCTGATTATTGATTTGAATGTTGGAAGTGAGAGGAAAAAACTCCAAAAGCATTTATACAAGTACTTAGATAAACGTTTATTGTTCCCTTTCCTCAGCCTAAAGTTTTTATATGTTTTCTGCAAATTGTGCTCGGTCCTCCAGAGTTCACCCAGCGAGGTGAAGGTGGCACAGCAAACTGAGATGCTTTGTCCAGTGGCTTTCCCAAGTTCTGTGCCCCATGGTTTCTTTCTGCTGGCTGATGCTTCACAGATTTGTGACACTCCATGTGCAACTGTGTCCAGGACTCTTGTTTGTGCTCCGGTGCACATCATCCGTGGGCTGCAGGTCCTTCATGGATGTACCTACCCCCTTTTGGCATGAAAAGCATCCCAAGAATGCATATTCCAGTGTTTCTCCATATTATCTTAGTGGGACACCACTTGCTGTTCTGATCAGACATCCTTTAGCAGGTAGTTCCAAAGTTTTTTTGGTTTTCTCCACTGGTGCTTAAACAGATTTCAGCACTAACTGCAATAGCTTCCATCTGTCATCCCAGTCAGGTCACAACTGTGACCCCCTGCTCCTTAAATTTTTTAATTCTCTCTTTTATATAATATATACAATAATACACAATAATAAACCCACTATTGCTGCTTTTTCTGGATGAACAAATGGACTAAGCTAGTTAAGTGTCTCAAGATAAGGCCTGCCTTACAGACAACAGACTCTAATTATACTTATTTTCACAGAATCATAGAATAGTTTGAATTGGAAGGGACCCAGAAAGATCATCAATTCCAGCTCTTTATTGAATGGCCCGTATGGGTTTTGCACCGACAATGTTGGTGTTGTTAGTACCATGCATTTTCAAGCCCTTTCTAAGTTTTAAGTATCATTTTTAGAGAATTGAATGTGACATGCTGGTATAGTTCTATTTACCATGTGTACAAATGCCAGTCTCAATATTCAGATTTAAAATTTTCTCTACTAGCATATCTAGCATTATTTTGATTACTGCTTTGCTGATCATTCTAAGCTGAGACTGAAGTCTTGTGATTTACCTACATTTAATACGTTTTTCCTTTTCTGAAGGAAAACAATACAGCATTTTTGGGACATTTGGGGTATTCTGTTCTCTATTCCTACTGTTTTGTGTTGTGTCTAACTTGATTTAGAAGCTGTGTAAGACTGATAAGTTGTTTAGAAGACTGTGTAAGCTGTTTAGAAGGTTTAATGAGACTGATAATCCATTGCTTAAAGTCTTGCAACTGGGCTAAAAGCTGTCTTGCAAATTCTTTCGTGCAAATAAGTTACAAGCAATGTCACTTCTATTTCACTTTTTCAAAAACCAGAGATATCAAGAGTGTTTTGTACCAGTCTTAGGGGTTCAAACCAGAGCAGCTTTGCATAATATGAAGGTAATAATCCTCTCAAAGACCATAGGAAATGTTTGCTGGCCTAGAACTTCATTAGACATCTTGCAGTGAACTCAGTTAACATCAAGCATCAATTATGGATAATTATATTTCAGATATCTAGGAAGAAAAGCTGTCCAAATTGTGCTTCATTTTGATGTCTTCATAGGACATCTTGTAAGTTCAATGCCTCTAGCTATACACCGCAATATAACTGCTGGCTTGTGGCTTTCATGAGCTGTAGCTTGCTGGGGGCTGGTGAAGCTTTCCTGTTACTGCAGACTTGCCTCCTGCTGCTGCATCGCCCAGGCGCAAACCTCAGGGTACAGGCCCCTGGGATGGCAGAATCACTCCTACATTCTTCTTTCTCGCTCACAGAGCACAGGTGTTGGGAGGGCTGACACTGCTATTCAGGTCTCCAGGAAGGAAAATAATTAAAATGTAGCATGTCAGTGGGCATTTTTTTATTCTCCCTATTACCTGTTTTTTCCATTTTCAGTCAGCTCATTACTCTCAGGGTAGGAGCAACTTGTTTGCTATTGCTGTTCCCGTTAAAACAAAAGAAATTAAATAGTTTCTTCCAGTTGCCTGTTGCACAGCCTCCTGTAACTGCCTAACTGAATCCCCTATAATTATTGCCCTAGTTGAGACACATTTACTATTAAGTGGGAGGTTTAGATCATCTAGTTTTCTGGAAAAGTTGGATTGTACTCAGGCATGAAACCAACCTACCCTATCACTCACCTTTCTGATTTGCTAACATTTTATCTCCACCACAAGAAATCTCATTTTAAAGGAAAATGTATCTATTGAACACATGTATCAATAAAGTAGAACTAATTTTAACATACTCGGAGCTTTAACGGACAATGCTGTATGAAACAAGAGTCTTCCTCTGCATGTTCATTCCAGGCAGCTGTTGATGTATGTATGGTAATGCATGTTTATTTTTTAAGATCATCTCTCATACTGCTTTCCTGTTTCCCCTCTGGATAGAGATATACATCTCAGATGATAATTATGCCATCGTTTAATTGTTTCAGAAATAAAATTATGACTATCATGAACTTGTTTTGAGATTTACTGGATGCATAAAGAAATGTTAAGTTCTTCTGGTTATTAAGCATTCTAAACAGAATTTCTTTGAAATACAAGGACCAATTTGTTGTCTCCTAAGACCATTAATATCTAATCTTTTAGTTTGCTTTTATTTGGAGAGAAAAAAAACCTGTTTAGCTAAGTGTTTTCCATTTTTATTTTCTCCAGTTAACTTTGGCTTTAAATTCAGTGCAAACTTTTAATCTGATTTTTATTTTTGTCTGTAGAAACATTTCACTGGGGTGGAACTATCATAGAATCACAGAACATGCTGAGCTGGGATGGATCTGTCAGGATCACAGAGTCCAACTCCTGGCTCTGCACAGCACCAAGAGTCACACCGTGTGCCCCAGAGCATTGTCCAAATGCCTTTTGAGCTCTGTAAGGCTGTTGCTGTGACCACTTCCCTGGGGAGCCTGTTTCAGTGCCCAAACACCCTCTGGGTGATGAATGTTTTTCTAATATACAACATAAACCTCCCCGAAACAACTTCAGACCATTCTCTCGCATCCTGACACTGGTGACCACAGAGAAGTGATCAGTGCCTGCCCCTCCTCTTCCCCTCACAATGAAGTTGTAACTGCAGTGAGGTTTCCCCTCAGTCTCCTCTTCTCTAGGCTGAACAGACCAAGTGAGCTCAGCTGCTCTGCACAAGGCTTCCTCTTCAGATGCCTCACCATCATGTTCCACCTTTGGATCCCCTTTAATAACTCCTAGGCTTGCCTGCAAATGGACTCCATTGGTTTTTATTATGTGCCACAGGAGCATTCGAAGTCCCTTTCCTTCACTGGCAGTTTGAGAGTTAAAAGGCTGAGAACCTGCACAATTATGGGTGCAAAATTAATGCATCAGAGCAGGGCTCATTAGAAACCTATGTGTATGGCTATTTGGGCTACACAGGTTTACAGATTTCCTTCTGTACCAAGATACCAGCCAGAAGTCTTGTATGCACACATCAGGATCCCAGTAAATTGCACTGAGAGCAATCAGATAATGTTAATATGACTCACTTCAGTGCAATTTCTTTGCTCCTCCCTGTATGATTAATTACAACCAAATTGATGTTGCCAGCAATGATTAATTTACAAGTTGAAATGCAGAGTAAATGAGCTAAGCAAAGCCGAGTTGGCATTGCCCCTTATTTAAGAAACTGCACAAGGGATCACAATTCACAGCTAACCTTGTGACCCATTACTGTATTTGCATAAGAATTGGCTAGGTTGAATAGCTGCAAACATACAGTTTATTATTTGGTGATAGCTGTTTAGAAAAAAAAATTTAGTTTAGCTAAATCAGAAAACAAAGACCATCAATCAGGTTTCTACTGAGAATTTTCCATCTAATTCAAGTTCATGATCTGATAATATGAAAATGCCAAGCCTTTGATAGTGAACTGAAGATGAGGATCATATTCTTGATGAAAATGCTGAATTTCTCGGGGAAAAAAAAAAGTCCATTAAAAAACCACTGAATGAATGAATATATTATATTTAATAACTGCTTTTTCTTTAGTGATAATAAATCTATCCTTTAGGAATTGCAACTACTTTCCATGTTGTACGTAAGTCAGAATTATTGTCTGTATTGAGGTGGGTGCTAGAGACTGTCCTAGGGTGACTCTGTGATGCTTTTATCCCCAGGTGTCTGTTGTGTTTATGCTGGATATTGAGTTCTGCGCCTTTAGGACTGGTTCAAAGAGTGAAGGGATCCCTTTAGAAATTTCCTCCAAATTTGCCCTTATCTAGGACAGAGACTTACATTACTGTGTGTCACCGAGTATTTGAACATCTTCCACGTATAATTAATAGAAGTATTAGTTGGATAAGTAATAGAGGAACTTGCAGGGATTATTACTCTACAAAAATCAAAATTTTAAAAATCAATTTTCTTGTGGCGTGTACATTGTACATTGTGTAGTGGTGAATTTCACAATTCAGTCCTTCTCATGAAGAATTTTCATCTGATGGCAAATATTTCTGATGAATGAGAGGAGTGACTGGCAGCCTACTTAGGCTCTTTTTCCACTACTTTAACTTTTTTGGTTTTGTTTGGTTTTTTTTAACAGAGATGTTGATTGAAAAATTAAGTACACTTTTACCTATAGCTATTTGCAGATGCGTAGCAGGGGACCTTTTGAGGGTTTGAAATCAAGTGTTGAAGAGAGGTAAGATCTGGAGTGAGAACTTCTGCTCAGTATGTACTTTTCAGAGAGAAAAGTTTTTCATCCCACCTGGCACAAATTAACTCAAAGGAAAATTCACTTCTGATTATGAAGGCCTCACAGACCAGTGCACTGGAGGCAATGCCACTTCTCAGTTCCCTTGCAAGTTCTAGCCTTGAAGCTTCTGTTTCAGTACCTGCCACGCTGCCTGACAGCTATTTTCTAGGTGACCATTGATGCTTTTGAGGGTTCCATGGCAGTCTCAAGACAAAGGGAGCAACACTAGGCTGACCACCAGCAGGATGGATTAAAGACTCAAGGGCATAGTTAAAAAGAAAAATAGCAAAAACTTTGGAAACACCTAAGACAACATCCATGTGTGCTAGTCAGCTCTTGCTTCTCTCGCACTCTATTTTTGAAACTGTTTGCCCAGAAAAACAGGCAGTCTCTGGACCAAGAACGGCTGTGTCCCATGAGAAATTCCTAACCCCTGTTCTGAGCAACTGATGTCTCCTTGGCCCAGTGCATACACCCTTTCTTATCCAAAGAGGAACAGTTCCAGTAGGCAACATAAAGAGGTGCTCTTAAAAAGACAGCTATTGTTTAGTGCTAGTCAGAAAAAGGATCTGGTTTTATACCTCACTAAGTATATAAACCCAATCTGTTTGCTGTTTGCACATACAGGCTTCCTCTCTCCCTTTCTCTGACACAGCCAAATGCCGTTTTGAAATACCTGGGATATATATCCTATCACAGAACAGAAAAACTAAAATTTCAACCATTGTGTGGGAGGAAAAGACTACTTCCCATCTTTCTCTAAATCTAATGCTGAAAAGGATACAAATATCATTAACAACCAAATCAACCTATAATCCGTCTCCTGCATGTAGTGATCAGAAAGCAGGCCTTCATAATTGTAGATGTTTTTTAAAAATAGCTTACACTGTTGAATACAGAAGGACACAGTACAGAGGAATACCTAGAATAGATGTGTAAAATGTCTTAGAATAACCTTGTCTGGATGGAGACCATGTAAATTTGAGTAGAAGGGTGCTAGAAAACTATTTAAACTGAAAATCAAACTTCACTGCTCAGCTATTGTTAATGATATATGGGACCTTCAATACCACACCTTAGTGCCTCCCTCCATACAATTTTTGATTGCTGAAAAATGCTTAGTAGTTGCTGTACATCCAGCATCCTAAAATTTGTAGCCCATAAGAGATATAATGCATCAGTTCTTGCCTTGCAAAACTCCTCTGAGTTCATACAGAACACAAACTCTTATTGAAGATTATTTGGATATTGGACAGCACACATAGCCTACGTTAAATTTTCAAGTTCTTATTGGTAGTGTTTGAAAAAAAAACTAGCTTTTTTTCCTTTTGTCTTTTTTTTTCCCCATAAAGCAGAGAATCCAAGCTGTGTTATATTTTGTAATGACAGCATATGTTTGCTCATTGAAATGAAAAAAGGCGTGTTCTCAGAAAACACACCACACACTGTAGAAACCAGGGATGTATGTTGGCAATACATGACTCTGGCAGACCCTTCATCCTAGTGTTTGTTTCAGGGATAAAGAACTGTTGAATGAACTCCTATCTGTTAGTGTTGGTTTCTGGATCTTTGGAGTTAGGCATAATGTCATTAAAAATAGACAAGCTTTTGTGTTAATATTAGATTAAATTATGGGTAATTCCTAGCAGAGTGATGGGCTAGAGAAAAACAGCTGAGTTCAAAAACATCTGGATGATTTTAATAACAGGTTTCAAGAAAATATACTTATCATGTATTTTCACCTGCATGTAGGTGGAAAATTTATAAATTTATGCCTATCTTTACATTCCTCCAGGTCAAATAGAACAATGAACAACTGGATTGTGATTACTGAAATTCAAGCCCTTGTTCAAAGCCTAAATGTGTTTTCTGTGTCATTTTATGATATCCATGTAGCAGTTTGGACCTTGCTGACCTCCTCTTGCTGTTGCAGAGGCCATTTGTGCAGGTTCCCTGAGGGACAGGCTCTGCTGCAAACAGTTTATTACACAGAGTTCCCAAAATGCCTCTCTCTTTTCAAACCCTAGTGCCCTTTTTTAACAGGACAAAAGTTAAACCCTTTCCTATCAAATGTACACTATTTTACTGTTTTCCAACACAAGCTATTTACCACTTTCAAATTAGGTTTATTTTGTATATCCCAAGACTCTCTACTTTCTGAATCTGAAGTGGGTGAATATAAGATGCTCTCTGCACAAACCATGTAGTCTCAGCAGGAATGCAAAAACAGGGAGAGAAAAATTGGATCTGTACTAGTATCAGATTAATGTTTCTTCTGAAATAATATGGTATTAATAATATATCTCCTTTACTATAATAATGTCCACCTATCACAAAAGAAACATAACCACAAATGGGCTTCTAGTTCCTGTTTCTTGGTAGACCTTGCAAAAAGCCAAAAGATTAAGTTCATAGTAAATATACATTCTCATACGGGGAGTCAAGACTGAGATAAGGAACTTTCATTTCCTTATCATTTCTGCCAGAATCACAGCTCTGGATGTCAAGTGAAAGGCTCCTCCAGGGTCTGCCATACATGCTGAGATTACTGTAACCTGTTCTGCATGGACATGGAGTTCCATTCCAAAGTGCTATCAATTTGAATCTATTCAAAGCCTCTAAATCCTATTTAAATTAATACAGATTAGTAATATTTCTCCTGAAGTGCAAGTAAGATGCAGAAAGAAAAGAATGAACATCCATTTTTTATTTTTGATTTAAAGTCCAGCACACACCAGTGTCCTCTTCTTGGGAGCTCAAAAGATTTTGAGACCACGTTGGAGTTATTGCAATGGTCATTTTTTCTCTCTTCTTGTTTATAATGCAAAAAGACAAACACGTTTTAGTAATCACAAGACTAGAGAAACAAATCCATAGAACAATTGTGTAAGCAATGAGTTTGTAGAGATGGACATTCTTAACCCCCATGTATGGATGGCCCATAATGCATGTTTTCTTCTAGAGGAAGAAGGTTTCCCAGCTGGAATATTAATTCCTGAGAGAAAACGCAAGGTATGTCTTTTTGTCCTGTCTCTCAGAGGAAAGGTTTATGTGTTTACAACACCAGTAGCAACAGGAAAGTTGTGTTTGTGTGCTTTTCTAATCATAATTAAATTATACGGCTATTTTAAAGAGCACAAAAATGCAAATGCAAAGCAAGGGCTATTTGGAGCACTCCTTTTGAAGAACAATACTTCTAAAATTTTGTAATTATTGGTTGAGAATTTATTATTATGTCTTATACCAAACCACTGGAGCAGATCTGAAACAACATTTTGTTTCAACTCCTGTACTCAATAAGCAATATTACCATGATCCAGCATCCACAGGTGGCATTACAGTGGTCTTTCCATTCCTTGTCCAGCACTTAAACATCTCCAACAACTCATATGGGAATAAGAGATGAATATCTGAGGGCTTTTTATACTAACATTGATAAAAATTGGACTTTTTACCAACAGAGATAGAATTTATACTCTTAAAATAATATGAATACTACTATTGTTACCAGAAACTGACTCAAAAAACTAGGGTAACTACATATACAGCAGGTTCTACTTTGCTTTTGTCCCTGTTTATCACCAAAATCAAGTGACATATCAATCTCATTGGGTTATTATAATCCAGATGTAACAGGGAAATTTTTATGTGAAAAATAGTTCAATATGATCAGACTAATTTTAAAATAGGCCTACTTAAATTAATAGTAGATTTTTAGTGCACAACTGACAATTAAGCATCTTCAACATTTTTCTTTAAAACATGTTAAATGAGTCCATTTCTCTCATTTAAAGTATACACGTTTTGCCTCCTATTGCAAGGATTGTATCAAATTAATTTTCAAACAAGTAGTCTTTTTGGTTTTTTGTAAAACTCTGGTGTTCAGTAGGAAAGTCAAAATTTTTCATTTATTTCTAATTTCTAATTTTAACAAGGAGACTGAAGTAACTGTCTCCTTTCTGTTACTTTATGTGACAAAGCTTTTCCTTTCAGGTTCAGTGCTTGTTCAAGTGAAGTTTCAGGTTATATTCTTGCAGTGTTATACTTTTTTCCCCTTGGTTCAACCCCAAACAAAAATGTGCTCACTCAGCCCTAACTATGAGATTGCGTAAACACAGAAAACATAATAGTAAACATGGGGGTATTGAGAAATATAACAAGATACATGGTATGGTGAGCTGTGAAGCAATACAACCCTTAAGGCTTGTAGATTTGCAGTACTTCTTTGGAGAATCTTTCAAGGTCTCTATATTAGACCATTTAAATCTCTACTATAGTAGACTATTTAATACAATATACAAATGTGTGGCTTTTTTGTATTGTCTTGGCTGACATAAATATTAGTTTTCAATAAGAAGGTATGGTTATAATCTTTGGGTTCCAAGACAGATTCAGTCTTTTCTGGGAAATTATAAAGATGTTGTTTTGAAATTAACTTGCACCAAACTAACTGGGGTTTAAAAAACCTTGGTTTTAATTGTGTCCACTGTCAACAGTTTTGATTTTATATGTAAAATACCAATATTTAAAACACAGAGAATTTTTCTAGATTATTCATGCAGAACACTTTCCTCTCATATGAAATTTCATCACCCCTGCTGTGCTTGTCATATCTGACATTCAAGTCCTCTCTGAAGCTAATGAATCCTATATTTTATTGATTAGGTTATTAATCTGTCTTAGAATTTTGTAGAGGTATAACTTCTACTCAATGAAATTGTTTTTTTCTCTAATAAATGGTGCAAACTGTGTTAAGACACTGATAGACATTGAATTATATATCCACCAACCCGTATTGCTTTCCAATTTTTTCCATAAACTTGGAAAGTATGCATTTCCTTATTGCATAAAAAAAACTGAAAGAGGATGGACTGAAAGATTCTCATTTGAAATTAATAAAATTGAAAGGTTTTTTAATAGAAATTCCTTAGACCTCTGCCTGCAGGAATAAAAATAATCATTTCAAATAATCTATTTTTTATACATGCTGTTTTATTGAAGTTATAGCTTACCATCTTAAAATGTGTCTTTTTCTGCCATCCTTAACAGCTGACTGAGAATTCTCCTTTTTTAGAAAGTTATTCTTTATTGTAGCCTATCTATATTCAGGCTCTACTAATTTCTTTTAGGCCTGACTTCACTGTTTGTAAAACTACCCTCTTCCCACCTCCATTTAAATGGTTTCAAAATGGATTGTTGAATCACAAATGAAAAGTCTTCCTAAGGCCAGTAAATATTAGTCTGCACAAACCAGCTCCAAAGTCCATGAGCCCTCAGCTGCTGGCAGTGGGTGAAAAATGCCACAGGAATAATGTCTGTTACCTTCGTTTTTCCAGTCTCACCAGTTTTAGAGTCTGTCAAGACAGAGAGCAGTGGACTGGACCCAGACTTAGAACACTGCATCTTCTTTTATGTTGTCAAATATTTCTTTACCTGTTTTCTTTATTAAGTGCCTATTCTTTCAGTTTCAGAGCTCCTGTGTTCAGTACAGCATCTCTTTACCTCTCAGAGAGGGTCAACCTAGGACTTGATAGCTCGGGCCTAAATATTCCCTCAGTATAAATGTCCACCTTAAGAGGCCCTGAGGAGATGCAGTAAGCTGAAGTCGCTCTTGTGCACCTGAAAGGAGTTTGTTGCACTTATGTTTCAGCAGGAAGGGCAAAAAATTTGAAATCAAGTGAGGCTGCCCATACTTTGATTAGAAACCAAAGTGGGTATCATCACTGTCTTCTTTGGCATCAGAACAAGGCCAGCATGAATAACATGCAGTTCTAATACTCACAAGGTACCTAATTAGTCATTAGCCCTGCATGTCGATAGCACTGGGAAAATTCTTGAGCAGTGGAGAATAGTTGTGCTTCAAATTAGGGTGTATGGTTTTGTGCTTCTTTATGTTTCTTCTTCCTCCTTCCTCTCCTTCTCTGTAGAAGAAAAAAAAAAACCAAACTGGCCAAAGGGCAAATATCACATTTGAAGGTCTTTCTAAATGCTGCTACCAAGACAGTCTAGGGGAAAGAATGAAAAACACATGTTTAAGCTTCTCCATTTCTTGTGAAAGTAATAAAAAAGTAAAATTATATGTTTTTTCTAGTGCTTGGTTCAGCTTTATGAATTTTGAACATAGTTATGATGGTCTTGATATAATTCACTTGAAGTGGGAGGGTATTTATTTGCATTTTATTTTATATGATTAGACCTAAGGCACACATCCCATGATCAAACAAAATATCATCATCCTTCCAATCCAAGCCATTCTATGACTCTGTGCATTCCTTCTAGGGCAGCACTATGGCACCAGTACATGTAGCAATTTAATGAAACTCTTCCTCATGTGTGAAAGGCTTGGAGTTTAGGCTATGAAGTGCAATTTACCTTCAGTCAAAGGAGGGAAAAGAGGAGGGAATGAGAAATTAGACTTTTTTTCTCATTGTTTGTATCACCTCAACTGAGAGTATTTAAGGAACTAGCAACCCTTGGTGAAGTGTGGCTCCTACACTTAGCCTGCATCCTGTTAATGCCAAAAGGTGGAGGTTTAAGAATGAGAATATAGTACACAAGCAAAGCAAAAGTCATGAAAGAAACCAAGGCCAAAAGTTAAACAATTTGCAAATTAGGTAACCTAATCTTTTGAATGCTTTCTTTGAGAGGAGAAAAAAATTATAAAATTACGTTTTTAAACAAGGCAAACAGAAATGCAGAGACAAAGAATAAAGGATTTTCATCTTGGTGTTTCAGACCACTATGTCCACACTAACATAATTTTAGCTGACCGGGCTGTGGGCTGCTCCAAAGCCAGTGATGTGGCATCTTGGCTCTGTCTAAGATTCTGCAGTGAATATGACCCAGCTAAGCCTGGCAAACAGCACTGAGTTTACTTTCAGGTGCCATGAATAGTGGAGGCTCTGTGAGTACTCTCTTTTCTAAGAAAATGATGTTATGATGTGACATCCTTTAGTATATATGATGAGCAACAGGAACACAACATTTATAAGCAGGCATCTGTCATCATCTAAAAATTGTTACTGCATCTTCTGCAGTGCTCTTTTTGGGTTTTTTTTCAAGACAATATTTAAATCTAATGGTAGCAACTAATGGTTGTAAAAAGATGAATGTAAGGATTTTTTGCTAGGACTGTGGAGAAACAAAAAGGAATGAAAGAAAGACAGACCATATGTGTAGTATATTTGTTGTTACAGCTTGCACTCATTAAAACCATGTTTGTCGTATTATACATCATTGTACTGTAGTTGTAGTAAATGTTCCTTGTAATGCACTTTCAAGTACAAAAATTGCCTCAGAAAAGAGTGTTTAGGAAACTAATTCTATTGAAACCAATGAAGTGTTGACACATTGCCTGATGTGGATTTGTTTAAGGAGGCATATTTTAGGTTATAAAAGTGCAGTCCTTAAGGCAAAAATCAGTGACTGCTTGGTATAGTGACTGAGAGAACACTGCAACAGTATGTTCAGCAAGAAACCCCTCATTAATCCTTTCCTGTAATTCTACCCTATTCACCTTCCCCCTTGCCTGACTCAATAGAATTTAAAACCTGCTGTCAGCACAGTAACTAACCCAGAACCCATTCATTACTCAGTTAAGGCATTTGAAATGTTTGCTGATTTGTCCATGAATGGGAACACTGTAAATCTGGACTGAGGAGAGGGTTTTTTCCCCTTGTCAGTTTAATTGCTCCTGTGTGATATGTTCAAGTGTTAGGAATCATCAGGGGCTTTGACACCCTTGTCTGCTTGAACAACCATAGCATTTCACTGCATCCAGTCCCCGAGAAAATCCAAATGTTTGCAGCTGAGAGGAAATATGCATAATTTGCTAAAATCTGTTTATTTGCGTCAAACCAGACAACTATCACTCTCAGCAAACTTCTGGTGCCAGGAACCTCTTTTAGAATTAAACATAAAAGACCAGGCATCCTCCTGCATTCTAAAAAGTGCTCCAATGTGACAGAATTAAGCAGTGTAATGATTAGAGGAGCAGAGAATTAATTCAGCGGCACAACTGCTGTTATAGCACTCATGTTGAATGGACAAAAAAAGAAAACAGCAATTTGTGGAGTATTTGCATGGTCCCTAGTAATTCCTGTCTCAGTGAATGACCTCTCTAGACTCAACAGCCAGAAATACAGTTGCAAGTAAGATGCTCAACTGGACTGCAGGAAAATGTATATGTCAGTCATTTGCTTGATGTACTAGCACCATTTGGTGATGACATATCAGAAAGGCTGCAGGGGACACTTGGACATCTGTGATGAAGCTTGGAGGGCTGCTCCTTTTGGCAACACCATGACAGCTTTTTGTATGTATCCTGCCTCACAAGTCAGTCTTTGTCATCTGGTGGAGTCTCTTGCTGTTTGTTACTTTGCCATCAGCAATACAGAGTGGAAAGGGCAAGTAAGTTACCGTTTCTATTTTCAGTCAAATAGTAAGCTCATTCAAGAGAACTTTCCCTTCTTTGGCCCCACCATTTCTTTGTTTTCCCTCACAATCATTCTATTTTTTTTTTTTTTAATACAGCTCTCACTCTGAAAGCCTGTCTTTACACTCCGTATAACATTATCAGCTTTGCTCCTTATGTTACAATGATGTTCACACACATACACCCACACAGCCCCAGCCTGCAATGTTGGCATTGTCCAGCATCAATTGCTCATAGAAGCTATGCAAGACCAATGGATCACTGAGACAAGACAACAAATGAAATGCTGCCAATAGACCATATAAATCATGGGGGTAATTTCTTGCATCTCAGGGGAACTTCTCCCAGGCTGAACATGACACAAAATCTAAAAGTCCTCTCAATATGAGGATTCAAGATTGGTAGTGCTGCACTACCTTCCACCTCACCTGCCCTGAAGAGAGAGTGTTTTGGACCGCAGAGGCTCTTGTCCCTGTTGAACCTGGGGTTCTGGTACTGTGTTCATAAATCTCCCTCTCAGGCAACTGCAAAAGAAATTTCTGATGAGTCTGTTCAGCAAATGCCTTTCTGAGTTCTAGTATAAAAGAGGCAGAACTTGCATTAATTATTGTCTAGGCCCACGCTAAGAAGTTTTTGCACTGCAGTTTGGGGTTTCATGCTGATCCAGTTGACATAGCTTGGATCAATTTGACCTGCTACTGCAATTGTTCTCCTTTGATCCAGAGCGGTTTGTAATTTGACCCATTCAGATGACTTTCTTATAATAGCCCTAGCAAGACAAAACCAAATCAACTCCATTTATCTTAATGGGCTTTTTTTCAGACATGAGGCCTTGCCGATGTTTTGTACAGAAGAAAAAGGAATCTGTGTATCTGATGGGCTTTGAAATACCATCTGGTGTTTAATGTTATTGTGCTCTGTTCTCATAGTGCCTGTGCTGAATCATATCTTAAAAGTTCAACAAGCATTCACTCACAGCCACCATTCAATACGATTGTGTCATTACCAAAGATTTGGGTTTATCGAACGCAGCCTGCAAACAAAGGAGATTTTACAGACCCTTCTGCCCGAGGCTCTGCTGACAAAAGTCTTCAAGTATGAAACCTTTGTGCTTTACATCTTTAGCTGCCATTCAGATGTACAACAATCCTCTTTAACTCCCAAAATTATTTTTTGAGACATAATCATACATGTTAGAAGAACAGAAAAGGCTTTTATTAGGGTTGTGTTAATCTCCTAGAGGCTGAGTTTTTCAGATCCTACCTATTTAGATGTAACTAAACTAGATTTCCAAACACTCTGCACCTCTCCCTTTGAAATGATGCTCCAGATGTTTTCAATACTTCTCTATTCATTTAGTATTTCAACAACATTTTTAAAAATACAAGCATGTTTCCTTTTCTTACTGAAAAAGTTTGTATTGTGAATAGAAAACAGAAAAACAGCTCTTCTCTCCCAAACAAGTATGTCCACCAACAGATAACCTACATATGATAGACAGCTTACCAGCATAAGTGTCTTTAAATACTGTTCTCTGTTCCTTTCTTTTTATATATTACTACTATTATTATTCTCTGAATAGAATCTTGACACCCTTGAAACCAGCAGCACAATGCCCAGCGACTTCAATAGGGTCAGGATTTCAGGTTCTGTGTATTTAGTTTTCCACCCTGTTTACTCTGAACTCCATTTTGTATCGCTTTTATTTTGGGGGGGGGGGGGGGGGTGTGAACTGGTCTCTGTCTCTTTTGTCTGTTTCTTTCATTTTTTCTTCCATTTCACCCATTTTACTGAAGCACAATGTGAACCAAAGGACTTCTTGGATGAACTTGTAACCTGTCATTTCAAAGATGTTGTTTCACATTATAGAAACTCAAAATTCTAATCCCTATTTTTAACAAAAATATATACTTAACATGTTTCTGTCTTTGCACACACGGTCTCCCAACACTTATATTTTTCCATGTAAACAGACATAGGGGCATATTACTAAATTTTTCTTTAAATTGGAATATAAGCTAATCAAGCAAGTAATTTTTTTCACATTTAGTTAAATTAATAAACTTACAATGTTAAAGCTCCTTTATATAAATAGTTGTCAATTTTTCCTTTAAAGGTACTTTAATTCCTGATCTTGTGCTTAAAGGTTTTAGAAAAACAATGCAGTATTCTGTTTTTATTTAATAATGTTTGGAATGCTTTTGTATGAGACACAACTGTGGAGCATTTTTTGCATAATATTCATGAACTATTTCCCCTGAAATGCATTTTTGTTTTTATACCTCAGCGAACAGCTCTGTTTGAGTAAATGATCCACCCTTGACTCATTGTGTATACAGAGAGAAGATCTGCCTTTGATTGTTGTTTTAATAAACTGGAAGTCTGCCAATGTTCTCCGGTAAGAGGAAGAGAGCATTAATGATACCACTGTGAAGCTCATCCTTGTCTGGTCTTATACTAAATTTAACCCCCACTGATTCTTTTTTCATACTGAAATTGCTGTTCAGCCTAGTACCAAAACGCACAGAGAAATAACTGCTGTGACTTGAAAGCAAGAAACTTTTACAAGTGCCAAATGTAGGACATTTTAAATTCTTCTTATAGCATGTAGAGGACAGTGATTAATGAGTTTGTTATCTATCAAAACCCTTCAGTTTGTGTTATCTATCAAAATACTTCTCTCTTGCTGCCTGGTGCAGGACAGGATTTATGGTAAAGAAAAACCTACCATCCATCCACAGTATCTAAATTTATCAAGTCCACACATTCATGCAAATATTGCAAACAATAGATCTGTAGCTACCTGGAGATTTAAAACAACAACAACAACAACAACAACAACAACAACAACAACAACAACAAACTAACCCAAACAGAAAGAAGAGAAAACAGAGAAATTTTGAACTGTCAAAACAGTGATCTTAAAAAATAAATGAAATTATTTCCTTCCAGCAGCCTGAGCAATAGCGTTCTCTTCATGCCACCAATTTCCTATTAAAACTAAAATATGAAATTATCAATGATCACGATATTTTGTGAGCAATGTTCACTAATATTTCTGATTGGTTTATTTTATTCTGTAGTTCTCTAGAAGTCATCTGCAATGTATCTGATAAGGGCCATAGATTTTTATACAGAGAACTCATAATTGCTTTGCTTTGTTCGCTAGCTCTTAAGCTTTCACAGAGAAAACCGCCAGCACCTTGCATAAAGTACACTTCTCTCCATCTGTCAAGCAGAGAATTCTCTGTATGAGAGCAGCAAATGAAGAAAGAGGAGAGGAACATATGGCCTGTCTTAGTCCTCCCACCCCCTCCCCCCGTTACCTTGTGATTGCTCTCTCTCATGCATTTACATTTTTAAATCAATCCGTATAATGATTTACCAACCACGCAACACTAGCCAGAGATTGCAGACATGCCAATTTCTGCCATGTATTGTATAGTGCTTCATGGTGTTTGCCCAAAAGGATGGGACCTGCATTTTGTCTCCCTACCTGGTAGGGAAACCATCAGGCTTATTTCTTTTGTTCCACAGTTAATTTAAACTTTTTGCCTTTGAGATTTTTGAAAGCACGAAACATGCAGAATAGGAGATTTGTTTTGAACCCTTATTTTACATATTGCAGCCATAAGATTTCTGAGGTAAAAACATGTGGTTTTCACAAAAATGCATTTGTCACTTGCTATTATATCTGTTCAGTTTCCCACTCATGTAAAAAGCTGGCTAGCACATCATGCTGTAAAGTCAGATTTACCAATGATCAGCAGCAGTGATTTGGTAAATTTGTCATGTCCCCTTTGCCATGCTGTACTCACATCATAGCCAATCAACACCCACAAAAATTTTGATATTGAATAAAAAAATTGATTTTTTTTTCCTGCACTAAGCACAAACACAAGCAACAGGTGTCTTCACAAGACAAAAATATGTTTCTTTTTTCCAGGATTATTGGTTGTAGTCAAATTCAGTGAAATTATGTCCTCTAGCCCAATTCCAAGCACCTATTGGTACAGATGCTTCAGACATTTTTAAGGCCAGTGTGAGTTCCATATTTGAGGTTTTACACAATTAAGGCTTAGAGTGAACGCCAGAAATTTCATTTCTTTTTTTTTAAGCTATTCCTTATTTTTGTTAATTAGTAGAACTAAGCAATTATATTGGTAAAATCTGCTCTCTTTCATGCAGTCCAGAAAGCTTGTGGAGGGTAATGGCAAAAACCTTCAAATCCTAGGTGTGCTACCCAAGGGTGATGAACTCCTGAATGTGCTGCTCACTGACAAGAAAGAACTGGTTGGTGCTTTTTTCTTAAGAATTTTTGAGAGGTAAGATGATGACTTATTTGTTTAAAAAAATTAAATATTTAAAATAACTTGGCATATTTGCTTGTGAAAATATTAAATTGCTTAGCTATGGCAACAAAGTCATCAAATGTAAGGAATTAATCAAGCATGAAAAGAAAGGGAAAATGGCAATATTAGTTGATGTACCTTTCAATCCTGACCACTCCATGATCTTGAAAAAAAAATCTAAAAAACAAAAGCTGAAGCACAGTAACAAGAGATTTTTGTTCAGCCCACCTGTAAATTAATTCGTGAAATTTGACATAAAAAGTGCCCTAATGGGTGGAATTAAGTCTAACTAGTCTTGGCTACTTTCTCAAAAGTGTAACATGAACAGTGAAATAACATCCCTAGACATACTTCTTTTGTAAGGTGAAAAGTAGAAAAGTTCAGAGAGATGGATTATACTGTGTTAGCAATATTTTCGTTGAAGTAGATTTATGTGCTGTTGCTGTTCTCTCCCATGCTCTGGTGATAGAAGTCACATTCTCTTCCAGCATTCCTCCTCCTCCACTTTTCATACTCTGTCATTATCAAACGCCTCCATCTTAAATGCCTCCATGTTTAAACAATATGGTTCTTAACCCTTGTTTGATGTTGGGAATATAAGGTTGTTGAAATTACAGCTAGAAGGATATGACAGTGTGTATGAGATATGTATTCCGAACCATTAGCTTTAGAGATATTCACCCAATTAACTGAGTTGGAAGCTGTTAAACATACCAAATGTTTTGCTTAAAAACTCTGACCAAATTAACAATAGTTGACCTAATATATTAGAAATTATGCATATAATGCTACTAAATATTCTTTTGTTAAGGTTACATTATGTTTAAAATATGGGATCTTTACTAGTTAGGTGTGTGTCTAGATCTTATAGATTAATTTTAAATTGGGTATTTCATTGCGTACATAACAGGTAGGTAAAGAACAGGAAGATAAGTATGAATATCTTTGACTGAACACCATAGGGTGTTTAGCAACTAATCTGGAAAGCATGGCTCCTTGGCTTCCATGGTGCCTCATGGGGGAATGTTGTGTGTTGTCTTGTGAGAGGAAAATGAGGTTTGCTGCTAAATAAAGGTGTTATTCCAGCACCTTGAGGATGTGGAGCACCAGGAATTGTTCCGAAATTGTTAAGGCAGGGGGGTGAATTTTCCTTCCAAGTATCTTTTCTGTCATATCTCCCTTGTCTTCAAAAGAACAACCTTTTGAGCCTGTTGCAGAAGTGACATGATGTCACAAGAAGCCTGAGTTTAGGCCCTGAACATTAAAAAGGGCAGGATGAAAATTCAAAAGTCCAACAACATTGTCAGGAAAGCCAAAGGAAAAGAAACTTCCTCCCTTCTAAGAAGGAATCAATAAAACATCTAAACTACACAACAGAGATGAAGCTTGCTTTTCATCATACATTAGCTAAAATGGGTTCTGTTTCATGCAAAGTTTCATACTTGTGACTTCCATTTTTATCCAATATATATTTTTAATTAAACATGAAAAAGCAAGGAAAAATAGAGTACAATTCATTTTGAAAAGCAGATTTTGTGAATTTTTTACATTGTAAATAGAAAGAAAGCTCAGTAGCCAGTTGCAAACTGCTTTTCAAAAAAGCCTGTCAGGCCACAATTTTTATACACAACCAAAATATTTCACACCTTAAGCAGTAAGGAGGTTCTAGAGTCCCTCAAAAACAAGTGATCCAGATGATACAGCAACAAGGAAAGGTGGGTGTTGTGCTGAACCTCAAATGAGTCAACAGGAAGGGATTCCTTGGGGCTGTGAAAGTCAAAGGCACTCACCATAAGATGGTGGAGTTCAAGATCCTGAGAAGAGGGAATATTAAAGGTCAAAACATTCAAGGTCAGCTAAAATGGTGTTGTAAGTAACCTGATCCAGTTGAAGACATCTCTGTTCATTGCAGGGGGTTTGGATTAAGTGTTCTCTGGGCATCCCTTCCTACCTCAATCACTCTGATATTCAATTCTATAGCAGGCTGGTGGAGACAGGCTGCTTTTGGCAGTGCCTAGTGACAGAATAAGAAGCAATGGGCATAAAATCAAACACACGAGGTTTTCCTCAGCCATCACAAAATACTTCTTCACTCTTTAGGTAACCAAGTACAGGAGAAGGCTACCCAGAGAACTTGTGGAGCCTCTATTCTTAGAGATATTCAAAAGTTACCTGATATGGTCCTGGTCAACTGGCTCTAGGTGGCCCTGTTTGAGTGGGAAGGTTGGATCAAAAGACCTTCAGAGGTCCCTCCCAACTCCAAACATTCTATGATTCTATAAATGCAGCAGCTGTAATTATTTCTCTTTTTTCAGAGGGTTACTTATTTGCAAGTTAGTTAAGTTAATTTTATAGAAATAGATTGCTGTTGTCATTTACGAGTGATACACAGCTGTAATTTTGCAAGCAGGTATGGCAATTTTGCTCCATATGTGTATGTAGCAAGCACCAAAGATGCAATCAAACATGGTATGAGAAAGATTTTTCCATTTATGGCTTGCTATTTATACTGAGCTATTTCAAAATTCTAAATTCAAGCTTAATATGTAAGATATTTTAAATAATTGATAATTTACTTAAATAATTAATCACTGGAAAGATACTTTTTCAAAGAGAGGGTGCATCTATTTACATTCCACAGTGCCTGAGAAAAGATGGTGGTTGCCTTTGAATTACTAGAGTAATTGTCTCTGATGACATGCAGAGAAGCTTCACAAAAGCTAATAGCATTAAAAGGTGCCTCCTGCTGATTCAGTGTGAGTGAATAATATGGATCACTATGTCAGAAAGAGTTAAAATATATATATTAGGGCATAGCTACTACAGATGCACCCCTCCTCTTAGTCTACTGATGGAGCAAAGAATTAGCCATTGGGGAGATGGAAGAATGGAAGCCTTGTCTCACTTTACTCCTTCCCATCCTTAGCTTGGAAACTCTCATGTTCATAAATGATTTCCCTGTTTTTAAGGTGCTGAAGTTGATGGCAAAGAGCTCTCCAGGGGCAGCTTACAACTGTGATGGCATTTGGGTCGTTCTGGGTTCTCTGGGGAGATGCAGCTGGGTTCTAAATGTTCATGCCCAGATAAAAACAAAAAATGGCATTTCACTTTGCATGTAGGAAGAGTTTTGAATCTTGAAATCTGATTTCTCAGCAGGTAACCTCTGCTATATCAAAAGGACAAATATGTTCAGGATGTTTTAAGGCATTAGGGTTTGTGATGAGAGGTTTGTTCTCCTACACAATCCTTGCCACAGCACAATGAAAATAATGACCTTTAAAATCCATCCTATGCTAGTCATTTATGCATTTATTTCTTCCACCCAAAGGACTGCATCTGATAAACTACCACATTCACTTTAACTGAAGTAAAGATTGTCTTCAAATTCCTATTTCATTCAAGAAAATGAGGAAATAGAAGATCTGTGCAAGGCCACATTAGTTAAGTTAGATGTTTGTGACTCTCTCATGTATATAAGTTTCTATTGATACTCCACCATAGGATGAACTAATGCAGTCCATAAAGTAACATTAAGCTCAGAAATAAGTTTCCCCAGTTCAGGGTATACATGTGTTAAACACTCAAATCTTTTGATTACTTACTGATTCCCTAAACATCTTTTGCGGCAAAGAGCACACCAAAATGTTTTTCATTTCACCCATGATATGTGAAAACATAGAAGTATTCTCCTTTAGGCTAACTTTTATTCTGCTCTGTCAGTTTATTTCTGGACCTAATTGTCTACTTCCCTTATTGTTCTATTTTCAGAAATAGATCTGAATTAATTCACATAAATAAAAGAGCTTACAGATTTATTTTTACTTGAGTTCCAAAAGTCACATGCACAAAAATGTTCGTGTAAAGCAAAAGTACTGGAGACTGTTATTGTGCCATGCATTCAATAATGTTTTCCTATTTTAGTGATGCTTCTCTTCTTTCACAAATTCTTATGGGTCGAATTTTCATGAAGAAATAGTTTAAAAATCTAAGAAAGTATCTAATTTTTCACTATAGTAAAGCTTAGCAGGATTAAGACTTCTTTATTTTATACCTTCTAGTAAGATTCAAAAATATCTTCAGTTTATACCAGCTATTCACTCAGCCACAACAGCAGGGAATTCACACATGGGCCTGCGTTAATTACTTTGAACTTCATTGATTCTGAGTTTTGTTCACTATGTGGTTCACTGTATGTTGGCAATAACATTCAGCAAGATGAGCCAGAAGTACAGATTCATGGGAAATAAAAAGTAAAGCTACATTCTTAATCTAAAACCAAACCAAAACAAAACCCTAAGTACAAACCGAACCAAAAATAAATATAATGGGTTTATATGGAATTCAATTGTTTCCGATGTTTGTGTTGCTCTTCCAATGCTGAATAGCAGCTCTTTCCTGAAGAGAGTTCAATCCAGTACTCCCAAGGAGTTTCAAAACCAATCCTATCTTACTAGAAGTTTCTTTTACCACATTTCCCATAATTTGAAACACTCACTTCTGCATAATGGATACATGCTTGTAATTTACTGTAGTCCTTAAGTTACATTAAAGTTGTATTGTGTAGGGAGTACACTATCAGTTGTCTTAGCATCAGGCATGTTTCAAATAAATATACGATTTGCTGTCTTATCATGTGTTTTACAAGCAAGCTGAAGATGACTGCTTAAAAAGAATGATCAGCTGCATCTGATGGATTTTTCATCTTAAATCAGCTGGATTCTTTACAGTGACAATAGTGTCTGTGTTGAAAGTGTTGGACCTTGACCGTTGACCTGATACAAGGATAATAGGTATGTTTTTAATCATTACTTGTCTTCTCCAGATGAACAGACTCTAAACGATGTGTCAATATTATGTGAGATAAGGACAGAATTGACTCTTTCTTCCTTTGTAGTCTTACACTCCTAACAAATAAACCACCTGATTTTGTCATATTTTAGGCAGTAACTATATATTCTTTGTGCATGCAAAGTACAAATTCAAATGTACTTCTGTCTATTAGAACAATTACAGTGGGAACTTGGAAGTCTGCTAAATTCCTGGTAATTGGGAAAGGAGGGGACCCCTCTCAAACTCAGATGGGTGATGGAAGGTAACTTCCATGCCCTTTACCTATAAATATTTATAAAATTGTCTCACAAGGAGAGGTGAGAGTGGGGGAGAAAATGTCCTCATAGTTTATAAGGAACTATTTTGAAGTTTGAAGAAGATAGCCCTGTTATGCCATGCCCCAGTACTCAGGCCCTTCTTGAAAATGAAATTAGGATACAACACACAATTTCTGCAGGGCTCTGTTGGATGCAATTCACAACAGTCTAGAAACACCCTATAAATCCTGCCATTAAAGCCAGTTGGGATGTATTAGAACAGCAGTCGTGAATGAGAATTCACCTTCAATAAGGATAAAAGAGGAATTGGAGGGATTGTCTACAGTGTGTGCCTACATAAACCGAAACTTGTATGAAACCTCTTCACTCTATCTCTTTTCCATTTTCCATCTCAAGAATACTGAAGCACTGAAAAATGGGTTGTGTGAAACAAAATAAAAAGGGGTGGTGAGGGGACAAAAACTGCAAAGAACTAAATAGAAAGGGTGACACAGAAAAAACTGCTCTGGACATTCTATGTCTATTTTATATTCTATATTTTCCTGTCTAGACCTAGGCAATGACAGAATATATTATGGCAAGTGAATTTGCATAAACATAGATGTCGTCTGTAAAGGCATGTCCTTACAAAACAAAAAAATTCAAGTTATTATTAGTTATTTTTAGATCAAAAATTTAGACCTTTTTGTGATTTTCAGTAGTGTAAAATGCAGTTGAAAGGAGATCAGTTTTCATCGATGTGCATTTACAAATTCAAATCTGGTTTACTGAACTTCTGAGGTCTACACATTTCAGCAGATGGTCTCTTGTGTGACATTTTTCCCAGGAGAGTCCAGGTGCATTCTACTACAGTGTGTAGTATCAAATGAACCACTGCTTTCATGGCTGAGTAAGTACTTTCTAAAACGAAAGCCTGCTTTTCTCACAGATCTGATCTATGTTTGTGAAATATGACACTACTATCAATTTCAGAACAGAGAAAAACCCACAGAAGCACACAAACTCAAACATGATAAATAGCAGATCTTAATTCTAATCCTATTCCAAATCAGTAAAGCACTTCTGACCTGCAGTTGAACTGAGATTCTCAGTTGATGCAGAAAACCCCATTTCCTCATTTCCACTATTTTGTTCTAGAGACAGGCTGTTTAGAAGGGTTTTTCTACCACTCATGACAACCTGTGATTGAGAAATACAGGATACAAATCTGCAAAGTTGGAGTGGAAATTTCAATGCTGTGTTGTGCCTTTTGGAAAGGAGAGGGGATGTTTTTGGAAAGGTAAAGTGTAGCAATTAATGTCAATCAACAGTTCTGGCATAACTTGGAGAGGGGTGTTTAGAACCTCTTCATTCTGTAGGTGATGACCTGGGATGTTTCCAGAACCTCTTCAGAAGGGAGCAGATATATAGATAGATATAGATATAGATATAGATATAGATATAGATATAGATATAGATATAGATATAGATATAGATA
>JBBMKD010000115.1:18363816-18456436 GCA_037834095.1 Argya squamiceps
AGCATAACTTTCTCCAGTTCCCCATCTAGTGATCTGTTCACTTGACCACAAAGGCTGGTAAGTGATGACAGTCATATGCAAAATTGTTTGAAATATCCTATTTCCTCTGAATCTTTCTCTGGTACAGTTTTTCCCCCTGAAAATCTGTATGCCTCTGACTGGGTAAGACTTTACCACTGCCCTTCTAACAGTATTTTTTTCTCTCTCTCATTTACCTCCTAAGCTGGTTATTAAACAGAATGTTATATGTAGCCAGTCTAAGAGATTAGCTACCTATGAAGGAGTTTTTTAAGTGATTCCCCTGCTCCTTCCTCCCATCTTTCTGTCAAAAATATAGTTTCTATCTGATTACAGCTGGCCTCTGCTCAACCTTTTGTACAGGGCTGATTTAGATTTTCCAGTTCAGTCACAGCAGGAAAGATAAACCCTGAACCACATGATGATGTTGGCAGTGTCAGACAGTGGAAATGAAGTCTCCAGGGGATACCAATTGACATTTCAACACTTTGCCTGCCAAAGAACAGGCTTGCACACATTTGAAAAAAAGATACAGAGAGGAAAAAAAGAAAAAAAACAAACCATTAAAATTCTTGAAAGTTGAAAGCACATTTATGTGTCTTTACATAACAGATGGATACTGACCTTAGATACTTTCTGCCCTCCAAAAATACACCACTCTAAGTTCCTAGCAGTTATAATAACTCAGATGTGCTTTAAGTGGACAGTTATATTTAAATAGAGACAATGATTGTTGTTTTTTTTCCAGTAGGAATTACCAGGATCCAAAGCTCCCTTACAAATTTAATTCTACAGTGAGCTTTATAATGCAGTAGGCTTACATTTTTTTTCTACATTACACTCGATTTACCACCACAGATTGATGACCTCTGTTAGCTCTAATTCTCAACAAGCAGCAAACAAGAATCTTCCTGAATGTTTTTGACAGAGAGAGGCTTTTTCGCATCTGTCTTCTGCATTTTAATTTTTCTTCAACCTTTAAGTTACATTTCTTTTTTTCCAATTAGAAACAAAAAAAAGAAAGTGTGAGAAAACAGAAGAGCATATTCAAATCATACTAAAACCTCTGTTTGATTTCTCCCACCCCCTTTTCTCTTTCTTCTTTCTTTTCAATGACATTTCCTATGACGAGCGCTCAGAAAGAATAGCTATTGCCTCTCTTGTCAGTTTTGTTTTGTCAGCTCTGAATGCTGGGTCTTGCTTTGCCATTTTCAAGGTCTCTTTCAATCCCTTGAACACAGCTGGTGCTTCAATCAAGAGCTCACACCGTGAAGAAGCTGGCAGTTGATCCCCAACCAACTATGTGGAAGATACATAATATATTTCACAGTACACAGTGGAATACCCTTTTCATTTCATCATTGAGAGAGTCTGCTTCACTCAGGAGTTCTTCTATACAAAAATATTAATAATGTCCCATTCTCCTCAGGGATGTGAACATTTGAGGGTTGAACTTCAGTGACCCCTGCTTGTCAGGTTGATGTGACTTAACAAATTCAGTAAAGGAAGCCCTTTTGAGCCTCAGTTTATGGTTTTGTTAACTTCACATTTGAAAATGGATTTTTTTAATCACCTCTTGGAAGAAGTTGTGGGAATTGAAGGCTGTGAAGAAAGCCTGTGGATACCACAGAATTGCATAATTGAACTTGAGCTATAGAAGTAATGCTAAAAGAAACAAAGAAACTCAACTTTGTTTTTTTTAATTATATTTCATTTATCAAAAACACAACTGAAAACTCTTTTTTTAGCTTTTGTTAATTGTTTACTCCTTAGTGTATTAGTTGATGCAGTCAGAAATTGTCACAGACAATCCCCACTAGTTAAAGTAAGGACCATAATGTAAGTGCAAAACTAGGAACGTTGCGAGAATTTTTGCACCAAACCCTCCCTTCAGAGGGTAAAATCAGCTGTCAGTGAAGCATGATGAGCAGGACTCACGGCAAGCAGGGCTTTTGCACAAGGATGGCTCCTGAACCAGTGCCTTTTGCAAACCATTGTTTTGATTATGGAAGAAGGGATTGCAAAGGCCAGTGTCTGCGCAGGAAACCTGACAACAGGTCTCTCTCTCTTCTTCTAAGATAGAGAGGATCTCTGTTACCCCTCCTTGCTGTGTTAGTCTGGTCCTGCAAAACATGATTCTCTGAGATGTCTGAGAGTCTTTAGTTCCTATTAGCCTTGTTGAATCTTATTGCTCAGCACTCAAGCAAGAGAATTCATTCAGCTCTGTTTTCTTCTTATGCAGTAAGTTAAAGGAGTTTCATGAAGCACTTTCTTTCTTGATTTACACATACAATCAAAAGTGATGTGCTTATTAGCATATTTGCTTTTAAAATGTGCACACTTTAAAGTAAGTTGGAATATGTTAGAAATGCTCCTAAAAAAGAAACATTCACACTCTTTTTACATAGGGTATAAGTATTCATTATTATAATTTTTTATTTTAGGATAAGGGAAAACAAAGACACTGGGGACTCTTAGAATTTAAAAGAATATATTCAAAAGAAAAAAATCCATCTAAGTGTGAAAAATCTGAAGCCTTTTTAGGAGTGAGTTTGGGGAACACTGTATTTTTGCTTCAAACACAGAAAACCTGACAGATGGGGTCCATTTTCTGCAGCGTCCAAATTCAGTGAAATGTACAATATTTACAGAAAACAGGTTACTTTAGTGGTTTGATGTGCTGGTAGGACAATTTTTCCTTCTTTTAAATTTTTTATATTTTCTCCATTTCTCCACTCCCTTGTTCCCTTGCATGAAATGACAACAGTGGATAGTTTAGCAAGTTAAGATGTCTGTGGGTTTCCTTTACTACAAAGGAGACGTGTCACTGTTAGCAACTGATCTAACAACAGGCACACTGTCTTGATAGCTGAAGGCTGTTCAAGCTGTCCTTGGGCTTTTCTCTTTCTTCTTCAGTTCTTCAGAATAATCCTACCTTGTTTGGAAAAAGGCTACTCTCCTTATCTTAATACCCTGATGCTCATTGCAAACAAATTGCTTTTCTCTTAGACAATTCAAATTTTAAATTTTTCCAATACTAGTTCCAAATATTAGTTCAACATTAGGTGAAGCATTCTGCACACATCTTACAAAGGCTTAAAATCAGCACTCTAGACTACATTTGTAAGGGTAAGATGCACTATCACTATAGTGAGATTTGGTCAGTATGGGAATGCTTTCAGTAAAGCTAATGAATTGACATGAATAATTTTGCAATTACTTGACCTGTGGGAAGACCGTTCCCATCTTTAATTTCTCTGATTTTATTTTGAACATAACAATTCATCCTGTGTGTTCAATTATGTATTTAATTAGTACAGAAAATATGCACTGTGTATATTTAAACAATTTGATATGTTTGCATGAAACAAATATTTTGGTTGTTACAGGAATTTGTGGTGAATCATAATAAATTAAGATAAATGGTCTACTTTTTCTAATTTTGTACACACAGCTGACACAAATGGAAAATTTTGACTGAGTAGGAATTGCTGATGCCTCATTTCCAGGCATTTTAAAACATTCAATAGCTGAAACACCTTATCTTAAAAATAATAACTTTCCTAAGAATTTAATTAGGTCACCTACAGAGGTTATCTTTGGCACTCTGAAATTAGCTTTGTTGCAGACACTTGGGACGACAATTAGGATCCATCTTATTAGCACTGAAGGTTAAAACTCCAGTACTGTCTTGTATCAGGACATAATCTTTCATGCTTCACAGCTTTAGTTCTCACAATGAGTTGCATTGGAAACAGTAGAGGGGGGAAGTGAAAAGGGCAGACCTGAAACAGCAAAATAAATATCCAGTTTAAGGAAGAACCTACAGACTTTTTATTCAATGAACCTAATAAATATGAGTCAGAAAAAAAAACAAGGCTGGCAGGAATTGGTGAGCTGCAGTTAGATCCAGCAAAATATCTTAATCTAATTCCTAAAATGCTTTTTAAAGAACATAAATATGTGATATTGAAGTACATCCTTTTTGGTGGTTTTTTGGGTTTTTTAGGTGCTTTTTTTGTTTGGCCTTTTTTTGAGGGGGTTTGTTTGTTTGTTTGTTTGTTTGGGGGGTTGTTTGGGTTATTTATATTGTTTTGTTTCTGTGGAGGAATGTTAACTATAAATTGCATTTAGAATTCTTGTGGTAATCAGATATGTTTGCTCAGAATTAAATGGTTCCATTTTCATTTTGGTTGGGAAATACCAAGCTTTGACAGCTGTACTGATATTAAGCATGAAACTCATGACAATGAGTCTGTGCTCACTTGATAACTATGGAAAAAAATTCACATCTCATAATGCCTACTTTAAAATTCACACTATATTAAGCAGTTGTTGAACACGGCCTCTTTCTAGATTTAACATAATCAATTATTCGTAAAGATATTTACTTTAGGGAAATAACTATTTTATGAAGCTGCATTTTTCTGTGGTAAAAGGAAGCTGTGTCTTGCTTGCTGGCTGTACACAGCCTTTTCATAGGAAGCCTTCCCATGTGCATTGTGCAATAACAAGTAAAATGACCCTCCAGGGTCATGGGATAACACTCATGCTTTGCTGCCTGCTTTTTTTTTTTTTTTTTTAGTTACACCAGCTGTGCGGTTCTCAATATAAATAGGGACTGCTTGCAGCAAATCACAGATGTTTTACACACTGGAAAAATGGGCAGGAAGCAATCATTATAGGAAAAGCATAGGCAGTGAGGAGGACAAAGGAGGAAAGAAAACCAACTTTGCTTTACATTTTTTGGCATTTTCTTACTCAGCAGTGATCAGGTACTTTTCTGCTGTTAGTTTTTAGTTAAAAACTTGCTTAACACATGCAAAATGACTTTGCTGTTATACTCTTCATGAAATCTTGACAATCAGCAATTGTGGAAAGTAGGCAATGCTTGTTTGGTTTTCTTTTTAATCTATAAATACATAAAAAATACAATTATACAATGAAATTTGCTCATATTTCTAATTTTTTTGTGGTTCTTAAATCTGTCTTCATACAGTTTTATCTGATTTAATGATATATGTGTAGAATTTAAAAACACAGCATGCTGCAGAAATTTATTTGAAAGACAACTAAGAGCCCTGTTGAGAAGAGAAAATATTTTGTGAGATGCCTTTTCAGACACTATGTTGCTTTCATTTTGTGTAAAACCTCTTCTCCCCAGTCTCTCCATGTTCTTCCATACAAATGCAGTATATTTCAGCTGTGGATAGCTCCAAGACTAGAAGGAGAATGAAAGCTTGAATAAAAAAAAGAAAGGGATTTTAAAAATTTTGGCATTTATGATGTACTGAAAACTGAAGACACGTGAATATATCTTCTGGTACTGTGGGACAGAAATTCTCATCAAGTTTTTTCCATTGATCATAGGATCTTACTAGTTTTATTAACTTTGTTAAGAAATTCCAGAGACTGATAATTATTAATAGAGAACCAAATACAACAGAAATAGCACATAAAAGCAGATTTATTCGTGGGTGGGTTTTGTTTGCTATGAGGGGCTGTTTATTTATTTGTTTGTAGGTTGGCTTTGTTACCTCATATTCTGAACTTTGCATTGTCTTTCAGAATTACTGAACCATAAATTCTCAGAGTATTTGCAGAGGGCTTGTCCCATTGATATGGGGATCCACGCCTTGGTCAGGCCATCAGAACACATTCCAAACACAGACACTTGTCTCAGGCTCATTGTCAGGATGCAGACCATGAGGCTGTGAGTACAAGGCTATGACTACAACCACAGCAATGACCTCTGGATAGGTCTGGAGGATCATTGTCTCTGGGATTACTGTTTCAGCAAATTTACGAGGAATGTCTTGGGACAGTACAAATCGCTGTTTGCCTGAGAACAGCTGAGGACTTCAGAATACAAACTTCAGAATGGTTTAAGGACATGGACATATGATAGGTTATCTCAGCATTAGTGAAGAAAACATGCCAGAAGTACCTAATCTCAGGTTCCCAAAGACTGAAGATCTGGAACATGGGTTTACTTCAATTTTTTCCCCTCCACTGTTTACCATTTACTATTTCATAACTCTTCTCTGACTGTTCTATATTTCTATGGCTAAGATTAAGGAAGTGTTTTGCCTTAAGAAGGCCTTGAGGCAATATATGCTTTTCCTTTCTTTTGTCATGTCGTACATCAAACTATAACATGTCTGCTTGGCAGGCAGGACTGTTGCATTGTGCAAGGTAAGAGCATCATGGCAGGATAAAATTAAACAATTTATGGCAAAAGGAAAAGGGAAAAAAGTGGAAAATATGGGAAAAAAAGTTGCCACTGTTTTTGACTTTCAGTGTAGTTTCGCACAGTTAGACATATTTGACCACTTATGCTGGAGGACTGCTCACTAGAAAATCTAATATGGTGCAGCTGTGTATAATGCTGTCTCTCAGATTTTTCTTAATCCAAATTAGATTATCTGCATGAGAGAATGATTTGGTTCAAGGCAGAATTGGGAACTGGGTGCTTTGTACAGCAGTAGATAACTGTCTTCTGAAGGCTGATCTAATTGACTGGCTGGCTGTAGGGGTTTCTGACAGCTGTGGTAAAATGAGTTTCTTTTCTCTGGAATGAGCAGCTTGAAAGAACAAATCTGTGTAATGACCACTCAAGGGTCTTCCCAATCTACCAGGTGAGGTGTGGCATCCCTTCTCCAGGACCAGTTAACAATGCCCTCCCCATCACAGAGAAGGGTTAATTAGCCCTTTCACCAGAAATGTATCCGTGCATGCAGTATCTGTAGGTGCAATTTGCTAAGAATGAAGATTACTACTAAGCATGAAGCAAAAATAAATATTTCTGTGAAGCAAATCTCCACCTTCTTATTATATGGTATATTTACCTTTCACACTGCCTGGTTTCTCTCTTCTCAGAATTCTCCTCAGTTTTCTTCAGCAAAAACAAATCAGATTTCATCAAGTTTCTGAGACCTGAGTTAGTACACAATTCTCTGTATTTGGGGAAAGTACTGAAAACACAAGGGCAAAATCAGAAAGCACTTTCCTCCAAGTAGCTGAGATAATGGCATTGAAAAATTTTTCTGGGAAGGAGGTTTCAGGGAAAAAATTGAAAATGTGACATCTTCAGCCACTTTCAATAGAGTACTCTCATAAAAGAAAATTACTGACTGTGCCTGTACAACTTGCTACATTTCCAAGAATACACACTCAAACCAGTCAAAAGCTCTTCTGTAAGGTTAAGGAGGGAGATGACTGTCTTCTTACTGACTTGCATAACTCTGGCATTTAAAACCACATGTAATAATGAAATAAAACTTCTTAAGCCTCAACAGCATATCTGTCAATATTTACCCATTTGAACAGTCAGACTGGTTTCAGCTAAATACAGGAGAGGGAGTAATACCATTTTGAATGAAGAGCCCTAAAATGAAGGGGCTTTAAATTTGTACAGCCTACTCTAAACCTTTTGCTTCATACAGGGGATGCATGCCTTTGTCATATTCTTTACACTGCTGATCTTGGGTACGGAGTGCATCAACTGTATATCAGAAATATTGAATTATACTTTGTTCGAGACTGCAAAAATTTTTATTTTAGTGTAAGAAAACTAGAACTATGCTTTGATTAAAGTAACTGCTTGTCATTACTTGCATTTTTGTGATTTTTGATGTTGCAGCTGAGGGTTTTTTCCTGTATACCCTTTCTATGGCCCTTTTTATGTGGTATGACTTGCTAATTTGTTTCCCAACATTGCATAAGAATTTTAATATACTTTGTAAAAGATTTTTATTCTTTTCAATTTTAAGTGAGAATGAGCTGGTTTTTTTGCTCTAAGAAGTGACAAAGGATGGTTTTGTCAGACTGTGTCTGCACAACTGAAAGCAGGCAAAAAAGATCCCTCTCCAAACCAAGTAGACCTGAACTTGGTCCAGACTAGAAGCTGTGTAACCACATTAGCATGGCTCTGAGCCCAAGCTAATAAGCCCTACTAAGAGGCACTAAAGCAGTTACACAATTTTTAGATCAGAGCTGGTTTGCCTCCAGCTATCTTGGAGTGTAACCAGGATCTCAGGTTTGTTAGGATAAGGCAGTATAGACAGGGTCTCAGGCCCCTGAAAGAAGCAGGCTTAACCTGTTCTCTAAATTTGGTTTGTAGCTTAAGGTAAGAAAGAAGTATGGAACAGGCATGTGTGAGAACAGCATAGTTTAGATAGGGATTTAGGGTAGGAAGTAAAAGAGTACTTATAATAGTAAAGTTATTATTTATACAGTTATTATTCTTTCAACTTGTTCCATTAACCAATCAATTTGGCAGATGGTTTTTACATAACATTTGAAGGAAAGGCACAAAGAATATGCTTATAAGACTTAGGCAAAGTTAGTAGAAAATCCCATGTTGTTTAGCTCACACATTTTATTTTGTAATATGTAAAAAATATATATTCTTTTCTTTTTTAACTCTGTTCAAAGCCATTCTGCTTCATTGTCTCCTGTCACTTTTTCTGAATGTGAGAATTCATTCCCATATTAAATGTATCTATTTAGATAGATACAAGGCTAGATCTTGGGATGAAATTCTGCCAGTTTCATAAAATAACTTTTAGTCAGCTTGCTTGCCTTTCTTGACTGTTTTTTTTTTCCTATCTGGCAGACAGACTCAATTTCTTGTGGCCTTCTGCTTTGATGTGTTGGTATGGAGTGTTGCTAGAGGCAGAGTCATCAGACCTAGAAAGCCCTAAGTCTTGTGAGCATAATTATGAGTATTTCAACTCCAGACACCTGAATGATGATGTAGTGTTATTCAGATGGCCACAGAACAGTTTTGGGAAGACTGGTCCTCTAGAAGGATACCAGCAAAGCAGGGCATCAGGTTCCTGTGTTTGTCTGTCATCCAGTGTGACTTCTAATGTATTTTAATTTAGGTCTTATTTAGTCTTCTATAAAGCAAATTCTTTAATAACTTGTTCTTCACTTAAATCACATTAACAATATACTCCTAAAAGTATTCTCCTCAGTAGTCCCATTTTTTTTTAATGACAGTTTCTCCATAGAGAGGAAAGAGCATTTGAAATAATGTTGGGTATTTTGCCAAGTCTGTCAAAAGAGTAACACTTCCACTTTCTCAGCTCTGTCTCATTAAAATTGTATTCTAATTCTGTCTCAACTTGGTGTCTTTGCCTCATAAGTCATTGCCTGCTCATTACTTGTAGTGTGAGAGATGAAATTTATTCAAACCTGATAGCAGGAATAAAGAATTGAAAGGCAGGCAGCTGGGAGAAATGAAATTATCTTATTCTAATGCTTTTTTGACAGGATTTTTTTCATTGCCATGGGTTACTATAAGTGTCAGTTTGGATTTGTGGTACTGTCTTTGTTAGGTTTGTGGAGGATTTTTAAAGCAGTCTTAACTGCTAAACTATGCTTTCGTTTGTCACATCCATTGAAATAATGTTCTGTGTCTGTGTTGATAACATGGTCCAATATTACTTGCTACAGTAGTCTGTAATTGTTTTATCATTACAGTTGTCTGACAAAGATTAAATGTTTGCAATTATTTTATAGTAGATTCTTCAGTCCAGTATTTAGCTAAATAGGATACATTCAGAAAGGTCTGGAAAAATGATAGACAACGCAACATAACTTATATGCAATTTAATGTGGAATACAGAGGGGAGCTGAGTTTTCTAACCCAATTTTTTTTCCAAGCTTTGAATGTCAAAAGAATACACCTAGGAATTTCTAATTTTGAATATAGAAGAGTATTAGAAGCAAATTGACTCAAAGCACAGCACTTTTCCATTATAAGATTGAGTTGTTAAGAAATTATATGGTCTAATTACTGAACTTGATATTTTTGACTACTTGGATTATGAACAGATATTGTCATTAACTAGCTAATTAAATTGACTGCAATAACAAGCCATAATTTAGAAATATGTTCTAAATTAGTTTTTATATGAAAGCAAAGTATTTGTTGATCTGAGCATGTGATTAATGTCAAGTGTCATGAATTAGCTCAGGGATCTCTGGTGCAGGAAGGGCATCATAAAGAGAAGTATCTGTGTATTTGACAGAAACAGATGCAGTCAGAAGAGCGATTTATATTTGAATAAAAATTTGAATTAGAAAATGTTAATAAGTATTCATACATGTATTTTCTGGAAGCATACAACATAATGGCTCAGTACAGAGTGAATTATATTCTTTTCTCTAAGGGCAGAACATGATTTCAGCTGCAGTGCAACTGATTCTCTTACCCCAGAATCTTTGTGCTTATGTTATTTTAATATTCTGCTACTCTGAAGAAAAAAGTATAGGATTCTTAATCTTTTAATACTTATATATTATAAACATCTTTAAGAAGTTGGCTGTTGATATCTAAAATGGTCTGTTAATTAGGCATGGTGTCTTAAAAGTTTTAAGAATTTATATTCCAACACATGGAATGCCCTATGTGTTGCATTTGGATTTGCAGTTCTGTCTTTGTTAGGTTTGTTTATTGCTGCTTTCAAATGCACATGAACTCAAATGTTAAAATGTATTTTCCTCTAGCACATTATTTGAAGTAATATTCAATATCTGTGTTCAAAACATTCACTGGGAGTACCCCATATGTACTTCCAAGCAGAGCATCATAACCAGCATGCTCTGCAGAAAATATATACTACAGCACCTCCAAGCTAGATCAGTAGCTGTGGGGGTCTTTATTTTAAGTTTTCTTTATTTTACTGTGCAATATTCATAGCACACTACTTTTGGAATTCTTGTTTCCTGTTTAGATGTTAGATTCTTTAGACAGGAAAGTAATTGTGAAAGCACAAAAGTTGCAGTCATAATAGCAGAAAAGAGAACTGTTATAGATCTTTGGGGGAAAATACATTATAGATGTTCCCATGTAATAAGTCACCTGAACTGATTTCTAAACAACATTTGACACCAATGAGATAGCAGGAGATGAATCTCAGAGGATTGATGAACTCAGTCTGCAGCAGTCCAAGCATCACCATTCTCAGTAATCTCAGCTAGGGACAGAACAAAAATGTCATCTCAGGTATCAGTCCTCTTTTGAGTAATAAAATCCTGTAGGGAGACAAGGGAGTGGTAGAACTAAAATTTTTTTTTAGTCATTTATCTTTGTAGAAATGGAGAGGTCCTTGGCAGTTTAAGATTTCTAGAGTCAATTAAGGCACAGCTTGATAGGCAGCTGTAAGCTTCCTCTTCCAAAATCACCTTAAAATATTTTTAACAGAAAAATTGTAATTCTGAAAATAATTTTATATTATACAGCTGTGTATGTTCACAGTCACATACAATTATTTGGGTAGTGAATTATAAAGATAATCTTATTTATTTTGCACTGATAGATAAGAAACAGATTTTTACATTCATGATTCAAATGATCTCAGTGAATAATTGATTCTTCAGCTTGATCATGAAAAAACAAAACAGATACCTAGTCTTAACTAAAATGGAAGTAAATTTTTGTAGGAAACCATTTACTGAAAAATGTTTGAATTGAACAAAATGTTTCACTTCATCACAGGGAACCACACCTCTGAGCTGTCAGAGTGGACCATTTCTCAACCCCTGTGCTTCTTGAGATAAATAGACTAAATACTCTCCACCATGACTCTTACAGATTTCCGCTAGGAAGCTGCAACTCCATTACTAAGTAGTGTGGGGTTTTTTTAATATATTAGCCAACCTGATGGGTGCACAAAATGCAAATAAAAGACATCTGTTTAAGAAGGAGAATATTAAGACAGGGATTAATTTGAAGAACTTGCAAAGCTTTAGAACAAATTCTAGAGGAAGGAATAGATGGAGGGAGAAAAGCAAGAGAGAAGTAAATTCAGTTGCCATTTTTAAGTTACTTCCTGTCTCTGTTTAGAAAATTGTATGCATTACCAAGGGATGGATAATCTTACCTACCACGACTATTAGTTTGCCAAGGTGTTCTTCTGACAAACGAACTCCAAATTCTTCTTGAGCCTTGATTACAAGACCATAGTACTCTGCTCTAGTTAAAGGGGATGGGGATGACAATTGTTTATGATTGTGAACAACTATATAAATTGCAGACAGAAATTAGCTGAGTTGCAAATATACCAGAAACTTCAGGAAGATGTATTACAGAAAATTGTCAGAAAATTGGACAAATTATTTCTAAAACAGTCAACAAAGAAACGATTCAACATGAAATCATATTTCAATTTTAATGTGGAAAATAGAATTCTTTCATGAGTAGGAATCAACAGCTTTTAGGTCACATTTTTAAAGCTACCTATCCAACTGAAGTGCCAGACAGTACCATTTTTTTTTTCATGATCGAAACTGATCCAGGTTTTCAGAATTTCATAGAAAAATCCACCAGGGTGGTTCACTTTGAGCAGCCTGGATGGTACAAGTGAAGCTACTTAAAATAAACAATGCATAGAGAACATTGAGTATTTGAGGTCATCCATAAATCAGGTTCAAGATATTTGAACTGAAGAGAAAAAGTTACTTCTTACCAATAGATTCCTTACAGATATTTTTATATAGTTCATTGAATAAGCATGAAATAACATTTCTAATCACAATCAACTCCTCCTGAAATACTCAGTGAATTGTTTAATGTAGCATTAATAAATGCCTCCATTCTGCCACTCTCTTTGCTATTTCAGTTCAAATGCAGGACACCAAGGTTTTACTCAGTACAGAGACTGCAAGTTCAGGAAAGCAGCAGTAGGGTCAGATTCAAAGATCTCTTCTCCACATTACTTACTGTGACAATATTTTTCCTCAAATTCTTTGGTAGGATTAACCACGCATTTGATTCTGAGCAGAAAAGTCCACACACCACTAGTGAAATGGCTTTACTTGAAAGCTGCTGTCTTCAGAGCAATCAGGACTTAAAATTAAAAACTTCTTGAAATTAGCCTTTTTTTTTTTTTAAGAATTACCTTCTACTGAATTAAAACAGAAGAAATGCCATTAAAGGCCTGCTGTCAAAAGCCAGACATCTGGTTTTATAGAAAGATAGTAGGCCATTTTCATGTTTTGCATGAAACCAAAAGATATTCATTGATTATGGATCCTACCTGATCTTTCTGAAATTTAACTAGGGCCATTCCCAAGCTTTTTTAATCAACTAGTAACAGGATCCTGCTAGCAATCTGAAACTCATTATTGTTCAACCCATAGGCTCAGCAGTCAACACCTCACAAGGAAAACAGGACCTATCATACAATCTGATCACAGTCTAAAGGGTACCAATGCAAGTGTACACTGACCCTACAGCCTTCTTGAGGACAGTTGGCTTATTTCTGTTGTGTATGTTTACCCGCTCACTGACCATGTACGGTAGGAAGAGCAGTGGCAGCAGGTTCCAGGTGACTGAGTAGCTGAGTAGCACAGGTCACTGTGACAAAAGTTGGTCTAAAACAAAGAAGTCCTTCTGCAAGCAAAAAGTCTTGTCTTTTCTAGCAAAAAGTCTTGTTCTAAGCCACAGACAGTAGTTACCGATCGCCCTGTGTATGAAGGAAAATATCCTGTCATCTGTCAGAGGAGCAAGGTGTCACCATTGCCACCCTTTCCCATCTCACCTGTGTCTTTGAAATCGACTGCATTACTTTGTGATTGATGTGTTGAGTCATATTTGGTTTCAAAAAAAGAAAGAAAAAGGGTACAGGTTCTTACTTTAACATATAGCTTTGGGGTAACCTGCTAGTCCCTACCTTGTCCTATGGCTCAGAGAAGTGAAGACAGGGAGAATTTAAGATACCTCTATATTTCATGCCTGTGCTACAGGCAACATCTGTTTCTAGAAAGGTTTGATCCCATAGTATGTTTTGCTGTTGCTTGAGGGAATGGTAATCTCTTGCCTTTGCTGAAACGTTTGCCTGTCAATCTTCTGGATATCTTGAGAAGGACAACTGCTTTCTTGGCTTTGCTGACCCCTTCTCAGTTTATCTTGACTAAATGGACTTATATAGTATTGGCTCCTTGCATATTTTCCAAAGGTTCTTGTAGGTGTAAATCTTGCCACAAAGACCCAGCCAAATACCATTCATCTGGAATGACAGCCACACGTCTGCTCTAGCTGCCATTCTGTCATTTGTGTCAGCTGCTGTTGCACTTTAAGGCCACCAGCAACGAGCTGTTACTCCAGCTGCTGAAGAGGTAGCCAAGCCCCGCTTACTCTTCCTCTCTCTGTGTCCTTCTGCTTTGCTCCTGTTTTGCATTTCAGTGTAGCAATATAGGGAGACACGCGGTGGAGCTGCCTTTGCCAGCCCCATGTTTTGTTCCTCGTTCTGTCTCTGACTTGGAACATGATCTCTGTGCCTCAGTTTTTACAGAGCATTTTACAACATTCTTTGAGATCTACAGATGCAACAGATTACTCAGATGCAATCTAGAAATGCTATGTTTTCAATTAAGATATAAATGACAGATATACATTGTAATATTATTTCTGGAAACCATTATAAAATATCTTTGGAGTGTAATTTGTGACCCTGTGAAAACTGACACTTGGTTTTAAAAGCAGCTTTTGCTTTTGTCTCTTTAAGTGAAACCCTTTGTGTTGACACACAGTTATTTAGGGAAATAAATGCAATTTCATATGAACTTAGCTAATGGAGTTTTAACATGAAGAGAAAGAGTTATAGCGCTTTGGGAATTTTGGTAGGAGCACAGATACAAAGAAGTTGCCACATTTGCTTTAAGTGTGGTTGTAAGTCTGGTTTGCGAAAGACAAAAGGGTGGGATTGGATGGTTACTTTATGAATGCGGATGCAACAGAGAGAGCTCATTGGTTTCGTAGGTCTGTGTTAGATTCCCACAGCCCCGAACAAACAGCTCTCAGCCTTATATTTTCTAAGCTTTTGTCTTCCCACTTTGGAATTCTGACTACGGGCACATTACCAAGCCAACTGGATTCACTACAAAGCTCCAGTGTAGCTCTTTTTATCACAAAGATCAAGACAACAATTGTGTGCCTACAAGAAAAGAACAACTAAAACCATCGAGCAAACATTAAAAGAACAATTCTAGAGATAGTTGCCTTTGAACTGCAATAATGGGCAACATTCAGTCCTGAGATTTGAATTCAGAGTTAAAGGAATTCATTACTAACTGCCTTTCCTTGTAATTATCCAAGCTGAAGGCAACATATATTTTCAGCAGCGTTAATTTTGCGCAATGTAATATTTTGTAGTTGTGCTGAACCCCACACAAAGGCAGCATTGTAAATCTGCTTTATGGAGTTAGTTTTGTTTATTATAGAGTTCGTATATGAAAAAGGAAGAAATCTAAATTTTGTGTTGGCTTCTCCCCAAACCTCAGAAAATGGAGTATTGTTTTACAAGAGCTTGTTCTGAAATATCACTTCTCAACTGTAAAAGAAGCACAGTGTATTTCCAGATGCATTCCACAAGCATGCAGAATGTCCAGCTGCAAAAATATAGTTGGAGTTGACTTCTTTTTTTTTTTTTCTTTTTTTCTTTTTTTCTTTTTTTTTTTTTTCTTTTTTTTTTTTTTTTTTTTCTTTCCAGAAGAGACGTTTCACACTTTTGGGAGACCCGAGGGTTGTGGGGAGATAACAGCAATTTTAAAATAGATGCTTCATTTTGCAATGCCTCAAAAGTAACTTGAGTTGAAATGTGCCAGACACCAGTAATTCAGAATAAGCATTCTGTCTGAGGATCCTTGACCACTGTTATTTTAGTCCTGGTACCAAAAACCCAAACCATAGAAATAGTTTCAGTAAATCATTCTTGACTTATTATTCTTCCCCTACCTCTGCCCTGCGTTTTTAGTAGATTAGCTTTGGAGCCAATGTTAATCAGACGCCTGAACCTTTATTTTTTTCTTTGGAAAGTGTTACAAAAGTTCTTCCCAGATATTTTAGTCTTAGTAGAAATATTACAGAAGTGACCTGGAAACCCTGAATTTTAAATTGGTAACTTTGGCCATTGCATAAATAGATGATGAAGAATGTATGTGATGTGCAATTTAGGCAAATTGAATGCCTTTTTGACCCATAACTGACAAAGAAGACTAAATTTTTCACTTCTATCCATTGAAATATGGACAGATCTGCAGTCTCTCTTTTCACCTCCTTTGGTCTCAAGAGAAATGCAGAGATGCAAAGCCAGCAACTTCTATGGTTCTGTGGAGAAATAACTAGCTGAGTGACCATTCCCAAAATAATGTGTGTCAGACCACTTGGTTTCTCATTCTCACAGTTAAAAGGTTACAGGAATTCATAGTGCCTATACATTTAAAGAGTTTTCTTTAGTGACTAACTTCAGCAAGTTGGTGCAAACTCTGTGAAAGTTCCATCTGAATGATCTAGGAAGCTGATGGAGAAATCACTTCCCTTTGACCACTTTTAGTACTACATCATTCTAATATAAGGGAGTCCTTTAAGAATTGAATAAAAGAAGCATTAGTGTCCTGGCAAGCTGAGGTACGGGAAGACAAATTTTATATTTCACAATACTGGGTGGCCTGGATTGTGCTGCTCAGTGTGTCTCAAGTGAAATTTGGGTTGCATTTTGCAGATCACACCACATCATACAAAACCTCCTTCTTGGAAAGCATTTATCTCTTTTTAAAACGTGTTTTTAAATTGGATTTACTTGTGCATGTTTACAAAAAAAGAATGTATGAAGTATCCAGAAAATATGAACTAAAAATAAATTGTTCATAAGTTTCAAATGGAAGCTTGGGAGTGGATATCCTCATTTTCTCAATCCTGCTCTGGCCAGGCCTTATAAGGGTTGAGGCATCAACAGAAAATAGATTTTCCTTTGATCTGATGCTGCAATTGGTCGAGATGGGTGGTGTCCTCCCACTTTGGTGCAGCTCACATTTAGCATTGCCAAAAGCTGTGGTACCAGGAAATTAAATTAATACCAGGAAAAAGTCTATCTATCCCGACATTGCAAAGGCTCTCTGGTACTCTCTTTCAGCAAGGACTATTCAGCTCTACTTCTACTAAACTGTTCTCTTTCAGAATTGGATTCTTTTCCAGTACAGTCCAAGAACTACTTTTCTTGGTTTTACACACATCTGAGACCTGGTTCATTAGTGTTTATAAAGTTCTGAGAAAAGCTAGAATGAAAAAGAGGTTACAAGAAACTGAATGTTTGTTTTTCCAATCTGCTGTTTTAAGTTCTACAAATCCCACGTATCAACAAACAATTGAGAAAAACTCACAAAACCAGTGCTTTTCAGGTGGTTAGCACACTGTCCATGAGGTCATACTAAGAATTCAGTTATAGCTTGTCCTATTTTTGCATTACCTGAAACATCTGCATCGCAAGTTTTTGTTTTATTTCAATTTTTCCCTGAAGGTAAGGGTTTCCTAAAAACTACACAACCGAAGAACTAAATTTTGGGATTCCATTTCCATGGAACTTGAGTTCCATCCCCATGATGACGGGGTATCTAGCTTCTTGGAAAACAATACAGTCTCCTCTATTTTAAAATTATTTTAATTGGTAAATTACCACAAGTCCAGCGATTTCAACAAATAATTTGAATATTTTTGCAAGCACTATGAGAAAGTAGTGTAAATGCATTTAATGTCCATCAAGTGCAATTCAGTAAAGGCAAAAAAATTAAATAAGATAAAATGAAAAGAAGTGGTGAAACCACATTATATCACCACAATTAGATTTTTAGTAGATATGTTGAGTTTCTTGTTTTAAATTAGCTGATGTTAATAGAAAGTTGCTGATTTTGGCATGCCTACAAAAGCATCTTAATAATAGCCTAGCGAGAAAATTAAATATTATTCATATTGTATGTGCGAGAGGAAAAAATCTATTGTAGCTTTAATATGCAGCTGTAAGAGGGGGAATTACCATCAGAAAGTGATAATATAATCATGCATTATTTATATAGTTATAAGAGACACATTTAGTATCCTGAGGTTTACAGTATTATTGTATTATTTACCTTAAACTGCAAGTCTTCACCTTATTAAACATAAAATCATGGACAGTAATTTAAAAAGAATATTATCTTAAAAGTATATATATTTTAGCATAGCAGTCAAAGTTTTAAAAGCCTAAGAGGCAGATATAATTCCCTCAATGTTAACTGCTGTTTTACTAAATGAACTGTTCTCATTGGTTTAAAAGCCTCCAATCAGAAATCTCATTAAAACAGCATCTGGCCTCCATTTTAAAGGTGAGAAGGGCATGCTTCTGGGAAAAAAAGCAATAGTTGTCGAAATCTTCCAATCTGTTTTGGAGCTGTACTGTACTTGACTTGTAAATGAAACTAAATGAGAGGTAAAATATTACTAATTAGTTTAATTTCCTTTTCATTTTTGCTTTATATTATCAAAACACTGCTGGTATAAGATATTATTAAATATGGGCAAAAGTTTAGACTTACACATTTCTAACTGGACAGAATTTACACCAGATTAGTCAATGAAAAGCAGTATCTGCATACAGAGCTCTAAACTTTTAGTTTAGAATGAAAAAAAATATATTAAATGTGTAAAAAGTGTAGAACATATTCAGATCATTGTTTTGTGCTTTTATGCCTTGAAAGCATTTTATATATGTATACATTGCCGACCAGCAAATCCAAAACTTAATTACATCAGTCCTTCAATGGGATCTGTTTAAATAAGAGGATATCCCTCCACACAGTTTCTGGCAAGCAATAATCTGTTTGAAATGGAGGTGTTATAAGATATTTTTTGCCACGTATGGGAAGAAGCAACTCTTTGTTGGTCGTAGAACTAACCCAACAGTCTGCCATTTAATCCATTTGTGTCTTTGTGTGTTTTCTTAATAATATGTGTGGAATTTTTATTTAAAAGCTGATGTGGAAATGGGGGTAATTTTTTTTCCTTTTAGAGTTCAAGATAAGAGCCCTGAGAAGTCTCCAGTCTCAGTAGTAGAGCAGACTGAAGGCCGGGGAAGAGTCTGCACACAGACAGACAAGAAGGAGACCTGTTTAATAACTTTTCCTTCATCACCAGTCAAGGTAGCAGTAATAGAAGAAGAGAGACCTACTGTGAAAACTTCCTCAGCTCCAAATGTGAGGTCAGGGTACAAGAAGTGGTAGGTGTGGTGTCATGTAGTCCCCTCCATTCCCTTTCAACCCTGGATGAGCTGAATTACCTGCAGGCAGAAATAAGAGTCAATCACATACCCAGGCACCACCTGGCCAATATTCCGTATGTGCTCACATGAGATCGTTGAAACTTTGTTTCTCCTATCCATTAAAAAATGCCTTTCTATTAATGAGTTTGTGCAAAGTAAGGGCTTAGTAAATCACATTTAAGAGGTGACTACCAAAGACGATTATGGAACATTCAGTGTGTGTGTATATCTCCTGTTAACTGGAAATCTGCAGCAAGTGGTACCTTCTGGGCCACTTTAGGAGGAGTTGCCAGCAGTCAGATCCTTCTTCCCTGCTCAGTACTACAGAGAAACACCCAAAGTGCTGGGTCCAGTCTGGGCTTCCCAGCACAAGACATGTGGACAAACTGGAGTCAGTCCAGCAAAGGGTGGCAAAAGGGCTCAGAATATACAACATGTGAGGAGCAGCCAAGAGAGCTGGGATTGGTCAGCCTGGAAAAGAAGACTGTGGAGAATCTCATCCATGTGAGCAAACACTGGGGAGCAGAGGGAGCTTGTGATTGTGGAGCAATGGTGCCCAGTGACTGGACAAAAGATATAGGGCACAAACTGAAACTCAGAAAATTCCAAACAAGTTGTTTGTTTTATTGTTTTTCCTAATGTGAGAATGATCAAGCAGCACAACAAGTTGCCTTGAGTGGTCACAAACCCTCCATCTTTGGAGATATCCAAAGCCCTGAGCAACCTGATCAATCTGATCCTGGTTTGAGCATATGGTTTCAACTGGGTGATATCCAGAGGTTCCTTCCAGACTCAAACCTTCTGTAAATCTGTGACTCACCAAGAATTATTACACTGTGACACAATATGCTGGGCAAAATTATTTCTTCTTTTTTATTTGTCTAATAATAATATGAAATGAGCTTGTTTTGTCATTAAACTTAGAAGTATACAAATCTTCATGTTGGCCCTTTTTTGAGCAGTATTCTCACAAGACTTCATTTCTTCTACTTAATTTCATGTTCTTTTTGTTTTGTTCCTGTATTTGTTATAGGTGAAAGGCTTGGATCAAGGAGCTGACCTTTCTCCTTTCCAGGAGAGCGTCCATCACAACTGAAAGCAAAATAGAGCAAACTTTTTTCTTCCATTTTTTTATCCCTGTAATGGGTCTACCATTGTTAAGAAATAGCATGACACGTCTTTGAGGTGTGAGATGCAAAGGAGAAACAGTAGAGTACTCTGCCTGCACTACATGAACAAAATTGCCTGGATAAGGGCAGAATAACCACAGGAGCAGAGGCTGGTACCTTGGGTAGAACAAAAGTCTGTCTTGCTCTCCTCCCAACTTGTAAACCAATGCATGCCAAAGGAGCTCTGATATTCAAAACCAACATGGATCATAATGGAATGAACCTATTTTACCTAAAGCTTGTTGCATCGCTTGGAGCTCAGCCTTCCTACTCTGCTTGCTCAGTGCTAATTGCCAACATCTCCTTTCTAAAAACCAGTAACAGTGCTTGAAGACAGTTATTTCTGGAATGTCAGTGTGTATGTACACTGTCTCTATAAATTTATCCAAACTACATGTAGTGAAGTGACATTGTTAATTAACAAAATGTTTTGCTTTACTGTGTAGACCCAGAGAAAGTATCTCATTAATGTTTTACTCTTTTCATTATTTTTATTTCTTTTTTTTTTCCTTTCAAAAATTATCACTCCTGAAAATAATTAGCAGTTCTGTGGTGATAAGGGGGATGAGGTAGTTTAGTGGCATTTCAAGCAGACTATCACTGAGCTGGGGCCCTGTAAGGAGCTTTTGGATGACCAGAGCTGGCGAGGGGGCAGCTTTAGGGACACCTCCAAAACTCTCACCCTACCAATATTAAATCCTGATTCTGTGGCTCTAAAATCCTGAGACTGGTGAACAAACAGCCTTTGTGAAGGTAGAAGGAAGAAATCAAACATTTGTTTAGCACTTTAAAATAATAAACCATTTTTTCTACACTAATGATATCCCAAAATAAAGCACATCAGAGGGAAGAGGTGCAGTGTCATGATTTCAAGCAGAGCCACGAACACAGAAAGTTTGTACATTCTTTTTTTTACCAACCATTTTTCATTATTCTTTTTTAAGAAGAGATTTCCTGTTCACTTCAGAAAAAAAGTTTACTTCAATGATTCTCATGGCCACTGCCCAGCTATTTGCTCTCAATTAACATTCCTGAAAATCAAACAAACAAAAAAAATCACTTGTATAAATGTTTATGGAAAACAAATAAAAACATCTCTGAAAGCCATCAAAGTATGTACATTATTTTTATTCCAGCATATGTTTTTGAATACTTTCTTGATGTATTCTGCCAGCTCTAGCCTTGAATTTGGACTTTAAAAAGCATTTCCAAAATTCTTTTCCACTTCCCTCTGAACCACCATGTTTATTCGCTCACATTGGTTTGTGTTTTCCATATGTTATCTCTAAAAAACAGGATTCCACAAAACCATGAATGCAATAAATCTTGTGGCAAAGAGGTATTTGACATGTTTTCCTCATTAAAATCTTGTGATATCCTTCAAATATATAAAACCTAAGCTCAAAAAGCACTGACCAAAACTGTGCAATTACTGGATTGCCAGTTAAGTAAAACAGTCCAAACCATTTTAATGGTTACTGAGATGCTTGCTGAGTACAGAGTCTTAATGTTATTACTGGTCGTGCTGGTTTTGAAAGCCAGATCCTGCTCCTGACCACATTAGTGCAGTGTGGTATCTTTTCCTTTTCACAAGAAAAACTAACTGTGTACAGCATTAATAATTTATACTCAGGAAGTAGCAAGGGTGATAAAGCTCTGATTGTCAGGCTTCCACAACTGCACAAGTGTCTTTGCATGTGCCTTGCTTCTGAAAGGAAGCCCTTGGCCAGAACATAGAGACTGGATGTTAGTATACAAGCATAGGCCACCAATAGAGACATTTACATTACAAATCCTGCTTTATATGTGCTTGAAAGATGACTGTCTGCCTAAATTGTGTTCATATACTCTTGCTTAAACAATCCTAAAAGGCCAGATTTGAGCATTTTTCTGTATTGTGAAGGTTCTTTTACTTGTGCTGGTACTTGGCTTGTTTGCTTTGAGAATGTAAATAAAAAGTATTTGATTAACAGCTGCACTGTTCTTATTAACCTCATATCTGCTAAACTCTTTTGTTGTGTTTAAATATGTGCTTAAATTATGCTGCTGTTACAGCTGGTGCTGTAGTTGGTAACAGTACCACTCCAAAGAAAGTGGAGAGCATTTTTACTATCATATGGTGTACACCAATGTCATTATCAGGGTAAGGCTATCTGTAAAAAGAGACACGAAAAACAATAACAACAAAGAAACTACCTTAGCCTCATATGTTACTGTATTTAGGAAGACCCACTAAGTATCTGTACAAAATTGTCATTTTTTAAATGACATATTCTGTTTATATTATAATAATATCTCAAAAAATGCATTTCTGGGTGCTTTTTAAAGCTATACTGTAGATAACAATACAACGTTGGTGGTCTTTATTGTGTTGTGGGGGTGGGGGAGACTATTTGCTTGAAAGCTGTTAAAAAATATAATAGGATTATTCTCATCTTTCATTTAGTTTAATAATACACTACATACATTTGTCAATCAAATTAGAATTACTGTCAGACCATAATAATGCATTTTAGTTTAGCCAATATCAGTCAGACCTGATTTATTTGCTTAATACAAATCTAATTGACTTTCAGGCTGCTCTTCTCTTTTCAGCTGTTAACCGACCAAGTACATCTTTAATTTCCAAGACCGACGGTTTGGTAGTAGTTGAGAGGAAGAATGATTTGCATAAGGCCCCAGAAGGGTGCCAAAACTCTTCACGCTTTAAACAACAGGCTTTATTATTCTGTAAGTGGATGTGTTGAATTTTCATGCTTTTGTTTCCAGTTCAGCCCTGACAGAAAGAATAAAGTAGATTTTGCCAGCACCCCTGCTGTGCCCTGAGGGAGAAATTCAATGTGCCTCATTTGTCTTAATTGGAGAACCGCCCTTAGCACCAGCTTTTTCTATGAATATATTAGCATAACAAACAGAAAAGTCTAAGACCACTTTTTTTTTTAGGGGGGGGGGGGGAGTAGGATTTTTTTTTCTGTGAAAAATAAAACCTGCAGGAAGAAAAATATATGCATCATCTTTCAGTCTTCTTGCAATTATTTTTGTTGTAAACCACACTATATGAGAAAAATGCATCTAGCCTACTTTATCTCCTCAGCGTTGTTAGGAACTGAGTAGAGAGAAACGTGATAAATATCATCCAGGAGAGAGAGCTGAAAGCTGCTCTTTATTCTTCATAATGTACTAATCCTATATATTTGTTCTTTGTCTGCTTGTGCTGCTATTTTTTCTGATGGAGGAGTTAGTTTTACACAGAGATGGATGGGCAGTAACTAGGAATAGATCTAAGTAAAAAACTCCACAGTTTTGCAAAACTGAATTTATTAACACTGAAATAAAATGCAGTTACCTCTGTCAAAGGAAAATTTCAAGCTCCATGCCTATTCATTTGAGAAATATTAAATTCATATTCACGTTTTTCATTTCATAAAAGAACTCTAAGTCTGGACAAACAATCTGTGTAATGTAAATCATTTTTAAATCAGGTCTCTTTCAGTGTCAGATTGAGCTAATGAGATTTAAAGGGCAGATTTTAAAGAAGATGTATTTAGTTTACATGTTTTTATGACTAATATTAATCCTTATATCTGTTAAATCAACCATCTATTGCTTGCACATGAGAAACATGGGAAAAAGGTAATTTTTGCTAGAGAGTGATATATACTTTTTCTTGGAAATGTGGCTGCTTTTTAGAAATTGATGAATCCATATTTAGCCTTGATAATTTTCCCTTGAGGCTCCAGTACACTGCATCCGTCACGCAGACACTTAAATAAAAGGTTTCCATGTGTGTTAGAATAAAGGTTTGGCTGTTTGTGGGATTTTAGCCATCTCATAGACATTATGAAAAATTAAAGTATTGTTTGGGGCAGGATTTTTTTCAGTCAACTGGACATGTTAATGGCTTAGAGGTTTGATTCCAGGGAGAGCTGGGGTGGAGAAACACGAGACTCAATCCTGGTACTTGCTCTTGCCTGCTCTATATGGCAATTTATCAAAGCCAGCAACCACTGCAGCATTAGAAGTCTTTCACACTTCCTCCGTCTCCTATTAGTCATTACTGAACCAGTTTTTCTCCTACATGCATACCCTCCCTAAAACGTGCTCAGTAACTCTTGGCTTGAATTTTCTTATGTCTTAAAGAGTGATAACAGAAATGCTTTTTTACATTCTTCTGCAAATGGTTATGAAGAAAAATGATTTAGCGTGATGTATTTCTGAAAGTATTTAAGTGTCTTTGATTGGAATAAGAGTTAATTTGTTTGGAAGAAAATGGTGGTTAGACCAATGACAGTAGGCATTCCACTCTAAGTGGTTTCATTTATGTTATAAAAATGGCAATGATTTATAGTAGTTCACCTGATAATTCAAACTGTTTCACTGAGCAAACAACCCAGCAAAACAGAAGGACAAGTTTATACTCATCATGTGCCTTTGCTTGCTCCCTCTCTATCTCCAGTGTTCTTTGCTTCGGTTTCCATCTGGAGGCTTTTCAGACCTGTCTAGGTTAGAAGGGAGAACTTTCTAGGATATTCCTCAGAATAATTAAAGGGAGTATCCTCTTTGTTTATGAATTTCCAGGAAACTTCCTGGAATATTTATTTCTAATATGGTTTGTTTCATAGGAGAGAATTTAAAATCCCACAATGCAACAGGCTGACAATAATATATGTGACTTCAAAGTAATGAGACGGTGAAGAAAAATGTCTTATCTGCACACTGTGATCTGTGTATTTCCTGGTTTAAGCAAATTGCAACAAAAAATTTGCATTGAAAAAAAATTCTAATATAGGTAGAAGGACACATTGCAGGGTTATATCATTGTTATTTGTTATGTGTATGGAAGCTTCTATGAATAGCACCCTTTTGATGGATCAAAGCATCCTCTCGCTTTTCATAGCACTAAACCTCTTCCAGTGCTGAACAAACAGATGGTCACAAGCCAAGGAATGTACACTTTAAATAACTCTCCACTGATTATTTGCATGTGCACCACAGTGCACATTCACAACAAACCCTTGTTCTGTCATGTCTGTCCGCAATTTGAGAAATGTTTGATTTCTACAATTCTGTAGGATTAAGTGCTCCCCAGTGAATCAGATCTATTGTCAGACAGGTTGTGGAGAGCAGCAGTGGGTCCTTCACAACTAATTTTTTTCAAGCCTCTGAGTGACTGATTCTTAACCTAAGGTCTCTGTTGTCATATTTATCCATAATGTATCTGTAGATGGGTGCACTTTCCATCCTTCTTGAACAAAATAATGTGGAATAGCACCTGTCTTATCTAAGAGTCCTTGGGATGAAGTCCACATAGGACAGCATTTGAAAAGCTTTCCAATGAAGAATAGTCACTGGATTCTGTACAAAGTGAGAGTTAACTGCTTTCCAGATGGCAAATGTATGATGAAGGACTATGTGGATTTGTGTGGGAAGAGTAGGTGGTGTTTGATGGAGACAAGAAAATATCCACAGCTGGCTGATAAGAGGGAACATATAGAGAGTTAGAAAATATCTCCTCTTGTGAGTAATCTTTTGCTTTGGAACCATAAACTCGGCTCAGTATTAATGAGTAAATTCTGAACGTTTATTCACACAACTACCCAGGTGGGTGAACAACAGTAAAAAGGAACATGCATTCAGCTCAGATTTTTTCTTCTTCTAATTTAAAAAGGTACCCACTTTTAAAAAATAGCTCTCTGCTAAGTTTTAGTGTGCACAAGCACCTAATCATCTGTTTCCAGTTATACCACTCCATTTCTGAACTTTAGTGGATTCATGAGGTCTGCATGTGCAGTGGCTTTAAATATTCTCTATTCATTATGTAAATGAATAAAAGTCCCATTTGTGATGTTCACAAGGCTATCCCACATTGGTAGCCATTAAGTTCAATATTACCCTTGCAGAGTACTGAAGGAGGTAAGGATATGTTATGTGTTCCAGTGGGTGCACAACCAAAAAGAGGCATTCACATCTTAAACACACAAACTGTAACTATTCATATGTAATATAAATAATGTTCTTTTCCAGAAGTGTGGTTTTCAAGACATACCTGACTGAGGGTAAGATGGTGTCATTTTCACTGTTTATGAATAGGGCAGTGTGCAAATCCACAAGCCACATACCTTATGTGTAGCATCTGTGTCTTAAGAAAAGTTCTTTCTTGTCTCCATGTCACACAAGGGTTACCATCATAAGTACTTATTCCTATGCAAACTGTTGAGTAAATAGGCAAATAAAATGCATGGAGTGTTTTGCCATATTCTGAGCTGTTTATTCCACAGACCTGTAGCTAATAGAACATGAGATTTTTACTAAAATGTCTGAAATATTTGCTAACTCCTGTTTTAATTCCATTATATATCTCTTTTTTCACTGATGCTTGTTGGTAGTTTTGGGGGGTGTTTGGTTTGGTTTGGTTTGGTTTTTCCTGAAGAAGTATATGTTTCAACAGGACCAAACAGAGTTTTAATGTATGGTCGTGCTGGGTCTGTGGCAATGAATTGCATAAATAAATTCTACGTAGAGAGATAAAAGCCCTTTCTAAATATTTTTGAAAGATTAAAGGCTAGAACATTTACATTGGCACATGTATAATATAATTAACTTCTGTGAACATATTCCTAATGTTAAAAGGATGATTTAGTGGAGAAAAGGTTATGCTTTCTTTCATATTGTTTTACTCAGGAGCTGGAGTGATATCAGTGCCCACCTGATGTCTGTTTCTCAATGGTACACAAATAGAGCACTAAATTGAAAACTTAGTGTAAGAGTAATTATTAAACACTGATTGAATTACATAGAAGAAACTACAGTGATTGCATATTCTTCATTTATTAACAGAAATACAGGAGTATGTATAAATATTGGTGCTACATAGCAGACTGCAAAGACAGTTCTCTGAAGAAGTGACAAAATTACTGCTTTTATCAAAAAGGATCTGGAACTCAGATCCCTCTATAGTCACTCATGTGCTCAGCTTTCTCGTGGATGTTTAATCCAGCAAGTTACTGGCCTGCCAGAAAGCCATCAAAAGACATTTGTCACTGGATCAAAATCAAATATGTATCCTGGCTGTTAAGAAGGGCTTTGTTGGACTAAATGACTGTACTGTTTTTAGACAGTGCTGCAAGATTAATGATGACACTGGTTTTCCAATTTTCACCCTTGAGGCAGTATTACAGAGATGTGCCCTTTCTGTGCACCTGATGTTATGCATATCAAATGCATCATTCCTTCTGCTGTGAGTCTTAGTAATGGTCCGTGTTTCCTGCTCCCCCTCCACAGAGGAGCATTAACAGAGTGTGGGTGTAATTCATCTTGGGGAGGGGGTTGCTGCAGAGAAGTGTACTTGCTGGAGTTATGTTATAAGGGTTAATCACCTAATCACAGAGAACACTTAACAAGTGCATGTCTCTGACAGAATGAGGCCTCTGGCATACACTTTTGAGCCAATGCAAATTAACTGTTCCTCCTCATCATCATTCTTCAGTTGTAAAAAGTATCAGTGAGCAACTTGTCTTTGATAAGCCTTATATTCTTTGACCTAATCCAAAGCTCTTGCCTCCTGTCTTTATTTTGTTGGGCCCTTATAGTAACTGTAAGCATCATTTCACAGAAAAATTCAGAAAATAATATGCTTTATTGAGGGCATTTTTCCCCATCCATACATAAGAAGACTGGTGAATAAGCATCACAGCTGGCACCACTCAGTATCTGTGCACTGCTTTTCTCCTAGGTTGTACACTAAGCTGCTCTCCAATGTTTCTATTTGCCTGATAATGACTTTACATGCAATTTGTAGCTTCACAATTTTCTTTTCACACAGTACTGAGCTGCTTGTTCTCTCCTGCTGCTCATGTCAGAGACAGATGAACTTGGAGGTCAGCATGAAGAGAAAAGAGCAATATAATTGCATACCACAGAGGCCAGATGTTTAGTAAAATCATGGGGAATCTTGTCAGGAAGCACTGTTAAAGTTCCTGGGAGATTCACCACTTTCCCAAAGGATACTGGAAAAGAGTATTCCAAAAGATAGTTGTCCCTTAGCAATAAAATGCCAAGGGAAATAACATGTCCCTAATTTTCTTTATTTTTTTCTGCTATACACCTTCTCTCTCCTTTCTCCTTCTTAATTTCTTTCTATTTCTTTGTGATCCATCTATGGTACAAATTAAACCTTACAAGCCAGAAAGAGCTCTTAATTTATTTAACATTCTAGTTTCTCTTTGCTGCTATGACACATAATGAACATATCACAAAATTCTTGGACATTCATTACACAAACCCACTGAGGAAGCCTCTCTTTTAGTCATGGTCCTCCAACAGTTTCACTCAACTAGTCTGAAAATTTGATATGTTTTCTACAATATTATGCTGTTTTGTGCACAGTAGCTCACAGAACTTGTGAGTTCTGAGTTTGAAAATCCTGTATGAAATATAAAGTTAATAAATCTAGACATGAGGTTCTTGAATATCTGAACTTAACATTCACTTTTTATCATGTCAAATAAGCATCATAACTAGGAATGCAAATATGTCTGAATAAATCCAAGTTAACAACAGATGAGCAGGGGCCAAACTTATGATGTCATAGAAAAGGATTCATGTCAAATGTAATTTTTAAGTGTTTTCAATCAGAAATACAAAAATATGTGTATGCGCATGCATGCATATAATTCCAATACTTTTGCCATCAAAGGGCATAAGAAAGAAGGTACTCACACTTTTACAGACTCAGATTTAAAACAGCTGCTGAAGCAGAAAGCCTGAGGTCAACACACATTTGGTACTTCATTAGTGAACTGGCCAAGTTCAACTTGTGAGATGGGAATTACAGTCTTGTAAGCACCAGCTGTCATCTTCATTGTACAAAGGTACAAATTAGTGCACAGGAGGAACAGATTTTTGGTGCTGACCAGCTAACTTTCTGTGATAGACACTGAGAGCAATTAAAAGAAGCTAGGCTGGATGAAATCTGGTATTTTTTCTGCCTTTCCCACCCTGGTATAATTTCTTACTTTCCTTTCCTTGCTTTCTATTAACATTGTTGCTATAGCAGTGGTACTCTGAAGGGGAACTGACCTTTTCCAGATAATTTTAGCATCTTGCTTTCTTCCATTTTCCTGGTTGTGAAACCTTCCAGTGGGAGAAACTTGGAGGACAAGCTTGCATGGACACCTTCTTCTCATTCCAGCAGTGTCTAATTACTACTGAATGAAACTCTTTTAAGGAGATGGATGTGATAAAATCTGTGTCTGTAAAACTTGGGTGGTTTTTTTCTCCACTGTAATCTCCAGACCTAGACATGATTTTAAAGGCTTCCCCTCTGAAATAATGCTTAAGCTGATATTCTTTGGGAGTCATCAATCAGATTTCTGTTCCCATCTTTACAAATTAATTAAAACTAATTTCTTGTTAGGTCTGACCAGTCTTCAGTATAACATGTGCATATTCATTGTATGAAAGTTAAATAATACCATACAAAATGTAGGAGTTTCTTTGTCTTGAAACAACATCGGTGGAAGTCTTGACTTTCCTAAAAATGTGTCCCAAGAACTTCTTGTATGGAATAAAAGCTATTTAGAAGGAAAAAAAATGCTGCAGAGTGATATCTATGAGAACTCAGATATCTTTCTTGACACTACTGAATATGAAACTACTTTATTTTCCTGACCCCAACACTCAGATCAAGTAAATTCAGTTTTATGTTGTTGATTCCAGTAACAAATTAATCAATGGCAATCTCATCTCTATATTGGCCTATTTTGTCAAGCTCAAATTTCAGTCATTTTGCTGACAGGACAAAGTTGTCCATTTCAAGGGGAGACAGAAGTGAACTGTACTATTCACCCAAGAAGCCGTTCCTCACCAAAGTTTAGATGTGTCATATATAGAACTAGCACAATAGTGTCTACTGCATGTATTTGAATAGCTCTTTGCACTGAAATGACCTTCTAATAGCATTTGTCAGTGATGTTCAGTTACCACTAAGAGCTACTGGCAATATTATGTTCTTCTTCAGTTGTCAGCTGCTGATAAGTTGGGCAGTTTCTGTCTTCACTGATTCTGGGTATGGGAGGATGTGTCATTAGATTTTCTATGTAATGTAGATATGACAAGAGTTTTCAAATAATTTTAGCCTCCACATAATTTAATATAATTTAAGTCTCGCATTTCCCCCCTTGTAATTAGAAAATATTAAACTGTTTCAGTGATCCTGAATGCACAGGCACTAAAGTATTTCTCACCCTAATGTTATCAAGTCTAATATTTTAACAGGGAAAAAAAACAACTAAATGTAAATTCCCCTTCTCTTTGTATAACATTTATGCAGTAAAGAATGAGTTGAGTATACAATTTTTCATTTCTAGATAGCTAGAAATAGTAATACATGAGCTGCAGAAGAGAACATTAATCTCTTAAGATGCTAAGAAATTAAATGTCATATAGAGTAACTTGTTCTTCTCTGGTGATTTCTCAACATTGAGATTTTTGGGTTTTTTCCCTTATAACATTCTTCATCAAAAGGAAAAAAAATCACACTTCTGATTATATTAGATTAGAGGAAAATCATAATGTCTCATAAATTGATTCAGATAATGTTTTTGAAGTTCTCATGTATCATTCCTTTCTTCTCATGGGTAAGTAATTTAAATTTGTAGTTCCCAAAGGCAAGTAAGTGGAAGAGGAAGGATCTGACAGTTTTTACATTTATTTTGTTATGTCACAACAGTGCTAATTTCCAAATAAGGCAAATTTTTTTCTTTTCTTTTTTTAATGTTTTCTATGCTTCTGTTTTTAATTCAAACTAACAACAACAATTATATGATGTTTTGGTTTATTTGCATGAGTACACACAGATAAATGCCTGTGTAAGTTAGTTTGAATGAGCCTGAGGATACAAATTTCTGTGAGAAAAATATTTGGTTACATCCCCTTCCTCACTCTCCAGGCCTAATGCTCACAGGGAATCAAATCCTCCTCTGTTTAGTGCTTCTGTACCATGTTTTTGACACTGTTTAGTATCAAAGGCTTTTGCCTTTCTCGGAGGATCTAATTGGAACTTGAGAGATGCAAAGACTCTTGAGTGAGTTTCTCAAATGTAAGCAGGAATTTCACTCCTGGAAAATAATTAATTTCCTTTAAAATGTTGTTGGTTGTTTGTTTTTTTTTAACAGGAGTTGTAAATTCAATTCAATTGACTCCTAGCAATGATAACATCCTCATGTTATCATGCCAAGTATTGACACAAAGCTTCAAATTAGTTGTGGAATCGGTTTTGGATCAGATTATATTATTATTATATCATAGTACTATATTCTGCTCTGACGCCACATATATATAATGATGATGAAGTAAGAAGTCTGACATATGATGATGTGTCATATTTTATCTAAGGAATCCCTTTTGTTAAATTGCAGAAATTTAAGATACCAGAGGTTCTCTTTAAACCAAACTTCATTTATTTCTGCACATCTTCTCTACCCCTTGCATAGTTCAATTGTAAAAACTCAGGGTAGCCTCTACTGTTTAATTTTCCACTCTGCTACTCAGAGTCAACTCCAGAAATCTCTGTGCAGTTTAGAACATTCAATAACAGTTTTGGAAATCTTGCCAGTCAGGATGTCTCAAGTGTCGTGGCAACGCAGAAACTGACCTGATTTCACAGAAGGAACTGTAGGAGCGTTCATGTGCACATTAACTGCTCATGTGTGGCTCAGTGACCCCCAGCAGAAAAATCAAGACCTTGGGGAAACTGGGCCTTCTATCACGTAGTTCTGCCTTTAAAATAGAAGGAACCTCTTGCAGAAGTTCACTCTGAGAAGACAGAATATTGACAAGTATTGTAGTACATCATGAAAAGAGTGAAAGGCAAAATAATGTGTGTAAAGGAGAGCAATTCCCCAAAGCAAAAAACTTCTGAGATTTTTTATGTGAAAAAGAAAAACCAGCACGTTTATCAAGCTGTTAAAACTTCATCATATACACAGTGCTATTGCCTTATATTTGCTTTTTTCTCTTTTTTTTCCTTAGGCTTCAAGTGTTTACACTCTATAACTAAGACACTGTGGGTGTCTTCTTTAACACTCAGAATGGTGTTATAAGCTGTTAGATAGATGACAATTTAAGGATGTGCCAGAGAAGAGCAAGATCTTGAGCAGGATATCAGACTTTATCTTGGAAAGTTGTATCTACCACTACTGAAATAGATGGACCTTGAGTGATGTGCTTGTCAGTGTGACCGTTATGCTTTTTGCAATTCATTGCAATTTATTACCTCTGAATTTAAAAAAATATCAGTATACTTGCCCATTAGATTTCGATGAAGAAATATTCCTCTATAATAAATTGCTCTTGCTTGTTCCTACAATAATCAGCTTGATGTCACATCACCTCCCTTCATACCGATAAATGCTATATCTCAGATTTACTCTGTTTCTTTAGCTAGTGACAAGCAATGGGGAAATTTATAATGTAGTGATGACTGTTCAACTGTTGCTTTAATTTAACTGTTGCTTCTTCTAATACATTGTAAAGAACTGCAAGAGACAAAGCATATTTCAGCATTATATTGTCTTTGTTGGTGATCATAGCAACATAATTTCTTATCTATTCATAAAATTTCACATAGCATTCATCCTACTCTCCTTTTAATCTAAATGAAAATGTCTTAGCCATGTTACAAAACTTTCTTCAGGATATGTTCTATATCTATATTTAGAGCCTTTCCACTGATTGCTCAGGATTCTATGTTAGTTTTCAAAGACCAAAGAGCAGAGTACTACAGAAGAAGAGAGGCAGGTGTAAATTAGCACATTCTTTTCTAGTGCCTTTCAAGAAATTTCTCCACATATTTGTCAGTGGATGAAAACACCCACAGAGATCATCATACTCCTACGAACTGTTTGATGTTTTGTAAGAAATTTTTGTAGATGATCAACAAATGGAAATTCACTTATCAGCTGCAAGATGCTGGTAAACTCCTGTCGAGTTAGACAATTCATTGTTTTAAAGGATGTTATTTTATGTCTTGTCATTTGTCTTTGAACAATGACTCACTCTGTGGGAGACAAATTTGTATGTTCCACTTTTATGCTTCTTAGTGTTTTCACTTTCTGGAAAACCAGTAAGCATGTTTGGGTGGTATCACTCATCTATTTGCATCTTCTTTCCATTGCTGTTTGTTTGCCGGACGGTATAAAATGTAACACATAGTTGGGGATTTCTTTATGCTTTGTGACTGTGATATGACTGTATTGTCATAATGAATCAAATTAATACAAAAACCCATACTTTTCTGTGTGGTGTGGGAGTAAGGAGATTTTGACGAAAATTAAATCAGTTTTATAAGAGAAAGTACATAGTTCTGAAATTAATTTCATAGTATCCAAAAGCTGTTCACTACAGCACTTGATCATGACATCTGCTTTACCTTCCCTTTCTTGTAGTACTTTTGGCTCCTGCATTGGTATTCTGGAATTACTATTCTGTCTTCTTTCGCAAACTGAATTCTATCTTGAACCTGTTTGTCAAAAGCATAAGGATCTTGTAAGCCCTTCTGTGTTACTACCAGGTGTTAAAAATACATCAGTTCTTCTAGAAGAGAGACCTCTTCTTGTCATCACCAGGTCATTTTGATACTACACTAACTACTGTCCCAAAAATATTTACTGGCAACAAGCTAGTCATGTCCTGTTGCAATGTCCAAAAGTATGAATAGGTGGAACTTTGGAATTTAATTTTTTAAAACTATTTTATTTTGTGTTTATATTGCATTTGTTTTTTTAAGAAATAATAAGTTGAAATTTTGCTTGAGATGCTGCAGTGTTAAGACCACCATTGTGAAAGACAGAGGGCTATGCCACGTGGAAGATCTCAAAGGCTGCAAAACTGTTATACTTCTGGTTCAAAAAGGCCACCTTAACAAGGCCAAGCACAGAAAACATAGCTTCAACAAGCTCTGGAACAGAGCAGCTTGGGAGAGCAGAGGGAATGTATCTCCTAGCTCATAAGCTAAAACACATGACACAGCAAAACATTCTACTGTAGTTCCTGAGAGTATGCAGGGGTTGAAGAGAGATGAAAAGGAATTATGGGTGATTTTCAGAGAGAAAAAATGTTTATTCACACTATGCAAAGAAAATACATTGCAAACAGCTTTTCAGACAGAAAGTGTTATCAATTGAATGGAAATTTCACTGTGATGTTTATGCACCTGTATGTATATCCATGAATTCATGCATAATATAGATACACATAAACATACACACACATCTATACACCAATGTATGTATATCATCTATGCATTAAGATATATCTGTAGTTCTGACCATCCAGAAATCTCAAAGTATCATGCAAAGGTTAACCACTGTATTCTCAGAGTAATCCTGTAAAATCATTTTACCAACAAGGAAATTAAGCTACCAAGAGTTTAACAATCTTCCTCATGTCAATATAAATCAAGTGTGTTTATTCCCTGTTGTTACTAAACATAACAAAGCTATTTTCCTCTATTTGCTGGTGAAGAATTGTGCTGTAGGAATGAAAGAGGGAAGTTACTTCAGGATGGGAATGCCCATAACAAAAGCATTATTCTAAAATTGTTTAGGAATGGAAATAGTTTTAGGAATAGAAAATAAAGTGAGCAGAGATGTGCAGAGCAGAAATTACTTAGTGCAAAAAATAGAAAAAAATCGAGGAAAAAAAGGAATTAAAAAAAAAACAAACCACAGTGAAAGAAATTCTTCATATTCAGCAGAGTCATTTGCATTTTTACTTTCTTTTGAACCAGTCATGGTTTTTTAATGTCATGGTGAATTAACTTTTTGACATATGCATCCAAAGTGATCAGGACAAATAATATGCCAACAAATGGTGTAAATGGAGTTTTTTATTCACCTGCTTTTCTGCATCAATTCTTAGTACAAAAGTGAGGCATCTGTCATGTTAAGTGTGAGCTGGATCCAAGACTGAGAATCATCTGGCCTTGAAATATTAATTGCAATCATAAGAGAACATCACAGCATTTTATTTTCTGAAGCTGTGTTTGTATAAGTGCTCTAGAACATCATTTTTATGCACAGTGAGATATGTTTGTGTTTAAGGCAGATAATTGTCTGGCCTTGCTTGCACCTTTGCATGGAGGGAATATCAGGTAGAGGAATGCTGTTCAGTTCCATCACACAGTAAAGGCTTTGACCATGTTATACTTTCTGCTGCTTGAATTTAGGGTAGATGGATGAGACAGGATTAGAAATAGGATGTGTATTGAACTTGCTCCCTTAAAAGGCATCTGTAGAACATATTGACGTTTATGTCTGTATCTTTGCCAGAAGACCAGTCAGTTCAATCCTGTCTAGCTGTCAGCAGTCCCACTCCCAGGTTAATGGGCTCTTTTTTTGTGCTGTGATGACACTGGGATATTTATTTGGCCATTTCTTTTTCCTGAGCTGAATGGAACTGCTCTATAATTTCCTGATCTGTGTAAGAGTGGGAGGAACCAGGGCATTATATGATGAATGGTGAAACTTGGAGGAAAGATTTTTGCAAGCATAAGAGAGGAACATGGAAAAGTTTGAAATTTCTTTGCCATGGACTTTGAGTTCTTTAGAAAATTTAATCAAAATCCAAGTTACTTTATTAATTTAAGCTCTTCTTGAGACAGTGTCTGGTTGGCATAGCTTTTCCAAATCTTTTGCCTATAATTTCTTCAGTTTCTCTCTAAATTGAACAATTAGATATTAAACTGAAAACTTCAGCTTCTTAGACTATTTACATTTGTATCTTTCTTTGGGCATAGATCTAGCCATACAAAATAAGCCCTCTGTTATTTCTTTCTTTCATATGGTCTGCATTTGAAAGGGTAGAATAGACTCCTTCTTTTCTCTATGGTGGGTCAAGAATTTCTCAATTTCTGCTCTTGTGTGCAGAACTGAGGCCAGTTTATGACATAAAATCAGGAGTTCTTAGCAATCATATTTGATTACTTTCTGATTTGGCACGGGTTTTGTCTTTTCAGATTGTGCTTGTTTTGACTGTTTCTGAATTTCTTTGTGTTTCTAACAATAATATTTCCAATGTTATTATTGTCCTCTAATACATACTTCTGGTGATTGAGTATGCGCTCACTTATCACTTCCTTTTTCAGGATTTTAGGCCACGGTCTCTGAGTTTTCATGTCCCAGACCTAAAAAAGCCTTGTACAGTTGTTTAGGTTTAAATTATGTGAGACAATTTAGGATTATAAGATAATTGTGAGGGACCTCAGGAGGTCTCTGGTCCAGTGTGATGTTCACAGCAGCTTCAGCTCTGTGGTCAGAGCAGGATGTTCAAGGCTTCATTCAATTAGGTTTGAAACCCACCAGGGACTGAGACAGCACAACTTCAAAACCTGACAGCATATAAAGCAAATCAGAAGTGTATGTTTTTGTAAGACTACTGTTATAGACAGAGGTGCATGGTGTTTTGGTGCATGTCATAAATGCTACTAAACAAAATCATACTTGGAAGTTTTGTGTTGGAAATGTTGAGTGAGTAAAAACCAGTTAAGCTTGCAGCTTATCTTCAAAAGAAAGGCTCCATATAAAAAAGATTTTTTGACAACACATGCATTTAATACATCTATTTTTTTCAATACTGCTCTCTTTCTAAGGCAGCTGAGTTGTTCTAACATCTCAATACCATTGCAATGAGTACGTCTCATCCTTACACACTTGTCTCATTTCCTTTCACTCTTCTGTATCTGGCTGTGCAATACCAACACCCTCACATACTCACTCCAGGACACTCCAAGAAGATAATTTAGTTAATGATATATTCTCTTACCCCCACAAAGTCAGCTTTCTGCAGATTTAGCCAGCTGAACTTACTCATGCACATGGACAGCAAAAGGAAGAATGGGAGGATGAGGCTGTTCGATTCCACAACATCACGACATTAGATTATTCATCTAGTGGCGATCTGCACCTCTATAACCCTTTATTTTTTTGAATAAGTTTTTAATAAAACTTTTTATTTAATTAAAAAGTATTTAAATTAGATTAAATGGAATAAGGTTTAAAACACTCATTTTAAATCAAGAACCATTGACAGTGCGGTTTCCAGTAAAACTCAGGGTTTGGTTTTGCTATGTTTTAAAAATGTCACTGGCATGTATGTGTGCATACATGCACAGCTTTTCGTGTATCATGCACATATCTGCATGAATAGTCTGTGGAATTTTCCTGATACTTTGGCTGGTAGTGGTTATGCACCAATCCACCTGTGCAGAGTGTAAGTAGCAATAGCTGTGGTGTATGTCTTAGAAACCTTATAAACTTCTTGAAATACCATTGGATGATAGACATTGTAGTCTGGAATTCAGTTCAGTAAAATGGACAGAATTGTTATCATGTTAAAATAAATGGACTGTAGGAGGAGGGGGGGATAATTTAACATATGCTGTACACAAACTGAAGGAAAAATTGCTCAATAATTCTGAAGACTAATTCTGTAATTAAGGACTAGTATAATTTAAAATGTTCATGGCACAGAGCTAAGATTATTCATTCTGACCATTGAAAACTTAACCATGGTACCGTAACATTCTCCTAAGTATAGATTTTGAGCAAAACAAAACGAAAATACTTAATGCTGCAAGATAGATAGGTTCAAATATCTATCAATTGTGAGATGCGTGCTCTTAGTTAGAAATTCCATTCAGACTGTAAAGCCAAAAAAGGAGAGATCTTCATGTCAGAATCAGAAACAGAACAGAAAAAAATGTCAGCTGGAAATGCTTTTTAATGTGTAAAAAGCGTTTAGTTTTTTACTCTCTCCATTTTCCTCACAAAATCAACACCTTTTTTTTTTTTTGGTCAAGAACCAAAAGCCTAGAATCTGTAAGATAACTGAGGATTTAAAGGCAAGAGAGCATCTTTTAAAACTGAAATACTTGAGGTCTGCTTCAGCTGATATGTCCAAACCAATTCCAAAACTATCAACAATGGCAGATAATTAATGAATTACGAAGCAGATCTATCTCATTTGTTGGTTCCAGATGCAGGGAGTCCACTGTGATTTTTTAAGTTCAATGAAACACTTCTTTAATCATGTTTTTAACTAGATCATTAATTGCAATTTGTTTCGTTGTTGTTGAAAATTGTTCTCATACAATATTATTAAGAGTTAGAGAGAAAATAAAATGTTTGATTTCTTAACTGACAGTAGGAAAGCGTGTTTAAAGATTCTCATTTTTTTAGACTTCAGTCCATTTCCAATCAAAATGGAAATATAAATAGAAATCTTTACTTCTCTTGTCATCCAGTATTCTTTTCCCATATTTAAAGGCACCAAGTGAGAGGTATCAGACAACTGAAGATGAATATCTGATTATCATCTTCTGTGACTGTTTCCGATGGAAAATAAAATCTTTTCATGACAGTGCATAATTACAGTAAGAATAGAAATTGATTTAATGAGGAGCCAGGAAGCTGGTTTTTTCTGTTTTGCTCTCACTAGTTTATTTCCTTGAGCCAGTGGGAAAACGGAGATTTGTAACCAGGTGACAACGTTGGGAAGGCAACGATCAGTAGACAGGGCACGATCAAATCAAGATCATCCATTGAACATATGTGTGCATTTCTCAACTGCCCAGTTGACCAGACACAGGACAGGGTGAGCAGAACAGGATAATCCAGGGCAACTCCTGTCACCTGGGCTGTGTTGGGAGACCTCAGCTCACCGTCCCGCTGGGCCCTGCCTGGCACTGTCCCGGCCAAGAGCCCTCACGGTGCCCTGGGGCACCCCATCTGTGCCAGCTGCAGAGCTGCCTCGAGCAATTAAAAGAGGATATATGGACCAAGGACGCTCTTTCTTTTCTCCAGTTTGAATTGAAAGCCTCTTCACAGGTCTATTTGCAGGGCACAGGTGAGACTTTTGTGAGGGCCCCAAATGATGAGGGCCCCTCCTCATGCAGGAGGCCAAAGCGATGGTGAGAGCAGCAGCTGAGGGCTCGGAGAGCCATATGGCACAGGACTGTGCACAAAGCAGTGATTTAGGAAGAGAGAGACACGTGCAGACACATCATCCAGCATAATCTGCTGCAGTACAGAATTGTTTCTGACCCAAACAGAGCTAAAATGTCCGCATTTGCACGAAGTGCTGTGGCCAGTTTGCTCCAGGGTAAATTGCCTGTAGAGGTGAATCCCGGCTCAGGGATTTCGTGAGAGTCTGCTGCTCACTGTGCCTAAACTCACAGTGTCAGCAGCTTTTAATCATATTAGCTGTGGAATTAGTGAATGTCTCAATGCAATCTGCATCATCCACCGTAAAGAAATCATTATGAATGTGTAGTTTATTCTTTAAAGCAAAGATGGAGCAACAGAAGGGATCAGTCCTCAGCAACTTAGAGTCCCGTGTCATTTCATCACAAAGTCAATAGCTCTCTTCATCCGAGGGTGAGAATGCTGCAAAAACAAACTGCTCTCTGTTCTGTAGCGACGCCTGAAAGAGCTTGCGTAGCAGTAATCCCAAATCCAGGGGCAATCCATTAAGAACTCAGCACCACCGACCCTGAGAATCAACCGATAAGCACATTCTCCCCCCCTCCTTCCCCTCCTTTTTTTTTTTTTTTAACTAATCCTCTTAAAGATTGTGCTAAGTAATGAAAGGATGGGATGAAAGAGGCCTTTTTCATTACTACCACATAAACCGCTTGTGTAAATGTTTCATTAACACACTGCTTGACCAGTGTTTGGTGCTCCCCGCCCCCACCGCCGCTACGGTTCTGCCGCAGCCTGCGAGGCGAAATGTATGATTTACACATGTTTAAGAGAAACATTCCCACACTTGAATGCCGCACTATTCTTTAAGGAAGGAGAGACCTACCAAAAAAAAAAAAAAAAAAAAAAGATTGTGGAGGACATTTTAATTTACAATTCTTTTTTTCATACGGGCTTAAAAAGACCTGTTACTTCCAACTACACAGGGATTGTGTTTTATAGTTTAGCGAGGTTCCTCTAATAATATGTTTGTCTCTTGCAAGCACCCTTAGGCAAGATGACATTTATTAAACATGATGGGTTTGAAGAGATATTTATAAATTTTTATTTACTTGGAGAAAAAGGCAAAGGGTTTCAAAGGAGGTTTACCCTTTTTTATGCTGAAATACAGGCAACACGGTACCTTTTAACCCCACGGGTACAGTCAAATTCTTCAGAGCAATGTAGAGAGAGAAAAAGGTTTTAAATTGTCAGGTTAAGGCATACAGCATATATTTGAGGCATTTTTGCACTATTTCCTGCTCGTCTTATGACTGTACACATAAGGTTCTCTGTCGTGCAGCTAATCCTGTATATGGCCATTTTCATTACATTATTGAAACAGAAGTAAGGTATTATTTTTCACACAGTTGTTATTTCTGTAGAGATAAACAGCACTTAGACCATGCGCTGCTTTCATGCTAACAATGTCCGACACTTAGGGCCAGCTAGACCTGGCACATCAACATCAATGTCAAGTAATTCTGTTGAAACCAGTGTTGCTGCTCAGGGAAAGCTTTGCTGGCATTTCACTAGGTTTACACAGATGCCATCAGAAGTGAATCTGGCACATACTGAGTAACATTTGCATAAAAAAACCCAAAAAACAACCACACACAAAACAAACAAACAAAAAACCCCAAACCAAAAACAACAAAAAAGACACTGACACACAAAAAACCCCAACAAAACCAATTTCTCTTTTAAACCAAGCTTTACTTACTAAGGAAAATGAGAAAATAACAGATCTGTTATCACAATCACCCCTCTTCTTTTCAGATGGAATGTGTGAAAATGTTGTTATAATTTCATTCTACTGCCACTACCCTTACCTAAAATTACATAAATAAATGGAAAATGGAACTAAAATACAGCTATCAGGTGTTTATTTTCAACCCTACCTTGTTGCATTAAAAATAGCACTTGAATTGCTAGGAATTTGACAGTTACTATGGTTAGTATGAGTTCCACATTTAGCTTGGTATCAGTATCTGTAAGCTTGTTTGCCACCATGACCATCATCTGGTTTCAAAGTGAATAGATTCATTTGGATCAACAGTCCCTCCAGGGGTAAATGCTTAAATGCATTTTCAAGAGCTGAAAACATCAATACCTTCATAAAGCCACTTTGATTTTTATTGACTAAAGTTGCGATGCTAATTCACATACATCATTGTATACTTCACTGAGCTTTTAACATGGTACTTGATTTATAGAAAGAGTGATTCAATTTCTACAAAGAAATGATAGGGGAAGTTGTCCCTCAGATTCTTTCTTTAGCTCAGAAATGGAGGAAGTCAAAGGAAGACTACTCCTGCAATACAAAAATTGCCCAATAAATGTTCATGTGCACTACGTATTTTACCTGCTTGGTAACAGCTAATAGCAATGCAGAAGTGTCAGATAAGGGACAACAAATTATCTAATCACGTTGCTAATGTAACTGCAGCAAAACCATTGGATTATTTCTCATCAGAAAGTGTCTCTGAAGTGCATTTCTCTTGTTGTATGCTGTATATGTTAAAAGGAGGAAACATTTTTTAATACTTTTTTTACTATGATTTTTTTCATTAAGAAACTATAATTGATCCCCTGCAGGAAATCTTTAAATCACATTGGTAAACTCACATAAATAGCATCAATACCCCCATACAAAAAATTTGAGTGCTTACATTTGGTATGAGTTTGCAATGTTTGTTTGATGTTACACCAAACACAGGGCTAAAAATGTCTTCTGTAGATCATTAACTCTAAGCAGTTACAAACTGATAGTAATAAACAAAAGCATAGTCCAATAAACAGAATGGAAAAATTAATTACTTTGAATGTTTTCTTATTTGTATTTTTTTACAATAAGAACAGTCAGCATCAGCATGATCTCCTCAGGACAATGGTGAATTCTGCAGTGCTGGATACTTTTAACGATTCAGCTGCACAGGTTTCTTTTCTACAGCATGCTTTTGCAAAGTAAGGTTGAAGCATATGGTCCTTGAAGTCCCCTTCCAACCTGGTATTCTATGAGTCTCTAATTTTATGATTTTACATCTCAGTAAAGCTTGCCTGAACTCTACTTTTTCAATTTTTTTGTGGTTTGAAGCCAGATCCAGCAAATACATATGTACACTGTCTCAGAGAAACAGTTCTGTTGAATGAAGCCTAATCAAAATTACAATCACAAGTTCCCAGGAGTTTGAAAAACCTTGTTTGGACTCATCACTTGAGCCTCAGTGAGGGAGGAATTGGTAGCACAGTAAATACCCCAGTGCAACCCTTGGCACAAAAAAGACCAAATACTGCAAAATTACTCTGTGTTCCTGGGGGATCTGCGGACATGCCTCGGGAATAGCACATTCCTCATCAGTGAATTTCCTATCCATCATTTTCAGGAGAGAAAGAGCTTTGAGTAGCAAAGCTATAAGGCAATCTTTTGTAGAATTTATAAGCTGTATAACTTTTGTAGGGGACAGCTGAGCTTATTTAGGGGCTGAAATTGAAGGCTTGTGTCACAGTGATGGTACTGACACAAAAGCAAAGCAAAAATATAAAGAGCTGTAGAGTAGTTACTTTGTCAGGATGGTATTTGCTGGATTAAGCTGTTCATAAACACAACGTTTTTGCAGCTACAAGAGAACTTACTTTTAAAAGCAGATGAACTTAGAAAGCTTAGGCATACCATAGGGCCCATCAGCATCTCACAGTTAATTAAAGGAGTGAGTGGAAAGCATCAAGGCTTGCCCCCCTCTGCATGAATAATTCACCGCCTGTATCCTTTATTAAAGCCAGTTACTTCACCACAATGATTTCCAGCCTGCAATTCACCAGTCTCAGAAACGAGAGATAAATTGCAACAAGGCCTGCAGCTATATTAATAAATTGAGATGAACACTTATTTGCTCATCTAATTAGAACTGTAGTTTTTTCCAAATGATGTAGTAATGCATTACCTTGGCAGCCAATACCTGCTGCAAGAAATAATTAACAGAACCACTTTTTTAGAAAATTCTATTTCACCGAAGACAAAAGTTTTCTTCCTGATTTTTTTCTTTAAACTATTTGTATTTAACTATGTTGCAGTAGAGATCTGTTGTGGATTTTGCACTGCTAAAGAGCAGAAAATTGTTGTGTTTGAAGTGCCTGTAAGTATTCATAAATTTGCAAATAAAATATGCATGCATTAAACTACTTTCACCAACTCCCTTTTAAAGGTGTAATTGCATGATATACACTTTGAACAGTACTTGAAGAATGCAATAATTTTTTCAAACGTTTGGTTATTGTCACAGCCAAATAAAGTAGTTCAAAACTAAAAATATACTGATTTTCCAGCTGTATATGCCTTATGAAGTCTATTACCTCTGTCTGCAAATCTCATCTTCAATTCACTAACTTTGCCCCCTTTTTACTTTCAAATATATTTGTTTGCATTACCAGTTAGAAATATGCATTATCAAATTTTTATGTGAGTGGGGAATTGGTTGTTAAAATAATGTCTCCTCAATAGGTGCAGTTTGAATTATCAAAAGTTTAACTTTTCCACTCTTCAGCCACTCACATAGTAGAACAATGTCCAGGCCTTTGCATTAGGTTTGCAGATTTATGCTTGTCAGTCCCATCTTTTGTTATCACTGGTGCCGACATTCAAATTTAGTCCTCTCATCTTCTCTTTCCCAGAGCAGTACTCCAGCAAGAACTTTCCTGAGCTTGGCTAGAAAATGACAGCTGAACCACAGAGTTCTGATAATCTGTGCATGTAGATATGGACAGAGTTTCCCTATTGGTTTCCTCGATAGATATGAATGAAAGAAGTATATGTGGGAATAAGTCAAACAATATGACTTGGTAAGAGCTGTTATGAATATGAATATGAAGAGCTTTGTGTATTAGCTCTTGGTAAGAGCTAATGTGAAGCCCAACTATTACTCAGACAGATGTCACCACTAGGAAGGATGTCCCAGAGCAGCAGTGTAGTGTCCTCAGCAGTTTCAGCAATGCTTGGCAGTGGTGCATAACCACCATGGGTGGACACTGGGAATGGCTTAGACTATAGAACAGGGAGAAAATGGAGATTGCTGACCAAAGGAAGGATCTTTTCAAACAGAATAATTTTATTTTCTTTCTTATTTTTCTTAAATAACATGAATTTGTCAACTACATAGGACCACTAGAAATGCTATTTAAAAAAAAAAAAAAGATTAAATTTTCTGTAGCTAATTTGATAGATTTTTTGAATAATTATTAAATGGTTTTAGGGCAATAATTAATCCATGGGTATGGAGTTAGACAGCATGGCTGAGTTTGAGCTTGCAATTGTTTTTATTTGGGGATTCAGGCACATAAAGAGATTTGAATGTGGAGTCTGCTTCCTCCTGGCATGCATTCATCCAGCATGGGAATGCAAAGCTTGTGTGTTTAAAGAAGCATGTCAAAACTGCTTTGTAAAGAAGGGGGTAAAAAGCCCCAGTCCAAGTGACAGGCCTAAGTTTAGTGTGCTAATCATATTCATTCTTCTTGTAACTGAAAGAGCTCCACTGTAGAACTTAAATGAAATGAATGGTGTTTCAGACACGCGGTTAGTGATTTTATATGGTCAGTGTCATTTTTCTTCTTCTGGGAATTCAATTTGTTCCTATTATGCCAAGGTCACAGATTGGGAAATCTCAGACAACATTAGTTCTCTGCCTTTGATGCAAAGGGTCAGTGGATTAGCACAAAGGAGCATTAATCCAGTGTGCTGGATCACCAAATTATATTTAAGTCATTTTTAATGAATGACTAGGAGTTCCTATTAGTTTTCTTGAAGAAAATAGAAGCAAGCCTACAAACAACTATTTCATAAATGAATATTCAAGGAAAAGTACGACTTCAATGTCAGGTCTAATTGCGAGTTTTATCTTATTAGTGGAAGCTTTTTGCAGTTGAATTTGACATACATTTGTTTGCACACTGTTACTAGTCAGGACTCAGTGAAGTCGTGTAATTAACACCTCCACATTATCTCATGCAGTGAAAGCAAAGAGTAAAACAGATGACTTACTTTGTTTCAGCTTTGCTCTTGTTTTCTCAAACAGAAGCACTTAAGAAGCCTGAGCTCATCAGAATGCCATATGGAGTCAACAGAAAGTATAAAAGGGTTTTTAAGAAGGAGTTCATCATAAGAGCTAAGCAGTGAGGCCTCATCAAGTCTCAAGCCATGGTGCTACCGCACACTGGCGGGGTAACTATTTACCAGTCTGGGTGGCACTCAAAGGTATCAGCCTTTGAGTCTGACTCTACTGACATCAGTCAAAAGACACTGTGTCTGCTTGTGTAATTAATTCCCTACACCATGAAGGGAAATTATGTGTCCATACAGTCATTCTCTCCTGTTCATGATAGTGCCCACATTAAGGAAACTGTACATTTCAAGCCATCGATTGCACAGTATATGTATGTTGTGAAGTCATGTTATAAGTATCAAAATAAACTACGACATGGAAAATGCCTAAGTTTTACAAAATAATTTTCCATGTTTATCATTCATGTATTATTTGGGGTTAGAACACTTCACCATTTTCAGGTGTAAACTCCTCACCAAAAGTCTAATATTCTTAAATACTATTTCACAAAAGGGCATAGGACAAATTCAAGAGATTGCAGGAACTTTAAATGAAGACATGATTTTTAGGCATCTGATTTCAGGAAAATCATCCTTTTAGGTGACATTTACCTCATGTAATTTGTCTGCTGAAATTTAGTGCTGCGAAAAAAACACTGCTTTTTTTTTCCTCTTTTTTGCAACATTATAATCAATGGTGGAAAACAAAATATACAACCCTCAAAATGAGAAAAAGCCCCACAATCCAAGATGGCTACAAGAATATTTTATTTAAATCCCTCAGTGCAGCCATTCAGTTAACAAGTATTCCCAAAGCAATGTGAAATCCAGTCATTAAATTATTATTGAGAGCTCAGCTGACTTAAATACTCAGATAATAGCAAAGTTTGTTTACTGGATGGAAGTTGGCCAAGAACATTTGAAGAATTAACATGCATGTGAAATTTCCCACAATTATGAAATAGCCATTAGGAAAGGAAATGACTGAGTGCAATCGAATCCCTCAGAGCTGCTGTCTTTGGTTGTAAGTATTTGCAGCACTGATAATAAACCCCCACAATTTGCTACCTTTTGCGTCATTACCACCTCTATTGATTTAACCACCCCACGTGCTCCTGCTTTATTATTTTGCTATTCAAGAGAAGCATCTTAAGTGACAGGGTCACAAATGTTATTGTATTACTGCGATTTGGAGAATTATTAAAGATGGGTCGCTTCATTACTGAGATCCCAGAGGTCCTGTATGCAGCAGAGCTGAGTAGTTAAGTTCAGTGGAAGCTGGAAAGGACCTATGCATGGCTGGGGCAATCTGTCCTTTACCTCGAGACTAACAGTGCTGCTACTAATGCATTTTTAGGTACATACTGCTGTGCATGTTCGGCAAAGCTAAAATGTGTTTATAAAAAATGTCAGTGGGGCACCGTGGATCTTTCAGCTTTGTTTGCAATAGGTCATAGCACAGTGTAGCTTGTCCTGAAATAGCATCCTGCAATGGCTTGTAACCTTCAAACAGGATTTCTAATAATAGCCTTGCTTCTCACTCTGGGCACTGTCCCAATGGTAACAAACATCCAGAATGAAGCTATAAATTAATCTAATCAGAATATTTTTAGAGGGTATAAGCAGTAATCTGGGACACTCTCATATTCCAGAAAAACTCCTAAGAGAAATGTTGCCGAACAGATTTCAAAGTACATTCCCTTGTTTGATTTTTCGAAGACTGAAAAGAACTGAGTACAAATCCCAGCCAAAGGAATTACTTACATAGGCATTTTCCTCTCTCTCTTACACTTGAAGTACTAGTGGACTCCAGAAAACCTGCAGTGAGGGAAAAATGATGAGTGCAGCTGCCTCAGCAGAAGACTAAAGGATGGACAAATAATTTACATGTGGTGGAGATTATCTTGGCTTGATTAGGAGATTACTATCAGAGTAAACTACAATTTATTTTTATATCCTCTGTGTTTGTACTGGCTGATACACCAGTTTCATGCTACTCCCTACAGAAACAAGGATTAGCCTTTCAGGTGGAGCAAGTCTGTCTTTGTGTTTGTCATAGAGGATACATAACATAACATACATCATAGATAGAGGGTGAGTTCCTCTTTTCACTACCATGAAGACCTGATGTAACCAGTTGTTACAGTGACAGTGGATCCCTGACCTGTCTCCATCATAAGGATTCTTTATGTGTTCACCAGCTCCCAGTATTTCTGTGGAAAGGCTGTATGGCATATGCAATAGCTGAGGGACGACTGAACCAGTTAAAAGCCAAATTATACCTTTGTATTTACTATATTGTTGTGTGTCTGGAATGGAAGCTCTTTCCTTTCATATTTGGTGCTATTAATGCACAAGTTGTTATAGACTATATACTAAGAAGCTTGTTTGACATTTAAAACACCTGAATATTAATATTGGTTGTTACAAATAGCTTACACTCATTTGGTTGGTTAACCTGCAAAAGAAGATGAATGATTTAAAACCTGTTCATTAATATTGTAACAAATATTTTTCAGTGAGGTTATTGCTACCATAAACTTTAATCAAAGGTTAGTAAGCAGCAGTCTCTGGTTTTAAGTTCTTACTAATGATGAATTAACTATTTCTTAGTATTTAATAAAGACTTTTCACCAATCTGCATACAGAACATGATTTCCTCTGTTGGTAATTAACATTGCCCCCTGGGTGTTAAGTCCATATATCTATACCAAAATCCTTACTGGCAGAGATGAAAAGCAGCAAATTTAACACCATTTCACTTGAGATTTATGTTTTTGTTCTTTTTAACTAGTTACATATAGCAGCCAAAACTAGTTTTAAAGAATAAAAAATCTGGCAATTTAATGGCCTATTGTTTGCTGAATTATAATAATTATACCATTGAGCTTCACTCCCCCTCCCCCACATTTTTTTAAATACACTCAGATCTTAAAAGCTAGAGTCTGAAAGTAGTTAATGATCTACAAAAGTGAAAAGGGGAGGAATGAAGGTGGGATTTGTTTGATTTTTCTAAAAGCTAACTAGAGCTGGTTGGAAAAAAGCACCTCAGAGCACTAATAAATATATGCCTTGTAATAGTACAAGGAAAAAGGTACACCTAACCTTTCTAAATAGCCTAAAGGCAGAGGTTTGCTTTTCAATGAAAAGGTCATCTAGAATGAATTAAAGTAATTTTCCTGCTGTGGTCCAAGCATGTGGTTTCACTTTGAAGGTTAGAATGAAGTTGTTCTTACTCATGTATATTGCAGACGTAGTTTTAAATAGTACATTGTAAAAAGCTGTATAAAGTTTTCAGTCTGTCCAGGGAAACAAAAATTGTGATAATTAACATATTGTCTCCCAAGATTATTCTTCTAATTTGCTATTAAAGGTAAAATACTTTTATGAGTTAGTTATTTTGTGCTCATTTAGGAACACTCTTCTGTCAATTAATACTCTTCATATTTAATATTTTTTATAATTTTTCTATGTTAAATGCTTTAGTTGATATCTCTGCCTCAGTGGAATCACCCAAGAAAATATAATAGCAGGAATTTTGTGCTGCATGACAAGTATAGACAGTGGGACAATACATGTGAGAGAGAAGATTTCAGTACACCAAACAAAAATGTATTCAGACAAGTTACAGAATGAACTGTTTACATTGTAAGGTTTTGTTTTCAAAAATGTCATTTTTCAATGGTTTTACCCAAAAGACCATATCCACAAGGACATATACTCAGGAAACTAAATCAACAAAACATGAAAGAATACTATTTTACCTTTACATGGTTTAGAGATGTAATTAAAATTTCCCAAAGAGCTATCAGTGTCACCAAGGACAATGAGAAAAAAGACTTGAAGAGGAATCAACTCTCATCAAAATTTATCCAGAAGAGAACTTTACAAAGCATTTTAACAGTGTTTATCCTTTATCCCCTATTACCTGCTGTGGCATCAACTGAAATGGTTACCAACAGTTTGTTTTACATTGGTCAACATTTTCATAAGGAAAATGGCCATTTTTTTCTTTCTCAAGCAGCATCAAAGGAATGCTAGAAGCACACACCCATGGCTGAGGCAATATGGGTTCCCAAGTGATCAAAAAAATAATGCCCATGGCTCAGTTCAAGACTTGAAGTGTAAGGATGAGAGAACAGTAATCCCCCCTCCTAAAATCTCTTATGACAAATATTCCCACATACAAATCTGGATGCCTCGAGTCTCTCATGGCATGCCTGTCAGTTGTACCAGGGAGCAATACTGATAGAAAGGTGGAAACCCACTGACTGAGCATGGCATCTGTATCCATGTGATTTTGGTGGAACACATGATGTTAAGATTTTACTGATAAAAGCAGATTTAGGGCTAGACTTCTTCATACCTGTGGAATATGAGAAAGGTGACAAATACCTACCACAAAAATAGGAAATTGTCTATTTGGAAAATTATTAACTGTCTCCCTCCAAAATGATTTCTCTTCTCCCTTTATTATTATTTCTTTTCTCCTTCTTTTTTGGAAATTTGCCCTCTCATAAAATATATGTCTGTGTGTTTTCATTCCAAAGTATTCCTCTGTTGTGGTTAGGTTCCACAGGAGGGTTCCAGCTTGTAAAGGTTAACTGTGCAGAAATCAAGGCTTTGTGCATTTTTGCAAAGGTCACACTCATCAGTAGTTCTGGAAGGACTGCTGGGAAGGGCTGTAGTAAGTACCCAGTGATTGAACCACGGCTCCAGGTTTCATTTCCTTTAAGAATACTGTTACAATCACTGGTTGTGTCACTAAGAGATAAAGAGGCTGTTCAGTCACTTGAAATTCAATTTGTACATTACTCAAATCTGCTCCACCTCCTTCCTTCACGGTGCCTGGCAGCTGCTTGCTGGCACTCTGAATTTCAAATGCTTAAACTGCAGGAAGCAGTTTAATAAACGGGATAGGTTTTGATTAATGTAACAAGCTGAAAATAGACAATGATGCAATGCATATCTCAGCAAGAATCACGGGCTCAGATCAAATCTTTGTGTGCTGAGGAAGGCTGCTGTGGCAGAGAGTTCACCCAGAGATGAATATTTATGTTTCAATAACACCTTGAAGGTTCAAAAACTACCAATACACAAGATTTAGACCTGTAATCCTGTTAAGTCTCTGAGCATCTCCTACAGGTGACTGCACAGTCATGAAGTTCAAGTCTAGATTAAGTATTTGACATTGACTGAGTTCCAGCAAGGGCACTGTGCATTTCACCACAGTGTTTTTGTTTTATCTGGAAGACAGAAATGCTGTATTTCTTTCAGTATTAGGAATGTAAGAATCATTTGCTGTGCTCTATACAAAACAACGACTTACATTTGTCAAGATTCATTAGCAATTCAACATCCTACAAATAGCTGACGTTCTTTGACATGGCTTCAGACAAGCACTCAGTACACAGTTTACAGTCACCCAGTGCTGATCTGTGGCTTTAATGCTAGGAAACCTATTCTTTCCCAGTGCCTGCTTCTCCAAGCCACGGACATACAGAGCACTCAGAACTGACATTATGTTAAAATTCCCCTTCAAAAACTTGCAGAATCACAGTCTTACACAATAGTATTTCATCAAGGTAATAGGCAATGGTGCCTCACAAATGGAAGGAGCTGAAGATGTTGCTGTAGATGTCGTTGAAGATTATCTCCACTGTCTTATGTATGAAGAAAATATAATTTATATATATTTACTGGAAAGGTCTAAATTATGAAGCTTTGACCCTGCTCATTTTTTCTTGAGGTCTTTCAATGAGATACAGGAAGAGGCTGAACCTGGAGGGGCAGGTTGCTTCCAAAGGTGGCAGTGAGTGAATGTCAGGTCTTTGGGTTTGACTACCACTCCCCTTGTAATTCCCCACTTTTCTGTGGAAATATATTCTATGTTATGATTAATCAGATTTATTTGATTTATTTTTGGTTTTATTTTCTGAATTTGAAAATCTAATTATGCTCTCAGTTTCCTAATATAATGCTATGCAAGTTAAAATCTACATCTGTTTCATTAACATGTCCAGAGAGTAAATTTTGTGTGAATAGTTCTGTAATACTACATGAGGTACCATTGAAAGTGGATTGGATTCTTAATTGAAAACCATTGAAAAATTTTAGAAAATTATTGAAAATTGAACACTATTACAAAATTTTATGGGATAGTTCTGTTCTCATAATTATACAGTGTATGTTCATCTCACTGATATAAATTTCATTTTTTATTCACTACTTCTGAATAATTAAATAAACACTAGTTCTGTAATGAAAGCGTCTGATCTGCAAACCAAAGAATTTAATATTTCAGTGCATAGAAGACATTATCTTGGCAAACTGTACTGGAAGTAGCATTGACTGTATATTCTGGCACAATTGTTGTGGATTGTTGTGGATTAACAATGCCGCTGTTTTTTTTAAAAAGTTATTACATTTTAAATGTCTTTCTGTATTTATTTACATTCATTTTCAAAGTCAAATATACTATGATCCTATAGTTTAATTTCATACATTTAATTTTATCCTTGCTTCATTTTTATCTGGGTTATCTGTGCTTCTCCTCCTCCTACCCATTGAAGTTACTTCCCATTTACTTCTGAGTCTATTGTTGTTCATTTAAAATTTAAAAACCCTGAGGACTATAAATCAATAAAATGTTAACTCTCTGATAACTCTTATGCCATGAATAACAAACATCTTCAGTCAGCAGTTTGCAAACAAGCCAAGGGCTAATATTTGTTTGTGTAAAGCATTCAGCACAGAAGCATAAAAGAGATTTTGTAAAAATAGGGATTAGTTTGCAAATTATTCCCATGCAGGAGAAAAAGCTGGAATTATCATCTATTTCATGCACAATAAGTAACTAAACCAGCTCTTGTAAGGATGCCGAGAATATTGAGATGCCATAATTTCCAGTGTTTGGAATATGGGATTTTTTTTTATTTGTTTGTTTTGGGGTTTTTGTTTTGTTTTGTTTTTTCCAGTAATTAAAAACAGGGAGGAAAATCCCAGAAAAATAAGCTGTATTGTTTAATTGTGACATGAGTCAATAGTGTTATGGGTAAAAAACAGAAGAGCAAAGCAATTCTGATGAACGCACTGGGACTTGAACATCAGATTCAGAGCTGTTAAAGGTGAAATAAAAAGGTGCATTCTGGTCTTGCTGAAGTCTCTATGGAACTTGTTTCTGGTATTGGGGTAATTTTTTTAGGATTTATTGAGAGTAAATGAGGGAATGGATATATCTGCTTTCAGATCATTTGATGTATCTTTGTTTTCAGTGTGACACACATTTCTTAGAGAAGAAAGCAATGTTTCCCATGTCTGTTGAAGAAACATGCTTTATCTGGGAACATGTGTGGAAAAATAAATGGAAAATTAAAGCATGTCTGTGTCCTGCTTTTCAAAGTTCAGGAAGTAATTTCTTTCTTTTGGTGTATAAACAAGAACAGTAGACAGAAAAGGAAAAGGATTTTTGAGAAGGACAACAAAATCAGTAAGAGAAATATAAATAAAAGGCAAAGTGTCCTCAAGGAAAAGTATCAAGAACTTCAGTTTGGGGTTGTATTTCTGTGTGGATTTCATCCTGGTAGTTGAAACACTGATCTAAAGGTTTTTTAGGAATTTAGGTATCTATATTTAATTTTCAGTAAAATTTAAATAATGAGGCAGTGTTTATTGCAATTTTCAGAGGGAAAGTTAGTAAGTGTTTGTGTGCAAGTTTTAATTCTAGAAAAAAAATCATTAATAATTGGATTTTAGACATATTGTGAAAGGATACCTAGCTGGTCCTTGAAATAATATCCATGAATATAGGGGGTGAGGTGGGGAAGTTCAGAAATTAAACTCTCAATTTAGAAGTCCTAAAGGAGAGAAGCAAAATGAATAATTGAGTCACCAGCAGTAACAGAAAAGGGAGGATGAAAAGTGCTGATGTGTTTCACTCTGCCACATAAAGGTTGTCCTAGTTTACAGCTTTCCTGTTCCTTGAAGTCACAGGAGGTTCAAGAGTGCAAAAAGTGGTGTGGGCATGGCTGTCACCCAGATGGGAGCTGGACTGGGTTTGGCCTTAGTCTCTTTTTCACTCTTCTATTTATGAAGATCTCATCAGTGTGCATTCTGAGGTCAAGTTTTCAATTACTGGATACACACAGTTACATCAGTGAGCATAGAAAAAACTTTTATTTAACCTGCCCAGTTGTTTAAATTTTTAAGAGTTTCTTTTTTACTAAATTGTGTACTTAATTCCTTTCTATTTTAACTCTTTATATTTTGTGGCATGTGTTTTGAAGGGACTGCTATATGCATGACAGGAATTATATTTATTATATACACACCCTCCCCATTATGATAAAGTATGTAATTATGAAATAACAAAATTTCTCAAAGTGGTTGCATTTTAAACTGAGTGGATTTAAACCACTGATAGACAGATGAAAATTTCAGCTGTTAATTGCATTCTGCTGTTGATTGGTATTGAATGCTCCACCACCAGTTGAGTTCTATACAATTCTTTTAGTGATTTATTGCATTTGCTTCAGATATAAAGAAGCTCTTTGCTCAACCATAGAAGGTTTTGCTGTCCTGTGAACTTCAACTGCTCTTGGTGCAACACAGAGGAATAGCCAGAGGAAATGTTGCATTTGAAACATTCCTATTTTGTTTATTTTTTCACTGTAATTAAGACAAATATGTCACGTTAATGAACAAAGAATAGAATGCATTAGTCTCTTACATTACACTTGTTTGTAATGCATCCATTTAATCTACTGTACTTCTTATATTATTTCAATTATTATTCAATCTTTCCAAATATTGAGTACTCAAACAACAATAAAGCCAGAGGGGTTTGGGTTTTTTTCCCGTTTCTAATACCAGAACTGCTGTCCGTTCTTCGTGTTTTTTAAAGCAGAATTCATTATCTTAATCTTGTTAGTGTTCTGAGGAACTTCTTTATATAGCTCCAGTTTAATGTTGGTCTGCAAGTGTTATGTCTTAATACAAATGCCATCTGGTTCAGCTACATATATTTGTATAATGGCAACACCATGGAAAATCCTAATTCAGAATAAATGCATTAAATAAGATCAGAGTACTTCAGCAGGTCAGGGTCCTGCCTGTTGTCAAGCACCAGCCAGTGTTTACCACAGAAGGTATCAGTTCTCTTGCATCTTTCTGTAGAAATTTATCTGTGTTTTATTCAAGGGGAAATAATATAAATTTTCATTAAAGAAAACACTATATTATGACAGCACTAAATGAATCATCTCCAATCACTTTTAAAATAGTAGATTTATTGTCTGCAGTTGGAAGGCTGTAAGTTAAGGAAAATATTTTTGCTGTCAAGTATGAAATATAGTTCATATCTAAATAAAAAAAAAAGTCCATGTCTCTATCTAGGGAGAGTGTGTATGTGTGAGTGCATGCATTTGTCATACCTGTAAATACGTAGGTAACCTATGTGCAAGAACACATGCATGTTTTGGCCATATCAAGAAATACTCAATAAAAATTACTTTTCTAAAGTAAAAGGAAAACAAATATACTAACCAGCACACACTAAAATAAAACCCATAACAGCAAAGAATATTTTCTTGGAATTATTCATATTCACACATCCTTCAGTGAGTCTTTCATATATTTGGTGACATTGTGAAATGTCATTGAAGAAAAGGCATTTCAGTTTAGCCTTGAGCAAACATGCACGTACTAGAAGAACTGTGCATATGTAAAGGCTTTTTCTTCTTCCAAAAGGGACCTGGTTTTGCTATATTCATAACTGGAGCTAAGCTTAGGCTAGTGAGGTGCTGCATGATAAGAACTTGGTTAGCAAACATATTGAGGGGTCGAATGACTTGAATAACAAAATCCCCAGCAGTGTGTTTCAGTGCAAACTGCATTTGTACTCTGCAAGGAGATCAATGCTTCAACCTCACTGATTTTTGTCAATGGCAGAAGCAGGATTATGCATGATGTGAAACTGTATCCCCAGACATACTCAATCTGATTTCCCAGTCAGTGCTAAAAAGGCATAGTGTTTCCTGAAAACATAAGGTTAGAGAAGTGTAACATAAAAAAACTTGTACTTCTGGCAAGCCAGCATGTTGAATAGATTCATCATCATATATCCTGGGTGTCTCACAAACCATTCTATAAAAATATTAGTTTGGTGCTATAGAGTACATATACATATACATATACATATACATATACATATACATATACATATACATATACATATACATATACATATACGTATGTTCAAAACCATTGTGCAGAGAAACCAGAGAGAGAATTTGAAATGCATTTCATATGCATCACTTTAAAATGCAGTATAGCTTTTCTCTGGTAGACTTCAGCTTTATTGTAAACACATAAAAAGAAATAATTTCCTCAAAAACTTCACAGAAGGAATGTAGTACATCTTCAGAACATAAATAACCTTGTAATTTACAATGTATGCCAGTTTTCAAAAAGTAATAATTACAGTAAAATATATCAGTGGGAAATGACAGCTGACAGGAGCTTTGTTCTGATCTGCAATTTCCCCCTGTTTGTAGCTTCTCAGAGAAGCCATGGGAACACTATCAAATACTGCTCTGCTGTACTTCAGTTTGAACACAGGGATGAATTGAATTAGCTCAGCTCAGACTTCTCCTAAGTTATTTGTTGGTGGACATAGGCAAAAAAAAAAAAAAAATTAGCAAGAAAGAGCAGTGATGACTTGAATAAGGAAATTTTCTGTCCTCAGTTTCCGCCATTCCAGTCTTTGCAGAAGCAAACACCACTCCCAAAAACTGTAAGCTGCTTATGGAAAAGGGTCAAAATAATGCATGTCCTACAGAGGCATGTGTGTACTTTATAGATATTTACCTGGAAAATGAGCACTGCCTACCTTTTGTAATTTAAGATCACAGTAATTTTTTTCTGTCTGTGTTTATCCAGTGCCACCATTCAGCTAGGCACATATGCACACCTACATCAGTCCTCACATCATGCAAATTTAGTAAATGGCTACTAGGAAGCTTGTAGTTACTGCAAAATAAAAATTTGGGCTGATGATTCCATAAGGGTAATAATTCTTGGTTGAGAAAGTGGATAGGGTTTTTAAACTTATTTAGACAGGACCATGTGACTACATAGATAGAGCAACTCTTGAAGGCATTACAGAAAAAAATCCTGATTTCCTTAAACTGATGAAGGGAGTTGTATGTTACTTGTGATCTAAAAAGGGGCAAACAGTACTCTGGAATACTTCTATGAAGTGCTGAAGATCTGAATAAATGTGATGAGAGTAAACAGTATCTTAGAAGCAAAGTGTTGTCTTAAACATGGGAAAGTACTCCTTTGTTTTGATGTAGCATAAACAAAAGCCTAGACAGAGACCTCGTTGTTGGGTTTTTAGTCCTGGATATTTTTGTTGGTATTGAATATTTGATCAGGAAAGCACTTATTAGTCTACTTGGCCTCTAAACATGAAATAAAATCCACTGGCCTAGGCTCTTAAATGCTTTTGTTGTAAGGGGGCAGATATATGCACATATTTAAGTACTTTCAAAAAAGCAGACCTTAGTTTTCATACAAAACTCATTGTAACAATTGAAAGACTTTCCACTGTTCCCTGTTCATCAAGCTTGGTATTTCATTCTTGAAAAACCATTTTAAAAACCTGTTTCTAATGTGACTCTAGTTCCATGCTGAAGGTAGACACTAAATTGGTTCACTGAAATTATCTTGTTACTGAGGAAATTGCATTTTTTGGACCTGGTACACTTGAACTAGATGATATCAGTCTAAACAAACAATGTAAAGTAATTTGATTATGAATAAGTAGAAGGATGCACAGAGAAAACTAACACCATTGTTTAACCTCAAAATGATGCTAATAAGTAGGGTGATAGACATGAAACTCTGAATAATGGAGCTGTTATTCTAGCCCACCAGGCTGTCTCAGGGGACTCTTAAGTAGATTTGCTATGCCATGACTAAATGTAGCTCCAGTCCAGTATTTTGCATAGCCTAAAGTATCTTGTTGCAGTGAATTCTCACATTTATCTAACTAGATCTTTTTTAGAAGAAAATACATTCTTATAGTTAGAAAGGAGGCATATGTGCATGTTATTACATACTATTTATTTGCTTGCATGTAAAATGGAAGACTCTTCCAGAAATAACTTCTTTGTGAAAAAGACTGCCAGTACAAGAATATTAGTGTGTCTGTCAAAAATGAAAAGGATCCTTTTGAAAAAAAAGACAAAAAATGAAAAATATCATGAGCTAATGAATGTACACATATGCACATGTGTTTGTCTGAACCAAAGCTGATGGTAATGCAGAGCATACTCCAAGAATTATCTGAACCCAGTTTAGGTTGGATTCATCTACAGTTACTTGGCATTGACTGGTTACTGTATTTCATTTATTTTTACAACAGCCACACTCTGCCAATAAAAGATCAAACAATTTTGGTTGCTGGGTTGAAGTTTTTAAAAGTACTTGATGTTACTCTTGAATCTGCTCTCAGTTACAGCTCACTGAAGGGTCAGGCCCAGTGGTGGATCTATAAATACAAACATAAGCTGAAAAATCTGCTTCTAAAGCAGAATGCGCAAATCTGAAGTTAAGTGATTTTCACTCCACTCTATCTTGTTTTTTGCAGTTTCCAGTTCTGAAATTGGGGGGTTATGCAGAATAAAAAAAAAAAATTAAAATCTTGTTTGTATACTGTGTCCAATTTTCTGTTGGTCTTTTACAGCAGAGAAACACACAATTACACTGCACTGAAAAAGCACTTAGATGAACTCATTCCAGTTTTCCACACATACAAAGTAATGCGTTTTTAGACAAACTACATTAAAATGAAGACAGACAAGCAGGGGATTGTATGCTGTGATTTTATTTTGATTACTGCAAGTTAACTTTTTGTCTGCTTTTTTACTTCTCCCTAGAAGTATTTAAATGCAGAGGACAAGAAGGGCTAAACAAACAAGCTTCCTTGGAAAAAAATAAATATATATTCAGCTTTTGTCATCTTCTCATACCTGTTATTGCAGTATCATTTTTATTGGATAGAAAACTGATCTTCCAGTCATTCATAATCATTAAAATCCCTTTGTTTATTCTAAGAACGTGGGGCTCCGTGGTCAGTGCCTGGCATAATTCCAAGTTAAGCACAGTGAAAACCCTTGTAATAACCATAAGCCAGCCTAGCTCTAGCTCAGCTGCTATAGCAGGTGTCCGCTCAGTGAAAGTTTCACTGTCCTTTTTTTATTTTCATACATACCACCACCACCATTTAACTAACAGGCTGCATATGGAAGCCTTTATATTTGAAATCTACACAAGAGGGTGGTCCCATGCAGTGATTATGTGGAAAAGCATTACTCTACTCCTGGAGTAATGTCCTGGAGGAAAATTTCTTCCTCTTTTTCATCCTGTGACTGTTTTTTTTCCTTCTCTATTTACTATCATGCTTCTCTGTATTAATTCTCTCAAAGCCTCTTGCTCAGCCACAGGGTCTCTTACCCTCTTTATTCCCCTCATCCCTTTATTAACATATGCTGACTGCCTTTTTGCAGAAGAAGCACCACTGCTTATTCTCCTGCATGACCTTGATTCCTTACTGCCATCAGCTTTCCATCACACTTTCCTTGTTCCTACACCTTCTGCAGCTCCTCCTCTTCATATTTCATATTCAGGTTCACTTCCATGTCCTTTTGACACCAGAGGCATGAGTGCACACCTGGCTTTGTGTGATCTTCACGCCAGGCTCTCTTTGGACTCTCCTGGATGGATTACTTGCCTCATGGTGTATTGGGTAGTCATCTCTCCTAGTAGCAGCCCCAGTGTGGTGACAGAAGCCTGCACATGAAGTTCACTCAGGTTGTGGCTCACAGAGGGCCCCAGGGACAGGTTGCAGGGCAGTTACATTTGCTCTGACTGCATTTACCCCCTCCTTTCTTCAAATACAACATTTTCCATTTTAGCGAGCTGAATCTGACACTGCAGAGAGAGAGCATTGATTAATGTTCCAAATATTAGCTAAAAATTGCTACATATGGTTTTGCCACAGTTTCACTTTTTATCTGATCAAAGCAGAAGATGGAAGGAGCAGTCCGCACAGACCGCAGGTGGTTTAGAGATTCAAAGACACAAAGCCAAAGTCTGTACAAAAAATGTGAGCACAATTGCTCAAATGGTTATTTTATTCATATATATGGCCACCTCAATTGCACCTGCACAGCAGGTGCAATTCACATGTGCAGGATAAGAAAATATGACTCTAACGACCAAAAAACCACCAGCTACCTAGCGTGTCCTGCTCATTATGTACTGCATTAATGAAGGGAAGCTTCCCTTCATACAAATTGCTTTTGGTTGAAGCAACTTTCTCCATTCTGCCTTCATTCCCTCTACTTAACCTCTTCTGCTTTTTAAGACTGCAAGAAAAACCTATCAAATTTTGTCAAAAAAGTATTTCTGAACTGCAACTCAATTAACAGCCTATATTTCCAATCAGTAATGTACAGGTGTTCTAGTGGCTGGTTTTGGTGATTTACAGTCATAGGAATTATACAAGAAAAGTCTTAAGCATATGGTAACAGTAAGGATCTCTGACTGCAGTGCATTTAAATCAAACAATATCTTCATTAGCATCCAGGAAACAGAGCCATCCTTTAATGTTCAACAATGCACCACATAGTGAATGGAAAGTTATTATGTCCCAGATGCAAATCATTTCTTACACTTATTTTTCAGATCAGTATGCAGTTAAGCATACCAGGGTAAATGAGAGAAAAACTAAAAATGCACGTAAATAACCACATATGTCAAATGACACCAAGATCCTCAAGTTCTTTAATTCCATAATGTTCAGTAGCATTAATTATTCCCTAAATCTGTATTGAAGTGTACCTAAATCCAAGTTCTAATGTATTTAGCTTTATATATCTATCATTCCAGAATGTATTATAATGTCATTACCAGCCCAATATAAATAAAGAAATTCTGGGCATGGAAGTGGTGATGCTGGAGACATAAGCTGAGATGGATTAGTTAATTGTTTTCCTTATTTTCCTCTTCTTCATTAAATCAATATCTGTTCTAGGTGGCAGGAAGAATTTGTACAGTATTTGAGTCAACACAATGAATTTAACTCGTAGGAATCTGACTGCATTTCTTAGGCCTTCAGTTATATCTCCTTACAATATCTGTGGCCACAGAGGAAAAACTGGAACAGAACATGAAAACACCGCATAGCCCATAATTCACATTTCTGTAAGTGGAGGACTTTCCAATAAAATTCAGACACTTGAGAGGTATGGAAACTGCTGTGGCTCAATAAAGTTGATTGAGTGCCCTCATCCTCTTCATATAGTACTGGTTGAGAGAGGGGGTTGGGGTGGGGGGAGGAGAGATAGAGAGGAAATAAAAAACCAAAACAAAGCAAAACAAACCACCCTAAAGATTTACCTGTTAGCTCTCTAGATTTAATCTTCTGGAAATTCCTAAAAAGTGTGCAAATCTCATGATGCTGCAAAGAATTAGAGGCAGCATTAAATGTAGTGAATGAATAATGTACTAAACCAAAATAGAGTGGTTGATTGATTTGGTATATGACTGAAGGCTTCTCTTTTCTGCAATCAATAACATAAACCTTTTCACTTTCCTATCTCTCCTGCAGCTCCCTAATATTGCTGCTTTGCTGGGTGCTACACTGTTCTGGGAAAAGTTGCCCAATGTATTGTTCTGAGATTAGTTTCCTCTGTAACCCTGATTCTGCAAATAATTGCTACCAATCTTGTAGCAATTGTGACAGACAGAAAGAAATTACCCATCATGGAATTTAAGAAAACCATTTTGTTCAAATTATTTTCATGATCTGACTCTTAATTTTCCTTAACATAGCATTAGGAATGCTGCACCTTAAGTTATAAAAATTTTGCATAGCAGGGCTTATATGTTTTATGTTAAGGCATTAAGATAAATAAGAACAATGAGGGATAGATGCCTGAACACATCATACAAAAATCTTCATTTGTGCCTAAATCTCTGCAGTGACTTGATACTTGTTTTGCCATGTTGGCTATTTGTTCATCTGATAGCAGAACAAGGTAACTGTGGATTGCAGAGAGGAAACTGAAGGGCCCCTTCTGGAGAATGCAGCCTGTTGAAAGACAGAATGAACATCAGCAGAAAAATTAAAACAAAGACATGTGTGGGGCAAGAAAAGATTATGGGAGAAGGTAACACAACCCTGCTGTGCCCAGAAATGCCTTCTCTTGAATAACCACCATAGTGGAAAACAAAGGTGAAAAAAAGATATATTTTGAGAAGATGGTAAGTGTTGGAAAAGGGGGATTTGTTATGTGACTTTTAGGGACGCAAAATTATTCCATTTGAGCTGTGTGAGCTTATACGGATAAGTTACGGCTGAGAATTTGATTTTTGTTATGTGTTGATGTTGAGGATGGTAATCAGCTATGTCATCAGTCACGCATGCCTTCAACAAGACTTGCTATGAGGAAAAAAACCACAAACCAACTTTCAACCCTGCCATCCATATTGGAGGAAAAATACTTTATCTTATAACAGCATAATCTTGTTCTGCTTAGTTATCCAATACTTAGCTGCAGGGAAAACTAAAAGAATTGTGCTGGTTTGGCTGGGATGTAGCTAGTTTCCTTCACAGTGGCTGGTATGGATTTGTGCTGAACACAGGGTTGATAGTACAGAGATGTTTTGTTATTGCTGAGCTGGGCTTACACAGAGCCAAGGCCTTTTCTGCTGTTTGTACTTCCATGCTGGTGACAAAGTTGGGAGCTCATGGGAGATTGGGAGGAGACACAGCTGGGACAGGTGACCCCAACTGACCAAAGGGGTATTCCAGACCATATGACATCCTGCTCAGTACATAAAGCTGAGGGGAAGAAAGAGGAAAGGGGGAATGTTTGGAGCCAAAGGCATTTGTCTCTCCAAGTAAGTGCTACTTGTAATGGGGCCCTGCTCTCCTGGAGATGGCTGAACACCTGCCTGCCCATGGGGAGCAGCGAATTAAGTCCTGGTTTTGTTTTGCTTGTGTGCATGGATTTTGCTTTCCCTATTAACCTGTCTCTATCTCAGCCCATGTGTTTTCTGGCTTTTACCCTTCCCATTCTCTCCCCGATCCTGTTGGTGGGGGAGTGAGAGAGAGGCTGACTCAGGCTTGGTGTTGGCTGGGGTTAAACCATGGCAGAAACCGAAACAAGTTGTTTTGAAATCCCTGCTTTCAAGGTGAGGTAGAAGAAACAATGTTGTGACTTTGGTCAAGCTGAAATGTTAAGCTGCTCTCAGGTGGAGTTGTAAAATGTAGTTGTTCCCATTTGCCTCTCAACTTCAGAGAAAGAAGCATGCTGTGACATAGTGAACATTTTGATCTCTGAGAACTTTCTTCAAATTTCAGAAAATAACCGTGACCTCTTTGGATCTTTAAACTACAGTCTGGATAAAATGAAATGAACATGGAGTTGAATTTAATTTCTGATCTTTGTCCAGCCAATCTCAACATTTTAACCTTATCTCTGTAGTTGAGACATCTGAAGAAAAGTGTCTAGGGAAAGCTCCCAGGTGGTGACTCTGTGCTGGCACTTTGTGTGCCCTTTCAGTCATTCAGGTCTCACAGCTCAGCTTATAGCAGAATATTATCTAGACTAGAGCTTCAATGCAGTTTTCTACATTTGCCTCCTCCATTTCCTTCATCAGAAAGCCTGGCATGTATTTTGTATGAAGTCTCCTTTGCACTGTCTGTGTTGCTCTGCAAAAAACAAAAAGCATCATTACACTGAGTTTCTAATTTCCACATGTATTTCTATGGTCATTCCTCAGTACTTTGCTTCCAGGAGACACTTCCTCAGTAGTACTGGTGGAGAAGATTATTTGTAGATTGTTCAGAATTTATTTCTTTCCCTGACTGCTTTCCTGACTTTTCTGGCCATAGCTAATTAATTATACTACTGATCTGAGAGATGCCAAAAATAGTTTGGATACTTTGCTTTTGACAAAGGAACTTCTTTGTCCGGGTGGAGGGAGACTCCTTAGTGTGAAGCCAGAAAAAAAACCCCAAGGGTTAAATGATCCCCTACCTTTGCAGGGTAGTCCTTTGTTTGCTGTGAGCTCAAAAGTATTTCAAAACAGCATTCACTTAGACCTGTCTTCTGCTAGCATTATTTTTCCTTTCAACACTGAGCTCCTCTTGTCGTCCTGCTGTTGCCACCCCTCTTTTGACTTTGCCCGTCTTCCTATCCGTGTCTTCTGCTACAACATAACAGCTAAGCCTGCATTTGTATTTATAGCTTGCATTTAATTGAAAGTTTTGGATGTTTGCAATGAGAAACTGAAAATTAAACAGCTGTGTCTTGACAGCTTTGGAAATGCTGCTCATTGAACTCCCTGAGCAATTCAGAAAACATCTCTGCTGAAGAGCAAAACATGGCTTATGTGGCTGTGCTACAGCAGTTGGAGGAAAGTACTAATGCTATGAAGGCTTTATATTACTTTGCATAACTGCCATCACAACCTTTGTTTAATATTCAAGCAAGATTATACAGATAAAAAAAGGAAGGCAAGAGGGAGGAAAACTTAAGCAAGCTATGGTTAAGACAGCCTAAAGGTCAAAATTGTAATATTAAATAAATCTTACATGCTTTTATAAACCTTAATTTATTGTCTATGTGCAACTGACATTTTAGCTTTGGGTTTAATACCAAGTACTTCAAAGTATCCTTGTAGAAGAATAGTCGATAACCCTCTTACACAATATAATTGGAATTCTGCATGTTAGAACATTTGGTTTCTGAAAGATTTTTGTAAATGTTAATAGCTGTCTTTTAAAATAGTGTAAGTGTGAAATGCTATGAAAAGCAAAGGTTTAAATGTCACCATGTCTATAATTTTCATATTGTAAAAACTAAATAAGCTTTTACAATATGAAAAACCTAAAGACCTGCTGCAATTTTGAAGATATAAGCTAGCTCATTATTAGTTTTTTGAAACTGATATGACAGACACATTTTTTAAAATTGTGCATTTTAGTCTAAAATGTAAAGTTGAACATTTAATTGTCTGGAATTGTTACTACTGCCAAATCTTCTTATTTAAAATCCATGATCTGAGTCTGGCAATAAAAGGACTTACCTGGGAAGCCTCCTAGAGTGTTACCAGAAGTATTCTCCTCATATGGACCCACTGGCACTCAGACTGAAAAGCCACTCATACGTGTCTTGGTTGAGCATTATTTGTACCTACTAACAGGGTGCTCTGGTACATCAACAGAATGGGAATGGAGAACACAGATATTGTAGGTAAAGTGTGCAAGCTTTTGCATTCCCTTGGGTGGAGCATGGTGCCGTGAATTTCAGAGTACTAAAACTTGAAAAAAACCGTTTCATAGCCTAACCCTCTGCATTCTTTGTTAATAAAGTCAATAACACAACAATGAACATGCCACAAAAACCAAAATACAACTATTTACGACTTATTTATCCTGCCATATTTCAATATATTTTAACAAAAAAGAGGTTGCTCAAGACAGTCACAGTCTCAGCACTTTTTAGGTGTTACCAAAGGTATCAGTTTATCTGCCAGCCCGCCTAAATCAAAAGGACAATAGCATTTAGGAAAGAAAAAACCCAACACATTACAAAGAGCAGATAACATAAACAGGAATCACACGAAGAACACCTTGTCCTCTCATGTGGGTTTTAGGAAGCCAAGAAATCTTTCCTAACATACTGTAATTAAAAGGATTTACTCTAAGCAAAACAATATAATCTTTGTGAATTAAAAGAAAGAACTATTTAAAGTCTCATTGCAAAGTATGTGATTCCTCACTCCCTATGCTGATTTCTTTAAGTTAACTTATTTACAAGGTTTTTATCAAAAGAATGCATTAAGATTTTCCACAATTTTGGCATCCAGGAATAAAATCTAAAGGGGACAGAGAGCACATCCTACAGCAAACAGCTGGAGTGTAGGGGACAGGAGGATCTATCAGAAGAGATTCTCACAACTGGTAGTAGATTTATCATAGTAGAAAAGCTTCTGTAACTTGAGTAGCTAAAGGGTGCTAAGAACCTCCACACCAGAAAAAGTACGTGACGTGTTGCAATGGTTTTTATCATGCTGTGTGGATCTGAGGTCTGAAAATTCTGGGAATGGAGGGGGAGGCAGAGAGAAATCTAGGAATGGGGGGCAGGGAGCAGCAGCAGAAGAAGGTATGTCAACCTTCATATAGATAATGTCACCATGAAGGGTCAGACAAAGAACAGTGTTCTACAAGACTGGAATTAGTTTAGCATCATAAGGTTTAGAAGAATAGGTTTTCTGATATTCTTTTTCATGGCTTCTTATTACTGACTGCCATGTTGCTTCTATGGAACATGAAAGTCTATATGTATTTTTGTACTCTTCTCATTTATTTGTATACAAAGAAAGCAGGTTATAATTTTGCAAGGTATCTTGTACCCAGCTGCTCCAGAAAACTGAAACGGTCAGAAAAAAGCTAAAGCATGGTTATATTAGTTTAGGTTTTATAAAAGATACTGACTAGACAATAAGCGAAAATCTGAGAGTTTTGTTTTTCCATCAAAGAATGTTTAGGGCACAAGAACTCTCAGCTATTACCTTTATATATTTATTATCATTAAAAGGGATTTATGGTATATTCATTTATAATTTTCAGGTTTTTAATTCTCCTATTCTGTACTCATATTATCAGTCTAGGAATTTACAGCACTTGAAAATATATCACACATCCTGAAAGCCAAGCCACTGACCTTGTATAATGGTCTATTTTCTCCTGTAAGAAAATATTTTTAAAAAATTATAGGGGCAACATAAAAGATAGCTGCTAGTGCCAAGTTTCTTATTTACAATATCAAGGGAAACTTTCATCACACACAGAATCCAGTAGGTTAATGTGAACATGCAGTAAATGTTAGCTAAAGTATATTATGTAAGAAAAGGACATTTGTTCATTTCACATCCTGAATGATGCATGATTTTATGATGCCATTTCTCAGTCTTTTCATTTTCCTTTTTTTCTTTGTCCAACTTCCATCTTTTCAGTCAAAGGAAATCATCAAATGACCTTGAAATCTGCACTGGTATTTTCCTGGCAGAGAAAGAAGCTCACTTTTCTCATTTGCAAAAATGAATAACAATTTGATCATTCTTAAAACTTCTAAAAGGTTAATTATGCTCTCTCCATGAGCACTGAATAAAAACCTGCTTTATCTCTGTGCAAATGAAACCCACAGGGCTCTCATTCTCTCTAACTCTGCCTGGAGACGAAATCCTGCAAGCTGTCAATTAACTCCTATCAGCTTATAGATCTGTGTGAGCTGCAGATGATTTTTTCATCCAAAAACTATGACAGCTCTCATTTGCCGGAGCTGTTGGGTGACTTTAAAAAAATTCACAGCAGGAAAGTGTTATCTGGCTTTGGGCTTGCTGGAGAGAAAAAGAAAGAGTGAGAAAACGAGAGGCAGAAAGGTCCTGGGTTATGGAGAGTTCATTTCTAGCTCTAAGATTTCCGTCTGCTTGCTAAACCCCACTTGAACTTGAATTGCATGTTTTAAGCAATAATAGAAACTGAACATGGGCATGTACTACAGAGATGTTTCTTTGAGTGTTTGGGTTTGGTTTTGGGTTTTGGTTTTTTTTGTATTGCTGCAAAATAAGTCAGCCACAGAGGAGATGATACTGGCAAAGTACAGAATTAGTAGAACAGGCACCCCAATGTGAAGTATTTAGCCTGCTGATATTATTTCCTGGTTGAAAAATGGTTTTTTATTTTGGAAGTCAGAATAGTAATTGGAAAAGAAAAGAGTGAGAGACCACAAGAGTACTGTTTCCCTTACCCTGCAAGATGAATGTTGCTTCCAAATGAATAGAAAAACAAAAAAAATGCACTCAGCATTCAGTGATACTATATTTCTGTCCACTTTATTTTTGTATTGTAAGGTTAATTCTTGAAGAGTCAGCTACAATAACTTGCAACAAAGCCATAGGAACAGGGGCTGATAGTTCTCTTTGTTTTAAAAACTGGAGTTAAAGTAATTAATTTTAGATCTATTATAAAGTGATAGTTTTACAACTAGCATAGGCTTGGAAATCTGGGGTTTGCTCCCAGCCTTTGACCTGTGGAAAGCTGTTCATTCTCCCACTGTGGTATTACTGGGTAAGCTGTAAATATCAATGCCTACTCTTGTAGACAGACAAAAAACCAGCTCAGGTGTACCTCAGCATCCACTGCTACACACTTCAATTAGCAACTTCAAAGAGCAATGGAAATTACAAATTTTTACTGGAAGGAAAAAGAATTGATCCATCTCTTTCGTTCTCAATTTCTTTAGATTAAAATGGAAGCTCTTAGGAACAGACACATTGAGACCTTCTTTTGGACGTTTTTATTCTAAAAACCAGAAAAAGGCAGGAGTAAATTCATTACTCTTTATTTGGGAAAACAATTTGAGAGCTAATTTAAAAAATAAAATTAGTCCTGATGTAGGTCCACATTTATAAGATCTTCCTTTTCTGTTTCTGTCTTTTTCAAACTTTCTTAACATGATGAAGCTGCTACCAGGTAAATCGTTCTCAAGATTAGTTAATTAACTGATCTCAGCACAGAGCAGGATGCATTTTCCACCAGAAGTATTATCTGAGTTATAATAAATTTTTACTCTGAACGTACTAGGAGAGTCCCACTGTTGTTAAATGCACCAGGATTTCATATAAGTTCTAATAATAGTAATAAACGAGAGATTCCTGGACATTCAAAAAGCCTAAAATCAGCCTCAGTCAATTAACAAAGAGGGGGGAATCCGTAGCAAAATAAAGAGAGCTAAAGGATAACCATATTGAGAATAACTTTTGAAAGAGCAAATGTACCTAACAGAACTATTTGCTAATGTGGTATCTGATTTTGGGAACAGTACAGGATTCCTTTTTAGACCTGCAGTTTATCTTGAAAAATTATTAGTACAAGTACTCTGATGGTTTTGGCTGTAATATAATTAGCAATGTGGGATGAAATTATGGATCTTTTATTTTTGACAAATTTCTGAAACAGACATCAATGTGATGTATTAAAATATCTCCATGAGGCTTTATCTTCTTCTCATGAGGCAGCAGAACAAACCAACTGTCATGGAATAGATGTTGTTTGTAGGGCAATATTCTTCCACTTCTTTGAAAAAGAACTAATGAAGGCTGCAAATTCACAATGATTTAATTACATTTTAAGTGCACCAAGAAGCCATAATGAAAAGATGTAAGCATCTTAATTATGCTATCAATATTACCTAATGCAGAGAGAAAAGGAAAACCTACAAGGCAGTAAATAACTTAAATGGCTGAAATAATGTGAACTATTCAAGTATTATCTGATTTCACTTTCAGGTTCTAAAAAGTAACCATAGAAATTTTCAACTTAAGATTCCCTATAGCAACACATATTTTAAATTTTCAGAAAAAGTCCTGGACAACACAACTGAGAGCACAGTATCATTTAACAATGTTACAGTGGTAGAATAAATATGAGAAGTTGGAATCCAATATATAAAACCTCTGAACATCTAGTAAACTGTTACATATTTTTGGTTTTTGACTTGTTAGTCTGTGTATGAAGCAATACCTATTCTTGCTTTCTGTCTTGTTACTCTCCTGAAGGTTTTGTGTTCCCTTCCTTTCTGTTTGTTTCTATCACAGCTTTTCCAGTTGCAATGTATTTGTACCTGGCTACATTCTTTGACGTAAGCATAGCTTAGATTCTACCAAAAGTAATCAAAATTCAGAAAAATCAGTAGAGTTTGTTTGTTTTTTAGTTAATGAATGAGAAAAGTGACAGGAATAAAATAGAATAATACAAGAAAGTCATCAAATACTTCAATGAGATAAGTGCTTAAAACTTTCATCTGCCAAAAATACATGGCTCATCACTACGGTATATGGAGCTCATTCATTCATGGTGTGATTTTGGGATCCATCAAGTAAACAAAATCAAAGGTAGCATGATCAGGACAGTTCAGTCAGTTGAAATAGGTGGCTTTAACCAGTCTGGGAGCAAATGGACTCGCTGAGTGTCCAAACAGTTCATGGGAGACTCAATAGAACTCTTCATGCCATGGGTTAAGCTGTGCCCTCCAGGAGAAGGCCTGACCTCTGCCTGATATTTTACATGTCAAAAGGAAAGAATGTGTGCAGGGAACAAGGGAGATGTTTTTGTGTGGAAACTAATACTCCTTGCTGTGTTACAGATCTAAAAATTCTCCTCATTACAGATGAGCCAGTGTCACAGTGGAGTTGTCAGTGTGCTGTGTGTGGACAGAAAGACATCAACAGTCCTCATATGGGAATGCCCAGCTCCTCTTCCCTTGTCACCAGTGAGTCTCATTCCCCCATTTAGTCACTGGATTTGCATGTAGGTCCAGCTGTTATTTCCAGGCACTCATAGGACATTTCTTCAATATTAAATGTAGTTGGAGCTTTTAAGGGAAAAAAATTTGAAAAGCTCCTAGAACCCAAAAGCAGCATCAACCTACTACATGCCTTGTCCTATGAAATTAGCACTTTCATGTGCTTTTATCTTGAAAGGTGGGGCAAAATTTAGAAATAAGGGCTCATATTCAAAGTTTGCCGTAACAAGAGATGCAGTGCATCTGCAAAGCCCTGCACTTGTATATATCTGCCAGGTGCAAACGTGGACGCATGTGAGAAGATTTCAAATGTTTCCTATTATTTGCCAGTTCCGTGCTTTTTGCTATATGGCAGTGCAAAACCACCCTTTATGCAGAGCTCGAAAATGCTGGTGGATATCCAAGTTTTTATTTTGAATTAGCATACCATTTTTTTTTAAATGCAAAGACGGAACATATGTACCCCTAGAACATTTCTGCAAGTGCTCGTAAACAGAACTAGTAAGTACACTCAGTCCTTCTGCCAATGACAAACTGGTTTTCCTAATTTCCTACTTTTCTTGTTCTTGTGGGGCTTTTTTTCTAAAGGCATTCTGAATTCCAGATAATGATTTATCCAGATAATCATTTATGTAGTGCTCCATGTTTCTAATAAATGGCGAGATTTGTGGAATGCATTAAGGATCTAATCATGTTGGTATTACATTTCTATCCAGTTTCCGTTATAATCAGGAAAAAATTCCCTTTGATTTCAAGGACAGTTCTATCAAACCAGGAGCACTTAATTTTTTTAAGCAATATTAAGTGCTGCTGTTCGCTGACATTGTTTCCCAAACACCAACGATAGTTCACTGACCCAGATGTGAACTTGTTTTTTTTCTGCCTCTGTTTATAGACACCCTTTCTCTGTTGTGCTTACCTACCCTACTCAGAAAACCTATTTGACTTGCTGGGATGTTGTGATGGACCAAATTAGAAAGCCTGTGAAAATTGTTTATAGATAATTATGTCAAAATTAAAAAAGGCACAAAATTAATATTTACATAGATCAGGGACCTGTACTTTGCATTGCTGCCATTACTCAACTGTTGGAAAGAAGTGTGATAGTTGAAAGGGGGAAAAAAAGCAGCCCACTTTGTAATGCCTAGACTTGGGAATGGATGCCATTCTCTGCAGCTCAGTACTTTAATATGACAAGGCAATGCACTAAGTTTCAGGAAATTCTCTGTCTTTTCCAAATGCCTGTACATAATTGTGAGCAAATTTCCCTCTTGCAGGACACAGAGACCCTTCTGCCTAGCAAAAAAATCCTCCCCCTTTTTTTTCTTTTTCTCCTTTCTTTGGGGTTGTTTTTTTTTCAAGATGACAAGCCTGTGAAAGCTGGAAAGGAAACAGAAACAAAATAGAAAGACAGGCATTCCTATCTGCAGCCTGCTTCAGATGTAATGATTGTGATTATAATCAACAATGACTTTTCACAGTACAGTATTTTTGACCACAACTGAGTTCTACATGAACTTGCTGTTATAAACACTGTTAATGTGTCACAGGAAAGCTGCGTGGTGTTTCAAACTTTCCATGCCAGATGTGTTTGCAACATGTTCCCAACATTAAAAAAAGTTAGATACACAATGATACTAAAGACCTTTCCACTTCACAAGAGTAATTTTGCCTGTGTAAATCAGTGTGTGTTTTTTCTTCACTATTATTCATTTAATGAATGCTCAGAATAACTCGGGACAAATAATGCTCTCAGGAAATACATCAGTTTAGAAACTAAAAAAGCATTCCCATTTCTTTTGTTCACATTTTTAAATTATCTCTGAGCATTCTAACTAAGTGAAAATTTCAGAAAAGTCAGAGTTCACAACCAGATAAGTACTTTCCAGTCCAAACTCAGCACAAAAGGTACATTTATCAGGACTGAGATAACAGACAAAAAATAAAGTATATGGTCCCTAGTGACAGATGATACAATATCACCTTTGAGACCTGTCTTGTTTTCACAATACTATAAAACTGATTATCCTTGTGGTCAAAGCTCAACAGTTGTCTTGAGTTTTTGGAGCGTTTTCTTCAATTATGAGTGTTTTACTGTGACACAAGGGACACAGAAACAGCCTCTATGTGGGGAAGCATTTAAATCCTCCATTACTGCCTGTAGCAGTGTAAATCAAATCAGTGAAGAGTTTCATGGTAAATGTATGGATGAACACTGAGGGTTTATTTTTTTCTCTATGAATCTTTAGACCAGATCAGTGTATGCCTGCTCCAGTATGCTCACCAAAATGTATCGAGGAACAGATCTGGTGACTGTGCCCTATGCTGGTTCTTTGAAATTACCACACTTATCCAAAATATATTTACTGGGCAGGTATATTTTAAAACATGTTGAGCAAACAATTGAGCTGGCACATTTGAGTAGGCAATCTCCAGCAGGAGAAAGGAGCAGAGTAGAGGTGAACACTGAGATAAGACACTGTCTTGAATTGGATCTCCCTTTACATCACTGCTCTTTTTGCAAATATTAAATCACACCTGTACTGGTAGCCAATTTGTATGACTAGCTTAGGAGCATAACAACTGCCAAATGTAAAAAACCCCACTGGTAATTGTCCTGGTGCTTTCACTGACACAGAAATCTGTGCATTTAGAAACTGCACACTCAAAGATGCATTACAGCTTGTGAACTTCATAGATTTGTGTCCCACACTCACTCCAGTTTCTACAGACTGGTATTTATGACTTCAGATATCAAGAAAAAAGATTTCAAGAAAAGATCTGAGGGATAAATGTCTAAAATAATTATTGGAATAATTTTAGCGCTGAAGTACATCACACTGAACTATTTTCAACTTAAATGTCAATAGATTCCTTGCTGAAGTGTTCAATGCCTGATCATTGGTTGCCTCTGTTGTTAGCTTACTGATAACAGTAGGTTAATATCTGATCTACTGACTGATCTGACTGATTTGGCCTGACTTGGTACTCAACTTATTGCCTGCTTCTTCCATCTTTTTGAGATGATTTCAGGCAGATCTATTGCCTGAAAAATACAGGCTGATATCACTGTCCAGACTGTGGGGATAGGGACAACTTACAAAGCAATAGTACTCAATCTGCATACTCAGTAAAGTCAGCTGCAGAGAGAACTCTTACAGTTTTATGTTACAACCATTAAATCTGTAGTGGATGGTCCTTCTCTCTTCTGTATGGCACAGAGCATTTGAATACCACAGGAGTTGCATAGTCTGTCTTACACTCCAGTCTGGGATTCTGTTTCTCTCACTGACCACAGAGAGTACCTCTCCCCTTTGCTGAGAAGTACATGGATGATTTTACTGCACAACATCCCCCTTGCCCATCAGATGTGTATTAATACACTTGTAGGCAGTCACTGCATGACATACAAGGTATGACATTATACAGAGCTATGTGGAAGGGCTTTTAGCCATAAAAAAGTATTATAATGGATTTCCATAGCAACTTTCTTGCCCAAAGGCTATTCCATGTGTGAAAGTATTGTCTTTAAAGAATAGGGAAGCTTACATTATGTTTAGACTAGGACAAAGATAAACACACCAGAAAGGCAGCATGGCCTCTTGGAAATTGTTTCTGTGTAGGCAAGAGGAGAATGTCATGCAGTGTTGTGGAACTGGACATGGGCTGTGTTTTGTACTGTGCAGAAAATTGATTGAAGTCTTCTGAGTACATTTACAATAACATTTGCTGGCAAAACCATTAATCTGACTGTACTGACTATTGTGCAACATCTAGCTCTTCAAAATCTGTGAACAACACATATTAAATTACTGTGCTGGAAGAAACGCTGTTGAAAGCAAATTTTAATAGTTATTTCTTAGCAGCTGTGAGGGAGCACTGGCAATCATATTGTTTCTTCACGGGAGCTAGATGGCTTGAATCACTCAGAGAGGCTTTGCAGCAGTGGAAGATAGGTTACTGAATTTAAATGATCCAGTACAATCATTGGAAATCCTGAAAATGTCTACAAGTCATTGCACACAGGTATTTTCAGATTACGCCTTGAATACAGGAAGACTGGCAATGAAAAAAAAAGAGACGGATACGAAAAGAGTGCTAGGCAGCCTCTCTCTGTTACAATAATAGACCCAATTCTGGAGTTGCTAACTACTTTTTGCTGCTATTTAGCAGTTACAGCTTCAAGAGAAATAAACAGCACATACTAAGAAAAGCAAACCATTGTTGCATTCATGACCTTATACCAAACATCCTTCATACTGAGCTTGACTGACTGACATGCAGATCTGTTTCATAAACAAAAAGTAGTGTTTTCTCTCTAAACAATTCATTGTGAACAATTTGTCATTGCAAACAGCTTCTGGCAGGTGACCAATTCCTTTCAGATAATCCTTCTTTAAACCAACTGGCCATTAAAATCTTGCCTCCCAACAATGGCACCAATTAGTTCCTAATGAATAATTTGTCTGGATTACTGTATTTGCTGGATGAGATGGAATGAAGCTTGTATGTCATAAGCAAAAATGTTAACACTAATTTATCATTTAATTGCCTTTCTCCTCATCTAAATAATCCTGGGACATTTTAAATTCTCTCTTTTTCATGGGCAGCAACGGCACCCACAGCATTTATAAGGCCAGAGGAATGTGTTTGATGAGAGCTATTGATTAGATCCTACATACACATACTTCAGATTTTAGGTCATTATTTTCCTTTTATTGTGTGGAAAAAATGTAGTGCACAATAAAGTAAGTTCACGGAAGCAGTAAATAATTATGATTTAAATTTAGTACAAAAATAGGGAAAGAACATGCAATCATCACAATAAATGTAACGTAATGCATGTTTGAAAACAGGTAAATATGCATTATCAGTCTACTAAGTTCATATTTCTCAGATGTAGAACTACTAATTATAGCTTGGAACATAAGAATATGAATATTCATATTTACACGACATTCTTAAAAATCTTAAAATATGGCTTACATTTCTTTCTTTTACCCTTTTTTCCTCTCAATCAGCAGATTTTAATTTTTCTTTTAATGGCTGTAGGTGTGTTGAGTGAAATCAATTTATATTAACTGTGTCAACTATCACTGAAAAAAGACTTAAAAAGAAGGTGTTAGATTGCAAAGTAGAACTGAAATTCAACTCATATTGTCATGGTGATCAATTTTTGTTCAGCTTCCTGTGTTCTCTGGTCTGAAAGAAGCCATGTCTGCAAGGTGTTTCTCCATTTTCTCATCTGAAAAATGAAGACACTAATCTTTCTGATCTCCCAGGTGATGTCTGATGCTAACCTCATTGGTTTCTATGAAAGCCATAGATAATTTGAAGATGAGAGCAACAGAAAGGTCTATAAATAAGATAAAATAAAATTCGTGAAGGAAACATTGATTTTAGTCAGGACTGATAATATTTCTTGTCAATACTGACATATTAGTTTCATTTTCCATTATTTCTAGATGCTTTAGTTAAGCTAAGAAAGTATAGCCTCTCAAACTCTGTCTTATTTATTGGACTATAACCAAGTTCCAGTGGCTATGTAACTCCAGGGTAAGCTACAAAGTGTTATATTATATAAATGTATACAAGAGGTGTATTTTTCTGTTTCAACCTTCTAGAATACAGAATCAAAACCACAAACATCATAACTAGTAGATGAAGTGAACCAGAGATGTCCCCTTGCAGAGAAACATTCACATCTCATTGGCTGTCTGTTCCCTTGTCTGTGCTCTATGACACTACATTACGTACTTTTAAAGAAACAAAAATTGCATGAAAAGTATATTGCCTGAGATAATTCAGGCTGTTGTAATTTTCAGACTTCTCTTGCATTGAAAGTTAACAAGTCAGTAAGATTTTGGAAGGCTAAAGGGCTGGAGATCAGGTCGAGCCCAATGTTAACATAGTGTTTCTTTGTTCTTCTGGTCTCATAATTCGTTAATTACTGTGGAATGAATCAAAGTACTTGAAAAGAATTGCATTCTCACTGACAAATACTACAGCAGTGACAGCCAAAAAAAAAAAAATTAGACAGTATGGAAATGGAAAATGTTGCTCTAACAATCTCTTTCATATTACAAGTATGATCCTTGATACATTAATGCACTTGTACCACAGGGACTATATTTTTATCCATGTCCACAATTCTTTCTAGCAATTCCACAAGGTATCTGTAGTAGAACAGTCAATCAAAAAAGATGCAGAGAAAAACAAGCACAAGACAGCCTTAATGCACTTTCAACAAGTGCTAATTCTCAGACCAAATGGCAACCATGAATCTGCTGGAACTGACAGCAGGGCTCACCAGGAAGCCATTTGGCATAGTCAAAATCAGGTTAGTCACAGTCTCATTGCTAGGTCCTGAGGAAAACAGAGGAGTTACAACCTCTTGGACTGAGTGGCACTAAGGTAGTATCTTCATGTGTAGGTAGTCTTAAAATCTTTTCCACCAAAGCCACCAAAATCTACTGTGGGACAAAACCAGTTGAGAGCACTTGATTTCAGAGGAGTTGCACAGGATTCTCATTAGAATGAATATGTGCAAAGAAACACACAGTCTTGATCCATTTGTTCTACTTTTCAATTTCTTTATATATTCCTGAAATTAAAGACCTTGTGATTAAACAGACAATGTCTGTGGATATGGATGCCTAAATGCATATATATTATGTGCAAGTATGTAGACATATATATATGTACCTAAGCACGTGCATCCCTATACACATATATATAATTTATATTTATGCTTAACTACATCTGTGGCTTCTTTTTGTTATCCAGATAACAATTCCGTATGCAACAAGACTCCCAGAAAGACACTACAAGAATAATTCTCTAAGAAAAAATATCCAGGAGGCATATCCAAGGCTAATTTCTTTCCTTTTTTCCTTGAAGTAGGATTTCCATGATTTTGTAAATCATGTAGAGAGTTTTCTTTTATTTACCTATGTTGCTAATGTTTATTCAAGGATAAATATATGCACTTTTATTCATATTTATGCAACGTCATTGAAGGTGATGGTTTACTTAAATGCTAAGGACAATTGAAAGTTTTTTATGAGCACAATCCCTTTTAAAATAGAATGCACTTATAATTATAACTTTTATATCCAAACACAGCCAACTGACAATTCAGAAGCTATTAGTAATAAAAGCTGATTATCATATGATTTGCATCATGTCTCTGTGTGTTTTAAATCTCCTACTTCCTCCAGTAAGATCAGTCTTTGGGGCTAATCTCTCCCACGTGAGTAATGCTATAAAATTGCCTTCACTACAGAGCAAAAGAGAAATTGTTTAAGTAAAGGTAGAGGCTGTATAAATCATAAAGCACTCTCTCAGATAAAGGCCATTAGGTAGGTCTGTGTACAAATTTGACACTTTGTTTCCCTGCATTTGACAGCCGTTTAGAAAGGCTTAAATATACAAGATCTGACTAAAGCTTTCAAAAATTCATCACGGAATATTTGTTAACCTTGTAGTCCATGATAGCTGCAGAACAACGATAATACTCTTCAAATGGAGATAAATTACAGTCTTTCAAAAGATTATCACCAGTCTTAATCGAGTTTGCTCCTACAGCTGAACGGTCAGTGACCTTGTTACTGGCACAATAAACATACCTGCTGCTTTACACTCAGAGGGAGCAGGTTTGCTCCAGCCAGCCGGCTGAGAACAGCTCCACAGGTCTGTTATGGTTCTCACCTCTGCAGGTAAGCTAGGAAATTCAGCTGGTTGAAGGACAATCCTCTAATTACTTAAATACCATAATTTGTGAGATTTAGTTAAATTTCTAAAGTAGCCTGTGTATACAGATCAGCTGTTCTACAGACACGCTGAACACCCAGCAGATGTAAATTGGTGTGGCCCTGGAGATTTCCAGGGCACCATACCACATCTACTGCCACTGCAGCTAAGAGGCTGCCCCGTCAGCTGGCTTCCCTTTCCTTCAGCAGCAAAGGAGCTTTGAACAGATAGTGAGGGATTCTTAACATGCAGCTATGTGCCTTTTCAACAGCCTTTTTTTTGGTTTTCTTTTATTTCAGTAAGGGTACTGGTACACCTCCTTATTTGACATAAACATTTCAGCACCCATTTTTCATATTATAACACATTAGCTTGACAGGAATTGCACTGCAGGGAGTTGGCACTCGAGCCAGTTATGCCCTGGCTCCCTTTCTTGGCAGAGACGTTGGGGTGAAGATTAGATTTTCATTATCTCCTAATGGCATTAAATCCTGCACTCTATGAGTTTGGGACTGTCCATACCAGTCCATATTCAGCAGAATCAAATTAAATATCACAGGTTTAAAATGCAGTTTTTGCAGAGAGAGCACTTTTCTTTTTTTTTCCCCCTATTAGCAACACGACTTTTACTGGAATCAGCACCTCTTGATGTTGCACAATGGCACAGCATGGTAAAGGACGAAGCTGGGGTGAAGGAACAACTCTGTCTTCTCTGAAGCAGCCTGTGCACTAGTGGGCAGAGCTATCTGAGCACAGTTCAGTCAGTCCTGACATGAAAGTTAAGCCAAGGCCACTGTAAGATAAAGCATTTGGCATTACAGCCACTACAGACATTGGAGTTGTGAGACTCTCTGCTTTCTTCTCTTCTTTTTACTTTAATAGCTATTGGGTTTACTGGGTATTTTTTTGATTCATTTAGTGGGGGAAAAAAGGCCCGTTGTGAATGCTGCTGAGTGCTTGAATGTCTCAGTGACAGAGGAGGTCACCCAGCACCACATAAAATCAGGCCAGTAGCACAGATATCCTCATGAATTGAAGAAAAACTCCAAAACCCCACTGTCCACAAATAAATAAATAAATAAATAAATAAATAAATAAATAAATAAATAAATAAAATTAAGATTTCTTAAAATTGCAGCCAAGGAAATAATGCTATTTTGCTCTCACCCTAGAATTTCAAAAATATTTCAGGGACAATAAAAATAATAATAATAAGTATAAAAATTTACTATTGTCACATAGCCTGATGTTGAACCTCCATAAAAAACTGAAATCATGTTTTTGCTGTTTGGCATTCATCTGCCCACTTTCAAATCTAATTGGTCTCCTCCTTCTCATGATTTCTTTTGCTTTTTTGACTATTAAACTGCCCCTACAACTTTTATATACTTCTACAGCAGGCTTTGAATAAAAGAAATAAAAAAATAAATTGAGGCCCTTCACTCATTTACTCACCCTACTGCTGCATGAGTTGATTTTCCTGGGATATGGTTAATGGTGCTAAGTGTTTTTATACACTACAGCAAACCCCAGGATTTGATTGTTGCTCTTGTAAGTGAGCTCATGTGATTTTATTTTTTTAGGGGAGAGAAAAGAGTCTGTTTTAATCATATGGCTATGAACTGAGCTTCATTTTCTAAGAAAACAGCGTACGAGACTTCCTTCACAAAAACAACAGTAAAACCTTAGATCCACAGGGTGGGTTTTTTGTGGGTTCGACACAAAATTATTTTGCATAACCTCAGAATTATGCTTACAAGGCACAAATAAGACAAAGCTAAGCAGATTCCAGTATTTATCTTTTTTTAGCTATGCCTTTGGGTCAGCTAGGTTCTGCTTTATGAAGAGATAGTCGTGAATAATCTCTGCACCCTCCTTCCCTTTCTTGCTCTGTAAAACAGCCTAGGGCCCTCGGCAGGGCTGCTGTACTTACAGAGGTCACATTACTTGAATTGTTTTGGTTTGTAATTACCAGCAAATGCCACCAAGCTCTCTGGGTCTGAAGATTAGACTGGATTGCATGGCACCCATGCAGGCACAATACCTTCATGTCATCAGGGTACACGGGGCCATGGCATCAGTCACAGGCCCCTTGTTCAGCTGCTTTCCTGAGCTCATGGCCCCATTCCCCAGGGTAAAAAATACTCACCTGCAACACTGTGGCTCAGGAACTACAGTGGAGTCAAAGCAGTCCATCCACAGCCAGCCTTTGCTGGTCCTTTCAGGCCAGTGACAAATCTCTGATGTGCTGCTTGAGGACTACAAAGCTGTCTCAACACAGGGCTTCTGAGGGCATCTTTGTTGTAGATTTCAGCTAGCAGATTTAGCCTGGTGAGACACGTTAACACCCACATAAGTCTGTGCAAACAGGAACTTGCAGACCCTAGTTAGGCTTACAAATACAAATTCTGCAGGTATCTGGAGGCACATGCATGCTTTAGATATGTATCCAAATCAGCTGAACGCTCTTTCGAATTTACTCACGAACGTCTTGTGAACTTAGGTCACTTAATTTTACAGAGTGAAAACACAGAGCATTTTCAATTTTCAACTGAAACCTTCAGTTTGAAGAGAAAGTTCATGCTAACAAGGAGCTGCTAAAGAAGAAAGCTTTGTTTTCTTTGCAGAGATAACTGAGGACTCCATCAGCATACATCCAGGAAGTATGATAGAACACTATTTAATACTAGTGGATAAACAAGCAGAGGGGGCCAAAAGAAATTGTGGGATCTTGTGTAGTGGTGAGGTTTTTATTATGCTGCTTGTGGCACCTGACTTTCTGCAAGTTTCCAACCAGTACATTCTCTTAATCAGTAGCCATAATAGTGCTGTTTGCACTCCCACATAAGAAATTAAAATGGAGACTAGAATTGTCTTTGATCTCTTTTACTCTTTTCCTGTAATTTATTTTCACATTGTTATTCTGTATGAAAGACTTGCCACTTTGGTATAGCAAAGTATTTTGGGGCAGGTCATACTCAGTAGCACTCAGTATTTTTCTGTCACCCGTAATCCCAATGGAGTGGATGATGGCCCAGCTGTCAAGTTCTTGCCACTTTCTGGACAAGAACTTCCAACATAAAATACAGGCTAAGAGTCAAAAATACGTTGCATATGTAAGCACATATGTTCTCTAAAAAAAGACTGAGCATGTGAATTTGATATTTGCAGGTGGGGAGTTACGTAATTGTCAGGAGAAAACTGCATGCAGCAAGACTGATCCGCTCTCAGCTATGGAAACTCACAACAGCTTAGACAAGCTACCACACGCAAGGTTTTTCTGCATGATTGCACATGTGACCTTTCAAATTCTACCCTGAAATGTCAGTGATAAATATTTTTGTTTGTTACACAACTCTAGTGGTGTAATTGTTTTTATTACTATTCTTTGTTTTCATTATTATATGTGGTTAACCCCAGGATTCTAGAGGAACCTTTGTTTGGTGTATTATGCATGTTAATTTTGCTTATTGTGCACATTTTTCCTTTTGCATTATTCAAAAATAAGGCTTAGTGGATCTGTGACAAGTAGCTGCAGTTCAAGGGTCTGTGGTTCCATGGAGTTGTTTTTTTCAAAGGATAGCCAGGACAAAATTGGTTTTCAGAGTTTTTTGTTTGACAAGAAAGCACTCTTTTACAGGAGCATTCTTGAAACCTGGAGTGTAATCTGTCTCATGGAGAATGCTTGTTTGCTTGCTTGTTTGTTTGTTGGTTTTGCTTCCTTCTTTGCTGCTGCCTTGATCTGTTCATCTCTTCCCTTACTGTGTGTCTTCTGCTCCCTGTGCAGGAAACATCGCTCCTTCTTCTTGGAAGAATGGGGGGAAATCCCCTTTTCTTCACTGATCTTTTCACACCAGGACATCTGGACCATGCTAGCTTTTGTGTAGCATTCAAGTGGTTAAAGTAAAAATGAGCTGGAAAAGTCAAGAAAAATTATGTAGAAAAGTTATAGATCACCCCTAGAACTTGGATAATATTTATTACAATTTTCTACCATCGCAAGCTATTTCAGGCTTTTCCCAGTCCTTCCAAAAGTCTGCAAAGCAAAATAAAATTCTCTCAATACATTTGTGGCAAAATTTGACTATTGTTCACAGGTTTCTTCATAAAGAGTATGAAAAAAATAAAATGACCATATGATGATCCTTGAGGACAGGTCTTCATCTGCAACTAACATACCTAGCCAGACACAATTTTACATGAAGACACACCTTCAACACTCCCTGAATCCTTGCAAATGGAAATGATAAATAATTTACCTACCTAGACAATAAAATTGGAATCCTCAATTGGAAATCTCAATTTAAATCTATAACACAAGAAATCCTGTATGATTTTCAGCATGGACTGTGTATAGCAAATGCATAAGTTGCATTTGGGATAGCCTTTGGTCATACTATATAAAACCTCCATATGCTCAATACAGTGATTTACCCAATAAGTTTTTCCTGGGAAAATATTAACATTCAGGCTTCCTTTTTTCCACCAGTGTCAGCAGTGTTCAACCCTACTTGCATTTGCCCATGTGCAGCAATTTAAAATGTTGCAGAAGATAACACAGTTCTAATACCAAAGAGAACTTGTCTCCTACTTCCGTGCTACTGCAGTATCATATTAACACGTTTCCTAAGCAAAATATACATTTCCATAACTATGACTACCACTCTAAGATCAAGCATTTTATCAATGAGGTGACTAGGACTATCAGTAGAATCTAATTCCCCAGGGTGGCAGAGTTTAAGGGCAGTATTCTTTATATATTGTACCGTGTTTCTACCAAAAGCCCGTAAACTGGAATGTTGGACTTCAGTGGTTTAAGTACCTGCTTTGTCAGGCAGAACCTAATTTTCTCTGTTTGGTAAGGAATGCAGAGAAAATAGCCTTCCAAAACTAAGTGCTTTAATTTAGGTTTTCTCAAAATTTTGTCATGACACCTCTTCCCCGTATTACTTAGGGCCAGATTTTCCTAACAGCTCTAGCCACAGCAGATAATTTTAAATTGCCCAGGTTTCTAGAGAAGGATCCTTGAGTGAGCTGCATGGCGTGTCTTTGGAGGGCTTGAGGGGAGCTAGGCACATCCCAAAAGGGTGCAGCACAGCCAGCACACAGAGCACTGGAGTTGCCATCCTAGCCAGACAATTGGCGCAGCATCCTTGTTCTGAATCTCCAGACTGGAACACTCTCCTGTGGAGGGCTATCTGAAATCTTCTTTTGAGGATCATTTCTCTCTCCTTTAAATACAAATTGTAAAACTTGCACAGAAAGTAATCTCATCAGGTGTCTCACCAGGCCAGAGGGAAATTAAAATATCACCTCCCTCTTCTTTTTCACCACCCAAATCACCAAATGATAGGGCATTTACGGTGTGAGGCACTCATAAGCCTTTTTTGCTGCAGCTATTTTATTTAAAAGAAAATCATATAAGATTACCAGGACCACAAAGTGGGAACACGTTGTCTAGATTTTTTTCTGATTCTTTCTTTAGGTGCTGTGCACATAGACATGGAAAGGGCCAAAGATAGACACAACACATCTTATTAAACAAAAAATTAATTTTGTTGTATTAGTCTACAAGACAGAGTTAGAAGACAGTGGGATTTTGTAAGGGCATGAAATACTAGTGTTAAAAAGGAGAAATACGAACAAGTAAAGCTAATTGCAAACTGATGAGAGTACCAGGGAGCATGAGAAGACATTTAGTCAGAAAGAAAGGACAAAGAAAAAGTAGAAAACTGAAAATATTACAAAAAGCAAAGCTATAAAAACCAAAAGCTGTAAACAGTAAGAAAGGTGCTAAAGAGAATAGGAGAGTTATTAAAACATTTATGAAAAATTATCAGGCCATTAGTGATTTCACTGTTAAAAGAAGGATTGGCTTTGTCTGATAAAATGAGACATCCCTTACATCCACCTATTAAGCAAAAGAGCAAATGTGGATAATAATGAAAATTGCACCACCTACTCTGTGGATAATGATTCAGTTTTTTCAAAAGTTACAAGAAAATTGTTGAAGAAAATTGAAGAAATATCTTTTCACTCTGTGATTGTTAAAACTCACCTGAAGAAATTATCCTGAAGTTTCTTTTCTTGTCTTTCTATCTCTTATATACTGAAAAGGGAGGAAAACTACCATTTCAGGACCTTAGACTGAATAGCATCCATCGTAGACAAGTTTGTCTGTGATGGCATTGAATCCAGGAGGTGAGGAAATCACGCCACAAGCTTGAATTTCTAAATGTCCAGACCAAGCTTCATTGCACATTGTTTGGTGTATTTTCAATTCTACTTTTCCTCATGAGCAAAGCATAGAAAATTTGAAGATGGCAGATATACTCAGACTTTAATTGCTGTTTCAATTGCTTCTTGTTCAAGATGTTTCAATAATAGTCTTGCAAACAGCAATATGGAACAAAAATTCAATTCTGGACATTTAATTGGTAAAAAAAATGGAGCAAATCAACATAATAAATTCTACTGCAGTATTTTAATCTCAAGAAATGCTTTAAAGAACCACTGAGACTTTCTTCAGATGATGTCTCCAGCATAGATTTGTCTTCCAAAAAAAAATCCCCAAACTGTTTTAACCAGGTTAATTACCAATTATTTACTTTGTATTAAAATGAGTAAGCTAATAATTAAAATATTTAGATAATAAATAATGAATTAAATATAGTTATATCAAAACATGATCTATGAATAAACAGTAAAATAAAAATTATTAGTATATATAACAATTTTATCTTGTGTTATTCATTAATTGGCTTAGGGATTAGATGAATATCCATTGAGTCTGAGAAAACCTCCCCCTCACATTCTGGAAAGCTCAGGATTCAATGCCCAGCAGGATACTCTTGCCTGACATCCAAGTCACACTTTCAAGGAGCCATGCTGAGAGGCACCTCTGGCCTTTGCACATAAAAAGTGAATTATATTATTCCTGGATTTTATAAAGTCTTCAGAGGGATTTCATTTGGGACTAAAGAATGCTGACTGAGAAAAATCAGAACAAAGATGAAGCTGCAGAAGTTTCAGCAACCATATAAGGAGTCACTGAAAAGACTTTAGCATCCTTGCTTACCCCCTCTGAAGCATTTGCATGCCTACGTTTATTGGGAAAAAAAACAATAGTGTCTGTTCTCATGCATTGTGGTGCTCATCTGGACGCTGTTCTTCCATAGCTTTTTCGTTTTCCCCAAGACTTTGCTTATTCACTGCTTTTATTTCTAATAAATTAAAATCTTTTGTCCTGATAGATATATGAGGTAACTGCACTTCATGGTGCAAGAACTGGGCTGTCACTTGTTTCCCTGAACTTCCTAGTATCCATAACAGCTCCTGCAGAATTCATAACAATCTCTTTTTCTATAATTTGGGGAAAACAACAGTATATGGAAATCTATTTTTGAAAGGTCATAAGTGTCTATTAAGCCAGACAACACCACCAGAGAAACTTAATCACAACTTTCCCTGATACACTACTTGTGAGTTAATTTATTTAAAATGTATGTATACTGCTTTTCATCAAACAGCCTTTAATTAATAGAAATACTACAAAGTATGTTGGGGCACAATATGCAGATTTTCCCTACATACATTTTCTTCTAGGTTTTCATGGCACTTTTCCTCATCATTTCTCTTCATCCCAAAGGTAACCACTGCTTTTTTACAGCAACAAATCTGAAGGCAATTTCTTCATCTAAATATTGGAGATGTCCTCTAAACAATAATACCCAGGGGAGTTTTTGTTTGTTTTTTTGTTTTTTGTTTGGCTTTTGTTTGTTTGTTTGTTTTTTGTTTGGTTGGTTTTTTTAAATTATTATTGTAATTTCCTGCTTGTGTGAAAGTACAAGCAAGCAACCAAGGACAGGTGGAGGGAAGAATGTCTCAGCTTGTTTCACTATCAAGCATGCCATGTAATTCCAAGCTGTAGTATATGCAGGTTATCCTGTCTTTTAACTTCAGTGAGGCAAACATGAGAAGACATGAAGCCATGACTAGAAGCACTGAAATAAATGTTGTGACAGCAGAAGCTGGGCCATTTTCTATTTTAGTCTGTACAGTGAAGGTGGCGCTTTGCCTGCTGACAATGTGCAGGTGAAATGGCAGAGAAGGATTTGTGTGAGCATATGCTGTTTATTGTAGTGCTTCCAGATGTGTGCTCTTAGAAGCTGCATCTTCTTCCACGTGATCAGAGGTCAGGAATCCCTTTGAATGACAGCAGTGGGAACCAGCACTGGCAACTGGCACTGTTAAAGCAAATCTAGATGCAATTTATGGAGATTGGAAAAGACATCACTGGAGGTTTGGGGATTGCCCACACTGAGATGTTTTGGAGTCATCCTCAAGGAGAATTTCACATCCTAGTTTTGTATAGGTTGTCATAGTCAGGTGAAAATCAGCCTGAAAGGAAATAAGTTCAGTTTCAAGAGCAGCTTTTGACAATAAAAGACGACTTTGCAGAAGTTTAGCCTACTAGTTTCTTCCATCTCCCATACGGTACTCTTTGGGGCATGCCACAAAGTCCTTCTTTTCTTTTGTAGGTATTTAGCAAGTCTGCAAGTTTGTAAGAGAATGAGTTGAAGATTACAGGAGACTTTGCTGCTTTTTTATGATGTGTTATTGCCAGACCTTCTTCAGGAGTCTGTGAGAATCTGTCAACAGGAAAATTCATAATAGGCAATTTAATGAATAAGGGGTTGTACTGGGAAATGCTACATTTTCTGATTGAGTATTAAACTTTAGAGGATTCCAAGAAGTCTGGAGAGTTACCAGGAAATAAAATAAAATGGAATTAAATAAATAATTCCAATCAGTAAGAGATGAAGGCACAAAATGAGGTCAAGTCTGGATTGAAATGTTTAACATTGTTTAAAGAGCTCAATCACTAACTCTTTCCTCGACAAGCTTATTCCTATAGCAAATATTTTTTGAAATATTTCTTTCCATGTGGCATTGCCATATGTTTTATATTGCTTAGTTTTCCATAAACAGAGCACATACACACATTTTACAGATTACTGATCTTTTTCCTGTTCTGAACAATGTCGATGAGAGGTTTTTTCCTGACTTTATGGGGAAGTTTTGGGGGTTTTTTTGTTGTTGTTGTTGTTTTTGTTTTGGTTTTGGTTTTGGTTTGGTTTGGTTTGCTGGTTTTTTGGGTTTTTTTTAAAGACTGAACTATATCATGTGCTGTTGCAGAGGTTGGTACTTTTTTAAGCTATTCCTTATAAGTAGAGTCTAATAGACTTTCTTGTTTGGAAGAAGTACTTCTGTCAGTCAGCTATCCTGAAAGCTCATTCCAGTAAATGAGGTCTTCCCAGAGCTCTGCTACAATCACTGAGGCCAACTGGGACACCTTCCCTTCCTGTGGCTAGTCCACATCAACACCGTGCTTGTCATCTCTTCATGCACTGAGATCACCAGTTTGAATGCCTCCACTTTTACCATGGGACATATAAAGCAGGATGCACTTTCCTGAAAACTACATCTCTTAAGGTATCCAGTTAAGCAAGGTGAATCACAGCCACAAATGTATCTCTGAGCAGTTCTAATGCTCTGGTCAGATACACTTAGCCAGTTAACCACTGGGTTTTGTTTGCTATAATGTCAGCTTCCCTTAAATAGACAAGAGTTGGGGGAAGAGATCACAGAAGTATGTCAGAAGGTTAAAGCCATACTATGAGGTCCATATGCCACTCCTCTGCTGCAGAGGTCTCTGCCCTCTCAGCTGCTGGCTGATCCTCTCCAGACTGGTGTCGCCTTGCAAACAGAGCCACCACAAGTGCTTATGTGCTTGTGCCGTGAGCTGGGATCAGGAAACTGATACAGCTCAGAGACAGCCCATGTCTATCTCCATGTGTTTCAGATGGATCAGTTCCCTTATCTTCTTTAATCTCTGCTTCACAAGTGCTGCTTCTGGCAGGCTGCTGGTCAGCAGAGTGGAGGGAATGGGCAATGTGAGGTGGGCATGGGAATGGCTGTGATTTTGGCAGCGCTGCCAACTTTACAGGTGCCTAATCCTGCAGCCTAAGATTGTCAATAAATGATGAGGCTTCATGACACAAGGGTTCCATGGATTCTTTTGTCTTATAAATTAGTCATGGCTGAAAAATTCTGTATACTACTGGTACAAAACTTATAAATAAACTAGGAATGGAAACACACAGGCAATGCAGACTCAGCAATAATTTACCAGAGCTACATTTTTCTGCTTTCTGTCTCTGTTCACAGCACTAAGCCATTCAGTTAAGCCCCCTCTTTATTAATCTCTTCTTAGTTGTACAGGAAGGCCTTTTCTTATGACCTGCTTTAATGACAGAAACAATACACAGTAAAGACAACACATAGATGCAGGGTCTTGTTTCTCAAGATTATCCCAGGTAATGCCAAGGTGAGCAATCTATATATCTGTTCAACACAGAAGATTTTCATCATGTATATTTCTACTAATTCGCAAAAAAAGTCATCATGGTAGGAAAACATTTTCAGAAAGGGATGCATCTTGTCATATTCTGAAAGGATTGTGTGCAATTAGTATAACAGTAATGAGAAAGTTAAATTTATATTCCTGTATCTTTCTCCACACAGACTATCTAGCTGATCATAATGAGAGAATTGTTACCATTGGAACATTTTTACAAATACCTTATGTCCCCTGACCTGTCCAGAAAAGACCAGTAAAGCTCATTTGTACTTAAGGCAAGGGAAAAGAACAGAATTTTCGATTACAATGCAATCCTAAACCTTCCTTTTAAGGCCATGTCTTTCACAGTGATACACCATGATGACACACATTACAGAACTCCCACTTCATAATTATTCTTCTAGCAAATGATAGCCACTGGAAAACAAACAAACAAATCCGACCAAATAAACAGAGAACAACACCACCCACAGTTGCAAAAGCTTATGTGAACCATTTGAATAGCATCTGTCTCTAGTAGACATCATTGCAATGAAAGAAAAAATGGTGCCAATTCATACAACTGATTTTAACCACTGTTCCCAATGGGTCAAATGTTGACATGGCCAGGGAGATGTCAGAACTGGTAGGGCTAGAGCAGTGCAGTCCACTGGGGTGTGAACAGCTTCCACCATCTAAACAAATCCCTATTTCATGTTGATTCAGCTGCTCTTGAATCCTCAGTTTGTTTTGCCTTGGTGAGGTCTAAGTTTTAGGACCTTGCCTAGAGCAATGCTCTGTTTAAATGTGATTTTTAAGTGTTGGCTACTAATTGTATGGTACTTGAAGAGACCTGAACTCAAAAGATCTTGCACAAAATTTTACGTCTCTTTTCCTCTCACCATGCAACAGTAACAAAAAAAAAAAAAAAAAAAAAACCAGTTGCTTGTCATGGTTGATAAAATAAATATGTTTTTCAATCCGTTAGTGATACAGTGCTTTCAACAGATGAATGAATAATACCAGGTGTTCTGTGGGATAGAGACATTGTACTCACATTTCGTTTCATAGGAAACCATGGAATAAAGCCATGTTTGCATTCTATAGCTGGAAACAAAGAAGTGTATACTCTTGAAGTGGCTGCCTTCAGTGTGAAATGTGGAATGAGAGAGGCTGTGTTTACTGTGAGGAATGTCACTACCAAGTTTCTTAATCCTTTGTCAACACTGAGCTAATTCAGCTTTCGTAAAGACAGGGTAGGGCAATGAGTAAATGGATTCAGTTACATTCTTCTACCATTGCACTACATTAGCATTAGAGTTTACAGGTGACTCTGCTGAAAGGGCTGTCTAAAATTTATGTTTCACAGAGATTTTTGTTTGTTTGTTTTTGGGTTTTTTGTTTGTTTTTGCTAAATCTCAGGCAGACTATGCTTTCAGAATACAAGCAAGCAACAGAAGATGTCTGGGAAAAAAACATGATGATTTTGCAATGATCTCAGCTGTGCAGTAATAGCAATTAAAAGCTAAAATACCTCAGTGGTCACTACAATTAATGCCATTAAAGTAATTAGGCCCAGCAGCTGTAGGGTCAAATAAAGACAGCTCTGTAAATGACAATATGGCAAATGAAAATGACTGATATTTTCATCTAAATTATATTCCCTAAATTATAATCTTAACACTAAATAAATAAAGCTATAATCATTCAAAGCCAGCCTACAGATGGAAACTAGCATAACTACTTGCTCCAGAGTTGGCTGGTGTTAAAATTGAAATGTCATTAATAGCCTTTACTCACTGTCTCTGGCAATACATGATGTTTCTCATTTACATTCCTTTGCAAGATGCTGACAGCACTAAAACTCTGAGAAGAAAGATCTCATCCACCGGAGGAAAAGGGTTCTTCATGTTGTAGTGCTGATAATGGACATGGTTGCTGCACTGTTCTAATAATGACCAGGAAAAGGAATGTGGGAGAGGGAGGCTCTGTTCTGTTTTCTTTTCAGTTTTGTGTTCCAAGCCTTTCCTGGAGTCAACGTGAAATGTAATTGCTCTTTTGACCTCTATCTTCTCTCTCCCCAGGTCTGAGGAAGAGCTACACTGGTTGATTATTGCAGGAATGAAAGGCACTCTGACCTTGCCGACCGAACGCCTTGCTGCTTTCAATGTTGCCCATTATGCTGAAGGCAGGCAACTCCTGGAGAGAGGCTGAAATCTACAGGAGCGCTGGCTCGCCGGGCAGGCTGCCAGCAAGGGCTCCACCGCACACGGGAAGCCGGCTGGGGGAGGGAGAGCGGGGAGACTATATCAAAACATTGTTAGCACAGGGTATAAAGAGCTCTCAGATGCAGATCACAGATTGCTTCTTCATTAATAAGACTTTACAGCACCCACCTGAAATGAAAAGGAGCAGAGACGCAAGGGAGAAAGAAGAGTACAGTGATAATGTTCTTGAAGTGGAGTGTGGCAGTCATTAAATTTTAAAAAAAAAGGAGAAAAATTAAAAAGCCAATAAACAAAACAAAAAACCTAAGCCCAAACCCACAAATTTCACAAGAATAGACAGACTGTTGCTGTATAAGGATCCATTGAAAATACTCCTCCAAGGAAAACGGGTCAAATATTCAGTTGCTATTACTAACCTAAATTGGAAAACATTCACCATAAAATCTTCCATAGAATATTTCTGGAGCTGTAAAAGGCTGGAAAGCATACCAAATGTTATGTTTGACAGAGTTTTTCTTTTCATGTGTGTATGTTTTCATATTTACATATATTTCAGAAAACCAAAACCTCAGAATTTATAGAAGTAATAAGATATTATTTGAAAATATTCCCTATTACTCTAAATGTAACTTTCATTGCCCTAAGCCAGCCACAATGACTGGCTGAATGAGGTTTGTAATTTGACCTGAAGATAATACGGAGATTCAGGTCAAGCTCTTGAAGGGCACTGATAGTTTCAAGACAGCCCATTTAAAATGAAGCTGTCCAAAAAGATGTTCAAATAACATGGGCATTTCATTTAGAAACTGAGTTTATCCCAGCAGGGTCACTAGTATTTCAAAGTCATCATGACTTGAAGACTGCCTACTGACTCATACAAAATGAATTGGTGCTCTTTTGTTTAGTGGTTTTCACTTTCTTTTTTCTCTCAGTCATTTATCCCTATTACATTAAAAGTAAACTAAAACACAGGCAAGAAACACACCTGTTGTTTCCCCAGGCTGATGCAAGGACTGGGCGATTGCTAGACCACTCCCACAGAAGCTAATGCTGCTGGCCCCAGGATGGGAGTGCCGCTGCCCTAGGATGACAAACACAGCACACATCGTGGATCCAGAGGTCATGCCGCACTTTCCCCAACCCCGCCAGGTCCCCCTGGGCACTGCCAGGCTGTGGACAGCGGTGATGGCTGCTCTTGGTAGCAGCAGGGCTGGGATATGCTGGCAATCCTTGCATTGCCCCTTGCCATTCCCCATCTCTATTCAAGTAAGCAAGGCACATACTATGTAATCACTGGCACTTTCTGCTTTGAGAAGGTGGTTTTATCAGGTCACTGCTGCTCAGAAGGAGAAGCCCTGCACCACACTGGTGCTGTGCTGCTGACCAAGAAGCCTGGAGGAAAAAAGCCAAATAAACTGGTTTTAAGTCATGACCAGAACTGGGAATATATTCTCTTCATTGCTTGTGCCAGAGTGTTTGGACCAGTAAAGGAGAAGCTATTTAAAATCTGCACATACAGTAAAAGTAGTTAATGACCTTTATTTTTAGAAGCAATGCTGCCCATCAAGATGGCAATGAAGTGATCTGAGTTTATCTAAGTTTATCACAAATACATTCCATACAGTTATATCTTTAATGGAGCTCCATACTATCAAATTTCTGACTCCTTATAGGAATTTGTGACTATGACCAATGCTCTCATTCAACTTCTCTTTGATAAATAAAACTGACAGCACACCCCAAAAGTTACAAAATGAGGCCTGTTCTCCAGTCTTTCAATTTCTCTTCTAATTCTTTCTGCATTTTCTCTGGAATATCAACAGCTTACTTGAACACAGTGCTCCTATACAAACCATCCTACTAAAAATATCTTGGACCTTATTTGATAATCACCCAGCCTTGTTATTCAGTTGACTATTCCCTATAGGCCTCCATCCATTTTCAGAGCTGCTGAAGTCCTCTACCCTGAAATACTGGCTTCTATTACTTGTTCCGAGCTGAATTGCTATATGGTATGTCTGGTTCTTTTCTCCTTTTTGTTGGAAAAAAGAAAAGCCATAGTGTTGTGTCAAAATGAAATAAGCCGTGCTTTAAAATACTATGTGTAAAGAACCTGAGTGAGCAAATACAGGGGATCCTTTCATGCAGTTACCATACCTTCGATAGTTTTTCTATTGAATAAATATAGATTATATTCTGTATTTATATTGTTATATTAACACTTCACCTTATAGAAAAAGGGCATTCATACTGAATACTATTTTTGCTATTATTTTAATTAATGCCCTGTTGTCCTGGGTTATAGTATAAGATATGCACAAAGTATTCTATCACCGTCTTCATCAACTGTTGAAACCAATTGTTGAAGCAGTGTTCTTCCAGGTTCCCCCTCCCTCTTCTGTTAAGGTGTCTT
>JBBMKD010000115.1:18456536-18476724 GCA_037834095.1 Argya squamiceps
GGTCTTCTGTTAATAGGTCTTCTGTTAATGGGTCTTCTGTTAATGGGTCTTCTGTTAATGGGTCTTCTGTTAATGAGTCTTCTGTTAACAGGTCTTTTGCTAATGGGTCTTCTGCATGACTCATAGATAACTCCCACCGGGAGTTATGTCTCTTTAATGGGCCATCAAGGACCCCCTGCATGACTCATTATCCCATTGTGAGATGCTCTGCCCAGGGGAAGGAGCCAAGCATTCTCACCTGGATATAATCTGGGATTTGGGACAATATGAGGGACCTTACCCACTAGGTTCTCAGAGGATCAGAGCTACCAAACCTTTCTATGGGATCGCTGCTTCCATCATCCCACTCAGGTTGTATTCTGACTCTGTCAGTGGAATTTTGTATTGTTGCATTTATTTTATTTTATCCTTTTTTCTTCTTCCAATTAAATTGTATTTCTGACTTAGAGCCTCTCACTCGTTTTGCTTTCAAACCACTACACCTGTACATTTCAAGAAGGAGTTGTCAGGATTAGTGAGGGAAATGGAAGCATATTGTACAGGCAAAATTGACATAATAACAACAATGAAGCCAGGTGAGCAGGAGTCTAACACACAAATGAAAGTAAATATATTTTCTTCAACACACTAAGGAGCTAAGTGACTTTTTTTCCCTATTCTTTACAGAGTTCAAATCCCTGGCGAACAGCTTGCTGCAGCTCAAGTTATTTTGTTTGGAGAAATCTAAAAAGGTTAAGCCAACTAACACCATGAAACAAATGTATCAGAGGTATTTGAGCTCTGGAAAGTCAAAGTATTAAATAAATTGTAAGTTCATACTGTGCCAGTTCTTAGCTTTCATTGCTTTAATTTGAAGGATGAAGTAAAATACAACTATGTTAGATAAAACATAACAAAATAAAGATGTATGAGTAATGTGACATGACATATATAAAATAGTAAATAATTGTTTTCACTCACTCAGTTTACATAGAGCTTCAGCAAATCAGCTTATTTTTCCTGAAAGCAGTTCAAAGAACACAAGCTGCCATTTGTACCCAGTGTTTTTCGTATCTTCCGTGCTTGCTACCTAAATGCTTTATATTGTAGATACAAAATAGGAGTTTTGACTGTGAACCTGACAACGTATTCAGTGGTTTTTGGCTGTCTCAATGGGTGCAATTCTCTACAATACAAGTATCTGCTTAACACAAATGGCTTATAAACATTAAGACCTGCATGTACTTCCAAAAGCAAATATTCTTGAATATTGAGTGTGCTTTGCACACATTGGCCTGAGGCACAGATCCTTGTTTTGCCTGCAAATCAGCCCTAGTAGGTACTCAGCCTAGAAATGCATACATATTACATCACATGTTCTCCTGCCCACCTGAACCTTCACCCTATGAAAAAATAATAGTAAGTGTAATTTTTCTAAAATATGGTGGTATGTTCACCATGAAATCACTGGTTGACTAAAAAAATATATTTATAAATTACTTAGTATGGCTCTAAAAACAACTTAAGCAAGACTCTGTCTTGGTCCAAAAATAAAAATTGAATAATAGTAAAACTGAAAAGATACAAATAATTTTCCAGTGTGCATTTTGGTGTATAGTCTACTTGGAATTATTTTTAAAGACTTTGGGTGGTTTTTCCTCTTCGTTTTAATTTCCATTTTACACATATGACACTTTCTACACTTAAAGCTCAAGAGAAGGGGTGTTAGTGAACTTCGTAAAGATGGCCAGAGTGAAATCCCTGAAAAATACATAAAAATGTTGGTTCTTGTCCTATCTATCAGACCCTGCAAGGTGCCCAAGTTTTACTGTTGTCATTGATCTGATCTGGGAGCGATGATAAACTGTGGTGGTGGTTTTTTGATTAGTTTTGATGAGTTATGGTTTGTTCCTGTTATCCCCCCAGTGTTTGGGTTAGCTGGGGCCCCCTGACATCAACAAACGCCTGGAAAAATCATGCAACCCTGAGTCCCAAGTGTGTCTATGGGTTCAACAACTGTTCTTGATGAAAATGTGCAATCTAATTCTTGCTCTTTGCTTTATTTTAAAGGTTGGAATGTGGCATTTCAAAAGCATAATGTCAGATAAGTAATAAGTGTGAATGTTAAGGGTTTACTGAATATCAGATTTCATCCAAGGAGATGAGAAAGACATAATTTCTGCAATATTTGCTAGATTATGGCTTTTATTTTTGTAGGAAGGGTGGCTGGCAGCTCCTTATCAGCAGATGGGTAGGAGTACAAGAAGCTTCCTTGTGTTCAATATCAGCAACTCCTGTTTAATTTGCATTTGAGGAAGTTTTTTCCATAGCGTATTCATTTGCCAGCAAGTTAATATGTCCCTGCATAATCAGATAAGAATGGAATAGAATTACTAATGATAAGAGGAGGTGGAATAAGGGCATGCCTTTCCTTCAAACACTTAATCTGAGTAGATCATAATTTCAACTATCTCAAGTTTAGGTTGGTGTTATTTGTTTTCCCAAGGTAGTAAGGTTTGTTGTTTAATGTTTGTTTTTATGGGATTTTTCCTCTCCCTCAAAGGTGAGCTTAGAAAATTAAATGCTGTGGATTGGCTATGACAGCTACTACTTCATTCTGTGAAACTGGAGAATACAGAACTTATGCTTGTAACTATAAAAATACATCATTTACCTCCTAAACCAAATAGAAGAGTAAACTAATTACAGCCGAGTAAAAAATATTCTCTGTAAAGCATGAAGTGAAAACCAAAAATCCCCAGAAAAATGCTGGTCCCAGTGCAACATAATCATAATATATGCATGTCAATAGCCATACTTGCATTAGAGTAAATGCAAATGTCATAAGCCTTTAGGGTTGTAACACGCCATTCATGGGGCAGCCTGCACAGTGAAGGCAGGAGGACTTCCAAACAGCTTTGTCAGCTGCTATTGTGCCCCTGGGGCTCGGCAGCTCTGCTGTGCACAGCAGTGCGTGAGCTGCCCTGCCAGACTCGTTGGTGCTCAAAGAGGTGGTGCCTTGACCCCAGCCGGGAGGTCACGGCTGCACCGCAGGGGTTCGTGTTGCAGCCAAGGACAATCCTCCGGGCAGCTTAGCAATGCACTTGTGGGCCCTCCTGCAGCCTCTGCAAAGGGGCACGGTGACCAGCAAAAGGCTGCAACGCCAAGCTGCAGCATGTTAAAGCACCCCGCAAAACCCCATGGATTTACCAGTAGTATATTCATCCCTGCTGGTGTCGCTTGGACAAAGCAGCAGTAAAAATACCCTGGAGTTTTATGTTTCATTATTACTTCTAAGCTTCTGTAACCCCACATAGATTATCTCTTCTAGCTGAAATACTTTGTAATGTAGATGAAGTCACTTTCAAATCAAAGAGACAGGTGTTAATGGCCAAGATGCAGGAGGTCCGATTTTAAACTCATGTATGATGTAATTTCATTTGGATTAACTCAACTCCTAATTTGGTTTTGTCTGTGCAAATTCTCAGTGAACTCAGTGAGCTACACCATTCAAACACAATAGATAATGCAGAAAGTGGATATGTCACATATTCACTAATTCTGCTTTACAAAGTTCATTATGATTTTAGCATAGAACTGTGAGTATATAAGCCATGATATATTAAAAGTGTTATGAATATCCATAGTAGTATATAAGCAGTCTGAAAGAAAAGGACGGGGTACAAAAGGGGAGAAAAAGAAAGGAGAAAAAAAAAAAAACAGGTGCCGGGGTAAGGGAAGAAATGGAAGGGAAGGCAAAGCAAAGCAAAGGAAACAGTCTCCAAACATGTATTACATGCCAAACCTTTAACACTTTCTTCAGCCTAAAGCATTCCTGTGGATTTTGCTTGGGCCCCTTAAAATTCTTAGATATTTCCTATTTGAATGTCATCTGCTCAGCAGGACAGATATGTCAACTATAAACTATTCTGCCTAAGTGACATAAACTACATGACCTTGCACTGGCCTTTGCAAATGATTTGGACCAATGATGTGTTTAATTGGGAATTTAATGAGTGAAATAGATGTTCCTGTGCTTTTCCAATTCACAATTATGCTTTTCTGCTTTTACTTCCAGATAACTCTACTGACTTTGAGGAAGTTACAGTTAGAACACAATTTAAAAAAAAAATTAAAAAAAAAAAAAGCAACAGGCCTTTGAGAACATCGCTGCTGAAAACTTGCAGGATTTACACCACCATGAAGCAAGCAAATCTAGATGTAAAACAAGGCAAATAACTATGGTGTCTGCTGAAACAGCCTCCCCAAAAGGAACACCAGATCACTGAGAGATGTTTCAGCCACTGACATTAAAACTAAACTTTGAGATTGCAAAGCTTGTTGAGCATTGAAAAATGCTTGATCCTGTCATTGAAATCACAAGCATCTCCCTCAACCAATACAACCCAAGAATCACCTTAAAATTACAACACTATAGTCCTCTCTGAAAAAAGCCTACACTTGATGGTACCGACTCCTGCACTTCTACTTACTTGTCTTAAAAACTCTTTTTTTAGTAGCTTAATTGATAAAAAATTATAGCTATCTCAGCTGAATGGGTTTTTTACACATTGCCCATCACTGTAGTACTGGAACATTTAGCACTCTCTTGAGAAATATACTATACAGAGTTATGGGGTTACTCATTCATACAGAAGTACACTTCAGAATTCAGATTATATTAAAAAATTCTAGCTGTGATCACCTTCAAAGTCACCCTGTCATTAACAAACCACAGAGAAGATGCAGTATGCAGGACAGGTGAAGGTCTGAGATCCAGCACAGAACACAGAGGAAGAGGGCTCATCTCAGACATTATTTAATGCAGAAGTGCCAACTAAGGACATCTAGCACCTAGCACCTCAGGTAGATGCTCATACAGGATGAACAACCCAAGCAAGATCCTTATTCTAAAGTCTAAAACTTTAGAATAAAAGTCATTGTCCAAGATATGAACAATGTGTTCAGATCACAAGGACATTGGGAGAAAAAGGGTTCTGCTTCAAATAGAGTGTGCTGTGGACAGGTTTTACTTTTGCACTGGCTTCTACTGGTGCCACTGAATTTCATTAAAGAAAAAAAAGTCATGCTGTGGCTGTGCCTACACTAGTATGACAATGATTAATTGCTAATTCTTCATTCCCTCATGGAGTTTATTTATGGTAGGCAACTGATAAAATGACAAGAACTACATGCCTCTGATTTTAAAATATCATTTTGTTCCCTTTGTACTGAAGATTCTTTTCAAGAACAATATGTCATTTAGGGAACCACTAAACTTATAAGAACCTCGGGTCCACACAAAATTTTCCAAAAATAGGTGCAACTGGCTTTCATACTTCAACCTTCCCTCAATCCCCTAAGGGACTGGTGTTGCCCTTCAGGTACCCAGACAATGTCTGGGAATGTCTGTGATCTTTAGAATACAAAATTCCAGCTCCAGTATTTGTATGAAAGCCAGTTCTGCATTTTTCCCTAAGCCATAGAAAAAGTCAAAAGCCGTAAGGCATAATGACAGAGTTAGAGTCCCTGTTGCATTATTTACACACATTAAGATATGTCACAGCAATTCTCCTATATAAAGAAGCCCAAGTAGCTTGTATTTTTAAAGGTCTTCAAGTGGATATTTACATGACAATGCCTGTGAAGGCCCAGTAGGTGTGTTCTGCAAGGAAAATCTCCGTGAGTCATTCCTTTCTGCAATTGGCAAGAGGTTGTTACAAAGTGTTGTATGAATGTCTACAAAGTTGTCAGGCAGCCAGGAAAAAAAAAAATCTGCATTTTAAGAAGGATTGATGCCTTCACATAACTACACTTTAAAGCTGTAAGTGGCTGCCATTGGTCCCAAAGCTGCCGCATATACTTATTGAATTGGCCCATTACAGTTTTTAGTGCTGGTCAGACCTGTCTAGTTTGTAGTGAAAGGCAGAACAATTAATTTTGTTTACACAAACCACTAAGATCCCAAGATTATGCAAGCACAGATCTGTGTTTAGGATCTGTATTATCAAGTCTCTTCCCTAAACTAAGATCAACAACATAAAGGCAATGAGACACCGAGTCTTCTAGAAAGTTATGCCAAAGCCCCTGAACCACAAGGATTTTGATTCAGTAAGGAAGATGAACATCCATTCTTGCCTATTCATAAGTCACCAGAAGGTTTCTAAAACAGTGAATTTGCTTGGAGCAAAGCCACAGACTAACAAAGTGGATCCTCTGTGGAAACAGGATAATCTCAAATAATATGGTTTCTGTGACTGCACAGTGAGGTGGAAGGATCAGACTTCCAGTACGTGGGGAACCCTCTATTGCTTCGTGTCTGATTGTTGCTGCCCAGGCAACTTCAGGGACCTGCAGGGCTGCTGAGCAGCTTTGTAGAGATTGTAAAATAGGTCTAGCATTCCTGGGGTTGAGCTTCATGCACTGTCCGTTGTAGCCTCTGAAAATGGAGACCTGCAACTCCATGCTCTCAGGTGATCACACAAAGGAGCAGTAGGAGTGAGGAGCACTCAGAAACAAGATTCATTACCCTTTTGTTTTGGTCAGTTCTCACTGAGTCGTGAAAAATAGACATAGTGATCACCTTTATGCTTTTGAAATGTATGTGGTGATGAAAGACATGTATAAATTCTGCCAACAAAGTTAATTTCCCATTTTCTGCTTTAGTGTGTCATGGTGACCTCTAAAAACGTCCAACAGGGAACAGAGAAAACACTGCAAAGAAGAGGAGGTGGTGTTAGCAATCAGGTGTTCAAATATTTGTTCTTTTTTTTCCTCCTGGTTTTTGTCAAACAACTGCAACTCAGAATTAAAGTATTTGATTGCAAAGTCTTGTGTATCATTCTATATTACTGGTCCTATTGTATTCCTTCAGCAAGGCACAACAGACATCAGTTACTATTTGGAGGTTTGGAGATGTATATGCTTATTACATCTTTCCTGAAAGGCTTGAAAATAAAAGCATTTTCATTTAGCTTATTAACATTATGCAAATGACAACATAACTAGTCTTGATTTGCTGCCACTACCTTGGAAATATTTAAATATTATTATTACTGAGCTCAAGCCTTCAGTTTTACCTCAGAAATTTATGCTTTTAGGCTCAATTTATGCTTGTCAACAAATAATGATCATAGATGTGAGCTGGTTCATAATCCAGAGGTACTAGGTTACAATATGTTGCCATGGAAACTATGTTTTATTGCGTTTTCTCTACTTGATTTAAGACATTTGACAATCATAGCAACTCTTTGCCTGTCTTCCCATATCATAAAATATTCAAAACCACAAACAACCTATAGGATACATTCACACGGTCCTTAGACCTCACCATAAAAATAAAAAAAAAGAGAAGAAATTACAACCTTATATTTAATAGGGACCTTTTCTGAATAGTTTATCTCACAGAATGTCAAAGAGTGTTGGAAAATTCAATCGGAGGTTAGTCATCGAATGGACCTGTCTTGCCTGTGGTTCATTTTGTTTATTGCATCATATATCTTTTATGATCACTGGGACTTTAGCCTGAAACAGCATTTTCTTTAACAAGAGCCATGTTTCCTCTAACATTGTTTATTGCATCTGAAACATTACTCTTTGAAACCACAGTACATTTTCAATTGAGCAAAGGTCTGTAACAGAATACAGCATGTCTGTGTTTATTCAGGATCGTGAGTAAAAAATATCCCAGTTCATGTAACATTAATCACTTTGCCAGTGTTCAGCTGAGGTCATTGCCACATTCCTAGCAGTATTAAGCCAAGTCAAGATTAATCACGTACATTAAACCCTGCAAGGAAAGCATGTGCAGCGGATCTGAAATTAGACATTTGGTGAAGGACTAAGAGAGCACTGTAACAAAATATGTTAGCAGTGTTGCAGGAAGCTTTCAGAACAATTTGAGATTTCTACCTCCTATGTTCTTGTCAGCTCATCTATGTTTAAGGCTTTGTAGCTGTCTCCTCCATTTAGCCCATTTTTAAGAAGTTCTAAATAAAGCAACTAAAATCCTTTTTAGATTGTAGGAATGATTTTGCCCCTTTTTTAGTCATTGACATATTTAAAAAATGCATTAATGTATTCTTATATGACTGAAATTTGGCTTCTGAGACTTTTAATAAACAGGTAGTAAAACGCTGAGGTATTTTCAGATAGAAAAGTTAACAATCAAATAGTATTTCATATCAATTGTCCTTTCATACTTTCAATTCTTTTTGTACGTGCACATACATTAGTGCCATAAAACTTCACATTTTCTGCTAATGTTACTGGAAGAGTAAAAGATGAATTTTACACTGTGCCCTTATGTTCTACATGGTAGACATTTAGAATGCCTTTGTCCATTCTTGTAAATTTCCATTAAACATTTGTTTGAATTTTTTATGTCACACAATCATAAAAGGATAATTGAAGGACAAATAATTTCCACTCAAAACGCCAAGGAGAAAACCCTGTTGTGACATGAAGCTTACTGTCAGTTATTTCTGTCTTCAGAATATATTGACATGTCAAAAAGACTAGATTCATATTAAAAAAAAAAATAGGAAACTCGGCAATTCAGCAATGTAAATGGGAACTAAACTGCTGAACTATAAAATTAAAGGAAGCAGATTAACATTATTTTGTCATTCTGCAATGGCTTAGCAATGGCCTTCAACACCAAATGCTTTTTTTTTTTCCAAAGATAACAGAAAGTTTTTTCATACAGCAAACATCCAAAATCTGGGCTTGCCATAACTGTAACTATGTATGGTTGTGTCCTTATACAGCAGTACAGGGTCACAGAAGCATATAAAATATCATCTCACACCACCAACTCATCCAAACACACAAAATGCTCCCAGCTGGGGATGGATGGGCTGTGCATTGAAGGCAATCCTTCTCTGCTTGGAAAGTTCACTGCCTGCCTGACTTTTGTGATCAGCAGGAGCAATATCCCCACCTCAGGGTCCTCAAGAGAAAGGCTGTATTCTACAGGAGAGGTAAGTGGCATCTCATCTCGTCAAAATCTCTCTGGAAAAGGATGCCTACCATTTTCTGCAAGAGTTCAGACACTATAGCATTTTTTAATCTCCTTCTTTCTGAACCTTCACTCGGCAAGAGTGGCTTTTTGTAGTAGACCAGCACAGAAAGCAGTGAGACAGTTTAATGCTTCCCTGCACTTAGAGAAAAGCATTCCTCTTGTGGATCATCAGAGGCACCGGTCACAGCTGAAGGCAGGAGCAATGATGTTTATGAGACATCTGTGTCATGTGTTTGCCACAACTTTATGCTAAACTGGTGTCTGGAAACAATCCTTATTCAGATCTAATTGGCATATATTCTTCATGTTCTTCCACAGAGTTAATCTTTTTCCAGTGGTTGTGTGTGAGGTTCCTCTCTGCTGCAGAGAGGATTACAACATTGGATAAAAAGTCTGCTGCCCTCCTTGGACATACTATAACTGTGTCTTTTCATGTTTTTACATATGTCTCATATTTGCTGTAGGACTTGGGAATGAATTCTGTTGCCTTTGATGTTTCAGTAATATGTAGAATAGATATTCTATAAACCTCCTAAAATACTTATTGCAAAGTTTCCTGCAATGGCAGGGACGGCGATTTGGATTTCTTATACAGTACCCTCTCCAAACTCATACTCTTAAGGATCCAGTGATTTTGACTCTTTTGCCGCAGACGTCATGCATGACATTTGATCTTGTTCTTCTCCATACTACCTGTCTATCTAGCAGTTTGTCTACTAGGTAGAGTAGTATTGATGAGAAATAAACAACCCTTCTCAGTTTTTTTGACTCTGTAGAAAATAAAAGTTAAGAAAACTTACAAAAAATCCAAAAGACAACATAAAAAGAAGTGCTGGATTCTCTTTTCTTGTCTTTTTTTGTCTCGTTTTTTGTCATTGCTCCTGAAAATTTTATTAGTGCAAGTTAAAAGTCAACTGCAAGGATCTTGCATGCCTGTAGTTTATCAAACTACATATGTTTCCCCGTGTTTAACACTGGCTTTATTCGAGACCAAATTCATAGACTCACAGAATATGCTGAGTCAGAAGGAAGGCATGAGGATCATTGCATTTAACTCCTGGTCTTACGCAGATCACCCCCAAGAGCATGTGCCCAAGAGCATTGGCCAAATATTTCTTGAGTTCTGTCAGGCTGGTGCTGTGACCACTTCTCTGGTGAGCTGTTCCAGTGCCCAGCCACCCTCTGGGTGAAGAACTTTCTTGACATCCAGCCTAAATGTCTCCTGACACAACTTCAGGCCATTTCTTCAGGTCCTGTCACTGTCACCACAGAGAAGAGATCAGTGCCTGCCCCTCCTCTTCCCCTCACAAGAAAGTTGTAACTGCAGTGAGGTCTCTCCTCAGTCTCCTCCAGGCTGAACAGACCAAGTGACCTCAGCCACTCCTCACACGGCTTCCCCTCAAGGCCCTTCACCATCCTCATGGCCCTCCTTTGGACACTCTCTAACAGCTCAATGTCTTTTTTGTATTGTGGCACCCAAAACTGCCCCCAGCACTCGAGGTGAGGCTGCCCCAGTGCAGAGCAGACCAGAACAATCCCCTCCCTTGCCTGACTGGTGATGCTGGGCCTGATGGACCCCAGGATAACACATGGCCCTCCTGGCTGCCAGGGCATTGCTGGCTTATATTAAACTTGCCATTGCCCAGGACTCCCACTTGTACCAGTACCTGTGCCAATGGCTTTAGGTGATGTCATATTATGCTAGGGTAAAAGTATTAACATGGTTAAAGTTTCTCACCATAACCTGAAAATGTTTTTCTGAGTATTTTTTTGATTTGTTTTGTTTTGTTTCATATAATTGGGTTTGGGGTTTTTTTGGTTGCTATTTTGTGGGAGGAGGTTGTTTGGCTTTTTGCTGTTGTTTTGGGCTTGGTTTTGTTTGCTGCTGCTGTTGTTTTTTGTTGCTGGTTTTTTTGTGGTTTGGTTGGTTCATTTTGTTTGTTTGTTGACTGATTGATTGACAGACTGAATGAATTACTGATACCCTATTATGGTTTTGGAATAAACAGTGAATCTATGCTACTCCTAAAAGTAGGGATGCCTCTTAATTATCCATGCTCAACTTTAGAGTTAAAGAGACAAACTGAATGTGTCAACAATGCCACTAAATGGTCCTGGATTAGTTAAATTCATCACAGCAAAGATAAGACTGTTGAAATCTGTGAAAAAAATATAAAACTGTGGCTTCATGTGTGTGCAGTGAATGCTTCCCAGACTGATGCACTGATGCACTGAATGCCCAGAAAAAATATTGCTAATGGCTAAGTCTGATTAGCAGGTAAATAGCCTGTCCAAAAACCTGTAAAAAGCCAGTAGGTATAGCAAGAAATCAGGTCACTTTGCATTGAGCCCACGCATCTGAAAGAAGTCACAAAAGATTTCGTTTGGATTTCTAAGATTTCTTACAAATTTGGAAGATTATTTTGTAGTCAATAGCCCAAATATTCTCTCTGACTTTTCCAAATCATATCTTCCAAACCGTTTACTGCCTTCAGCTCAGCTCATCATCTATTGCATACGCTGATCTCACAGCCAAATCTCCCTAGTCTGCTAAGAAATCGGGTTTATTTCTTCCCTTCATTTGCTTAGGATTTCCCATGTGTCTCCTTGTGTTCCACCTTGATTTCTTTGATATATTCTTTTCACTGAGAAAGTTACTGCAAAGTATACTGTTGTGAATTTATAGCACAGTCATTCTTCGACACTAAATCCCTCACAATGCTGATGCTCTAAGGACAGAGGCAGATCATTTCTTTTTACTGCAGCTGTGCCAGAGGAAGAAATTTCTATCCCTAGGTACCAAAAGTTTTTAGCTGTTCCTCTGAATGAGGTGCTTTCAGGAATAAGTATGTCTTAGCCTGCTCTTGGAAAAAATGAATGGGAGTGGGTTATGTCTAAAATGTGGTTGTTTTGGAGCTTTTTTTTGCAAGTCAACCCACAGATCTGGTGATGGTAGGTGTCTGTCCTTACTGTACCGTTGTATTAAATGGCATAACCCAATTTCATGGTTTATTGCAATTAAAAGGAGTTGTCTTCTGCTATTCAGGCTTCAATTTCCTCACCCTCACTACCACCTAAACTGTATGCTACTACTGACCCCCTTAAGAGGTGACACATCTGGTCCCCTGACTGCAGAGTGCACTCATTCTGTTCCCTGAGCCAGCAGCAAACTAACTCCACAAAACAGTCAACAGTTTTTGTTGGCTTAACAAACTCCACAGACTCACTTAGGGGTCACATGAGTGCCAAATCTGTGCAATGGAGAGGATGAGACCACACAACTTGAAGGGCTGGAGAAAAAGTGGGAAAACGGGGCCTTAGAGAAAGGGACTTCCTCTTTTGGCAGCAGCAAGCTGTTAGAGCAGCTGAAGTGTCTTGTCTGTCTGAACTGCACCCTCACCGTGCACAAAGGATGCCCATACCAGAAAGAGTGCGGTGGTGTGCTGTAAAGTCACACCCCTGCATACTTTGCAGTAACTTCACTTGAGCCATAACTCTTTTGTTCTGTGTTTGTTCTCCAAATTCCCTCCCTGCAGGCAGGTAAGGGAAGTAGCTTCAGCTAATCCCCTTAGCACACCTATTGTCTGTCTAAAGTACAGTCATTATGTTCAACAAGCCTCCATTGCAACGAGTGTGGGAGAGAGAAGACACAATCCACGTGAGTTGGATACCCATTTGCCAGAGCATTCAGAAATACAGAAAACCTTCAAGCTCACCACACCAACCAGGAATCTTAAATCTTACCCGTTCACCCCACTGCTGCATTATGTCAGAGTTCAAATTACTAGACATTGATTAGGTGGGAGAAAGGTTTGCCAGAAAACTCTTCTGGCTGAATGCACATACATTTTACAGCAGAACATGTCGGGCCCCTTATCTAATTAATTCTGTAATTAACAGACATTGCCCTGTTTTGGAGAGATCAGCCTTTTTGCGAGCACAAGTAATGCCAGTGACTGGGACAGAAAACGTGGGTTTGAATTAAATTTTCAGTGACCACTTTTGACCTATTCCCTTCAGTAATTAGCAAGAATATTCTACTAGAATCAATGGCTTAACAACAATAGAGGCAGCTCCAGGATACGACTACTGGGCTGTAAACAACCATTGCAGATTAAATAGAGTTATTTTCCAAGTCTGTTGTGACTTGTTTATCACTGCACTCCCATGTCTCTTCCCAGAAGTACCTAAACATCATCTCTTCCAGGAAGAGCCCCCTCTAAATCACTTCTGCCGAAATGGGTTCGACTATTTAAGCAGTGGGGAAAATAGTTTTGCTAATTTGCCTCATTTTGGTTGAAATGATCTAGAGAGTGCTCAGGTGGAGGGAATATGATGTACTGTCCCCAGGCAGATGATGAGCTGTATCTCTTCACTGGCACAGCTATTTGAAGAGTACATTGTTTACCTCTACTGCTGCAGTCTCCCAGGGAGACAACCAGGGATATCTTCAGAGTAAGAAGAGTGCAATTAGATATATATCAGATAAACCATTAAAACATCGTTTCATTTTAATGATTTGTATCTGCAAGAGGACATAAATCGGTAATGGCTTATCAAACTTTACAGTTAAAGTTATTTTAAAAGACTTCTGAATAGTAGGTGTTAAAAACCCCATATATATACATATATATGTAGGTATGTATATACATATAGTCTGACACATATTACTACAGAAAGAGCTAAAACCAACTATTTTTTTGTCTCCCACAAAAGAAATGATTCACACATGTTGTCTGGCTTGAAAGTTTCCAAGAGAGCTGATTGCCAGCAATTATTTCATGTTTCATGATGCATTCTTTCACTCTGTATATGGTTTTGCTCATATGGAGTGCTCAGTGCAATACAAAGGTTTGTATAGGTTTGAAATTCCTAGATTTCTCCTCAAAGCTTGCCACTATTAACAGAGATTGCTTAAAATCCCCCAACTTTTCCATAGCTGCTGGCTGCTCCTGAAATGCATAATAAGATTTCAAGGAAAAAAACCCAACCCATAAAAAGAAGAAAAAATGAGAGGACACTAATTTTCCTCATTCTGACTAGGAGGTAAAATGTCTTTATAAAGTAATAATTTTAAAAATACAAAACAATGACTGGTGCCTTATCTGGACCTTCCAGCTGTACTTCCCCATTTTGCATTAGCAGTGTATGTTCTAAGGTTACGAAAAACCATGAAAATTGCATCTTAAGAGGAATTTTCTTCTTTTTCCTAGGATTTGATTGAAACAGACAGCTACATTTTGTGTATATATAATTAGGCAGTAAAATAGGCTTTGAAGGCAGATTTCTGTTTAGTATGTGAGTCACACGCACAACAGTCTTTCATTCAGCAATGAAAGACTGATCTTTTTAATGCCTCAACTCGCTCAACATGTTTCCTGAATGCTACATCTTGCAGGAAAGAAAAAAGAAAAAAAAAAAGAAAAAAAAAAAAAGAAAAAAAAAAAAAAAAAAAAAAAAAAAAAAAAAAAAAAAAAAAAAAAAAAAAAAAAGAAAAAAAAAGAAAAAGAAAAAAAAAAAAAAAAGACAACCCAAGCAGCTTTAAAGCCATATTTCTCACTTTCTTCCTGTTTTTTTCCCCTTGTTTCCCCAAATGAAAAACAATCTGAAAAGCCAATCTACCTAGTCTGTAGTGATTTAACCTTATGACAAACTGATTTTTATCATCTTTCTTTCCAGATTGTTGTCCAGGGCAGCACTGAATGCTGCACCAGCTCTAGGCGTATCTAATCCCTCTCATAAAAGGCCATTGTGGTAGTAAAACTGAGACCAATGGCTTTTTCATTCTCCACATCTCAGCTCTCCAAAGTAATGGCAATGGGGTCTCCCCTTCATGTTTTTCTTTTCAGATGCATAATTTCTCCTTTTAATAAGGCTAAAATAGAGAGAAATAAAAGGAACACAATCACATTTTCCTCAAAGCTCTTTCTATAAATACCTTCTGGATAACTGAACTTAGGAACAATTATCTGTATTCTGAGTTGTTGTGACACTGTGTGAATGCAGCGAACTATTCATGGAAGTTTCTGATCATTATGAAGTATGTGAACATATTCAAATTTTGGGCACCATGACTTAGGGCTTCATATTTTCTGTTTAAGATCACACCGGCCTCCTTCTTCATCCTAAAGCCTAAGGATGCAATAAAGGTAGTGTTCAACACCAGGACATTTCTCATACTTATTCCATGCAAAGTAATCATGTAAAAGCAATTAATTACCCACTTATTTTGTGCATTTGCAATGCATTCCTCTCAACAATATTTTCCCTTAATCATACTCCATATATTTTTACAGAAAACAACTAAGAAGTCTAGACAGCAATTATTCTCTGGAAAAAACAAGCGTATTTTCCTCTTTTTGTTTCCTTCCCCCAAAAAGCCTTGACCTCAGTGTTAAATATTTTCATTAACAATATGTTAATGGATTATATTTCAGAACTAGTTCACCATTTTGAACAGCAATATGAGAGAGTTGGCCTGCGTTTGATTACAAATTTTTATTTGACCTCAGAGGAATGCTTTTAACCAGCAAAATACAAAAGTGCTAGATAAAAAGATTTAGAGCCAGAAACAGTTCACATAAACTCATTTCTCCAAATAAAAAACCGCTGCATTTTAATACACCTGACTAATAGTGATATACTTGCAGATACCTTTTTATATTACCTTTAAAATTAAAATCCAACAATTCTGTCTAAATAACATAAAACTTTGATTCGGGCAAAATATTAATACTTCTTTTAAAATTCTGAGAGCATTACATTTGGGCCCTTAAAATTACAGAAGTGTAAAATGAAAAAGCAAAATTTTATAATAAGAAATATGTAATTTCTTTCTAAATTTCAAATCTGGAGACAAAAGAAGGACAGGTACTTAGTCTGAAAAATAATATTCCATGGGCCAGAGCATGGAACAATTCCTAAGTATCTTCTGGGCATTCTTGATGAATATGAGCTAGAATATGCTCTGCAGAAGCAGTGATCCTCATAGAATTTCTTCCAGGTCCTTTTATAGTACATCTGTGGGAAGATGGTTGAAACAGCACTTCTGGCTCCACGACACCACAGACAATCTTAAGCGCCAGAACAACTCCTAAACATTTCCTAAGGATTCTTTCATGAGAATCACAAAAAGTGCACCAGGTTTTCAGTTTTTTCCACATCCCCAGGCAGTTCAGAGAGCGACACAAAAAGTCGGCTTCCATTCCAGCTTAAAGGGTTTGAAAGCACAGAACATCTTTACATAAGGCAGATAAAACTGAGACCCCTGTGTGACTCTTGGGACTTGTCATTCTTTTCTCTGGTCTCAAAGAAGAGAACAATTGCAGTCACTGGAAGGTCTGCTTTAATAACAGCTACTTGCAATACAGGTCTAAATCTAATGCAGTTATTCTTAGTCACATTACACTTGATCTCAATATGCTTAACAAAGAGTCCTCAGGGCACCCTGTAAGGTAACTAATCACTGTTACACAAAATTACAAGTGAGGAAGCAGAAGATTTGTGATGAGGAGACCTGCAGGTTTCAAAGTCCAGACTTGTGCAGAGGCTCACCAGCTAAACAGACCACCTCTGCCTTCTTGTCTGACACAAACAGTGCTACATTTGAGCACACACCACTGCCTTTAAAACAGACAGATGTGAGGTGTTCAATTTAGCTACAATCACAACTTGCTTCCATTAATAAGAAGAATGATCAAGCAGTATGATTATGTTACCTTCTTGTACCACAGCTGTGGTGTGTAACACCAGCTATGTTTCATGGCCTCTGCTGTGGTACAACTCATCGAAGTTGTATATAATATAAAAAGGTGCACAACAAGACTATCAAAGTGTTATACACATACCACATATTAAGAGAGTAAGAATCCACTGAAATGATTTTACATGTTGTATAATATATTTTAGATTCTCAGGTGTTTTACTGCCTTTAGTGGGAAATTCCCATTGCAAGTGGGTGGTTGCTTGCTTTTTTACTTGATATTCCTTACTTCTATCTTGGTGCATTCCCTGGAGCTTCTTGGTTTTGGTTTGTTTTTGGTTTGTTCTTTTTTGGTTTTTGCAGTTTTGGGGTTTGTTTTTGGTTTTGTCTTTGTTTGTTTTGTGGTTTGTTGTTGTGTTTTGTTGTTGTAGTTGGGTTTGTTTAGTTTTGTTTTTTAATTTTTTGTTTTATTTACCAGGCTTGTTTTTAAATGAAACTTTTCCAATCATACCTCTGAAGAAAATATCTAAAAGCTGGATGGGTCTTCTCCTCAAATGTCAACAATGCAGTTCTGCAATGTTTCAGGCAGCTCCATGGAGAATGCAAATACTTGAAATAAGTAATGTCTCACCCAATTGTGTTTCATCATCCACTAAAAAACATAGCTGTGTTACTTTTGGCTAAAGGAATCATTGATGTTTTCACATTCACTTGTTGCTTTAACTACTATTTCAAGGTGAGATGGCCAAACAACAGAAGTTGTCACATAATGACTGTGAGACAGATGAGCCCCAATTCCCCTTCTTCTAAGCTTCCCTTTTTGTATTTACATTGTCGTCTTTACTGTCTCCCTCTCTTGGTCTCATCACCCTCTCTCCTCCTCTCCTACTGTCTTGCTCCCTGTTTCCTAATGCTGCTTTTAGAGCGGGTCCCTTCCTGTGTAGTTGAGTGTACAAAGCTTTCTTTGTGTTTCTCCCCTGCCCCAATACAGCAAAGGAAATAACAAAAGAGCAACAAGGACAGTCAGGAAAGCAAGAGGGCACAGTTGCCTGCTCTGGTACACATAGAGAAGGTCTTAGGGTTATTCTCTTCACTTGCAGCTCCAGTAGCTAATGTATTTAGTTTGTTTAAATGCTTCTCATCCTGATTATCAAAATCTTTGGTATTTGTCTTGTCCTAGAGCATAGGTTTTCTCCTTCCACACCTCTGCAGTTTTTAAACCGACTGGGTTTAAACCTAAACCCAAACAGACTGATTCTTCTCTGGTGGATTTTCAAGGGTCATTTGTCTCTGAGCTCCTTTCTGTCAAAAATGTAGCAGCATGTTTTCCTCACTCTTCCCCTGAGCATGATATACCTAACCTTGTCTCTGAAAACTTTCAGAGCCATTTCTCACTTTACCAGACAGTACACATTCTGACTGTTAGTCACTTTAATCTTATTCCCGGTATATGCTATCTGATTTTATATCTGGCCTATTCCTTCTGCTTATTCAACATCATGCTTCTTGCTCTCCTTTCACATTGGGAAAGTCCCTCTCAAATCAACTTCTGCTGCAGACTCCTTACGCCTAACTGGCTACTCCTCTGCAAATTCCATTTCAAGACTCATCTTCCTTCTCCCTGCCCTATGACTCCTAGCCTTACCTCTAATAAAACAATCCAATCCTATCCAGTAAGGCTCAGTTTCATTTCTCCATGCTGATTTGTTCTCTCTGAAAATGTGAAGTATGGTACCCAGCCACTGGTCTTTTGTACATTTTTCAGCAAGTCTACAACATGGACACGCTGACCTACTAAAATACTGGAACTGCATCTATCATTTCTACTACAAATTATAATTGACTCTGAAATATTAAGCTGAGGCTATGACAAGACTGTAACAGTCTTCAACATGTATTGCTTGTTTCCCAGAACATACTCTCCATTATGAAATAAATAAATGTTTTAATGTTATCTGGATGTTTACACAAAGCACTACATAAATAAATATGCTGATTAAATTACTTGAGAAATTGACTATCTACACAATGATCTGAAGGCTATACTGATGTCTAGGTAAAAGATTTGTAATTCAAATTCTACAGCAGAACTTCAGAGAGCTGTTAATTTACAAAATAGAATAGAGTTACTGGGTCATTCAGTCCACTCTAATGCCAAGATGGAGTAATTACCCATATTATTTATTTTTAATACTTCTTCCAGCCTAATTTTCAAGTCCTATGCTATGGGACTTACAAACTTTCTTCTCATTTATTCTTTCCATATTTATTTCACTGATTAGCAGATTTCACAGTTAGAAATTTTTTTTATTTACTTTCAACTGTTGCTTTTCTCTTTTCCTCTTTTCTTTTCCTTTCCTTTCGTTTTTTTCTTCTTTTCTCCATTTTCTTTTCCCACTTTTTTGTTTTGTTTTGTTTCTTTTTCTTTTCTCTTTTCTTTTCATTTCTTTTCTTTTCTTCTTTCTCTGTGCTCTCAGAAGGACAGTTTTTATCCTGTTTACCTTTTACACTCTGTCTGTACCCCCAAATAAATACACATACACACACAGAGGCTCTTTCATAAATCATTCCATCTACTTGTCAGGTCATCTTTGTTGTTCTTCAATAAACAACACAGCAGCACTTTGTTTCCATATAGAACATATATTTGTATGCTAAACATCAGAGACACTGACCTCTAGATTAGGTATCAAACTGACACTCCTTGTGAATATGCAGATAAATGTAAAAGTCTATGGACTAGAGAAGAAGGAAACATTGCAAGCAGTGGACTCGGGAAAAAAAAAAAAAAAAAAAAAAAAAAAAAAAAAAAAAAAAAAGGTGGTATCTAACAGACGTGTATAATGGCTCCTCTGTAGTTTGTATCATCAGTTCCCACACTCTGATCTATGGATCACTGGCAGTCAGCAATGCTATAATAAATTACCCACAACTAACCTGCAGAGCCAGTAGAGTTCGCGCACATCAATTGAAAGTTTGTCCATAATACTGTGAGATAATCTGACGGTTCTAAGGATGTGCTAACCCTAAATTTTTGGTTCAATACAACCTCCAGTGCGCTGGTTTCAAATCTTGTTATGAAAGAACTTTCCTGTGCATAGAAGTTGTACAGGAGAGAAACGCCACTCACTGTTTACATAATTAGTCGGACAAGTAAGTCCTGATGAGAAAGAGATTTTTGCCCTCTCTGGTGCAAAGTTGACGAGAAAGAGAACGATGGGTTAATCTTTGCAGACATGCTGTTTATAATGCCTGGAGACTGGAGGCACGGCGCACCCGCTCCTGCAACACGGAACGCGGCAACAAAGGGAGAAGTGGAGTGAAGCTGAATGAGGGGAGGCAATTAACGCTTTGCTGCAAATGACGGTAGGACTAGGAGGCATTACTGCAGTTTAGCCCGGCAAGTTTAACCCCAGTGATACCAGCGGTGGTGGGGCGGGCGCGGGGCCCACACCGCCGCCCGCAACCGCGGCGCCGCCGCTCCC
>JBBMKD010000115.1:18481187-18554987 GCA_037834095.1 Argya squamiceps
CTTGGAGTCTATTGATTAGTCAGGATACATAAACAGGCTTCATGATTTATCAGTTCCTTAAATCTGGCTTCTGTTAGCAGAGGGAAGTTTGTCTATCTTATCTCAGCAATATCTACTTTAACTAAAGTCTTTAATTCTTAAAATGAATGTCTCATAATAACTGACTTTTAAAAGACATGCCAAGTGAATAACCAGGCCAGTATGTAAAAAACCACCCCCATACATCATCCACATGTATGTGTACACATGCAGCCACACATTATTAATTTTTCAGGCAAAATCACAGTACTTCAGAGAAGCATTAAATGCTTTTGTTGATAGCTTATAGTTTTATAAACTCTAAATGAGCTTATTGCCTTTTAACCAGCACTAAATAATAGAAGAACCTATGAGCCTCCACATTGGACAGCAGCCAAGCCGCTAAAGAAAGAGAGGGAGTAAAAAAAAAAGAAGTAGTGAATGGCTTAATTGTAGAGCAAATCATTTGTTTACAGATTAAGACCTATTTGGTAGCTAAATCCTGTGGACAAGGAGGTGAAAGAATGAGGCACTAAGGTACAGGAAATGAGCTTTATATTTTGTGCCTAAGTCCTGCTATTTTTGCCTCCTCCTAAAGCAGAGGAGGCAAGGAAAAAATTAATTGTTTAACAGCAAAGACTGCTGAACAAACCGCACATATTAAGTAGGAACAAAAGAGTGGGAGAAGGGAAGTGTTGGTGCACTTACGTGCTGATAGGAGCCTGACAACTGGAGCTGCTTCCAGCTAAGGGGCACCAGTCTGTGGCAAGAAAAGCTGCCCTATTTTGTTTTCCTTTTGAATGGGGTGGGGGAGAAATGCTTCTGTTAATTTGAACAAACATAATACATTTTCTTGAACCTCTCTCTCCCCAGTATACCGTTTGGTTTGCTTACTAGAACTGCCTCCCCCCGTTTTTCTCTGTCTTGCTTTTTCTCCTGTCTTCTTTTTAAGAGCAAGAGGGTTTTTTGATAGGCCTTTGTTTCAGTATCATAATTAATTAGTTGACAGTTCAAATGGTTAAGAAGTGCTTGTGGTTCCTGCTTTATTGTTGTACAACATATTTTTAAAGACCCACTTACTGGTGGCCTGTAAATTTGAAGATATCATTTTCATGAGTCATTGGTTTAAAGATCAAAGCCAAGAAAGCATTATAGCAGAAATGGAGTAACCTCTGCAGTAAATGCTGTTTAAGCTTCTTCAGTTAAAACTCACTTTTTCAGTAATTTATAGCCTTTCAAAATTCTAAGCTTCTGAGTTGAATTTTGTATGACTTCTTCTCTTTGTCACTGCTGTGAAAATGAATTTACAAAGTCTGAATAAGGGAATAGATCCATAGGTCATGGAAAAGAAAACATTTCATTTTGCAGAACATCCCTGCTGTCAGCATCTTGGTCAGCAAAGCCTTCTGAGAAAACAAGTCATGATTATTTGTGTGGAAATATGCTTTGATTTGATCAGATTATAAACCATCTGAAGAATATGTTTGGCCTGTGTAAAACAACTATTCCGTTTTCTGTCTTCAGTGGCTGTAGTAATTTATATGGGAAAAAGAGTAGATACAGCTGAGTTCAATAAGTTGTGTCTGGTCATCTGTGGTAACAAAATACATATTTGTTTGATCCCCTTAACTTATAATAAAGTGGACATTTTTTCCCTTTGGCTAGTTGAAAGTTTCGATTAAGAAAAAGCAAAAACTGTGAAAAAAAAGAAAGATCCTGTCAGTTGTTCTTATTTGAAATCCAGTATATGAATAGGAAAGGTTTTAGTGTGTAATTTTCATAAGGAGACAAGGAAAAAGTTAATGAGCTTCAGGTGAGGCCTTTTAAGCACTTGGCAATGCTGTGCCTTTTTTTTATATATATTGCTTGATTGAAATTCACTTATGTGATATAAAATGTTGCACTCCGCTTATGTATAAACAAATGCAGATTGTGTTGCCAGTGGGTTATGCTGTTAAGAATGTATCTTCCTCGAACTAGAGTCTACTAAGTAGCAACCCCAAGAAAAATATTCTTAATGGTTTTTCTTGCTTCAGATTTAGTTTCTGCTGCATTGCCTGATCACAAGAACGAGAGAGAGTGCATGGAAAAGCGCTCCTAGCTGCATTCCCTAGTAATAGGCCACTTCACCACTTCTGTTCCATTTAGGAACAGAAGCTGATTGCTTCAAAATGGGCAGCAACATGATCACTGACATCTCTGCAAGAAGAATGCTGCTGTGGAAGTTATGTAAGAATTGTGTTTTTTCCATGCAGACTAATTATAAACATACTTGTGTATGTTTACGCCCCTTTGTATTCTCCCCAGGCTCTGAAATGACTGTGTCTGTGGGAACATCAAACCAGGCTGTTATCTGATATCTGTTTGGTAAAATGAGCATTGATATATTTGAAGTGATTGAAAGCAGTGTTCTTAGTGACTATTACAGAACTTTACATTATGTGCATGGTATTGTGATTTTGTTCACACTGTACTTTAAAATCTGTATAATGTGACTGACAGAACTATAAAACCACTTTGTAATAAGAAATTTACAGTAAGAAAATTTAAGGCAAAATGGTAGTAATTTTTGCATCTACTTACACATATATAATTTCTGTGTTATCATTGCTTTTAACAGAGGACACAGTTGGTCTTCAGACCGCAAAAAAATTATAACATTGAAATAACAAGAGAAGTTTCATAAATTTTCGAAACAAAATTACTCCTTTTTTCTGTGTGTATGTATGTGAGGCTTAACGACCAGTAGATAAATTCACTCCAGGATAAGTCTTTCATTTTTGATTAACGTAGTGAAGTAGGACCATATTTTTCTTTTTCTTACTGTACCTTACCCAGTGCTTGATGGACTTAATAAACTTTTTTGTATCCTTGGCCGAGTCTAATGGTTAAGCAATGTCACCCTGAATGTGGATCTCAGTAAATTCAAACGGAAATTTTCATTCTAATTCAACAATTAGACCAAGAAATAATTTAATCTTAGGATTTAGAAAAATTTGATAGAAATTCAAGTTACCTTTTTGTTGTTGTCCTTGTACTGGAAGCCGAGGGGACGGTAAAAAGGAGTTTCTCACACTTTAGCTGATTAGGATAACAATAGCTCTGGATAATATTTATGGTGTTGTAAGACCTCATCTTTCTTGTAATTATGTCTATCAACTTTTAATTGTTTCCAGAAAAGCCATGCTCATACAAGATTACTTTCAATATTGAATGGGGAGTGAGTGGTGTGACTTGCACTAGCAGATTTCAATATTTTGTAGTAAACAAGCCTTTGATAAGTTTAAATATAGAGGTCAGAGCACAGTTGTCTCTGTCCTGTTTGGCTCGCCATTGTTGCACAATAAGTCATTGTGTTTGCCTTTGCGAATAAAAATCAGCTCCAGGAATGACGAGTGTGACACTTTTGTGGTTTATTCCTGTACTTTAAGTACTTTCAGCGTTTTGACTTAGAGAGGGCCAGTTGATCTGGAAGCCTCAAGTCAGTATACCAGGTTTGTCAAGTAATTAGGCTAATTTCTTTTAGTTGTTACTAAATTTGTAAAGCTTTTGCTAACAGACCAGGCTATGAACTGAGAGGAAATTTTACTCAGAGGTCAAGTGAATCTCCTTTTAAATTGTAGCTTCATTTAAAATCAAGCTTTAGCCCATTTTATAGTTGAATTACTGCATTTGTTAGTTTGGGGTAAGAGCAGAGCATCGTTGCATGTCTTTAGAGTAGGAAAACATGTTTCCTTTGGTTTGGTTGAAGTCAGAGTGCACTTAGAGGAACCAGTACATCCAAGGCTAACTCCTCTTACAGCACTGCAGAAGTTCTTCAATCTGGATTTTCCACTGTGCAAGTGGGCTATGGAAAATTTGTTTTCTTCATTTCTGGACATAAAAAGTCACGTTTTTGCTCAGTTCTCCCACAAAAGCTGTATCTGTGACTTGGTAGGAATGGAGGAGTGCCAGGACAAAACAGGAAACTGATGTCCAGAGCATGCCTCAACCTGCAAGGTATCACTGGAACAATTTTGTGGGGTTTCTGAAGATAAAACTTGAGCTGTGATCCCATGTGGGGTTCTAACAGCATCTATCCAGAATACTATCAATACTATCAATATATATCACTGAGGAATATTTCTACAAGGTGGGACATTCCCTAGCCTACTTCAATAAAAGGTCCAGGTGATGCACAATAGTGTCGTTTTTCTAACCTAGTGTCAAAGTTGACTGGGTTGAAAGGGGAGGGTACACAGACAATGTAAAGGGAAAGGCAGTGATCTCCAGATCACTCCAGTGTGGTGAGGCTGGTGATGAGTAGCTTTTATACCCTCATTTCTATTTGGCTCAGCTGTGAAAGGATATGTGACTGCAACTTAAATCTATTGAGTTTATTTGGGCATTTAGAATGAGGCTTGGAATCGCCTGGATAAATTTATTAAAAAAGTAAGCATTACATTGCATGCTTTCTTCATGCATGCAATTTCTTATACATGAGTACCTCATGTATAAATCTTTCTCCTCCTTCCCTGAGATGAATGATTATTCGGACTTTTTCTTGAATTTGTGACATACTTTTATTCCTTGCACATTGTAGTGCATTTTAATATTTTTCCCATCTCATTCCACAATCAGTGTTAGTAGAAGGGGTGGAATATGAGAAGAAAAGTTTCCTCAAGACTCCCCTGTTCATCTGACAGGTTGTATATGAAGTCAAGTCTAGGGTTCTGTAGTGTACTGTGTCTGTCTCCCCTGTTTCTGTGGACTTACTAGCTGGTTACTGAGAAAAGTACTTCCAAATTAATAGGAAAATATGTTGTGAAACCGCAAAAATGTACAGAAGTCTCGAGGGTAAGCTGTGTATCTGGAACATTTTGTAAGGGCTTTCCTTTTTTAAAAGTTTTCATTAACCTGCAGGGACAGTGCTTTTTTTCAGCTAATTGCTGAAATCCCTGTCTCTGTTTACTGTCCCGCTTTGGAACTCTGCATCTCTTCAGCAACGTTTGAAACTCTTATCTGGCTGTCTGATGCCTGGGTACTCTGGATATAACTAGGAAGAATATCACAGATGGCGACAAGGACAGATTTTTTGGGCATAATGGTCAGAGGTGGATCTGAGTCACTTGATATAAATAAAGCTCACTTAGAAAAATCACACTTAAGTTCTTCAGGGGGAGCTTTTTTTTTTTTTTTTTGTGAGGTAGGGGCAGGAGTGGAGCTTGAACAACATCTGTTATCTGGTCATGAGGAGTTTGGGGGCTTTTGTTATTGTTGTTTGTTTATTTTTGTTTGGGTTGTTGTTTGGGGGTTTTTGTTGTTGTTTTGGTTTTGTTCTCTGGCCACTGTTTTCACACCACCACACTCTAGAAAACATTTGCTGTAGCTGGCTTGAGATAGGAGCAGCCTTGTCTTTATGTTTAACAGTCTTTTGCACCTTCATTGGTCTGTCAATTGTCTTGTGTACCCAGTGAATTAATTTATGATAACCTTTGGAAATAGGTAAGAATACAGTTCCTAGTGCAAGGGATGCAATTTGACAGATTCTGTGTTTAAGTGCAAATCTCTGCTGTTAAGAGAGTCAGATGTGGCATTCTTTTCCTCTGCATTTAATACACATTAGGTAGCTTTCCATAAGACATTGAATGATGAGGAAATTAAGAATCACCTCTTTGTAAAGGAATAGGAAGCAAGTGACTGTAAGCCTTTGGCAAGGGAAAGACAGTCTCTACACTGACTGGGTTGCCCATCTTGTAGCACAAAAGTGACTCTTGTGGCCTAGGTCAGATACTATTGGCAGTGCTGTGTTTAATGCTGAAATGTAGCTTCTCAGTAACCATTATAAATCAACAAACATTTGTAAGTTCCTTCCTGTTAGATGTGTTTTCACAGTTCAGAAAAGGCTATGGCACAAATTGCTGAAGAGTTAGGTTTTTTTCAGTATGCCAGCATTTCCATGTAGATGCTTTTGTGTGTAGTTACTTGGATTTCAAGCTACTTTCATCAAGAGAAGCCTAAGAAACACAAGAGATGTATATTGACTGTGTAAGTACTGAGGGCTGAAATCAAAACACTTTCTTTCTTTCCTGGTTGCAGTTAACCTCTGGTTGAACTCTTAACTGCTCAAACTGGCACCAGCCGCATTTCTTCCTCATCCAAATTTGTACATACAGATATGTGGGAGTTACTAGGATGATGACAGATGCCATTTACAGGGCAGTGGAGGGCTAGCTTGATGGACCTGATCTGAGAAATGCGCTTTAAGTAGTTGTAGAGACAAAGGTATTTAATGTCTGAGGCAAACAAGCCTAGTAATGAGCTTCCAGGCCGTTCTCCTATGTCTAGCCTAATTAAAGATCCAGAGAGTTGTTTTATAAGCTATGTATTGTGCAGAGAGCCATAGTTACTTCTGTAAAACTAAGTTTAAAGAAGTGTGCATAATTGGAGGAAAGATTTTTGTGGGATGGGTGTAGCTGCAAATTTTGAGCATAAAGGGAGGCTGTCTGGTTGCGCACAATATCTGTTGTTAATCTAGGGAATAATAATATAGCCTTTGATTATCAGTTTCGACGTACAGTGACATACTGTTTGTTCCCAAGCTGTTAACTTTCTGAAAAGTCACTGTATCTCAGTTAATTAATGATGTTTATAGGATCAGCATGTTGTTCAATAAGCAAATACTTCACGTTAATTAAAATGTGAGTGTTATAATCTTAGAATGCAGTTATCTGACCTTTTAAAAGAACGGCTTGTGTGCTACTCCGTGCCACTGTTATATTGAATTAGAAATCAAAATCTAATAATGAGTATGTTTTCTCTCTTGTGAAACTAAATGTGGAGCTCTTTTCCCTGTGTGACTCTGCTGTTACAGTCAAGGGTGTTGTCAGTATTAAAATTTAAATACCTCCTCCTCCTCCTCCTCCTTGGTGTGATGACCCACCCGTAAGGGGAAGGTGGGTCATCACATTCACTCATCACCGTTGAATAAAGTTGTTTTTGATTGTAACTTTACAGATTAGCAGTTCCTTAGTTCCCATATTGCTTTCCAAAGCACAGGGGTAGCCTAAAATGGCTGCAGATTATGATGTATGACTGCTCTTGTGAAGCTGCAGCTGTGAATCTCAAAGAGGATGTAACCATGCAGAATCGCTCTTTTAGATGGTCATTAGCGCTGCATAAGTACAAGCCTCTTTTTCAGACAGCATTTATTCTTCACGGTTCTTCTACTAGTATGTGATGGCAATGTCATTTGCCAAGCATTGAATAACAATGAATGTTTTATTGAAGTACAGTATTCTGAACCAGTGCTTTTTTAAAGCTGTTTAAGTGCTTAATTTTCGTTTGACTGCTCCTTTTCATGCAAATGTGAGTGTAGCAGAAAAATCCAATACATCCTCCTCCCTTGTGCTTGTGTGATGTATTGGACTAAGCCGAAGGCTGGTGTGTGGCAAGAGGAAACACGGCATAATTTATCAGTTATCCACTGGCATCCTATCCTATTCGAGTTTTAGTTGTCTTTTCTTCATTTTGTTTAGAACAAACAATGTGCAAAAAAGCAAACCAAATAACAAACACCCCAAATTTTTCTGTGTGATACTAAGGAAAAAAACAAGTCAAGAAACAGTCTCCTCCTTTTGCCCCTAAAATTGCCCTCAGAGGAAAAATTAGAGCCCTATATTAATTTTTTGTGGATGAAAAGTAGAATTTGGTCTAAATATTTCAATGAGTGCTTATTTTACTCGTCTTCCAAGGACCAAATTACAATTGGAAGCATTATGGCTTTATTTATGAAGGGCAGGTTTTTAATGTGGTTAACACCTACAACTTTGGCAAGATTTTTTTGAACAGGCTAGCACCTCCTTTTGCCATTATGAGGATCTGAGGGAAAGCTCATGTACCCAACGTGCTTTGTCCTTTTGAACATCTGGCCCCTTGTTTTGATTTGTGTGCTATGTTGAAAATCTGGCATCAGTTCTGGGGTTTAAGTTCTAATTAAATAAAGTACACCGTCTGGCTATAAGATTTGCAATACACTGAGTAAAGGAAGAAGGGGGAGAAAAGCTATCTTCATTTTATAGTCAGTGAAATTGAGATGGCGAGACCATAGAGTTATTGAAAATGGTCAATATATTTTGATAATGAATATTTCCTTCAAAAGTCGCTTTTAGTGCCTACGTACAAGACCAAACCAAATGTTTCTGTGATCTCAGAATTCCTAGGTTTTAAAACCACAAAGCAAGTTCTGACATTATGGCATGAAAATTAGCCATGTCATGCCATAGTGCAATAGAAGATTCTATCCATTCCTGTGTTATTATCAGACTCTTTACCGTGATTTGGGAATGCAAAATAATTTTCAGTTGTTTAGCCGCAGAACAACAGATACTGTGTTTGTTCTGCGGAGCAGTAAACAGATACTCATTAGAATTCAAGTGCTGTGACACTAATAAAATGCATGTTCATTCTCTTCTAATTATAAACAATATTGAAAGCAAGTGATTGGTCTTCAGGAGATACTCAGTCCAGTCTAGGGTAGCTTAAATATCTATTTCTTTGCTATGTAAGAGAGGAGAACTTTCTATATCATGCCTATTGAGATCAGAGAAGGTTGTGTTTATCTGATTCCTTTTGCTATTTTTTCCTCTATAGAAAGGTTATGTTGAAATGTAAGAATGTTCATGAAGGTATTTGCTTGTATTCAAAGATTCCTTAATTCTATCTCTGTATTTTGGGTGTGTTATTTTTCCATTGTCTGAGTGTGTGTGCCTTCTTTGTCTGTCCTCAAGCAAGCAATGCATCTTCAGGTATCTTTGATGCAGTCCTTTCTGGTTGGTCATTAGTCATATTGATTTGCCAGTGATAAAGAAAACTTTGTTCTCAATGCAGTTTTAACAGTTCAGCATCAAGGTCTGTCACATAAACACTGTTGACATCAAAGAATTTGCAAAAACGTGTCATTTTGCAAAAATAAAAACACAGTTGTATTTTGCCTTTTGTATTTGTGATAGGGAGAGGAAAACTGGGCAGGTTGGTTTTAATGTCTGAGGGGAGGGAAATTCCAGAAGGAAATAAAAACAAAGCAGCTTTGAAAAATAAATGTGTCCTCAATTTCAGTATCTGAAAGTAGTTTTTGAATTACTTTGGTTTGCAGGTAGGCTTTTGAACTAAAATACTGTTTATATACATACTGAGAACTGTTGTCAACCAGTGCACTTTTTATATTCCTGCTTTAATCCATTTAATCCATCCAAGAGTCAGTCCAATGAGAAGGAAAGGAAAGGCAGCAGAGGTGTAATAAACACTGATTTAATTTTTACAGCACAGTACATTATAGAACTATAAAATTGTGTGATTAGCCAACTCATTAACACTGTCTTAAAGCAAATAAGTGTTTAGAGCTTGACACGCTTAGTGCTGAAAACCTTTCTAATAGTAAATTTGAAAAGGAACCAGTGTTGCTTGGAATAAAGATTGTGCTGCTGTGCATCATCAGGAGCTCTGTATTAGGGCTGTCATCCAATTATTCCATTCTAATGCATTCCCTGTTTTACAGCACTCCTGTCTTATACTGTTTTGACACTTCTTTGAGAGTGGTGCCGTGTAGAACCTCCAGAGCACTTTGTACCGGACTGCCACAAAAATAACTTAATTGATTTAAGTACTGCCCTCCACTTTATAAAAGAGTTTCTTTTCACTTGCTCTTTTGTCCTGTGTTTATTAGTAGTGACTTAGGAGGCATAGTAGAGGCCAATATAAGAGTTATTGCAGTCACCTAAAGTCTGCTTTTCTGGTAGAAACCTATAGACCCAGATGCTGTGTTAGTTGTTTATGCTCTTAACATTTTCAGTGATGATTTAAGAGATCTAATTGTTTGGTATGAGACATCTGAAAATTCCCATATTTTTGTACAAAGATTGCTCATGGAGTGCTTTCTGAAAATTATGTATTTGAGCTGGAAATTTAGAAAGTCTTGACCCCTTTTATAAGAGTAAAAATAGATAGACAGTGTCTTTTGATACTGGGAGGCTGCTCCTGTCAAAATACACTCGTGTCAGGTGGTGCATTAACTTCAACATTTGGTATTATTTTGTATTAGTTCATTCTTTGAAATTTGAAAACATTTGAAATTTGAAAACAATGTTAGAGAACACCTGGAAAACAAATTTTCTCAGCCAGCTTAACAAAAACATGTCCTCTTAATAAATTTAACTTCTTTGAATCAGATTTTTTTTTTCTTTTTTGTCATTATCAGTTATACAATGGTTGAATCACTTTCTTGTTTTAATGCTGTGCTTATAAAGTTACTGCTTTGTACAAGGTTTGCCTGATTGATGAGTGTTTCCCCAGGTAAGCTTCTAAGCAATTTAATTGCAAGATCGCATCATAGAATGACATAAATGGGGCAACTCACTGAAATTAAAATCTTGAGATGTTTTAAGGTGAGGCTCATAGCATGGTGTTCGTTTTTGGGTTTATTTCAGAGGTAATTTTCTAAAACAGCTCTATTCCAAAAACATATCTAGGACAAGATAGAATATATTTCTGAAATTGTCAGCCATTAAGTTACAAGTGATCTATCTTCAAGGACCTGTTGTGTTTGAGACATTGCTTTGCTATGGGAAAATAGTTATAAACTTGAGTGAACAAGGTGACTTGCACACACACAGTATTAAGCTATGCAATAAAGCTCATTGATGCTTAATCAAGTGAGTTTAGGATGTTATATTTCTCTAGCAGCAGTTGCCATCTGCATGTGCTGACAGAATGATTGTGGGAGAGAGTTCTGTCCCCTTTGGTGCAGGGTTCACACAGAGGCTGTGTTTCCACTTCTGCAGAAGCTGATTTCAGACTGAGCTGTCACTGCCACACTTTCTCATGCGCTCTGTACAATGAGCTGACTCGTCAGGATGAATACCACCAAAAGTATGAGACAAGCTGTGGGATTTAGGTCAGATCCTACAAGATACAAGAGTGTACTCTTAGTTAAAATTGTCATTACAGGTGTCCCTGGAGCAGTAAAGCTGTGGAAGCCATTGCTATGTCTGCCTGAACAAACAGTCTGGGACTGATACCTGCTTAGCCCAGCTGTTTGCTAAAGGAGGAGTTCCACAGTATCAATCTGTTGCTTGACATACTTGGTGTCTTTATGTGCTTCCTCGAGTAGTTAAGACCCTCTTAGCTGTGTCAATTTGACTAACAGTATGCTTTCCTGAAGTAGGATATAAGATGTGTGGTACTCCAGGTAAGAAATATGAAAGGAATGATTGTCTGGAAGGCCACAGCAAAGTGGGAACTTTTAAAACTGGTTCATGTCAGAACAGAGTATGTATTCTGGAGCTGTGCCTAAAGCTATTGGCTCTGGGACAGTGAAGAGTCTAAAAGGTTCCTGCTTCTTGCTTCCCCTTTGCTCAGAGGTTAATTACTGGCAGTAACTGAGATAGCTTTTTTTAAAGGTGGCTCTGGAAAATCCCCACAAATAAATTCTCTCTTCGCTTAAATACACAGTGTTGGCAGGATTGGATTCAGATTGTTTGCAGCCATGCTGTGAAACCTCTCTATTTTTAGACCCTTGAGTAGAGTCCAGAGAGGGAGGACAGTGAAGTGACTAAACCATCCAGCTAAAACTGCTGCATTTAATGTCAGCAACAAGTTGTTTGAGGTCCATCTTTATAGGCATGTTTACTTTTGTACAGAGGAATAACTGTTCCCTTTGGAGTTACATTCATGGCTTGTTTCCATTCATTTATATGCAAGAAGAATAAACCTCTAGTCAACCACACTGCATAGAAGTCAATTAGAAAGGCATAATTTTGGATTTCCCCCCCCCCCCACACACATTTGAAGACACACATAAACCTGAAAATGAATTGGTAGTGTTTCTACCTCAGTTTTTCAGAATCATTAGCAATACAAAGTAAATGCATGCCTTGAAGTCTGTCTAATTTGTATATAATGGTAAATAATGGTTTTTGAGGATGAGAAAAGTAATCAAACACTTCTGTGTATGGATGTTCATTTCCAAATATCCGAATAATAGTTGCAGGATTGATACATTCAGGAAAGGAACACACAGAACTTGTCTCCCTTGTCCATTAAAGAGAGCTTTTCCACCCTTTCACAACTTCACATATGTTAATGAAAAACATTTTCTGAGAAATTGGCAGCTTCATGCTTTATAGCTAATGCCAGCTTTTTCATGGACCAGTTCAAGGCAGAGCAAAGGGAAAAATGCCTTGTTTTAGTGCGTGAATTACTCTAACAAGCTTTCACATCGCCCCTCCTCTTATTAATATTCTTTTTGATGTGAGCTTGTAAAACAGAGGATTGGCTGTTAATCTCTGGGATCTCAAGGGCTTTTGGCAGTGGCCCATAATTGATGTGTTCACATGGCTGTTGTCTGACTACTAATGATTAGACAGCAGTGTTATCTCCCAGCTAAATCAGTGTTGCTTATAAATCACACTTGATAAAGTGCAGTTTCATTTCTTCAAAGGGTCTGTACATGTCTATATAGCTTGATACAACTGCCAGAGCCATTTCTTGATTTCGTGACAGCTTAAATTAGGTTTATTTTTATGAGCAAGATATTTTAATTTCTACCAAACATTCAAAAATGTTTCTTTCTGTTTGTCTTTGTTTTAAGCTTATTATGCAGTGGCTAGAATAGAAAGGATATGCACAGTTAGGGCAGATCATCCTAGAAGGTGTAAGTAACTGAAGAAAATAACACACGAAAAGTGGAATACTTGGACTGTCGATTTCTTTTCCTTCTTTTGAGCAGAAAGGGAGCTTTGTTTGTAGTACGTGTTGATCATGCTGTTACACAATAAAAATAGTCTGCGAGAGTATAAGAGAAGAAATATGGAAACACAAGGCATCTCAACAATGGAGTCTGGAATTTTCTGGATGAGATGGGATTCTTTGCATGCCTCCCTTCTTTTTCAGCAGGACAGGAATGAAAAATCCTTACCAAAACTCTTCAAATATCTTCTTCTATCTGTGTTTGGGTTCCTAGAAAGCATGCTAACGAGGCTCTTAAGATACTCAGGCAAAATCAGTAGGTAAAAATGTTGTTCAGGTAGGGACATAAAAACAGAGATCTCAAGGTGACCAGAATTCTGAGCCACTGAAAGGACAAGATTTGTCTGTCTGTTAGGTAACCCGTAATCAGATAACATGGGTGCTGGTGGTGTAGATGCTCTCATGAAAAAGAACTAACACTTAATCTGGGTTTCTCCTCTCTGCCCAAACTGAATCGGCTCAGGGTTGAGGCAAGTAGGTATGCAAATTTTGAAAGGTCTTTCTTGCTGACTCTGGTTCTTGTATTTGCCTTCACACTGTAAGATTCATCCTTCAGTCTCATTGCTAAGGGTTATTGGATACTTTGTGTCAGAAACTGGCACCATAATTGGCACAATAATTTGGAGAGAACAGATGTTAGTGGCTTCCTCCTCTCAAGGATTATTTTCCTTTAAAAAAATCTTTACTGTACATGTATTATTTTTGAAATTCTTTTAGAGCTCTTATTTGAAATGCAATTTACTTTTCTCCCTGCCACAACAACCACTACAGTCCAGGTGGTGCCCATGGTTGTGGTTCACTGGACCTACTCTGGACTTATACCAGTGAAAGTATACACCAGTTCGGAGGAAAAAGAAAGATTTGTCATAAATTGTTTTTCCTGAAGATACTGTAAATAGATCAAACTGCGTTTGAGAATAAAGATTTTAACTAGATATCCAACAGTGGGTAATTTCAGGAGAGTTAAAAAATACTGCTTCAGTTCTTTTTTCAGTTGAACTGTCACAGTGAAAAGGAAACCTGAAAGATGATTTTAGAAGTTTTTCCTTTAGTGACTTGCTAAATAATCATGAATGTTTATGTCCCATTCCTGAAAGTAATAATACTGCCTTCTTCTTTAAATAAAATTAGGACAAACTATCCTACACTTGGTTATGTTTTTAGGTAATACCATGAATATTTAAGGTCTAAGGAATACAGAAAAAACCTAACTGATATGACTCCTACACCCTATCAAAAAGCACAAGGATACCTCTAAGGCAATAATAAAGGAATATATTAGTCAAAGACCCACATGTCTTGCCTAAAAGGCCTAAGGGCTTTTTAAATTAGAAATTTAGGGTCTGTAGACACCAATAAATATGGGGCCATTAAGTCAAATGCTCAATTTTCAGAAGATGCTAGAAATGCCGTCCATAAGAATGTAGTCAGGCCCATTAAAGCTTTCGGTATACACAGGCCATCAAGGAACTTCAGTTCTGTTCCTGAGAATTACAGAAGGTCCTTCACAACCTTTTGGAAGACAAATAATAAATTTAGACAATTTTTCTTAACAAAAATTTATTGAATTCAGGAAGCAACAGCCTCAGTCATAACATGTGCAACTTTGCACTCACAAAGTGAGAGGTCAGCAAATGGGTAAAAGGCAACAGTGGGCTACTGACATGCAGAAAGTCAAAAAAGTGCAAAGAAGCCATTTCTTTTCTGAGTTTTATTGCCACTGTATTGTATATTGTATTCGAGTCCTGGAAAAACTCACAATGTTTTGTTAAATATCTTCTGTACTCCAGAATGGCTGAAATGGCAGGTCTTCCACCAGACTGTGGTCACATCATCAAGTAACTGAAACCATCTCTTGGAAGTGGAGGACTTCTGCTTTGGAGTCATAGGGTCATGATCTGTTTGGATATTAAGAATGAAAATTTGCAGTGGAGCAGTTAAATGATGATGCAATCAAATTGAACATTATCTTACTATATACAATTGAGAATGAGAAATTTTTCTTGGTCTGAGGGTGTCTTGATCTTACATAGAACAACCATACTTCCTTTCTCAGGCTTGAAGTCTTGCGTATATTAGAAATAAACATAGGAAAACTGAGGATAGTATTTATTTATAATGCTATGAGACCTATGTAAGCAAGTGCTGTATCTATTTTAAGGCCCAGAACCCTGAAAGGTTGAGTGTAGCAGAAGCTGGAATAGCAAGAAGTGGTTGTCATTGTTAAAATGAAAAGCTTCTAAAGGCTCATACATAAAACAGTATTCAACCCTCACCAGCAAGTGAACACACCTTGTTTTTTACCATATTCAGTTGTGTGACACTGACAGATACTGGACATCATTATGCAGTTTCTGTCTAGCCCAGACAATACAGAGAAATTTCTTCCTTGTCTATTCAGAATAATTCCTTTCTCGATTGTGGAATAGTGTACGTCTCTACACAGGGACAGGTATCTTGTGTGATTTTTAGTACTTGTTCATTTTGTATTAAAGCTTAGCCAAGCTTAGTGGCTGACTGAAGAAAAGTTTGGAAGTGCAGATTGACCAAGAGGAATCAGGATTCTATGCTGTAAGGTGTTCTAGAGACAATTATCTCAACAAATGTGATTTACATCGGCTGAAAGAGGAGAAATGTCTCTACAAGAAATTTGCAGGTGGTGATCTGGACATTCTCCCAGCTCTCTGCCAAGCATTAGAGTTGCCATACAATTATTCACAGACACAGCCTTGGCAAAAGGATATCACTGGCAGCTGTCAAATGCTAATCTTTCTCACAGTAACATGGGTGAAAGGCTTGGGAAATCCCACTCATCTGAGCTAGAATAGGAGATCCAAGAGAAGACAAGGAAGTTTCCTTGCCTGTTGTTCAGCACTGTTGTGCTGCATTAGACCCTGCTCAGAACTTTGACTTTTCATGTAGTCTTCATTAATGCTGTTCTAAAAATAAAACACTAGCATTGTCATGTCTGTGGAGGTGGTGCAGATCCATAATATCATTGTAGTCATGTAAGGACTGAGGAGGTCTGGAGGTTACCATATAAAAAGAGCATGCAACCTAAAAGGTGAGTTTGCAGAACACTGTGTGCTTGTTAATGCAGCTGATGCAAGTGGCAAAAAAAAGTCTTTGCTACAAGGGGGACTTTTTTCCTTGTTCTCTGTACTGAAAGCTTAATAGCACTGTAAGACTTTTAAGTGGATTATTTTTTTTTTTTTTGCTTGATAGCAACTGTTCAGAAGTTCAGAATATTGAAATCATTCCAGATGTGATTTACTTCTTTACTAGGAAAAAAAGTGACAGTTCTGTCAATGTCTTTTTGCTCTCTTCAACTCCTCAGTTGATTGAAGTGGAGAAGTTAATTTTAAGAGTAGGAAATAATTGGAAACTGCAAGTAGATGCTACTTGTGTTACTCAGTTCAACACAATTACACATCAAGTTTCTTGTTCATAGTACAATATTTGTAAAGCACAAACTTTTTTTAAGAAAAATGCTATTCTCAAACAAAGGTTTCAAAGTGTAAAATTTGGATGAAATTTAGGCAATTTGAATCACCTTTGCCGTTCTTTTATATTCAAACTCTTGTGATTCTCAACTAAGTTCACCAAAAAAAGTAATTTCCTTAGTACCTTAGACCTTCCTGAGCTTTGAATGTAAAATATGTAATAGATATGTCTGTCCCATGGCAGAAATTCCTTTCTACATCCATGTCTTACAGTATTTCTTTTTTTCTGTACTGTCCTTTATGGCACTGACCTTTTCCCCCCCAGCAATTTGATGCAGAATATTTGAAGGAAACAAAATACCGTTTCTGTTAAGCATGATGTCACAATGCTTCTGAGTTGGCCTCTGATATGATTTATAGGCAAGAAATAGTGAACTGAGATTAAAATGGGATCTTTCAGACAAAATGGAGATTCTTCATAGTGGTAATTCCTGTTACACTGTAAAATATGAAGGAATAGCTTTAGGTTTTGGATATGTAAATTCTCTGTGGGGCAAGGTTTGTAGCAAGAGGAGAGTTAAACATCAGTGAGATGTCTGGAAGTGCAGACGTGCTTCTGAGCACACAGACACTTTTCTCATGTCATATTCTGCCATATTTCTTCTTTTCTAAAGCAGTTAGATTAATTTCATTAAAATTACTTCTGATTTATTATGCTGTGCATGAGATTACAATGAGATCTTCTGGGGTCACTGTTGCTTTAGAAAATTAAGATAGAGGCAAGTATACTTTATGTATAACAGCCTAGTCTCTTTTTCACCATAAAATCCAAAGAAAGCAATTTGTAGGATTCAAAACTTCAAGATAGGGCTGAATTCCTTTATTTCCCATTTTCCTTTCCAGACATAGTGATTCTGTGGAGTATTAATTCATAACGCTGAAGATCTTGGTAATGTATTTTTCAAGGTTAGAAGTTTCTTAGTACTTTCTGTCTTTATGTTACAGCCTTTTAGAGGGAGGATTTAGGTTTGCAAAGGGCCAGGCTTGGTTTTTTAGTTAGATCCTATAACAGGATTCAGGTCTCCTTTTCACATTCTTTCTATTAGGGCAGACATTCCCACTGGGAATGCTTACAGTGGATTTTTCTTTTTTCTCCATATAAAAAGCTGTGGTTTCTGGGAAGAGCTTATACTTAGCCTGGAACCTGCTCCTCTGCCTTTCTCCTGGCTGTGTTAGTAGATGGATTAAATGGCTTTTGGCATGTACATTTCAAAATCACCTGGTGGATGACACTGCAGTAGTGTATGACCTACTTTGGTCTTGGATAGGTAGACTATGTTATCGTTGAGATATATCTTCAAAGAGACACCTTCATTAAATCAGGAAGGTGAGTTTTGATACATGGACTTTATTCCAGTGTAAAGTGCCTGAGTAACTGAATGGCAACCTTGCTTATTATAAAGTCTTGCATATTTCTTGTTGATGTGGTATTTCCTTTCTCTTCCATGTGTGTTTCCTCCTTCTGATGAATGTTATGCAGCCACCAAAGCAGACTCTTTTTGTGTTCAGATAAAGGATTGCTCCATGAAGCAGTGACTACATTGCTTGGCAGGCAGTCTTCATTTTCTGTGAGCTTTCTACTACAAAGCATCATAGCTTCCTGATACGATCAAACACTTAGCAGTGGAAAACTGCCATGAATAACACTGCAGCTTTGTAGCCTTTGTCACCAATCAGCTCTCAAAAGCTCTTGGAATTAGGTGAAGAAAATATTGCTTGAATGTTTCTGACTTTTTGTACTCCTTTGATTGTGTGTCTTAAGAGCATCTATGTAAATAACCTTCTTCAGATTCAGGTTTTCAATCTCATATTGGAATCTCTTGTGTGATAAACAGCAAGGCTACTGCTCAGTATGCACCAACACCTGGCAATAATAATGAAAAAATAACAGTGAGAAACTGCAGAGCATCTGTTCTTGACATTAACTTTCCTCAGTTTGACAGACTGCCACCACCAGATGTTAGTCTTATGTGCCCTTTTTTTCCGCTGGAGATGGCAGCCTTCCTGCCTCTCTTTGCCTCTAATAGCTTACATCAGTGCCCTTTGGAGAATTCATAAAAACAATTGTGTCACCACAATGGTCTCCAAGAACCACCACTTTGCATTGCTGTTATGATTGTCGAACAAGATGGGATAATTTTAAAACATGGAAATCTGGAGCAATGTTTAAGCTTAGTATATCTTTTTCTTGTGACTAAGGTCATACTTGTGCTATGAACATGTACCTCAGTGACAGTAAGTATCCACTTATTTCTCAGCCAAAGGTTTAGTTTGAGAGAAACAGCCCCATTTAGTGCAAGCGTCCCTATTTGGCCTTGACTGAATGTTTCTAGTGGAAAACATGAACATTTATTAGCAGATCTAAATAAAGCAGAACTGAGCACAAATATTTGTAACAAAGAACTTAATAGGATACACTGTCAGGTCCATGCTTTCGTTAGCTCCCCCTCACTGTTTATAATACTCAAAAATGGAAAACACATCTGTCAATTTAGCCTACATTCATTTAAACACTGGCTAGTTTAGTATGACCACAGAAAACACTTTGGATTTTTCTTGCTCTGGTTTTGTGATGAGTCTATGTTATGGAAGAATGATGTTGCATGTGCAGTAGGAGGTTTTGCACAGCTTTACAGAACACTGTGTAAACTATAAAACAGGCTATTCATCAACTTTTTTGGGTTTATAATGGGATGTGGCTTAGCTTTTCCAAAGTGCTAGGCTCCATTTAACTGCCAGTTACTGACCCTGGTTCTCTTGTAGTTTGAAGTAAGGTATGTTACGAGCTCCTAAATGATGCCTGAGGTACACACTGACCCCATTTCCCTTACAGAGCACCATTACACAGCCAGTGCCTGGGAGCAGGGCTCTGTGCCATCCAACCGTGTTCCTCCACTTGGCACCAGGCAGCAGGAGCTGCAGAGCAGAGAACCAGTGTCTCCCCATGCACAGCATACAATGTTACAGTTTTGTGTGATGTGTGCTATTAGATACTGCAAGTAACAGCTGCTGCTGGGGGTCAGTTGGTATTTGACTTGCCTGTGTGCATTCAAGTCTGCTCTGCAAAGCTTTCTGCTTGTGCTTTAACTCTGCAACTCTCTTGGCACAAAGAGAAGAATAAAGACATTATTGCTTGAGTACATTGGTCTATGCCACAGGAACTCTCCTTTAACCAGTAGAATTTTGATGGTATTAGTAGGTTTTTACTCCTTAGGGATGCCTTCAATATTTATGTTTCGCTTTGGTTTTGGTGTTGTGGGGGTTTTTGTGGTTGGTTGTTTGTGGGTTTTTGTTTGGTTGGTTTTTGTTGTTTTGTTTGTTTGTTCTGTTTTTTATTTGGTTTATTGGGTTTGTTTGTTTGTGTTTTTACTTACATCTAACCTGAAGATTTCATTCTCAATAAGAAGAAACCTCTAAATGAGGAATACTTTGGAGAAGATTGTGGTTATAGATCCTTCCCCTCTCCTGAGTAGTTCTAATGTAATTGCGATCAGAATCCAGGCTGGTCACACAAAGATCATGCAAAACATTTTTACAAAGTTATTGAAAAGTATTTAACACACATAAGTCTTGCACACACGATTAAAAGCTTTGGCTCTCAGTTTGCATCTATGAATAATGCTTAAAACATTAGAATTGTTACAAAGGCCAATGGTAGCAATTGTTACAATTTTTAAAAAGTTCTTCCTATTTTGTCATGTTGTTTTCTCATTATGAAAAGTGTCCTAATCTGTGATACATATATAAAACCTTTTAGTCTGTCATTTTCTTTGTAACCCCATTTTGCTTTACAAGAAGGCAAAATTAAATTTGACCTATGTTAAGATACATTTGACCAAAACATAGATGACGTACAATGAGTAATTATGTCTTTTCTGTTGGGTCTTCTTATGAGGTCCAAAATCAAAACCAGCATAGTCTTGAAGACATTTGATCATCTATTTCAATGCAGTTAAAAAGCAGCTATTTTAAAAAAATCGTTAGGGTGAAGGGTGATTTTTTTGTGTGGTATCTGGGGTCCAATGGGCCAAATAAGCATGAGTTCCAGGTGGTTTAGCTAGTTGACTGGGCATGCTCACATCCTTATCTAGCTGTCTTTTATGGGATAAGGGACCTTAGAGCCAAAGTGAAATGCTGAAAACCCTCAGTGAAATCTTTATACAGAACATCTGCTACTGAGTAGACTGGAAGTCATATAGGAGAGATAACTTCTTCAGCTCATATGTTGATATTCTCTCTGTGAATTGTCTTGTGTTCAGACTGATTGCCTGGTGAGATGCATTCTTCTAAATAATGTATTTTGGGAACCCTGAGAAATTAGATAGTTTGTCTCAATTTTTATAAAAATCCTCTCTGTTATTCCAAGTAGAAAGATCTAGATGCTATTTGTAAGGTATTAGGTGGGTCATCCTAATGTATTTTAAATGCTTGGATGACAAGAGATTATATTTGCTGCCATATAGATATTAGAATTGTTTCAACTATTAATTTCTCTAGATACACATGAAAGAATAGCATTTGTGTCTTTGTTCCTGTCTTTATAAATGTTTTTCTTTAAATTGAAAATTCAACTCCCATCTCACAAAATTAATTTTCATCCACAAATCAATCTCTGTCAGTGCTAAGAAAAAAGTAAATTTAATCCTTGTTTTAAAAACTTATTATTTTTTCATATTAACAGTCTATGACAACAGGGAATAGTCCAGTAGAAACTTAGCAAGTTGCCTTCTTAGCATGTGTGATAGATATTTTTGTACTTGATTTTTCATGTGCAGCATTTGGGCTAATGTCAAAAAATTTAAACTCCTAACACTGAAATTACCTGTGATACACCAAATCCCTACATAAATAAATGCATTCTTGGCAAACTGGGCTTTTTGTTACATTTTAAAAATTTTATTTTATTTTATTTTGTTTTGTTTTGTTTTGTTTTGTTTTTTTTAACTCTCAGAGCACCATTATAGTAAGTTTGTCTGTTGTTTTCAGGTTGATCCCCTGTTTACAGTGCCTGCACCTCCACCTCCGATTTCCAGCAGTATCACACCTCAGATGCTGCCTTCCTACTTTTCCCCATCTTCATCCAATATTGCAGCACCAGTCGAGCAGCTTTTGGTACGGACACGTTCAGTGGGTGTAAATACCTGCGAGGTTGGAGTAGTTACAGAGCCCGAATGCCTTGGACCCTGTGAGCCTGGGACCAGCGTGAACTTGGAAGGAATTGTGTGGCATGAAACTGAAGAAGGTAAATTGCTTTTTACCATTAGGTTTGTCTCTGAATGTGTCAACAAGGTGGTCTATGCTGTATCTGCCTGGCTGCTGGCTAAAGGCTTGCTAATCCGTTGGGACACCATTATATACTATGACAGTCACAGCTTTACAGCTCAGCTAGTGAGCTTTTATTTTAAAAACAAATGGCAGGTCTTTCTATTATTTAAAGCAACTGTGTTTTTCAAATGACCTACCATGTAATGCCAGCTAATAGTAGAATTGCTTCCTCTCTTTAGATTGAGAAAAGCGTAAGAAGAGATTGCTAATAGAGTAGCATAAATGTACTATTTAAATGTACATCATGAGGGGGTGTGATTGGAGTGGATATATGAATAGTTTAGATGAAAACTTAGAAAGATGAATATTTCAGCTGATAAGAAATGTCACCATTACATAACAATAGAGGCCCCAGAGATCCTGCAAAAAATTCAGTTTGATGTGATTGTTTTTGCATTTTGGTTATCTAAAATATGCTTTAAGAGGAAAGCTTTCAGCCTTGAAGAACAGTCTTCCATGTGGTGAAGAAGTGCTATCAAAACCAGATTGATTTCTTGAATATCCTTTGAAGAATTTGTCCGAGTAGGAGTACTGGAGAGCTTTGGGGAGCACTAAACGTTGATTTGCTATGATTTAGAACAAAGTAAGTAGGAACAGGATTATGCTGTGATATGCAGATTTTTCCATTTTGGATTTCAAAAGCTCATTATTAATATACCAGCTTTCTCCTGCTAAAAATACGGCATGTGTACACTAAACTTCTGCAATTTTTCATTTAATAATAGCAGATGTTTTCATTTATAGCTGTGTGAAAATCTTCCTGTAATAGTTCTTACATTTCTTTTGAGGATTATTTAATTTTTAGTGATCTACCTTCCTCAACAGTGAAAACAAGATTATTTACAAAATGATATAATGACAGAATACAGCAGTGTGTCGCTTCATGATAAATCCTGACATGCTTCAGACCGTATGCACAATGGCATTTTGTCCTTTGCAGTGATATATAAGACCTCACCAAAGTGCTCTACACTGTCCTCTCAAAAATCAATAGAGAGAGTCAGATTTACTTGCTTTTGTATGCTTTCATCCATCCATCTTTCTCCCCGTGTATGTCTACAGCAGATTCATAAGGTAGATTGATCCTTTTAGATTGTTTTTAAAGCACGGTATAAATTCTGTTTTAAAATATCCCTGCAGAGAAGACTGCCCTTAGCAACTCCAATCTTTCTTAGCTGGCCTGTATTAACCAGGGTTGGAATGTGTGGGTGTTAACTGTGTTGACATGAAAGAGCAGTAGCTGTTAACAGTGTTATTCTTGCTGAATAAACTAAACTTCTGACCCCCACTGAATTTAAGAGGCCTTCCTTGTGAAAGGTTTGGCACCAGAAATGAAGTATTAAAAAAACTGCATTCTGCTCAGGGTGACATTCCATTTACCACTATCTCAGCACTCTAATGGTTTAAAAACTCTTGTTAGTAAATGGAAATTAACTCCCTTAGCCTTTTCCTAGTTTGTCTAAAACAATTTTCTGAAACAATTCAGTGATTAGCATGTTTGAGCGAAACTGTTACAAGTGTGCCTGTTTTCATATCTTTACAAGCACTCTTCAGGAACACTACAGCTATGAGTGACTACAAATATAGATAAAATGGGATTCTAAAATACTCTAGGAATATAGCTAGAGTGTAGATTAAGAGACTGAAGATAGTTGATATGACATCATATTGTGTGGTTTGTACCATGCTCTCTGTGTTTGAGTGTTTCAGACCCCGCTGATGGAAGAAAAATACAAGTTTGACTGTTTTATCCCAGAGTCCACAAACAACACTGTATTAAGAAAAAATAGTTCCTAACTTTTGCAATTTAATTAAGGGTTTTTAATTTTTTTTTTCAATTTAATTAAGTTTTGATGTTTGGAGTGAGCATATAAGTATGTTTTTATGTGTTTTCAAATTTTATGCCATGTTCATGAAAGCAGCTATTTAGAAGCTTGCATGGAGCCATCTCTTCTACATTCTAGGAAACAGCATAAAGATGGGTCTGCTTTTTACCTTTAATAGCAAAAAAAGCATTATCAGATACCCATTTTCTCAAGTTCTGATTTTGACTTTAGGGTAGAACACAACATTTCCTAATCTGGTGTAAATCCAGCTTACTCTAACCAAAGTCTTTGTAACTAGGCACATCTAAAACCATCTTGATGTTCATGATGACCTACAAATTGTGATTTTCATGTGTTTCTTTAGTTTTCGCTCCTTTTACTGCTTTCCAAAACTTTATAAAAATATACATGCAAACTGTTGTTTCTGTGGCTGTCCCATAGCTTCTTAACATAAAACAATTCAAAGAAGCTAAGGAAGGTATGAAAATTTCTAATGCTGGCTTGTGTTTTGAGGTATTTGTATTATTTTGTATCTAGTTTAGCCACCCTAGTAAAATGAGTAACATGAGTTGTGAGGTGATAAGGATAGGCTTGTAGGCTGGCTGCGTACTCATAGGAACCAAATGTGCTGCTGAGCAGCCTTAGTGTGCTGCAGCAACTAGTTGTGGGAATGCAAATACAGAAAGAATCACAGTTATTACAAGAATAGTAGCCTGAGTGGAGAAACATAAAATCAAATAGTTTATGCAGAACTCATTATTAGCATAAATGTAATACATGCTTTATAAAAGAGAAGGTATAATACCAAGAATTCCTGTTTATGGAGGTATCTGAAATAACCTGTTTTCTGTTCTGTTGAGCGAGTTGTCAAATTCTGTTGTGTTTGTTCTTTGAGGTCAGAAAAAGGATGATGTTCAGTCTATAAGTCATATTTTTAAGATAATCACTCCAAGGGTGGGGGCAAGGGAAGAAAGCAACACTGAATTTCAGACAAAATTCTGAAAGATCTAAAAAGGGCACTATTACAGCTCTTGTCATTACTTCCACACCACTCTATTTAGTTGACTTGATTTACTAAATCAAACCATTTTCCCCACATTGTTTTAATCTTTAGAGGTGTAGAGGGAAGCTGGCCTCTTAAGTCTGTGCTTTAATTTAATTACAGGGGGTGGTAACTAACCATAAGTGGTTACTCCTACAATTGACTAAGAGTGCTAGTTATCACATGGGCATTTCTCAGTTGCTCCACTAAGTTGTGTAGTGTTTAATTGCTACATATGTATGCCGTAGGCATTGTCATCTGCATAACAACCTTGTTTGGATATAACTTGTTGGTGTGTCCAAAGTGGTGGTAATGGCTGTGAAACAGGGCGCTGAAGGGAATATCTGAGGCTACCCTGTGGGAAAGAGAAATGATTATGTGGGCAAGTCAACCTGAAACTGACAGTTGATGTGGATATTTGACACCAGAAGCTATCTGCAGTAAAACTCCTTCGCAGAAAGCAGCTTGGTAGTGTTAACTGGAGTGTGTATTCTTGTTGGTTGGTTATTCTGATGTTCTGGGAAACAACTGCTAAAAGTCTCTCTCTATAGCTATACTGAGAAAAAAGTTGATCTTGAATCAGGTACTTGCTAAATTATGTGATTATCTTCTGGGAAAACAATTTCTAAGCGAGCAATAATTGCTTCTTACTGCCTGGAGGAAATAAAAATTACCCAGAAAAAAAAGGGAGACCATCAACCAACTTTCTAAGTTGCTTAAAGCTTGTGTTTTTGTTTAGATTCTCACACAGAGTTGCCCTGGGTCACGTCCTGGTTTTGGTTCTGCATCTAGTAGTAGAGTCTGCCTTTAGGTGAGGGCAGTAGTTCTGATGTCTCCTTTTCCCTAAAACTGCGTAGGAGACAGCCCTTTGCTGCCTTTGTGTGCTGAACAAGCTGTCTACATGTCATGAAATTCTTCCTCTTCGTGCAGATCAGGTGCAACCTGCTGTTGTTCAGTAACAAATTATGGGGAAGTGAGTTGTGTCTTTTACTCAGGGTTAGCTTGTTGGTCTTTATAACTTGAGACTAGTCGCCAAACAGAAGTAACAGGAATGTGCTGGATCTCAGAAAGCTGATGAGATCATTTCTAGGGTATTCCAAATTTATCATAGCATTAGTTCTGACTATTTTGCAGAATTTTTAGAGAAAGTTAGTGGAAGGGAGAGGGCCCAGATGACAAAGACGCATGCTGGTATTTGTTGTGTATAGGGTTTTCCAGTCTGCCACTTTTGCAACTAATATGCATAGTTTGCTTTGGAAATGTTGTCGGTTGCACAGAACTAATGCGGATTCCTCTCTGACTTACTGTGTGGTCTTAGTTTTGCAAAGACTACTTTAAAAGAACATTCTGTTTTAAATATCTTTGGTAAGATATGTGTTTGTACATGTGTGTGAAAGTAAGGGTGTGTATGTGTCAACAGAAATAGAATTAGAAGAATGAGTAGTCTGGCTGCCTGTTATTCCTGTTAGCAATTTTTGTGGTTTAACAACCACATTTTCTTACTTTCACAAATACAAAGACATGATGAAACAATGAAATTTGTAATGGTGAAAGCCATGTCAAACAAGTAAGGAAACAAATGTATAAATTAGAGATTTTTATCAAATAACATCACAACAATTCATAAAAATTTAGAGAAACATGTTAAATCACACTGTTGTCTTGAGCCCAAGCAAGGTTTATTGAGAGAGGTAATGTGCTTTATTAAACCAAGTGATACAGTTGTAAAAACCAGATTTACTTTTAGACTGGGTGCATTTATATTTCTGCGTGATGTAGACCATGGACTTGCTGGGTACGGGGGTTGGGTAACGTTAACCACATTGAGTTCAGAATTGTGTATTTATATGACAGAAGCATAAAGAGAACTATTGCTCAAAAATCAGGCTTTATTATGTCCATGTTACAGAGAAGTGGTTTGTGGAGATAGTAGGGGTTTTGGCTAGGTTCATTAACAGAACACCAAAAATTCAGCTGTTTTCTCCTGCTGCATGGGTCATCTGCTGACCCAGTATGAACATCATTCACTATCAAAATATCATCTGTCAAGAAAAAGCCTTTACATGTATTTATATTTTACATACTATGTTTAATTTTTGCTCTTTCTACTCCATATGATGCCAGACCCAGTAAATCAGTGGATTTAAGGAAGCGTTAAATGTGTGATTTTTTTATAGACTTCAGCTGTCTCGTTGTATTATCTCAGGCACTTGGAGTCTGACACGTATTACGTGATACATAGAAATTTGTAGCAGAAGAGATATGCTCTGCATCTCACAATGGAAAGCCACAGTCTTGCATAAAAATGTTTGTGGTTTGTGGGAGCTCTACCTACTTTACAGAAGAAATCTGGGATGTACACAGACTGTCTGAAACAAGTTTTAAGAGTTGTAGGATTCATGCTACAAGATGGATTTGAGTGTAGATAAACCAAGGTTTGTCGTGTCTGAAAGGGTCATTTTCATTATTATAGCTGTTTGCCTGACCTTATCAGAGTATGCACTGGTTTAGGGACATAAATTCTGGCATTGTCTTCTAACTGGCTTCTGCACTGTTTCTTGTGAATTTCCTTGAAACACAGAGTGCTTGCTAGTGTTAGAGCCAAGGAGTGCCTACTACTTGTAGCCTGTTTTATACCATTTTCAGCTAAAACAAATGAAGCAAATAGTAATTTTAGAGTATCCACAGAAGCCTCTCAATTGGTTTTAAACCATTGGGACTGACTTTACAAACGAGGTGCACATGGTTGGGATGTGGCTTCAGTGAGTTGCCCTGAATCAGCTGGGTCACAGTAACCAAACCTTTGCAGGCTCTTTGTTCTCAGCAAAGAGTACATAAATCATGCCAGTATAAACAATTAGTGAAGCAGAAATTCAAAATAGATTATGGATGGTCCCTGCTGGCAAAGGAAGGGAGATGGGAGATACTTTGACTTTCTTGAGTTTTGATTTTGATTCTGTTGCAAAGAGCCCCTTTTCAAAAAAAATTCAATTAGTCCTTCATATAAACATAAATTTAAGTTTGAAACTCTTTGTCTAAGTGATGTAAAGCATCACAGATTAGTGAAGATCTGTAAAAGGAAAAAAAAAAGACGTGAAAACGGAACCATTGTTAATTTCCAGGCTAAGTGCAGCAGAGGAGTTAAGCTAGCTCATCACCCTTCCCTTTTCTTCCCAATACCATTGCTTCAGATTTTTGAAGACTGCAGACCAACACTCAAAGAAAAGCACTTAGGAGATTTGTCCTGTTAATTATTAAATTTGGTATTTAAATATCAACATTTGTCCATGAACATAAACACCCCACAGGGTCTAGCCACTGCTAGTCCTACAGATTTGTCCAGAGAAGGCTGTACGCCTCCATTGCATAGAGGAATGTGTGATTTCTTTACTGCCTAGTGCTTCTCTTGTTCGTTCACTCTTATTATACTGATGTAATGCTAAGCAAACTGTACTCACAACACGGTCACAATAACTGACCAAAACCATCAGAAGTGTCTTATTTACTTACGCTGGGTACCAACAGGCAGCTTATCTAAACGGACCTGGCCACATTTTCCAACTGAGTGAAAATCTGGGTCTAATTCTCTTCGTATAACCCAAAGCAGAGAATGAAAAAAACTTAACAAATTCCAGACAGTGCTTGCATAAAACTCTGCATATTGCCAGACTCCTACAGAGGAAGACTCCCTGCGCTGCTTGTACATACATAGAAAATTATCCGTTTTACAAACAAGCATATGGGGGCAGGGAGGGTGCCTAGAAAAAGGAAGGAGGATAATTGAGATTGGAAACATTTGCTTGGAGCTATTTGAATGTGAAACTGAGCCTGCTCAAGCAGTGAGGTTATGAACACTGAAGCAGTTGCTTCAAGAAAAGCAACAGTTTTATTGCTCAAAAGCAAAATCTCAGTAGCAGCAGATTGCTTAAAAATGAGACTGTTCCAGTATGAAATACTTGGAACATGTGATGTTTAGATTTGTAGATAGTAAGGGAGAGATGACTGCTAATGAAGTGTGTGTGCATCCAAGTGTTTCCTTACTAAATAAGTACCATTGGAGTAGGGAATGAAAGCACAAATGAAAGGGCATCTTTAGTTGGTGTGCTTCAGGAATTAATCCACTTATTTAAAGATGTTCTCTATTTAAAGATGGTCACTATTAATTTTGTTTGTAGTTTAAATAGTTAGGACAAGCTGTTGTATTCCAGTTTTGCTGCACTCCTAACCAGTACCAATCTTGTGCAGTGGTGAATGAGACGTTCTCTCTGTTGATAAGAGTGTATGTTTTTACTAATACAGATTAATATAAATTTTAAAAAATAATCAATTTTTTCACTGTTTGAGGCTCCATCATGAAAAGCTGCTTTTGGCATAGGAACTAACTTTCCAGTATAAGATGAGTGGCTGGCCTAACAAGCAGCTTTTCAGTTTTTAAAGGAATAGTAGACAGTTTTATTTTTGGTATCCTGAGGCATATTGGTAATTCTTTTGAGTAATGTTGCCAATGTGGTAGAAATTAGCTACTTATCTGGAATTTTTGGTGGCAAGTAGCAATCCAAAAAGGAGAAGGAAAAACTCAATTAAAAATTTTGAACAGTGAAGAGGCCTTTGGCCCTCAGGGTTAATAAAAGATTACTGCTTATGTTTGTGTTCTAAAAGAGGGAGGCAGGAAACACAGAGGTTGAAAATGTAGAGGTTGAGGGAGAAGAAGAAGAAGAATATATATAAAAAAGAAAAGCTCAAGGGAAATAGCTTTCTTGATTTAGTCTGAAAAAGTAGGTCTGGATTTATATAAAAAAAGTAGGTCTGGATTTATAAAAGCTAGCGTTGCAATGGAAGCACAATTGAAGTTCATCAGTTTTATATCCCCAAGTGCCATGAAATTTAAGGTCATAAACCCCCTAGAAACATCTGGGATGAAAAACAAAAGGCCAGTATTAGAGCACTTTGCTCTAATTTGGGTTTTTGGTTGTTTTTTGGGGGTTTTTTTGTGGGTTTTTTGTTTGTTCATTTGTTTATTTTCTTTTAAGGGGTATCAACTAAAGCAAAATACTTACACATCCATCAAAATTAGCACTCTTTTGTGTTTACCAGTTGTAAATTTAAAGCTTAATAGAATTTAATGGGGATATACCTATGGAAATAAAAGGCTGTAGAGTTAGTTTTTAAGGGCAGATTTTTTACCATCCTTGTTGCAGATTTAATCAGAATAAAGAAGAATATTTAAGAAAAGCCTTAAACACCTTCTTTTCCTCTACTTTTTTTTCTTTTGCCCTTGTTTTAAGATGTCAGTTAAGTTTATTTGGGATGTTTACTAGGCCTTCACTTGGGTTAGTACTTTGTGTATTTAAGTGATTTTGTTTTGTTTGAGTTTTGTTGTTTCTGTTTGAGTGCTAGAGGCAGATCAAGCTATTTCCTATTTCTGTAGTAATTTAGCTAATAGTATAATGATATCCATTAATAAAATGGAACTGACATGAGTTGTCAGGAGACAGCAATTCTGTAGTCAGTCCCTAACACTGAGGATAAGTGTTGTGGAAAATCAGTTTCAAGCAGGGGTGGTTCCAAATCAATTTTCAATTAATCCAGCATTGGGTTTTTTTTTCCCGTCACTTAAAACTTCTTCATTTAAGTAGGTTGAAGCAAGTAATTATGTTTTACTGCCTGTTTACTTTCCCCTGCATTGACCGAACCTGTGCTTCTTAAACTTGCATTCATATTGAGCTGGCTTTTGTGGATCTTTGAAAGCCCTGAGGCTATGTGACCGCTCTAGCCGGGATTTAGAAACAGTAAGAAGAGTCTCAGGTTTCACTAAAGGAGCTATTTTCCTTAGGGAAGACAGAAACTGATGTCAACTTTTAGCAGAGTATGACTTCTAGTGTGTTACAGATTTTAAAAAGAAGCTTACTTTATAGGTTATTCTCTGTAATTTTCTGAAGGTCTTTGGAGTTTAGACTGTGGGTTTTGTGGGGAAAATTTTGCAACAAATTATTATTGCTTCTTGAGAGATTTTGTTCAGATGTCACTCTCACCTTTGACAGTGAAGACAGTACAAGTTTGTCTGCATCCAGGCCAGTTTTATCCAAAAGAATCACTAGCTGTTGATAGGTTTCATGGAGCTTCAGACTAGGAAGAATCACTGGTTAAAAGACTGAGCAATTAAAAAAAGAAAAAAAAAAAAAAAAAGGCTCCCACTTCCAGGTTCCCAGGTTCCAGCAACTTCCAGCCTGACACCTTTATTTAGACATGATACAACCAGAAGGAAGGCCAATAGATGCTATTAATGTTCATTACGTTAACGAAGGTCAGACTGTTTTTGCTGAATGCTGAAGAGAGAATGGCATCTCCACATAGTTGCTCACATTTGAAAAATTCTTTCATGTTTCTGTTACTGTGTAAAAGAAAGAGAAAAAAAAATTCCGTGATAGTCTTTTAAAAATTTAAAATTTAGCATTTTTAAGCACATGTGACTCTTAAGTGTAAAAATAATTTAGTCCTTACAATTGCTGAGATTTTTCAACTTCCTCAATTTTTTGCAAACCCCATCAGGCCCCATTTCTTTCAGGGTGTGGACTACATAAGATGGGAGTGAAAGATCTGGGGTCTGAAACATAATTACATGGAAGTTTATTTTTCATTAAACTGCATAATCAAGGTTGGTTAAAAACAGATTTATCTCAGTAAATGTCCAAACATACTTCAAGGCTGGGAGAATTGGTGGCAGCAGTGCTGGTAGTGGAAGTGTTGCTAGAGAGATTTCCATAGCACCTGGGCTTTCTCTGACCAGTGTGCACATCCTGTTTGAGAGCAGTCTCCTAGATTTTTCTGGTTTTTTGGTGTGCTTGTATCCCAAAATCTTGGACAGACTGGCTTTTTGAGCTTTCCTTATTCCAGCACCTAAACTTCTGTGGGCCTCAGCCACGGTGGTGTTGTGCCAAGGTACTGCCACTTGCTGAACAGGGAAGCTGTATGTGCACCTCCCCTCCAAACACCTTCCTGTTGACAGTGGGGATGAAGTTGTATAACATTTTCGTAATTTATTTCATGATACTCACCAAAGGTTCTTCTGCAAGAACTGACAGTCAGTCAGGCCTCGGATAAAGATTAAAGGCAGCACAGAGGTCCAGATTTATTAACTGATGCATTTTCATATGAAATAGGAATAGATAGGCTAATGCCATTTCTTTTTACTTTGGTTCTGCCTACACAAGTGGCACATGAAATTAGTATAAATGAGGGGCAAGAGGGACTTTTGAAGGGCAGGAGTAAATCTGTGCTTGGTTTTGCTTCAAGGCAGTAGGTGGTGTTTGCATTACAAATGATTCTGTTGGTCTAAACAAGCAAGTGACAGGAAATAACTTAGAGAAAATGTTTTTTGCATCCCCAAAGCGTTATCTTTGGGAAGCACAGTTAGTAATGTTGTGAAAAGAAACCTCCATTTGGACAGACAGCTTGATTCGGGCAAAGCTGCTAATTTGTTTTCAGCTTCAAGGAGATTTAGAGTCTTTGCATCTTTGGCAGTAACACACAATGTAATTGTCTCCTTTCCCCTTAATCTTCAGTCTAGATGCACTGGCTTAATGTGGCTAGGAGAAGGCTGGAATGTTGACTGAATTAGCTGCACCAGATAGCTTACCCTAACAGGTGAGGAGAAGTTTTTCCAGCACTCTTGACTTGGTAATATGAGAGGTGAACACTGTCTGTTCTTTTCATCATTGCATCTAGTGGCAGAAGCCCTTTTAAGCAGAATGGAAAATAAATTGTGGGGTATGAAAAGGAGGTGACAGAACTAATGTTCTTGCACTGGCAACATTACTCAGCTATTAGGGCTTCTCTGTAAATAACAGCTTTGCTTTCATCTATTTTCTGCCTCTTTCTTTCATTGAAGTAATTTTATAACACTACAGTTTTTCAGTATTGCAAAAAAAGCTAACGGTGCATCAGGAGATTTGTTTGCATTCATGTTATTCAGTTTAGCATTGTTGGTGGGCAGCAGCTGCTTACACTTTCGGAGTATGTGCCATTAATAAACCACTGGTTTAAAACTAGCTCAGTTCACCAAAACAACAATCTTCAGTAAAGGGATATAAGCACATCATTGAGCAATTAAATTATTTAGTCAATCCAGTGGTTAAGCTTGGATCAGCTTTGAAGGGTAAATTTCATTGCTGGGATACATTCTTGGCTATGAATGAATGCATGAATAATCTGTCTTTGAACCTTAAGATGCACAATAGACACAATAACTCTTGAGTTGAACTCTTGAGAGTGGGCTGATTTATGGGCAGCTGTTGAAAGTGTTTCTAGTCAAATTATTTTTTAATCTGTGAAGTAGAAACCTGTAGTATATTAATTACTGTATACTATTCCAGTGGTAGACAGAAAAAAGCTGTGCAAGTTTTTACGACGGCTTTTTAATTTATAAATTAAAGATTAAAAGGAAAAAGTAATGATTTTGACATGGTACATTGCCATAAAATGAAAATCACTTGTCAGGGCTCCAGCAGACAACTAGCTGAAGGCATTGTTGACCTCAGCTGCTCAGCCAGTTGATCTGTGTAAGTTGCCTCCCGTTAAGCACAGGCAGCAGCGGGGATTGTGCATGCTCCCAGTGCCAGCAAGTGCACAGGCCTGCCTAAGCCAGCGCTGGTTTCATTTACATTAATGCTCTGATTGCAGGTGACCGAGGATCTGACACACATTTATTTGTACCTTCCCTGTTTCAAGGTCCGTAGCCTCAAGCAGAAGGCAAGAGCTGATGTACAGGAGGGTGTAACATTCACTACACCAAGATTTGGCCACGTTGGTCTGCTGGAGGGCACTCTCTGCTAGAAGGGTCAAGAGGTCACTTTGTGATCAGCAGTAGTGGCTTGGCAAGGCACCTTTTCAATGCTTCTTGTCTCAGCACCCCTTTCTGAGCTATTGAGTCTCCATTACACAGTGCTAACAAGGTTTACTGATTGTTGTGAGGCATTCTGAGTTATTGAAATTGTATCATGGAAGTTGGATTGTTTTGGGAAATCTGAGAACTAGTTACAGAAGGAGCAATTTGATTTTATTTTCTTTCAGCTAACAGGCCAAACAGATGAGGAAAGCAGACCTGGAGTAGTTTTGCTGGCTGGGTGCCACGATTCTGTAAATTTTGATTTGTATGGATATGTAACAGTTTTATTTTTCCCTTTTTGGAAATGTATGCCTCTAAGTCTTTGGGAAATTAATCACTGGCTTCCTGTGAAATGTGCACTTGTAGAACAAATGTTGTAGCAGTGTGCCATGCAGACCCTGTGTTGTGTCAATTATGAAATGTGACATCAGCAAACTCTATAGACTGTCAAAGGCTAAAGTACTTTTCAAAGCATCGTTCATTCACAGCTCTCCAGAGAAAGAATTAAAAAATTACAAAAATTTGAACTGCGGTTCAGTACAATTTTATTGGTTTTTCTTTGCCATTCAAAAGGCACAGGGCTTGTGATTTTGCCCAAATGAGATTTTTAATACCGTTTGACCTTGCACTATTTTGTATTTGAAATTAACAAGACATTCACATTTTCAAAATGTGTAGTAATAACCGAGTGTGAGTTGATCAAAACGTGGAAATCCTACATTTAAAATTCCAAGGCAGAAAGAAGAAAAATACAACCCATGTTTCACCTTTGGTCTGTTCTCCCACTGCTTCATGCTACCCACGGCACCTCCACGCAAGAACAACCTGCAAGCAAAAGTTACTAAAGCTTTTATTAATTGCAGTATTGATGATGACATAGCCACTAACTACACACCAAGAGGGCTACATTTAACAGTAAAAAATGCTAGAAATTTAAGCACATGACTGACAGCCTGGGTCATAGTCCTTTTTTTTTTTTGTAGCTTTTTCCCTGGAAAATTAGGGAACTGAGTTTCTTACTGCTCACTCAGCATTTGGATCTTTGAGATCAAAAGGCCTTGCCTTCAAAGAGTTTCATGTTGTTATTTAAATGGTAATTGGATCTATCCTCAGTTCGACTGTGAGTATTTTAACTTCAGTAGACTTGGGATTTTCATTATTTTCAGTTCTGTGCTTCTAATGGAGGAGGTGATTTGGGCAATGACAAAGATTAATTGCAAATTTGGAAGCTAGTTACTAGTGACGAGTTTAGGAAGTAACATAGGCTATTTGAGTAACATGTGCTGCATAATGAATGATTTTGCTGCTGCTTTAATAATTCGTTTCTTCTTTACTGGCGACTTTTGCATCTACAGTAGTTCCTTACTGACAGATGCATATTTCTGTGCAGTATGGACTGTGAATTATACATAAATTATAGGATTTTTTAAAATTTGCTTGCAAATGCTTGGTTTAATATAACACACTCTCAAGAAAATGCCATGGCCATGAAATGCTGATCTTCAGAGACACAGTGCTTGAAGACTAGTAAACTTTGGCAAATACTTACTACTGTAATCTTTAATACTTTCTGGTGAAGAAAAAATGATTTTATGCATCATGTGTTTGGGAGACAGAGCCAACATTTTGCTTTAATTCCTACTCTTCACTGAACTGGACTTCAGTTCCTCTCTTGTGAAGTCTTACTACCTTCAGTTGTCAGTGTGATGAGGCAGCATGAAAATTGCTATCACTGTTATCCAGGAAAGACACTTTCCCAAGGAGACATTGCTATATGATATCACTATCATCATAGTAAGTTAAGTGCTACTGAAGAACATGATGAGACTCAGCTGTATTTCCTGTGCTTGGTAACCTGTTTTTCATTTTTCTCAGGGGAGACCACAAAACATTCTCAGGAATAAATACTGTTAAAGTGGCTAAATTGTATTCAGGGTTAAAACGTCCTTGGTGCTAAACATTACACAAGAACCTGCAGACCTGAGTCAGAGAAACAGATAGTTGAATGTGACAGTTTTCAAAATGCAACAGTGTAACTTCCATGTGTAAGGGAAAGAGTCAACTGTGGGGTCTTTTTATTGGTGGTATAGCACCAAGGACTGTGTTAAAAATCTCTGGTGTTTTCTAATAATATTAGAGGTACCTTCCCATTGACAAGCTCATTTTCTTTAGATCACATCTAACCTGCAGCCTTTTTTCTCCTGCAGTCTCCTTCCTACCCTCCCCCAAATGTATGGTGCATATGTATTCATGTTTTTGCTTTCTGTTCACGGAGATATCCAGCTGGGAAAATATAGTGTGTACAATACTTTCTGCCTTCAACTGACATTTCTCATAAATTGCAACAGAAACACTGCTATCAGCAGCTAAACAGCAGGTAGAATACAGCTCTACATAGCAAGTCTCAGCGGGACACAGAAACTATGGTTACCAAATTTCCAAAGAGAAAGGGTTGGGAGGGAGAGTTTTTATATAAGAATAACTGGGGAAGGGGAATGAGAAACATTTAAAATGGATTCATTGAAAGCTGCCTTTTTCTTAAAAAAAAAAAAAAAAAAAAAAGGCTTATAGGGGCTGATTCAGTGGCTTCACATTCACTTTTTGCTGAATCGTTGTTTTAGAAGACCTCACAAGAGGTTTCTATTATAAGCCATGCAAAACAGTCTTTCCTAGTTGGTCCTTAAAAACACTCCTACCCTCCACATGCATTCCTTGAAATACTCTTTGGAAAATATGTAATACTTAACTGCTGCTGTAGTATAAAGTGTTTATGACAGAATGCCTGGGTCAGCCACAGTACATTTATAGTTTGGTGGAAATTGACTAGTAAATGTCATTATGTTCCTAATCACAAGATTTAATAAGTTTCATTTTGCTCTCAGCTCTGTTCAAACTCAAATCTTGACTGGAAAAGGCTCACAGCCTTGAAAACAACCTCACAGCATAGGTTAGAAAAATTATCACACTATTTATTGCATAGTGTTTTGTAGTTTTTTTTCATGTCTGGGTTTTTTTGTTGGTTTTTTGGGGGGGGGGGAGGTTGTTGTTTTGGGGTTTTTTTGAGTTGGTTTGGAGAGGATATTAAGTCGAATGAGATCTTGTTTATCACAGGTTGGTCTGTTCTTCATGACCATGGTAGAAAGGACAGGAAATAATGATCTTACGTTGTGGCGAGAGAGATTCAAGTGAGATATCAGAAAAGCATTTCTAACAGCAAGGATAATAAGGCTGTGAAGTAGGTTTTCTAGCAACTTGTGGAGTCTTCCACTAGAGAAAAACCTGTTATGAACATTTTTCAGGATAGATGCTGATACTGCTTCAGAAGTAGGAAAGGGGTGGACTGGGCAACTCCTGAAGTCCTCTTCACTCTCTAATCCAATTCTGAGAGCAGGATACTTCATAATTGAATCCAGTTTTTGTTATGGGTTTTTGTTTTATCATATTGTTTAGGTTTGGTTTGGGTGGGTTTTTTTGCTTCTCTCATGGAGATTTCCTAGGAAATTAGGGCATGATGTGTCACCTTCTTCCTTTTGTCCCCTTAGATTAAAAATTAGTTGAATGGCATCAGTAAAATATTTTTAAAAGGCCATTAAAAGGAAATTGTTCTGCCTAAACAAGGACTATATATAAGTTATAGCAGTTATTAATCAAGAGCTCATGGGAACTAAATATGGAACACAGAATAACTGTCTTATGGACAGCCTAGTAATGAAGACCAACTGTTTAACCCATACAGTTAAAGGAAGAATAAGGAGGGCTTGCAGGTACTCTTTGTTGGAAAGCTGTCCCTGTGCTTGGCTTCAGCTTTAATTTTTCATACTGGTACTGACCTAGCTAGTAAATACCTCATCATTCTGAAGGATGCTTCTCCAGTAACCTTTGTGTTTGTGCAACATAATCTTTTAAAGCTCTTATGAAGAATGAGGGAAGGCACTGTTGTAAACACAGTACAGCATATTAAGATCCAAGAATGCCGTCAAGTCTGAGGGAGGCACGTAAATAAAACTAATCTTCCTTCTGTGAGGACAGCTATTGGTTTCAGTTTGGAGAGTAATGAGGATATACTGCTCTTCTTCAGTTTATCAGACTATTTTCAATGGAATGTTTTTCTAGCAGTAAGTCTTCATTAGCATTTTTGTTTATTTTTTCAAGTGGTATTGGCTGTATGCTGAATTTTGCTTGGAGAGAACAAAAAACCCAGTTCTTCAAGGTCTCAAAGATATGGCCAGGTCTATTTTATTTATGCCATCCGTAAGACAGTTGGCAGACAGCCTTAAAGAGACAGATTTTCACTCTTAGTCTTCCCACTTTTCTCATTCTTCCTACCATCCAATGGTAATAGTATTTAAGATTTTCCAAGTTTTGTGTTGTTTGCCCTGCAGCTGATTTCCCTGTGACAGAGGAAGAGTAATAGTGAGTTTTACCACTAATGTTCTCTTTGATTCATCCTTCATTTGGGTTCTTTCCGCAGTCTTGCCTTGCACTCCTGAAGTTTTATGAAGTCTAAATATCTCATATGAATTTCTCAGTGGGTCAGCCATATAGTTTTGCTGAAGAGCAGTCATTATGCATTTTGTTATCTAACCATGAATCTCCTTGGCAGTGAGCAACTAGCTTACAAATGCATCATATTTCTCTCTGCCTTACAGTCTCTAAAAGAAAGAAGGTGTTACGTCACAGATGTCAAGAGAAAGCCCCATAGTTCTCTAATAGTGTAAGCAGAGAGTTTACTAATCTCCCATTGGGAAGACCTTTAAAAACAATAACCACATAACTTTTGATTGTGCCTGCTACATTCTCTAGGCAGGACAGGTGAAGTTTCTTTCTTCTGTAGAGTTTTCATATATAATTATAAATTTCTTTCACAAAATTATATTTATAGAAGATTTTCAACCAGAACTGGAAACGTCTTCCAGGAGAAAACCATTATCCCCTTACAAGTGGACACTAGTCCTAATTTTGTTCAGTTCCCAAAAGAGGCAAAAAAGACCTCTATATTCTTGTGTCCCTGAATAGCTGCAATAAATGTGTGGCCTTACTTTGATCTCTAGTACTCTTCTCTGTCTCTGTCACAGGGGAAAGTCTATGAGAAGAAACACAGCCTCTATAATCTAAGTAATTATTTGAATAAAATACTCAAAGATCATTGAGAGAACCTCTGAACACAGTGAAACTGTGAGGAAAAGGTGCCACAGCTTTCACTGCCTTCTGAGTGAGGAGAGAGGCTTCTGCCAGAGATTTGAAAAAGGCAGCCAACTGTCATTCCTTTCACACCTTCCTGAAGTGTTACAAACTTCTTCTTGTGGCATCTGTTGTTACTGCACTTGGTTGTCTACTGCTCAGAGATGCGGTTCGTCAACAGAAGCCCATGGGTGGAGACATATGGAGGTCTGCCTTTTTTTTCCTCATTGCTACCCTTCCTTTGTCAGTGCTGCTTTTTTTTTGCCTGATGAAGTGCCCAGAATCTGAGAGATTCTACTTCGTCCTTCCTTTTCTCCCAGTGAATATTGCACAGAAAGCAAAAGGGAACAAAAAGCAAGTATCACTTTTTGCTGATTACTTTTGTGGTTTCAGATGGTCATCTTCATAAAATCATAGAATATGCTGAGTTGGAAGGGACCCACAAGGATCATCAAGTCCAACTCCTGGACTCCTGGCCTTATGCAGGACACCCCAAGAGTCACACCATGTGCCCAAGAGCATTGTCCAAATATTTTTTGAGCTCTGTCAGGCTTGGGGCTGTGACCTCCTCCCTGGGAGCTGTTCCAGTGCCCAGCCACCCTCTGAGTGAAGAACCTTTATTCTAATACTGAACCTAAACCTTCCCTGAAACAACTTCAATCCCTCATGTTCTATCACTGGTTGCCACAGAGAAAAGATCAGTGCCTGCCCCTTCTCTTCCCCTCACAGGAAAGTTGTAACTGCAGTGAGGTCTCCCTTCAGTCTCCTCCAGGCTGAACAGACCAAGTGACCTCAGCCACTCCTCACATGGCTTCCCCTCCAGGTCCTTCACCATCCTCATGGCCCTCCTTTGGACACTCTCTAACAGCTCAATGTCTGTTTTGTGTTGTGGCACCCAAAACTGCCCCCAGCACTCGAGCTGAGGCGGCCACCTCAGCGCAGAGCAAAGCAGGACAACGCCCTCCCTTGCCTGACTGGTGATGCTGGGTGTGATGGACCCCAGGACAGTGTTGGCCCTCCTGGCTGCCAGGACCCTGCAGGCTCATTTTCACCTTGCCATTGACCAGGCCCCCCAGACTCAGGGCCCTTTGCTGCACTCTTTTCTTCTGTCCAGCCTCTCCTTTTTCTGTCTGTCTGTACATCCAGGGTTGTCCTGTCCCAGATGCAGAATCCGACCCTTTCCCTTGTTAAATTTTTTACAGTGGGTGATTACCCATGTCTTCAGGCAGCCTTGTCTCCTGAAATACGAGACTCCTCTTCATAAGGCAGGTAGGTGAATTGAAAGATCCTAACGGTGTAAACAGTGCAGAGAGCCAAGAGCAGAAGAGCAGTCTTACCATGAAGTTGTCTCCCACTCAGTCAGAGGGTGAATATCCACCCCAGTGAATCCCCACAATCTCTAGGGGTATAAGAAAAAATGCATTGGCTAAATGAAAGCTCATTCACAGATTAGGACTGAGGGAGGTAGATTTTATAAGGGTTTGATATATCACACTGGTATTTCATGAAAGGGGAGGTCCATTTGAGATATGCAGATTATTCCATGTAGTAAATGATGGCATCATTTCCCTTGCTTCCATCCTGACAGAAACCATTAGCTGTAGTGGATTAGCTGCTGTCTGAGTGGAAGTTGTTCTGACAAAGATGATCATGTAAGGAGTGAGCTGTAGTTTTATATTAGGAGAGAGATCAGAAAACTAATGCATCAGAGGATTTGAAGAGAAAGAGCAAAACACTCCCAGAAGCCTTGCTTTTATGGCCTGTCAGAAGCAGCTTTCTTCGTGTGGCCAGAAAGAACATAAATGATAATAAAACATGGAGTGAGGAGTTGTACTTAATCTGAATAAATGCTGTACATAAAGTCTTTATCAGTCTTTTCTGCTCCTAGTATTACAGGCATATATTTTGAGGCATTCAGTTCATTTCCCCCTCCCTCTTGCTTCTAGGCAGGGGATGCAAAAATTCAGATTTCTTGATATTTTCAGGATCATAAATAGAGAGTGAAGAATGACCCTAGTTCAGACATGACATTTCCTTTCTTCCCCACCCCCTCCATCAGCTGTACTGCATTACTAAGCACAATTCACTGTTTAATGGTGATCGAGTTTACAAGCACTGCCATCACAAAGATGGGAAATGAAAATGTTTCTTGCCAAAATTTTTGAAGAAGTAGCAGGTGAGATGTAGAAATCAGAATTAGGCCCGTGGAGCTTTTAGTCAGTGTATGGTGTGTTCTCCAGCACAAGTCTGCATAACAGAATGAAGGGAAGGATTTTCCTTATTAATTCATGTGACAAGGAAGTGAAACAAACCACACAGCTTGTACTACAAAGTTTTTATTGCTTCATAGATTTTATTGAGATAGAAATTAACCAGTTTCCTCTGTGTTTTAAACAAAATCAGTTTGTGTTTATTGACACAGGGGAAGCTCATCTGTGTTTGAGAATAGATCTGTTTTCTGTTAGAAAAGGCTTCAGAGAGTTTTTTAAGGGTATAATGTATTAACTTGACACACCATGCTTAAGAATCTGTGGTTTGGGATTTTTAATTTAACAACAGTTTTTTCTACCTGATTGGTTTCATGGTAAGCAGCAAAGTATTGTGAAAGAGGTACTGAATTATAAAAAAACCCCTCTGAGCTGCAACAGATATGCTAAAGTCAAAAAATATTTATCTGCATTTCCAATTTTTTTCAGCACTGCATCCACATTACGTCTGCTGTGATGTTTATTGACGCATTTGAACTATGTTTTCCTGCTCATTTTGGGAGAGCTGTTTAGTCATGGGCATCTTATGTTGTGGCAAGCATATCCAGGATTGTCATTCATTTAAACGGTATTATTCTTTAAGACTTTTAAGCTGCCCTAATACATGCAGAACTTACACAGCTTTATTTGGGTGCTTCAATACAGACGTGTCCACATTTGAAATGGAAGCTTAATGATCTGTGACTATCTGAAAAATGAAAACATATAGGCAGAGCCCTTGAAACGTCACCCATCTTTTTTTCTGTTATTTTTACAATAATGATTGTACAAGATGAGATTTGCATCTCTGAGCCATGAGTTAAATACTTCCAAATCTCCTTGAAATCAATCTTGTGTGTTCATGCATGCAGATTGAAAACCATGACTTTGAGATTTACGTTCTGTGAATAAAATTTACGTTCCCTGAAAAGCAAAGAAGGCTGTCATTTCATGCTTCCTAACCTTCATTGTCTATTTTACTTCAGCAGAAGCCCCATGCGCCTGCGCACAGTCTTGAGGAACAGCTTTCTGCTCTGTCGATCTTTGTTTTATAAAAGCCTTGTTTTCTTTATTGCATTTACCTATTACATCTGTAAAATTTATTTAAGCTGTGACAAATTTCTCTTTTGGGCCTGGAGTCTGAAGGAACAACAACCATCAGGCTGTTGGTAAAAGATTTGTTGGCTGTGATTGTTCATTAAATGGTGAGGGTCTGTGGGTGGGTCTCGCTGTCTAAAGCTGCTCTGAGTAGGTGGGTTATGGGCTGTACTTAGTGAATATACGTCATCAGGGAGATAAATGTGCTTCGGCAGCCTTTTGTTTTGTTCAGCTAAAATGAGTGTTGATTTTGCAAAGCTCAGCAAAATCACTGTCATTTTTCTAAATTAGATATCATTCAGAATACCCATGAAAAACAGCATTTAGGTTAAATATAGCAGCATTACTTGTTGGCTTTGTAAGTTGACAAGAATAGCATTGCATTTATTTCTCTTTAAAAAAAATGCTCATGCTGAGCACAGTGCCTGGGAGTGAAAGCTAATTGACAGTACTGTAAACAGGATTCCTTGCGGACTACAAGTCCTGTACAGTCGCAGGTGCTGCAGTGCTTACTTTTTTTTTTTGCGCTGCTTGGCTGGTCTTTTTCCGGCACATTTTATGTCCCTGTAGACACATGAAAATTAATGTTGGTACTTTTTAAAAGAAAAGAAATAAAAGAACATTTGTAAAGATAAAAAGTTACTAATACTGTGACTTTGATCCACAGTGTCTACATAAATAGAAAGGCCCACTGTATTTTTACTTTTTATTATGCTATTCCAGCACCACCAGTACTTACTGCTCTGTTTATTCAGATGTCCACCAAAATAGCTGTGAAACTTCATCTTCACCACAATCTAAAAACAAGCTATTTGATGGACTCTGAGTTATGAGTTCTTCTCATTCTTCAGGGTGTAAATATGCTTTCAGCCGAAAGGCAGGGAGGGAGGGGAATCCTTCATTTGAAACAAGCTTTTAGTCTGCACTTGATCTCCTCTGGTTTTGTATGAAAAGCCACAATGGACTGAATGACAGCTGAAAAGGCAAGCTGCTGTGTCAGAGGATTTAGCAGAAGGAAACTGCTGTTCTTTCAGCGAGCACCTTTGCAGAAAGCTCTCTGGGTCTTATACCAGTTCAGTGCACTTGTGAATTTGGAGCACTAAAAATATGTGGTTGAAACTGTTTAAGTGAAAATATGTCTTACTGCCTTAGTACTGGTATTCAGGTTTAAGAAAGAAAGTCTTCACTTATGGCTACCAATTCCTTGTAATTTAAAATGAGATGATTCTTTCCTAAAAGCTGAAGTTACAGTGGCAGAATCATCTAAGGCTACAGCTAAGTTAATTTAAAAAAACCCACCACCACCCCCCCAAAAAAAACCAAACCAAAACAGAAAAAGCCAAAAAGACAAGGAAGACATTGCCAACTGCAATCTAGTCATGTTATACAGTTGTTGAAATCCTTACACAAAAAAGGTTTTTGTGTATGCAGCGACAGCAGCTGTTGGTGATATTAAGATTTATGCACACAGCTGAAATCATACAGAGTTGTTTAAAATTAATTGTAATAATGAAGGGCAAATGCTTTCAAAGACAAGTCAGTGTTCTTCCATGTCACACATGTAGAAGTCCCACTTAAATGATCTTCAGACCTCAGAACAACACTAGGAAAAAGTAATGACATCATGATTAGTTCTGAAAGTGTTTTTCCATTTTGAGCACTATGTAATATTGATCTTGAAATACTATAGGGTGACTAAAGAAGAAAATATCCATTTGTCCACAGTTAACATAGCACTACTCTACTAGGGATATTTTTAATCAAATCTCTTAGGGTCACTGGTTTTCTAATACACAAGCTATATTTTGGTACAGGACAACATTCATCTGTGTGACTGAAAGGTTATCTTTCTCACTGTGCATAAAATTATCTTCCAAAATCTTTCTTGTTATGTAGAGATGACAATTCTGTCTGTTTCAGTGTTACAACTTTCTTTCACATAAGTGAGTCTAAGGACTGATCTTTGTTGCCTATGATCATTAGCAATTAGCAATGTCTTGCTTTCAAGAGAAAAGCTTTGGGGCCATTGTTGTACAGCTCAGAGTCAATAAAATCTGAGCTGCTCATAATAGCCTTTCTTTCTCATTGAAGCCTTGGACTTGCTCTAACTTCATCAGAGCAGAGGAAGAAAAGAATAATGTGAACAATAGGAGCCCTGGAGTTTGACTTAGGCCTGATGTGAGGAGGCTGTAAAAGCTGTCAGGGAGCTTGATTGATTGGCTCTTGGGTTGCAGTCCTCAGTGCAAAGCAATAATGTTCCTGCCTCTTGTGAGAGGGTTGGATGTGTCACCTGGGGTCAGAGCTTATCAGCCTTAGGGGCCAACATTTCAGATGGGGCCAAAGTGCAGTCAATAATTTATACAGAAATTTGTGTGTAGATTCTGGAGTAAAGCAAGTTTTATTTTGAAGCCGTTTGTCTGACCAAAGAAATAATTAAGTCATGTCTGAACATCCAGTCCTATTTTTTTTTCCCTCAGTGCCAGGGGAAAACAGCCTCCCAGTATAGAAATATGTGTTTCTGTCATTATGCTGGTTGTGCTTTTGATGAGGGAGAGCATGCCTATGATAATCCTTTAAGGCATCTTCCATTGCCAAAAGAAACATAAGAGATAAGAGATTTTTAGCTGATTATGTTAGGCTTCCTAGCATCCTGAGTTTTTGTCTACATTTTATACAACACTGGGCTGTCTTCAGTGTCTAAATAGTTTTGTTTCTAAACCCATGAGGGTCAAAGGTTGATCAGCTCCAGTGCATGAAAAAGCCAAGAGAAGCTGTAGTAGAGGCATAGATCACAGCAGGCCTGGGTAAACTAGCCAGGCTGCTATTAGTAAGTGGAGAAATTGGGACAGCATGCACAAAGGAGATTTACAGGAAAATTATTCAACCACTTGCTGGCAAGAGAAGAAAAGTCTCACAGAAAGTATATGCATCTCTAGTGAGTACTTACTTTGCTGGTTAGCTTGCCTTTGCATTGCATCAGTATTGTCAAACACCTCGTGTAAGCCAGCTGGTTAACTAGATGTTTTGCTAGCTTACCCACTTGGAAGATAATTTAAAATATAGAAAAGAAAATCATGCTGAACTTCTCTGCAGAATTTTGACACCATTGAAGTAGGTTAGCTGACAAGTAGCTCACTTTTGTTCTGTCCCAGCAAAATGACTACTTTGCTTCAGTAGATGCTAACAAAAGCCCTTTTACCTTACTTCTGCTCAAGGAGAACACTATTAGTCACAGTTCATTAGGCTTGTTTACAAAACTGACCTGGTATCTTAAGTGTGTAACTGAAACACTTTTGACTGCTAGAGGCATCTTTTCCACCACAAAATGGCAAGAATTTTATAATGGGAAGGATAGCACTGCCTACTATTTTTCAAAGAAAGTAACTAGTTTGTGGTATAAGAACTGCAAAAATTATGTAGTATATAGCTTTGGCAATGCATAATATTTGTTTCAAATCTGGAAGGTAAAGTTTCAAGCATGGTTTGGTTTATAATCTGTTAGCTATAGTAACAAAAGACCTTAAAATTAGGTTATACCAAATCCTAAACTGAAGCAATTATGTAGGAAGAAGAGCCTCAGATTTGTGAGGTTCTTGATCTGCCTTTTTTAGACAGAGGAAAAATGAGAGTGCTGGGCTTAGCCACACCAAACTGATTCCTTTTTGGTCCATGAGTGGGAAAGAGTTAGAAGAAGGAGAATTCATCATTCACACTTGCAATTTTCATAGGACTCCTATGTACACCCAGTGCTTGACTATACACCCCTTTCATCTTTATGTGTTTTGCCATGAGGTTTCTTGGTGGCATAGTACTGTATTAAGGTCTTAACGGAGCTTATATCCTCAAACATAAAGGATTTGTCCCTGTAAGTCCCACAAGCTAAATGAAAGAAGAGTTATTTGTCTCCTGTTAGCTATTGAAAGAAAACCTAAGGGAGTTCTGCAGAAGAAATCCCAAATGTTTTTATTTCCCTCACGTTTGTCTTGGATGTGTCTGTCTTAGGTGTTTACTTACCCTTTTCCCAGGCTGAAGACAATGAAGTCTTCATTAAATCTGTGAAGCTTAATGCCGAGAGAGAGAGAGAGAGAAATATGTAAAATGCAGTTCAGTAGATTTAAATATTTTTAGCCACTGCTTTAAATTGCTATTTTAAATTCTAGTGAGTGGAATAATAGAGAAGTTATCATGTCTACTAACTGCAGTTGGCCTTTGTAAAGAATGTCTTGTTAGGAGGCTTTATGATTTACTGTGGCCCACAGCTGGCTGCCAGCAGAGCTACGGGAGTATGTTCTCTCTTGGGCCTGGAAGCTAGAGATGAAAAGGATCCAAAGCTGGCACAAAAGCAAATAAATGCTTTGACTTTAAATAAAGCATCATAATTTATAAGGGGCTCTGCTTCTCAGTCCCAATGAGGTACATGGATCAGCAGCAGCTCTTTGAGGTTAAGCAGAATTGTCTGGCTGGCTCGACTGCAATTCTGGTATCTGCAGTCTACAGATTTGGAAGAATTTTCATGGTTTGGGATTGGAATTGTTTCTTTATTCATGCTGTTTCTTTTCCATAAATTGTCTCTTTTCAGTCTTCCCTTACTTTATGTTTCATTAGCTACTCTACTGTTCGATAAATAATTGCACCAGTGTTTGCACCTGGCAGCACTTTATCATGATGTACAGAGCTGGGAAACTAATCACCAAAGGCACCTGAATGTTTATAGGTGCATTTTGTCATCTGTTACTTGCTTGGGTTTTATTCATCAAGTTCCTACAGTAGCAGAGTGCAGAGCTGGGAGATAAACTTCTATTGAGATGCCCTAATACTTGCCTTAGGAAGAAAAAAAAATGTCTGACCTCCTTAAGAGATTTTGGAGGTTTTGTCAGATGTTGTTTTTTTCTTAGATACACACACAGACATGCATACATGCATAAGTTTATACTAGCTTCCCCATTTCTGCAGCTGTTTCTCAACAGTCTGCTGATGAAAACAGTATTTCTGTGGTCTGGTGTCTGAGAAGAAGAATAGAAATGAAGCAGATAATTCTTAAAAGGAACTCCTGCATGCGTGTCTGGGTGAGAAAAAATTGTTTTGGTTTCCCCTTTTTTTGTCCCTACTTCTTGTATTGAAACAACAGCTCTTTCCCCCATGCTCCAGACTTGTTTTGCTTTGCTATTTACTTGCTTTTAAGGGAGAAAGAGTTTGGGAGAGAAGTAGATAGCTGAAGAGTTCCTATAATTAATATAAAGTGCAGGAAGCAAGTGTGACAGATTAGATGAAAAGCCTTGTGTTCTGTTGCTTATCTCAAGTGACATATGGTCCTGGAGTACAAGCAAAGGCAGTGGATTGTGGGGATTCTTTTTCTTTTGCTCTACAAGTAGTCAGAAGAGTGTCCATGTGTTCAGCAGGCCAGCAACATAGGAGCTGAAATAACACTCCTTGAGAAATGAGTGGTAAACTCAGGGGATTACAAAACAACATTTCCTTCTTCTGAACTTGAGACCATGACACTTTTCAGTGTCAGTCTATGTGAATCACAGTTATGATTACTGAAGTAAAAAGAAAAAAAAATCTGCTAGAAACAGAATACTTTATTTCTGAAACAGATATGGTTTTTTTTCAGAACACACAGATGTTAAATTATTTTCAACTTGCATTTTTAGTATCAGCTGAAATAAAGTAAGACTGCAGTTTTATTCTTGAGCTTCAGTGAAACAGTGAAGTTGTTCAGTTACTCTGGCCAAAGACAAGGTAAGGGCTGCAAGAAAACCTAACTTTTCAGTTGTACTCCAGAGGTCAGAAGCCTATGAGTAGCTTATAATAACATTAATTGCACATTTTCCTGTAAACACTGCAGTCATGTGGTCTGACATTCAAGAGGTGTAACAGCAGTTTATCCAAAAGTTTTCCTAGTCCTGCCAAATTCTAATAATTTTGATATAAATCTGGCAGGAAAAATTATGTGGGTTGTTGTGTCTTCATAGTTTTCAAAATCACCACTCTAAGTAGCTCATATTTTAGTACAACTATTTAGTTGTGGATAAATCAACAAGCCATTTGGGATCCAAACTGATGTAATTTCTGGGGTATTACCTAGTTTTCATTGAGTCTTTTATGGTCTTTTAATGAGTGTGAAATTTAGCCTTGTATTTGATTAGAACCATTCATATTTCTTTAGGCTCTATGTTTACATTTAGATCTTGGTCACTGGTTATTTGTTAGGCAGACGAGCTTTGGAAGAAATATATGCACTGAAAAAAATATATATAATGGTTATCATTATAGCTAATAAGGGACATGAGCTCTTTGATTAGAGCCTGTCTTCAGAACCAACCTGCCCCCAGCATTTCAGTCATAGCTTTGTCCAGGGAAGCTGTCATTTCAGCTAACCTCAGCTACATGTCATCCTAAATGCTGGGATTTTTTTTATACTGAAGTTGGAAAATGATAATATTGCTAGGGAGGCAGGAAAAAGAAATTAAGCCAGAGCTTCTTTTCACTGACCATTCAACTGAATATTGACCAGCTGTGTTCATGAGAAAGAAATAGATGGTGGTGAATAAGCTAGAGTCTAGTTTTCCTAGAAGTTCAATGATTTTCCCAAATCAATACAGCCCATCAGACTTCAGAGCAAAGGATGCGGGAGACATGACAGTGATGGAAGTAGCTTGTGTTCTTTTGTGTATTAAGGACATAGCCTCATGGGGAAACAAGATTTCTTCAGTTACTGCAGTGTTTATTCTTTTATATGCACTGGGATAAACTTCTAGATTAAGAAAATCTATTACAGTAATTATTAGGTAGGATTAAAAATTTGTCTGCTTGATGGCCCAGCTCTACGTTTCCAAGAGCTACTCCTCACTGTATAATTGCTACTTCTTTTTTGAATGCAAATGGGAGTATGTAATGCAAGTACACTGAATAGGTTCTATAAAACAGCTATTTTTAAACTAAGGTGGTAGTTCCTATTTTCAACATTATCTTTATTTTACCAATGACTTCATAACGAAAAGAAAAGAAAGGGTATGACATTGGAATAAAGTATCCATGAAATTTAAGTTGTCATTACTCAGAACTTACTGGAAATCATGCAGATATGATCTTACTTAGTTAGGCTGCTGCAGAAGCTACTGTAGTTTGTAGCACAGCTTTAGCCACCAGCAGAGGAACATGAACTAAAATAGCAGGGTTTGGCCTCTCAGGACCTATAACCTTTAAACTTGCTATGCTTTCATAAAGTACAGGACACAGAATTAACGCTACAGCTAAGTGCCTCGGTGGTTTACGACTACACCAGCAGTATTTCATTATGCTTGTTTTTCTTGATGCTATCCAATCTTCTCATCTTCACTGCTGTACACTATTTGTTCAGATAAAGTCCAGTGCCCAGGATGACTAACTGCAGATCTGTGCTCCAGATGGTCTGATTACAGGATGTGGTTGAAGTGACTTTTCAAACATTCTCTGCTGCAATAGAGCTCTTGGGAAAAAAAAAAAAAAAAAAAAAAAAAACCCCAAACTGCCACCAACAAAAAAAAAAAAAAAAAGCCACTCCACCCATCTTGCCTTTTCAGGCCCCCTGCCACCCTTTCCTTTCTCAGGCTGGCTGATGTTGATGCCTGGTACATGTGCATCTGCTGTAGATGTAGTTAAGTTCTTGTGCCATGCTAGACAGAGAGTGTGATTAAAATAGTAAATAAACTGTACGTCTCCCAGATCAGCATTCAGTGTATAAGATGTGGCTTCCTATGTAGAGTGTTTACTATTAATTTTAGATTACTTTCTAGATGGAAGCAGTCAGGGAGAAATAAGCCATTTGCACTGCAAGTCTAATATAAAAATTGTTCTGAGTTTTTTATGCCCAGATGAATTGCAGGTGTATATGTGGATGTGGGATTGATGATGATGTGGTGGATATGGTGGTTGTGAGGCAAATGAGTTGTGCTGCTTTTACTAAACAAGTGGCAACAAAAAACTTGAGATAATGCTAAGGATAGAGATTTTCATCTTGCAGCTTTTTGCATTTCATGTATTTTAGATATTGTTAGAAAGTAATGTCAAATAGATACATGTGGGACCAAAAAAATTGCAGTGTCAGATGTGAAATAAAGCATGTTTAATTGATGGTGGGGGTGTACTCACTGATGACAGATATACCATGGTTTGGCTATCCCAAGCATGTCTATAATATTTGTACTTGGCATGGCAGGGACAAAAGGCAAATCAAATTTGACTTGCAAACAAATTTGTGGATTCACTAATCATAAAGATACAAGGAATTGGTTATGCTGTAGTGATGCATCAAGTAATGATATGATGCTTCTCTATACCAAGGATTGCATCTCAACCTTGAAGAACTACTATGCCACAGAGATTTTTGCCACAAGAATTTATCATATTAACCTTTTAAAGAAGTAATCTTGCTTTAAAAATTCTGCAAACTGTAGTACACTTTAGAGATCTTCCTCTGGCATCAGCAAAAGTTGTATTAAAATTATCCTCAGGACAGTAAAGGTAGCAGGCAGAACTGTTAATTTTGGAATTTTGACCACAGAGGAATCCACTTATGTTTAAGCATGACTCATGTGCCTTTTAAAATGTACATGACTTTCTAAACATACATACATGACTTTTGATGACTGAGAAGTAGACAAATTGGTCCTAGTTTTGAAAGATCATTTAAATATCCTTCAACAAATCAGTTGCAGAAGTGTTCAGAAAGACTTTGTGCAGATCTGGTTTCTACAGAATTTTACAGATACTTTCTGCCACTCTCTACTAAGAGCAGAGGGAGCAGCTCCTTTTACAAAATTGAAGGCTTACCCACTCAGATAACTTGTCTGCTGAGTCCTCTGGTAAAATGATCAGTTTGCACTGAACCAGGATTTTGTAGTTTTTGTTGTGATCTGAACACAAAAGAAGCCTATGCTGTAAAAATTAAGTCAGTGTTTCCAATCTGATTAATTGAGTAGTGTCTACTTGTATTGGAATTTGAACATATTTGTTTTCTAAAGCCAGTATTTTTAAAAGCTGGGTCCTGCATTTAAGGTAGTGATGTGATAGTTTGATTCCTCACCACATGATCTCATTTTCAAAGTTTTGAATACAAACATAGAAATTCTTGGCTTATGTTCATTGCAGAAAACAGAGTGGAGATAACAAAGATATTAGTATCTGTTATAGATGAGATACTTCAGGGTTTTTTTGTCTTTAAATAAAGGAACATCTGCAAGAGTGTAGATGTGTCTGCTAAATGTGCAGTCCCAGAGTAGTCCATATGAACAATACCCTTCCTTGGTACTGAAAATACCTTTGATTGTGATGTTTTTATGTCAAAATAGCACATCTGCGTTTCTTAGCAACAAGTTTAATTATTTTATTGCCAATTTACAATGACATATTTAATTCTCTGAGATATAGGTAATAGTAAATAGCAAATTTTGATCCTGGTCTTTGTTATATAGTCACTGAAAAGGAGGAAGAAGGGGCAGGGGAAGAAGAGATACATCAGACAGAACAGAATTATTTTATATTGACAGAACTCATAAAAAGTGAGGTTTTTTCTGTAGGTCTCTGAAATTATTTTTACATACCACTTTTGTGACGTGACCTTTAATTCCGTAATAAAATTCAAGTACAAATTGTCACAGTTGTTTTGTACAGTTACCTATCAGTAGTTAAATGGTTTTGTGGTCATATAAGCCTGCATGAGTTTTTCCTGCCTGAAAATTTCGCCATTAACATTGTGGTTATGATTATGATGAGTAAAGGAAAAGAGCACATAATAGTACACATACTGTGAAGGAAAACAGCAAAATACAGAATCTTCTCTTGTTCCTAAAAAGCTGACAACATTTAGTGTTAAAGAAGCAACTTCTATTGACAGTGGTGGGCATCAAATGACATCCTGGGCATACCATTGTCATACTTTAATGCTTTTGGTTATGCTCCTGCATTGGCTAATAATGGATTTTATACGAACAAAACTACTGTAGGTGAACTGTAAAACTTCTGGGTAACATGACCCCATTTTCTTACGTTATAACACCATTTTGTAATTCCCACACATAAAACATTCTCTTCTTACTGTGTCTACTCTTTAATGATAAAGAGTAGCATGGTTAGTAACTTCAGAACTTTTAATTTTCATATTCTTGTTTGCGTTAATGTAGGACGTATGACACTGAATACTGCAGAAAGTATTGCTAATTTCAGATACACTGTAGCTCTGAATAGCTGCATAGTTTGAAAATGGAATGATCAACCAAATTAAAGACATTTATATCCATGTTTTGGGGAGATAAGTTTTTCACATCCAATTCTTGTGAACAGTGCTCTGGTAATTGGTTAAACTCTTTTAAGATGACACCCTTAGTTGCTTGAAGAAGCATTTGTGTGTAGTATATATTCACTGTTGTTCGATCCAACCTCACAAGAACAGAATTAGATACTTGGCCAAGTTTCCTCCTAAATTAGAATCTCAGAGAGTCCAGGTACATTTCATTACAAGCACCTGAATTTTCTCCCATTCTTCAGTAATGAGTATTTTAAAAAGTTTAGCCTCTTGGGCTTTTTTTAAGATGAAAATGCATCTCTGTGTTCAGATAGCATGAAACCTGTGGGTTCTTCAGAACTGTCTTTGCGTTTTCTCTCTCGTTCAGGCAATGTTAAATAAATTACTACTACATGATATATAGTTTAATGTAATAGGGAGTCTCATTACAGGGACTTCTTATGGTTTGACACAGCCCCCAAGAGGTTTGATCCTGTGTGTGGTGTGTTCCTTACCAAGATGGAGAGGGTACACATGCACAGAGAGGAGCTGGAGCAACCCAGAGAAGAGTTAGTGCATCCCCTGAGTGCATGGCCAGTGTACTCTGAGGTGCTACTGGGAGGTGAGCTGGACACTACTCCAGCACTGCCTCTGGGACAGAGCAGGCTCAGCAGAGTTCTTGGTGGGAGCTTGGACACTGTGCCAGGACAAACAGTATCCTGATTTAGAAGAATAATCCTTTCTCTTCAGCACTGCATCAAGTACATTGTGTGGATTACCAGCTCAGTCATCTCCACTATCGTTTTCTGGTGCTTTGGCCTAATAAGCTTCCACCAGTTGCACCTTTCCTTAGATCAGTCCTACCTCCCGTGTTACTTATATTCTTCTCACCCATTGCTGTGATAATCTTAGAAGAATAAATGAGTTACCTTCCCTGCCAGTTCTGTGGAATGTTACCTGTGGCTGAGCAATGTGCTGTCCATTAGGGGAAGGAAATCTATTCCTTGCCACAGCTACTGTAACACAGTGTGGAGATTAATATTCCCTCCTACTTGTAAGGGACCTTTGGTAAGCCTAACAAATGTAATGAGATGTAGCAGACTTTAAGAGAGGAACTTAGTTGTGTTTGCTTTTGAAATACTGACTTTCTTACACTGGAAGGTCATTTAAATGTCTTCTTAGAATTACTGAACTTTGTATTGATTTCAGGAGATTTTGTTATTTTCACTGTTCTATGCCTTCTACCTTGCCCTCTTTTCTGTCAATAGGTAACAAATTATCCCTAGTTCTGGTGTATAAATAAATGAATAAAGTGCATGTGGACATAGGCAAGATTATGAATATCAAGGAAGATGGAGACGTAGGTCAGAATAAACCTTCATTAACACCCCCCCCAAAAAAAATCCCAAAACAAACAAACAAACAAAACCAAACCAAAACAAAAACCAAAACAAAAACCAAAAAACCAAAAAAAAAACTCAAAAAAAAGCAAAAAAAACCCCACCAAAACCACAAAAAACAAAACAAAACAAAAAACAAAACAAACAAACAATGAAAAAAGGCCCAAACTCAAATAATCCCCACAACAATAACAATTACTTTTTTTAAAAAAGGATAAAGGTGAATTAACTAGCTGGGAAAGAATAAATGACAAAGATAGTTCTTCAGAAATACACTGTGGGATGTCAGAGAGGTCCCTTTGCTTGATACTTTTAGGAGACTGGACAAACACTGGTAGGTTGGGTGGAGCAATCAACTATGCTGCTTGCAGATAGAGGGGCTGCATGCTCTAATACAATTTACCAGTGGAAAATACTCATGATTTTCACTTGGAACCTTACAAAGTCACAGATTGCAAGCTCTTATCATGGAAGAAAGGCATCAGGGCTGCCAGAGAAACACCTTTGCTATCTCTTTTCTCTAGGGTGTGAATGCTAAGTGGGAACATAGCTTGGAGTTCCTCATTATAAGAAACCTCATTTCCATCAACAGATATTTCCTCTTGGATGTGCTGGGTTGTCCTCCTCTTCCTCCTCCTCCTCCTCCTCCCTATACCCCAACATCCCCTGGCTGTCTCCGTGCCTAAGCAAGGGGCAGCGTAAAAGCAGCCTTGCTGTCTTTGCAGGCTGCCTAGTTTGCATAGGTCATAAAAATACAGCATGGTATTTTAACCCTGATCACACAATCACTTAGATTGGGAAGCACATCTGAGATCATCAAGTCCAAACTGTGACCCAACACCACCCTGTCAAGTAGACCATGGGACTAAGTACCACATCAAGTCTCTCCTTAAACATCTTTACCATGTCCTTAAAAACATCTTCCATGGTCCTTACCTAGAAGGTTTTTACCTTCTAGGTAATTTTTTTCTTTCTACTGAAAACCTGACTCTGACACTGGCTGAAAGTGCAGTTTGTCTTTCATTCTTCAGACCAGTTCACCCCAGTGTACAAAATTCCAGTTGCCTAATTGCAATGAAAAACCATATGGGGGTTAAATTTTAAATCTGTTACAGAGAATTTTCAAGGAAATGTCTTCTTCCCTGGCGCCTCTGCTAACAACGTTTAAAATACTTCCCTGCTGTTAAAAGACCCCTGAGGAAATAAGCTGCTGCTTGCATGTTAACTTCACCTCAGTGCAGCAGAGAGGGATGGTTTTAGTGCAAAATTAGAAATTGCTCTGGTCAGATAAAGCAAAAAGATGGGCTGGAAACATTCTGGCACAATGCCATAATCATATCTGTTACAGAGATGCTGCAGATAGAATAAGGGAAGTGTAGAGGAAAAACAAGTCTGTCAGCTGTGAGTTGGTGTCTTCACGCCTTTCATAAATTGGGAACATTTTGTATTGCGCCTTTCTGTGTTAGATAAAACGTATTTCTTATTTCAGTGTGTGTTCTAATGAGAAGAGATGCCTGGTTCAGTAATGTTACCTTCTGTTTATCTGTGGCAGTTAATGAATTAAAGGGGTCATTATGCTGGTTAGTCCAAAAACATGATGATAAATTATGTGAGGAAGCATTTGAGGGCAACCTGAAAACATTTGAATGACATCCCCCATGTTTATTTTCTTGTTACTTACAATAACCTTATCATTCACAAATTTTACAGGGATAATTCAAATAAAACAAAATTAGAATTCTGCTTTAGGCAGGCAAATTTGCATTTAATAAAAGTCATAAGTGGAAAAGCAATTAAATTACTGTAGGTTTTTTGAAGGGTCCCTTTTCCTATATAAATACATATTGCAATTACTCCTATCTTCACTGCTGTATGAAGTTTCATGTCTAGTCCCTCACTTTCCACAGAAACAAAAGCAAGGCAAATAATACATTTTTCCAGCAATATCTGCTGCACAAAACTTGCAGTGCATACATGTGTATGTTTGTGTGTTTGGTTATGAGTAATTTCAAGTAAATAGAAGCATCATTATCATATTGTTCAAAGCAAAGCAGATTATTCTTCTCAGTCACCTTCTTATTTAAGCACTGTAACTGGTGCTTAGTTTATCCTGGCTGGCTGCCAAGTGAAAGCAATTATGTGCAATAATAGCAAAATTAAGAGGTGAGTGTTGCTGTTTTACAGCAGGACATGGCAAAACCTATTTCCTTCTGTCAGCTGTATCTTGATTACACACATGCAGTCACACAGGCAAGCTGTCTTACACACACACACACACATGCATGCACACATTCTTGTTCTTTGTTGTTTGCTGTCTTTCCTGTGGCTTTTAACTTAAGGTCACTGAAACCAGAAAAGAGGAAGAATAAACACCAGAGTGTTTGAAAGCAAATGAGAGTAAACGTCTCACTTTGTGGGGGAAGGACAGAAAAAAAAAAAGAAGAAAAAAATAAGAGGAAAACAAAAAGATTGTTCTAACTGTGATAATACTTTTATTTTTCTCTCACTGACAGGTGTCCTGGTGGTAAACGTTACATGGAGGAACAAGACTTACGTTGGAACACTGTTGGACTGTACAAAGCATGACTGGGCCCCTCCTAGGTAGGCAAACATTCTGTTTTTTCTTTGCTGTATTTTAACCCCTAATCTCAGGCAAGAGACTGTACAGAGATTAATAAAGCACAACTGGTTATAATTGAAAACATGCACCAGGGACACAAGCAGTTCTCTCTTCCAGGGTGAAACATGGTGGGGAAGCTCTTCTTAATTTTACTTTTGTATTTTTGAGAGGGAAGGGAAAATACATGGGAGTTAGTCAGAGAGTAGTTAATTTTAAAATGCATTTCTGTGAATTAGCAAAATGTTTTGCTCCATTGTCCTAACTAGGTGGAAATGTCCTTACCATTTTTGTCCTTTTTTAATGACTTTGCCTTTGACACTGAAACATTCTCGTTGGTTAGAAGGACATATTTCCTTTAACATGTGTGAAGGTTCTCTTACAGGACGTGGGTTTTTGTTGTTTTAATCCATGGCTCCTGGTGATGAAATCTATTGTTTGTACAGGTTTTGTGAATCACCAACAAGTGACCTGGAAATGCGCGGAGGACGGGGCAGGGGAAAGCGGGCAAGGTCCGCTGCAGCTGCGGCTGTACCTGGGAATGATGCAAGTTTTGCAGAGTCCAGAGGACTTCAGAATAAAAACCGAGGCGGTGCCAATGGGAAGGGGAGGAGGGGCAGCCTTAACTCGAGTGGGCGTAGAACACCCCCAAACTGCGCCATGGATGAAGTCAAAGCCAGCCCCTCGTCCACAAACAAGAGGAAAACTAAGCCTTCTATGGAGCTGGATTTGAATTCCAGTTCAGAGGACAATAAGTCTGGAAAACGCATTCGTACTAACTCTAGAAGCACTCCCACCACGCCTCAGGGGAAACCTGAGACTGCTTTTTTGGACCAAGGCTGCTCTTCCCCAGTGCTGATTGACTGTCCTCACCCCAACTGCAACAAGAAGTACAAGCACATTAATGGATTACGTTACCATCAGGCTCATGCACACTTAGACCCAGAAAACAAACTGGAGTTTGAGCCTGACAGTGAAGACAAAATTTCAGATTGCGAGGAAGCACTGAGTAATGTGGCACTTGAATGCAGTGAGCAAAGCACAAATTTGCCAGGCTTTGATCCACTAAAAGCACCGACATCTCCTTCCTCCACTGCTACCCCAGGGACCCCCAAGGGAAAGAGGGAATTGACTAGCAATGGCCCTGGTTCAGTTGTCAGTTCCAAAACCAGCAAGAGTTCTGGCAAAAAGAAGGGCTTGAACAGTGAATTGAACAGCCTTCCAGTAATTTCTAACATGGCAGCCACACTGGATAATTGCTCAGTAGCAGATGGCAATTTGCAAACCGAAATGCCAAAATTGGAGGCTGAAGGGTTAATTGACAAGAAGAGTTTGGGTGATAAAGGCAAGAAATCGAATAATTGCAAAGTGGATAAAAACCTTTCCAAGCTGAAAACAGCCAGGCCCATTGCCCCAGCACCAGCACCAACTCCTCCCCAGTTAATAGCTATACCTACTACAGCCTTTACAACCACGACTACAGGGACAATACCGGGACTGCCCTCTCTAACAACTACTATTGTTCAGGCTACACCAAAGAGCCCTCCACTGAAACCCATTCAACCAAAGCCCACAATTATGGGAGAGCCAAGCACTGTAAACCCAGCTCTCACATCACTCAAAGACAAAAAGAAAAAGGAGAAGCGAAAGCTGAAGGACAAAGAAAGCAAAGAGACGGGCAGTCCCAAGATGGATTCTAAGCTGGGGAAGCTGGAGGATTCAAAAGGGTCTGGAAAAGACTTATCTGGACATTTTTTAAAAGACCATCTCAACAAGAATGAAGTGCTAGCCAATGGACTGTCAGAGTCTCAAGAGAGCAGGATGGCAAGTATTAAGGCTGAAGCTGATAAAGTTTACACATTCACAGACAATGCGCCCAGCCCTTCCATAGGGAGTGCCTCCAGGATGGAATGCAGCACTTTGGTGAATGGACAATCTGCCATGGCCCCACTGCATGTGTTGACACAGAATGGCGCAGACAGCACGGCCGCTAAAACCAACAGCCCCGCTTACTCAGATATTTCTGATGCAGCTGATGATGGTGGCTCTGACAGCAGGTCAGAGGGCATGAGGTCAAAGGCCAGCTCTCCGTCAGATATTATTTCTAATAAAGATGGTGTTGTAAAAGGACATTCTTCAACCACAGCACAATCAGCTCAAGCAAAAGAGTCTCATTCTCCCTATTACCATGGCTACGATGCTTATTATTCCCCAAGTTACTTGCACTCTGGACAGGTCAGTGCCCCAGCAGCTGGGAACAGCAGTACCCCACAGGGGCTTAAGATTAAAAAAGAGGCTGAGGAAGAGGCTGAAAAGAAAGAGAAGGCAGAATCGTCAGATGCCAAGAAAAGCGAAAGCACTTCCTCTAATTTGCAGCCACAACATCAGTCAGTAATAACTCAAAGACACCCTGCACTTGCTCAGTCACTTTATTATGGACAGTATGCCTATGGGCTCTATATGGACCAAAAGTCCTTAATGGCCTCCAACCCTGCTTACAGGCAGCAGTATGAAAAATACTATGAGGACCAGAGACTAGCAGAACAGAAAATGGCACAAAGTGGGAGGGACTGTGAAAGGAAGAGTGACCCCCCCTCGAAGGAGATTGGGAAGGATGACAACAAGCAGAAGAATATTCCATCTGCCACTATTTCAAAGGCCCCTTCAACTCCGGAGTCCAGCAAAAATAATACTAAAATAGGATCATTAGTTCCTAACAAAGGTGAGGAGACAAGCAAATCACAGATCCTTTCTAATCACCAGCAGCAGCTTCAGTCTGACACTTTCAAAGCCAAACAAATGGAAAACCACCAGCTTATAAAGGAGGCTGTGGAGATGAAATCTGTTATGGACTCAATGAAGCAAACAGGAGTAGATCCAACCACAAGATTTAAACAGGTGAGATCACAGGAAATGGAGCAGGGGTGTCTTGGTTTATTTTTTAAGTCATGTGAGATTTTCTTTCTGATTCTGCTACATTCCTCCACTTCTGCAGCCAAACAAGCTCCACCATCCTTTTTTCATGCCAGATGGTATTGTAGTCTGTGAATAGACCAATAAACCTTCCAGTTGAGCTGTTTGAAAAGAACAAAAAAAAAAAAATTAAAAAGTCTAGTAAAGTGGTGACAGAGCACATGCTTAAGACCTGAACAGACTTATTTTAAATTATATGCATGAATAAAATAGAATTAGATTTCTCTTTTAGATGTAAATTCTAAGCAGTTTGCTTAGTCAGAAATGAGAAATTTCAAGCAAAATAATCAGCTTTCATTGTGAGAGGACTTAAAGTGGATTTGAAAACATGGTTTGAAGTGTTTCTTTTTTTTGTTAAATGACAGTTGCCATTTACTAAAGATGGGTGAGCTGGTTCTTTGAAGAGCTGGCTTAAAGCACAGCTCTTTATCTTAACCCAAGGTGACCTTTCTAAAGCAGTTAAGTTCCCCTTCTCTCCTTAACCAACCTCAAGCCCCTACAGACCTACACAATGGATGAAATCCTCTCTCCATTGAAGTCAGTGATAGTTTTGCCATTGACTACAGCAGAACCAGAATTTTATCCAGTGGCTTCATGCTGACCCTCGTAGATGTCACATTGCCTTCATTTGAGGCAATGTGACTGTCTCCGTGCTCTGAACTGGAGCCTCAATGCTTGATGCTTTCATGTTCTGGTATATGGTACATCCCAGACTTCACCCTTACAGGCTGTCTTTCAAGGTACAGTGGGATCAGGGGAGTGGGAGTAGAGAGCTCTAAAGGAAGGGGGATGGTACAGCCCTAAGTAGGAGAAGATGTCTGCTGATTCAAGTGAGTATTTGAACCAGACTGTCCAAGCGTTTAGTTGCGTGCTTATATTTCTGTGGCATGTGCCATAAATGTCTGTCAGTTGGAGAAAATGCTGACAATTAGCTCTTGCATATCCTGTATGAGACAAAGAAGTCTTCCTATTACTTATCCATACCGGTTTGGTGTGGTGTTGTAAAGAACTCTCCTCTCTAGTTCTGTAACATGTTTATAAACATGGGCTGTGTAATATATTATGTAAAAAATATTTACAGTACCCAGTACATGTTCTTGGAACCATATGATCCTGATCCAATAAATGCTTGCCATCTGTAACTTTATAGACTTAAAATAAGATTGTCAGCTGAAAAAGTCTGCTTTAATTTTTGACTTCCACAGAGTCCTGGATGTTTGTAATTCTGGAGGCAGTATTAGAATCTTGCCAGCTAGATCAGCTTTTCATGTGCATTGTTTCAGGTATTCTAAGTGCTCTGGCATATCATTAGCCAGCTCTAATTTTGTGGTACACAGATACTTTTTGCTGTCTAGTGGGAAAAATATCTCTGTGGGCTTTAATTAAAATGTTTTATGAATAACATGGTCTCAGAACTTCATTACGTTGCATATGTATTTCATGATTAAACTAGTTAAAGGCATGAAGAAGGATATAAGATGAAGCAATTGAATTAAATTTTGATAATAGACTCTTGCTCCTTCATGGGAATATTGGTTTGACTCTGAGCTCGAGGCACTCTGTGGCAAGCAAACCTCTCCTCTATGTAATGGGGATATGGCATTAAAACAGCTATTAAAAATACATTACCTGAAATGTGGGAAATATCAATAACAAACTTAGTTCTACGTCTAAGTTCAGAACAATTTTTTTCTCCTCTGTATTAGGATCCAGATTCACGAACATGGCATCATTATGTCTATCAGCCCAAATACCTTGATCAGCAAAAATCAGAAGAACTTGACCGTGAGAAAAAGTTAAAGGAAGACAGCCCTAGAAAAACACCTAACAAGGAAAGTTCCCTGCCTAACCTTCCTGTCTCATTAGCAAGCATTAAAGAGGAGCCTAAAGAGGTCAAGCGTTCTGATTCTCAATCAGTGGATGAGAGCAAGATAAAAAACGATGATCAAAAGACCCCTGTAAATTGGAAGGATTCTCGGGGTACTAGAGTAGCAGTTTCCTCACCAATGAGTCAGCATCAGTCATACATCCAGTACTTGCATGCTTATCCGTATCCGCAGATGTACGATCCCAACCATCCAGCCTATCGCGCAGTCTCTCCTGTCCTAATGCACAGCTATCCCGGTATGTATTCCAAAATCTGCCTTGTGTGCTAGTTAAGATTTGCATCCTCAGGTTCAGTGAAGCCTGCATTTTAACATTTTTGTTAGTAGCAAGGCTAAATTAGAAGCTTAATGGGTGATGTTGTGTTGCTTGTGCTTCCACTGGGGAAAGTTCTGTAGATGAAACTGATTTCATACAAGATGTTCCTTTTATGAACTCTCAAGTTTCTCAACACTTGACAGTCTGCTGTTGCTGTTAGACTGACAGATAGTTTATTGCCTATAAAAATATTCTAAGCACTTACTGTCAGAACCATTATAGTTACTATTCTTTTTACTTAAAGAGGACCCATAAATGCCTGAAATGGCTATCAACTCAACCCTCTTTATAACCTCCATTCATCAGGGTAAATTAGGCGATGAAATTGAAGAGCAGTGGTGCCATTTGATAGTCATGTGATCTACTTTTGATGTAATTCTCAGTTCTGACATTGTCTCCTCCTACTTGATATAATCAAAATGTAAAAACTGTAACTTGATGTGGTATTTATTGTTTACCCACAGGGGCCTATCTCTCTCCAGGATTTCATTATCCAGTTTATGGGAAGATGTCAGGGAGAGAAGAGGCAGAAAAGGTCAATACCAGCCCGAGCATCAATGCAAAATCAACCACTGAGTCCAAAGCACTGGATTTGCTCCAGCAGCATGCCAACCAGTATCGCAGCAAGTCACCTGTTGTAAGGCTTTGTCTGTACTTACTGAAGAGTGTCACATATAGGAAGGGGTAGAGGAGGAACATAATTGTGGGAAACACACAATCTAGCATCAAACTATGAATGCATGATTCTTCTTTATAGAGCTGCATACAATAAAAGCGATTTATAGTCAGAATGCTTCTGTGGCATAAACTGGAAATAACACATTTGACACAGCTCTGTGCTGAGGTTTCCTGTCTTGAATGGACTCATATAGAAATACAAATTCAGGGATCCCTCCTGGTGCACAGACTTTTTGCAGTTAAACAGGAACCTCCTGTTTGGAAACATAATGAATTGAGAAGTTGGGCTATGGGATTTGATAATGTCCCCTCCTTGTATTTGCCAAGAATCCGCATCTTCCAAGTAGCTGATTACCAGCCCTCATTTCTGAAGATTAACAAAAAGATTTACAAAATTGGAACGAATACTGTTATTTCACTTTTAGATAAGTTGTTGCTGGTTTCAATTGTGAGCAAGTCACTGACTCTCATTCTATTTTCTAAAAGGTTTTTCTGCTATTCAGTTAAACTTGATCCCCGGAGAGCTTTAGAAGGTTGAGGATTAATTAACATCCATTTTCAGCACCTCACCTTGGCTGTTCAGGCATTGGCAAGCCAGCTGAGCTTCAGAGACCCCAAAACTAGAAGTCACTGTGGTGTCTTCAAGATGCAGTGTGTTGCCTCAAAGTCTTTGTGCCTTGGGAAATCTTCCATTAACCAGAAAGATTAGCTTTAGATTAGAATCAAGTGCAAACATTCCAGTAGAGATGCTTTTTCAGAAAAGGTAGTTTCCTCATTTTTATTCAAAAGATTTTTGACAGGCAGTAGCACATGGTTTTGTTGTGATTTCGTCCCTTTTGAAATTCTCACATAAGTTTCCTTTCACTTTCTGTTACTAGCCTGTGGAAAAATCACCAGCTGAGCGTGAACGGGAAGCAGAAAGGGAACGAGACCGCCATTCTCCTTTCAGCCAGCGGCATCTCCATACACACCACCACACACATGTTGGAATGGGCTACCCCCTTATACCTGGACAGTATGACCCATTTCAAGGTGAGCAGAGAATTGTCAGTGGATGGGATGTTAGCTTGCCTCACGGAGTTGTTGCCTTGACACTGGAAATCGTGGCTACATGAAGCATTTGGAATAGAGATCCCAGTTGTTAGAACAGAAGTGCTTTACGTTTAGGAAGAAGGCTTGAAAGTTCACAGTATGTACTAGCAATAAATTAGTAGCTTCATGCCTGAAAAATACCAAGTTTTGTTTCCAAAACTGGGTGTCAGAGCATTATTGAAGATGTACCAGTTAGGCTGTCATCCACATGAATGTTTTGATTCCTCCTGCAAACTGTCATTAACTGGCTGAAAAGCAGTAAAATATCCAAACCAAACAACCTCCTTTTTGTATAATTCGGGTTGTGTAAGCAATGGAGGAAGCGTAGCAAAGACAAAAGCTTTTTATACTGAACATACTTTATGTACAAGGCATTGCAGTCACAAGGGTTTGTGCTTGTTATAATCTGACTGTTTGAAAGAGGACTCTTTGTATTTTGGCAAATGCCGTGCGCAAAGTTGCAGTCAGTGAAAAAGCAGCACAGTGAGATACAATTAATTCTTCCTAGGTTTTATACCAGTCTTTGAATGTTTTCTCTAACCGTGGACTCTAGCTGAATTAAAAGGAGGTTTCCTCCCATGCAGCAAAGTATGTGCTACCACAATTGCCGGATAAATGACATTTCTTCTTTACATTGACTTGGTGCCTCAGCACTTATTTTTCCTGTGTAAAAGTCCTGACATTTCTCAGTGTGATTCAGTGATTCCAAATGCCTTTTAGGATGCATTATGCTTGTTCAGTAGCAAAACTGTAAAAATGTAAGTTATTATGAAAGTATTGTATCGTGAGCAGATGGCATGTCGTTTCTGTGTTTTGATTCTTGTTTCCTGGTACCTATTATTTCCACTGAGCTTCTTATTCATGAACTCTGATACAGACCACTTAGCATCATGCAGTGCAGTATTTGGAAAGGAATGCAGTAAGCAGAAATGCTGTAATTTCTTGTAGAATGTCTGTCAAAGACAATTCAGTTTATTACAGAAAGGTATACTGATCATACTGGGCACACTTGTCTTAACAGTGTTGCCTGCAATATTTGTCATTTATGTGGTGTTAACCCCCCCCACATTTTCTGGTTGCTTGCCTTAGTGATCCTTCCTACTATTTCTTTGACCAAAAAAATCCATTAAAACCAGAAGTACATCAACATTCCTTTGTTTCTTCTTTCCCTCAGGATTGACCTCTGCTGCCCTTGTTGCCACTCAGCAGGTGGCTGCACAGGCATCTGCATCTGGTATGTTTCCTGCACAAAGAAGGTAAATAGCCAATAAATTATATATCATAACACAGAGAGGAGAAAACAAATCACAGATTTTTTTACCCTGATGATGTGCATTTCCTTGTATGACACAGTTTTTAAGATTGAGGAAAAATTTGGTACTCTGGATTAATTGCAATTTTGTTCTTGGAATGACATTTTGTCGTTAGTTATGTTCTTTAATTGTAACATAGGTCATTAAGAAAGAACAAGTAGTCTGTCTTCTGAGATTTTCCATAGAGTGTGTTTTAAGGATTGGTATTAAGATAAAACAAGAGATTATGAAATATAATTTAAGATCCAAATTTTTAATAAAATTAGTTTAAAATTAATGTTCAGTTGACTCCATGCATGACCAGAAAAACTTACAATTTTATCTATTCTGCAAGTCTGCCTGGCTTGGTGATCTTGGTTTTAGAGAGGTTGGTTTGGGAGCCCGTTTGAGATGGCTTTGTATATAAGCTGCACACCCATGTTATACTTTTATATGCCTGAAAGGCTCTCAGTTATATACTAGGTTGTCAAAAGGAAGACTTCTGCATTACAATGATCCTGTATCCAGTGAAAATTCCAAAGCCTCTTTTAACATCTGGGTTTTGTTCATTGCTGCCATGTTAAGACTCAGAGTTTAATGTATTGAATAGAGCCGTGAAGTTCCATGTGACGGGTGTCTGTCTGAAAGCTGATGCTGAAACAAGCAACCATTAAGTAGAATTATTTGAGTAAGGAAGGTTTGTAGCCCTGGAAGAGCTGATTGGTGGCAGGGTTTCAGAACCCAGAAGAAAAATCCTGGCACAGGTTACTTCTTAGGATGCTGCTCCTGGCAAGGGAGAAATTAGAACAGGGTTTGCTGTCTTTTCTTCTTGGGTTTGAGAATACTTGTACAGATTTCATTTCATGACATATTCGAGATGCAGGACAAAAAGCGTGAGAAAAGGATGCTGCTCACTAAAACCTTCTTCTTTCTTTTTTTCAGAGAATGATGAATTTGGGGATGAACATTGTCATGTGACTGGATCACATGAGGAAGCGCTTTATTACAGACATCAGTTCCATGGTGTTAATTTGAAATGCCTTAATGGCAGGCAAAAACCAGTCATTTCATTTTTGTAAATTGCAGATTTTATCACAGAGTAACAAATGTTGCTGTAATTAGACTTCTGTTTTTATATATATATATGCGTATATATATATATACATATATATATAAAAATATATATATATTCTTTACTTTTTTTGTATCAGTACCAAGGCTCGCACACAGGGTCTGCTGCTAAGTTGCGAACCACACACTAAATGGAGATATGTATTTGTCATGTTTAGAAGGCGTTAACTGCAAAAGGCTGTTTGTTTCTTTTCTCTTCTTATTCCTTTTCCTTTTTTCTTCTCTCTTTTTTCCTTTCCAATTGTAAATAATGTTATGTATCAGTGTGCCTGAACCTTGCATACCCTTCTGGTATTTCCCACAAGCTCTCAGAGAGGCTAACTGTGATGACACTTTGGTACAATGTAGATGTCTATTTGGTGGTTCCTATTAAGATGCATCAGTGTAAAATGTTACTGTATTCACTGTTTCATTGTAATTGTGTATTGTGAAAAATATACCTTTGGAAGGCATGGGGATTCTAGTACCACAAAAACTGTGTTGTACATAATGTATAGATTTTAAATGGAGATAATGAGCATCTGTGAATAATGAAATGTCTTTTTTGATAATCTTGAATGGCAGATAAACTAATAGCCTGCATATGAGAAGACATCTGTGATTGTTCTATTACTTGAATAGTCCTGCAGTCTTTTTTTTAATGTTTACAATTACCCAGATTTAGAGGAGAGACTTTAATGCCATTACCTGTTTACTTGTTTTATGCTGTAACCTAGTTTATTTTATGTAAAACCTATATCAAATGCTTTCATTTTTTTACTTGCCTTAAATAATTTGGCAATCAGAATAATGAAAAAACTTTGATTTTTTTTTTTTTTTTTTGGTTTGATTTCTGGGTGTTCTTGAGCCACTTTGAAAGATGTGTCATAGCTGTAGATATCCGAGGGTGCAGCAATGGCACAACTCCTAGTCATGCTCCTGCTGGCCTGTCCCATTGTCCTCTCCCAGCAGGCAATGCAGGGTCCAAGCCAGATGGCAGACAGACCTCTTTCTGTTGACCCTGGTAGACTCAAAAAAGGCCCATGGTAACACTTTGGATGGTATTAGTGGAACTGAAGTCTCTAATACCTATTTTAGAGCAGCTCTGTATGCTATAAATTATAGGCAATTTTTTTCCTATTATATCTGTATTACCCTTCCCCCCAAAAATCAATAGATGCCTAAAAACAGAGGACCTGTCAATTAAAAAAAAATAAATTCCTTTGCTGTGTCTAATCTGCATTACCACAAGATAAATATTTGATGTGGCTATACCACCTGTTTTGTTACAATGCAGTTAACACAGTACACAGTAACATGAAATTTCTAATTGTGACATGAAAAAAAAATCAGATTTACTGGTCAGGTTTTTGAGGCTTTAACTTTTTTCCTTTTCTGCATATCCCAGCTGCATTGATTGTCAAAACTGATTTTTAAAGTTTTACTGGTTTTTTTCAGTTTGTGTTTGTTGGGGTTTTTTTTTGACAGGGTGAATTAATGCAAGTTAAAGGATGTTCTTGAAGTTGGTTCCATTTCTTCTACTTTGTGAATACTGGATACAGAAGGATGAATTAAAGATTCCCAACAGACAAGCACACTTGGACTTTTATATTACTATGATGAATCTGCCATTAATATTGCTATAATTGTTTTATTTTTATAGGCATAAAATCAGTTCCCTTAGTGAATAGTTATAAGGTTTATTGATTTTTACTACACATCATTCATTTGTGGCTTACTATTATTGTCTTGTTCTGAACACATTCAGAAGTCTCACAGTGGTGACATACTACAAGTTAGCCTCGTAAAAAAATGGGAAGGAAGGGGTGTTTTCTTTGAAAAAGGGGATATTGTGAATGCAGGGCTCTTGAAATAATAAATGCCTTATTACTTCTATAGTAAAGGCTCATATGGCTTTTGTGTTGAAACGTACCATTGACTTTTGGTTTTTTCCACCTAAAGCATTAATGCTGCCACAGCAAAACAGATCTTATAAATTCACACTCTTGGTGATTTTGATTTAGTGTGGTTTGAGTGTCATAAGCAACTGGAATTACCCTGATTGATACAGGATAAGCAACAGTTAAAATAACAATTAATGTTATAGTTTTACTGTATCCTTGAAGTTTGAAAGAGTGGCTAACGTCTATTGCCATTTATTGTTTTCCTCCACTTAAGATTATTATGTCTTCCCTCTAGCTTCATAGCCTTCTTTTTGGTTTAACACTCGCCATACTGACCTCCCTAAATGCCATGCCACACTGAGTGTCGCTCTCTGGTTCAGCACTCCCCAAAGAAAGGGTATCTACCCACATGTCTGAGCACTGGTGTGCAGCTGCCAGGGTCATCTCACCACTATGTGAGCATCCAAAGGAAGAGCAAACTGAAGCAGTAATACAAGAAAGACAATTTTTAGACCTGGGAACAAAGAGCTGCAGAGGCTGGTCACTGAAAAGGGGCAGCAGAAGCATCATGATGCAGATACACTTGCACTCTCTTTTCCACAGGATGGGATTATACTTTTTGCTGCCTCTAGCTGACCTCTACCACCCTGCCCTTTCAGCATCAGCTAACAGTACCTTGCTTCTTTCTTTCATCTGGATGTTGCTGGATGTCTTGCAAAGGTGAAACAGGACTTACGCTGTACACTCACTTGAGTTTCTAAGTCTGTCCATGTAAATGCAGCTAGAGAAATGAAAGGTGTGTCAGTGCAAGCCCATCACACAGACTCAAAAACACCCAGCCAGGGAGCTACTGCCTGTGATATTTGCAGTGGGAAAAAATGGATATGAACACCAAAGGAGGGATGGGATGCTTTTTGAGCTATCATGTTGCTCTGGGGACTGAAACAGGACAGGGGTCTAACCAACTGAGCTGGCTGGCTACCAGGGCTAGCCTAGAGCTGGTGAAAATGGGGGCTAAGGGAAACATGACTTCAGTTTTGTAATTTTAGAATTCTCTGGTGGCCTTGGGGAACATCTGAGAAGTCACAGAGCAAATTCTGTGCCATGCATCCTCGCCTTACTTCTGATAGGTGCACAGGTTGGGCTTAACCATTTGGTCTCAAGTCACACTTGTCAGTCTGGTGTCAGAACAAAGATCCCCAAAGGATATGAATTCAGAGAATCCCTGAATCCATCCTAAAACATGCACAAGGGATTGTTGATAGCATAAAAATTGGTGTAAACAAAGAACACACACCCTTCTACAACTCTCCACTCTGGCTCTTCTCAGAGAACCAGTGAGAGTCAGGCAGGGAGTCATAATTCATATTTCATTCCTGGCATCAGTCTTGTCACTGTCACAACTGACAAAAGTACTGTCCTCATGTTTCTGTCTCAGAATCTCACTCTAGTGTTTGTTTGTGACACTCTCTCCTCTTCTCCTTTCCCTTCTCTGTGCCACTTGCCAGCTTAACAAGCCCTCTTACATCCATCTGATACCACCAAAACTCTGTTTGCATGTCTGAAAGCTTTCTGCATACATTTGTGAGCTTGACCCTTGATTAGTTCTCTCTCTTTCCTTTTATCACAATTCGTCTGTTGACTTGCACCTCTTTATCTTAGACTGTGTTAATGTATCTCTCTTTAGCCTACAGTGTTTGGGACAGAGAACATGTTTCACTTCAAATTCGTATAGTGTAGTTCATATTTATAGCTACCTCTTAATAATAGCGACAGCCCATTGTAGATGATAGCACCAGATGCCATGAGTAGCTAGGACAGACCACTGTTAACAAGGAGCTTAAAGTAACTGAAAAAAAATTACAGTTTTCAAAGGTATTTTGAAACCATCCATGGACTCAAAATTGCAAATGATACGAAGCCCACATAGGAAGTCTGAGCCTTTATCTCCCTGTATCAGAGGGATCTGGAGACATACAGTCATTACTTAATGTGCCAGCTTTGTTCTGCTTTAGAAAGAGAGCTCTGATTTCACTTTTAGCACTCTATGTAGCTCTCTGCACTAAACACCCTATAGCATTACTGTGAACTACAGTACTCCCTCGGGAAGTTTTCTTTCTTCTAGGTCAGTACTTCCTAAGTTCTCATAGCTTCAGCCTTTTTTCCAAGGTTGACTTTTTTTTTTCTCTCTCTCTTTTTTTTTTCCCTCTTTTTTTTTTCATTCTTTTTTCTTTTCTTTTGGACAGAGTCGAATCTTACTGTTACCAAGAAATGCAAGAGGTTTTCCTTAAGGAGAGGAGACATCAGCTGAAGTTGTGCATGTTCCAGTGGTGGGGAGATGGACACCATTAAAATTCTTACACTGGCTGTTAGTAATATCTGTGCAACGTATGCTAAATAGAGCATTCAACTTCAATTGCAACTCAGAGATTTCTCATCTGGACTGATAAATTAGCAAACTTAAGGGCTTAGCAAAGGTAATTATTACTTGCAGCCTAGAAATATTTGTCATGAAGAAAACTTAATCCCCACCTTAACACAATAGAAAAATGGTCTAGGGCTATGAAAACAGATTCTGTTATAAACAAATAAACTCCTTCAGACCCGGCTGATACCCGCAGTTCAGTTCCAGTTGCCTCACAGCTGTTTCAGTAGCATTCTGTGGTCATTTTGAATGGTACAATGATGTATGTTAATTAATTATATGATATCTGTCATCTGAGTTCATTGACGGTTGGACAGTGCTTGCTTACTGCTTTGGGCATAATGCTACAGGGTTTCCTCATGAAAAAGTGCAGCAATGCCTGATAAAGAGTAGAATTAGATCAGTAGGCAAAGGCTCTCTTGAAGCCTGTTTAAACCTTTAATAAAGGAGATTCATTTTAAATCATCCATCTTGACAAGTAAATGACTTTGGTTCTTTTAGTTGTTTCCAAGGCCCTGAGGGTATTACCAAGCCTTGCTCTTGTTGCCCAGCCTCCTGAGGAGCTTCCTCTCCCCACCCCTTCTCAGTGGCCCAGGACTCCCATTTCAGTCCAGGCTGATCATCTCTGACTCAGCGATAGGGATGCCTTGGGCTAGAGCTGTACCCTAGTTGTCTTGCCACTTTGCTGGGGTCAGTGGGGTGGGACCTGTCAGCCTCCAGAAGCCCCCAGCCCTGGCTGCACCTTTAGAATGACTAAGAAAGTGCAGTTTCTGTTCTTAAGGGATTTGTGCTTAGGCTGCTTCTTACAGAATGTTATGCAGGAAAAGGGCTTCAGTAAGACCCTGCTAATATTTTCTTAAATAGTCAAATATAAGGTTAAAGAATAATTTTTTTATGTCTTTATATGTCTTAAATCAAACAGTGGAGATGAGGTGTGGAATAAAAAGCCCCAGATTGAAGAGCCCCCGGCATAGTTAACCGCCACCATGAAAAACCAGTCCTTCTTTTCCTTATTTTTTAATCCTTCTTTCCTCAACAGTATAGATTTGTATTTAAGAGTCCAAGTGACACTACACTAGAAATAACTTGAGTCTACAGGAGCTTTTTTTCCATCTCTCGTGCCAGTGAGAGTGACTGAAAGGGACAATTAGCTGTAAAAGGAGATGTCTCTTAATACATGTACTCAAACCAGGCACCTTCTGTATACAGAGCATGTTTCTTATTAATGAGCTCCCTATTCAGCAGTGGTCAGCTCTGCTGCCTACTTCAGCAAGCTGACTGCCTTCTTCCTTTGGGGCTCTCTGTTCCACAGAAGAGAGTGGGAAGAGCCACATCAAGGGCTACATGGACTGCAAAAACAGCTGAAATTTCTGCTCTTCCTTTGCTTACAAAAGCCAGAGCAAGGCTTGCTTTGTATAATTTCCTTTTGTTCATACCTTTCCCCTTTCTGTCACTAAGTAAGCTTAAGTATTTGCAGTGATGAGCCTTATCAAGCCACTGATTTTCAAGTAGAGCTGCAGACAGAAAAGGTCGTTAAAATGTCAATGACAACATGTTCCATGCCATGCATTCAAACATAACAATTTAATACCAAGCTTTGCCACAAGTATCTGCAGTCCTAATTCATGATCTTCCTGATTGAAAAGAAGCTGATTTCCTTGAACAGAGAAATCACCAGAGCCTCAGGCTCTAAATGACTTGCTGCTTTCCTGAAACCAGTTGACCACTTTCCCTTTGATCTGTCAGGAGTCCCCATGTTTGAATTTATTTCCCCAAAGAAGGTGTAGAAGAAACTGCTAGAGAAAGAAAACACTAAAAATAGCAAGGCAGAGACCAGTTTTTTATGCTAGAACACCTCTCATTAGGCTTAGGTGGGCTCTTCTGCAAATCAGATAAGGATTTAGTCTCTTGAGGCAGAAAAAGTAATTGCTATTTGGTATAGCTCCTTCCTTTTTCCTTGAGTACATGCACATGTACTCTCTCAGATGCTCATGTACTCACTCTCCCCTTTGTTACAGAGTCACATATGAATGCTACATGCATTATGTGATACCAATTTTCTTATAGGGGTTCCTTTTGTAGCCCACTGGCAATAAAATAGCTCTCCAACGGCTATGACTGCACAGCTTTGGAGTTTTATATCTGCACTTCACACCAGGTCACAAGCTTTTAAAACCTGTCCTACTTCTAAAAGGGTTAGTTAACATCCACTAAAATCCAGTTGGGTTAACGGAGAGCAGGAGATGTACATCAGTGCATTGTCCTGGCAAATCATTCAATGTGCACCCAGAAAGGGGAGGGAACAGTTAAATCTGGCCCTTCTATGTAAGCAGGAGGCATTGACATAAAAACAACCTGGCAGAAAACTTCTGAGATTGCTCTAAAGACTTCATTGCTGTGCTCTGTAGTGAAATACAGGGCTTTGGAGAGTTATGGGTCCAGCAAGGTCACCCAAGCAGCACAAGGAGCAGTGCTGTCATGTAAGTCACTGAGCAGGAGAGTGCCCAGACACTGATACTACAAACTGCAGTCAGTCCTAGTAAAGAAAGCTCTGGCACTGGACAGGCAGACCCTCACTGGGGAGTGAACATGGAGCAAATGCCCTCGGGGCAGATCTGACTCTTCTGAAGCCGTTGAGTGCTTGCTGGGTGCTACCGGCTTATAAGGTGCCCTCTCAGCTTGCTCTGCTTTCCCCAGTGGCACAGGCCTGCAGCATCAAGGGACAAGGTGTTTGCAGTCCAGAGAGAGGTGAATTACCCTAAAACATCTGAGTAACTTAGAGAGGATAAGATGGGATAAAACATCACTCTTTAAGTTCAAGCATAGCCTGACAAAAAGTTGTCTTTAGAGAGCACGACACCTGTCGCTTTACTGACACACAACTCTCCTGCCCCAAAGGACAGGATTTCCCCTGCTTCAGGCTGCCATCCCGTGAGAATACACCTTCTCTGTCTGCCAGAGTGAAGGCAGGAGTGAATTACAGAGAAAGTGAACTTTATTGCAGAGTAGGAAATTATCAGTCAAGGGACTGTATGTGGCAAACCAGAAGTGTGTGTCTCGAGTTACTCTTCCTCTCATGGCAGTAAGTTGAAACCTTTGGTATGGTTCTCTTTCATTGTTTGTTATCATTATCAATTCTTACATTCTTTTGGGCCCCATTAAATGGCAGTATTACGTTACTAGTCACCAGTGTAAAGGGGCCCATATCTCCTCATTAGTAGGCTGATGTGTATTTAAGAAGCCATTTTGAGCATTTTTCATTGTAAGAATACTATTTCCATCATGGCATATGACCATTTTGTACTTGCTTTTGTTTTGGCTGCTGTTTTTAAATATTAGCACTTCAGTGTGCAGCTTAGATGAGCTTAGCTCAATCTTCAGGATGCAGTATTTCATATGTTCCTAAGCTCAAAATTAGTACTATACTTTCATATTAAGTGCCCTATGTATTTAGTAAAGTTTTATGGTCCTATGATTTTGTTCCTTGTTGTGTGTTTGTTTGTCTGTTTGTCTGTTTGTTTGTTTTAAACCTTGTTCAATTGAAAGAGGAAAATAAGTTTGCAGGAATTCAACTTTGACAGTTTGGGGCCTTTCCCCCCATTTTTTTAAAGGACAAAATTAATTCCCAAATCATTCAGATTCTTGGCTGGATCTGGTAGCTGATAGGGAAAACAAATTTCAAAACAAGTAACTGATTTAATGAAGACAGCATTTATCAATAATATTATTACCCCTCTGACTCATACTAAGGCTCATTTGACTACTATGTAATGATCAGTAGGATGAGAATTGAAAACCTTCTGGATTTTGAATCTGCAAGGCAAACATAAGACAGTTTACAGGAGGATTTATCAAGGTGGCTAAGAGCAATTAGGGATGCAGACATGCAGACCAGACCCCATCTCCCTTTCAACCACCGCCCCCCCCCCTTTTTTTT
>JBBMKD010000115.1:18555087-18597779 GCA_037834095.1 Argya squamiceps
CGCACTCCTTTTAGATTATGCTTTGCAACTGGCTTGCTGCCTAAATTAGCTATCCATTAGTCCCTAGTGATAGCATCAAGGTCGGATGCTCTACTCCAATCAACAACTGAATTACTCATATCTTCTGACACCATCAAGAGCAAACTGCTAGCTAATCACTAAGGAAAGCAGACAACAAAAAATAGTTCTGTGACCATTGAGGCTAGTAAAGACCAGTTTTCAGTGGATCTCTTTTCTCTTTAGACCCTCAGATGTTCAATAAAGCGTGATCTTATTTTTTCCTAGATGAGGCCACTGACAGGCCACCGCTGCTTTGCCTTTTTAGCAATACTTGTCAAAGTAGACACTGTCTTTAGGAGTATCTAGTTCATTTGCAATTGGTCAATGGGCTGAAATGTTTTGTGCCAGGGAAAAGTTGTAGGCTTGGTGTGGTCACAGGAACTGTAAACAAGAGCTTTGCAAGAGTCTCCTCTGCATGGCCTTGCTGTGTGTGTCTCCTGAGCAGTTAAAAAGCTGAGAGGTGGCAATGTGTTTGAGAGCATCTTCTCCTCTCACGAAGATGGGAGGTGTCCAGGGCCAGGCCGTGGACGCTTTCTGTGAAATAACTCTGCTCCACTGTCTGGCACCTTGCTCTGCACCACGAGTAAGGTGCAGGACATCTCTGGCGTTACAGCTGTTGTAAACAAAAGTAACTGGTTCAGAATTTATTTAGTCTTAGGGTAGAGTTATGAACAAGGGAAACTGAAAAAAGCCTAGATCATGGCTTTGAGTCTTAAATCCATCAATAATCATGAGAATATATAACTTGGAAGCAGTCCATTACGTTTATGTATTTAGCTATAGGCTTTTTGTGTCATTATTATACACACGTAGGCAAAAAAGGAACCTGGATTTAAGAAAAGATGTAGTGTCTTTTAAATGTCTTTTGGGTGCCAGCAAACAACAATGAATTTTTCTAGGTTAATAATAAGCTAGTTAAGATACAAAAAAAGAACAAAGTTTTTTTTGAAAACTCTGGGTAATAATGGTTTCATTATCTAAGGTTTAGTCACAACAAGGACAAAAAAATCCCTCTTATGTATGCTGAAGAGCTTTTCAGTTTTGAAAAAAAGAAAATCAATACTATATTCACACTAATGTTGGCTTGCATAAAATATTGACTGTAGTCACATTGGTGGTTTTACATAAAGACTTAAAAGCAATTTTGGTCATCTGAAAGATTCTAATTGTTTTTTCCCTTTCCTGAAGGAGTAATGAAAGGATGAATAAAAAGCAGAACTATATAGTTATTTTATAACTGGCACTAACAAATTTCACCAATTACAGAGTCCATTCTGTAAGCAATGAATGTGTGGCTCCCAATTAATCTAGTGTACCTCCAGGCAAGGTCTAAATCAGCTGGATACAGCTAAAGCAATTTGCACACAGCTAAAAGCAAATTGGAAAATAAGTGTTCCACGCTACTGCCTATCTTTTCAAGCCAAATACACAATCAGTATTCTGGCAGCAGCACTCTGTCATGTTATTTGCAACTATCAATTTTAATTATAACAATTATTGATTAGTTGGGAAAGTGAATAATCTAATGCTCAAATGAGGTTGGCACGGCTGCTGGGGATCATTTTTTGCTTTCATGCATTTGCACATTCAGTGTTAGGAAACACCATGCAAAGAATATACCTGCACCACTGTGATGACTCAGATAACTATCATTGAATGTGCAGCTGTGATTTCTTTTTTTTTTTTTGGTCAATTTGTTTACGAGAAGCATCCCATTTTAGGATTCATCGTTCTGCTGTACAGAAAGGGTAATATGAATTGAATTAGGGTGTGAGAGGACTCAGTGAAGAACATAAGCAAATACTTTCAAACTTGGGCACCAAAAATCAAACTCCAATTTTCTTACTTAACTACCCAGAGTCTCCTGTTGCCCATTGGCATGGGCTATTTTTCTAACTTACTTACTTTTAGAGTCAAACTGTTCCTTTGCAGAACAATGCTTCTCTTGGAACAGAGAAAAAAGAAATATCCAGCCCTAGCTGAACTAACAAGAACATTATGTGTTTCAGCTAAATAAATAGCTGGGGGAAGAGGGCATCCTGACTTGAGCAGTTACAGCCACAAAGGCTGAACATGAATTCTCTGAATCCAAGTTCCTGGTACAGGTTCATCTCCACTGCTAATCAAGAGCCCTGTGTAGTGTTTCTGAAGACATTCTGTTTCCATTTGAAGTGACCCAGTAAACATTCCACTAATAATTATTGTGCTCCAGAGAAGCCTTTCAGGTGCACTGCAGACTGCCTCTGCCGAGGGTGGGGCAGAGCAGGGGAGTTTTCCCATCACACGTGCTCTGCTTGCCTCGTGGCTGAACATGTCTGCTGTGCTGGGGACACAGATAGCTCTGTGTCCTGCAGCATGGCACAGAGCTGGCACCTGCACATCCTGTGGGGCAGGAAGGGCACAGCCACCTGTGAGCCTGCTGCTCACACAGGCATGACTTTAGTGTTTTAAAAAGGTAACGAGGGTAGCTGGTGGTAGCAATATCCTAAAGCTCCAGGTCATCACTGAGGTCAGATGGGAAAGGATCAGATCCAGGATCACAACACTGCCTATTTATCTGCTTTTGAATTTAAAGCAGTGTACTAAGTAAATGTTTTTTATGCAGTTTTGCAAATAATGGTCCGTGGATAACTGATGTAGTATGTTATTGCATTGCACTGTTGCTGGGAAACTGTGGATGGATGTGAAACTGGGAAGGTCAGCTGCTGCAATTAGTTATCAAGAGAGAATAATTTCAAAGACTTGCACAAGGATTTAGCTATGCAACACCCACTGTCTTGGCAAAGCCTAGTACAGCTAATCATCTGCTTTGAAAATGCAAGGGAATGCGTCCTTGAGTCGGACAAGAAGATCTCTCTGCCTATTCACCAGCCAAAAAAATGTGCTTACAGTGCCATATTCTGAAATGAAAAACAAGAACTGAAAAAAAAAATAGCAAAGGCATGGAAATGAGTCCTGAGTGTGCCAAACATGGGAATGCCAGTGTCTGATAACAAAAGTGCTCTCTGAGAGAAAAAAAATAGTGAGATGCTTAGATAATTATGCATACGTGTGAGATCATCTGGTGATCACATACAGCTTTGGCACACATGCATACACAGTGAGTGTAATACTGTTCTCTGACATGCTTCCTGCTCAGTCTTTTGCCTTTCTGAACTCTTTTGTTTGAAGATTAAATTATTTTATCCTGCTGACCAGAGCTTCCAACCTGCTCAGCTTAGTGCTGTACAAATGCAATTGCTTGGAGAGGCCTGTCCCCAGCATTTTCATTCTTCTTTTCTTTCTCTTTTGTTTTGTTGAGGAAAAAAATCCCCACATACGGCAATTTCCTGTCTTGTAGTACTTACCCCTACAAGTATTCTTGTAATAGAGAATTGTGAAAAGTTACAAACTGCAGTTCTTTAACCTGCTGTAAAACAGTGTGATTTGTCTTTTGTTAAGCCGTAAATCGATAATGTCTCACCTCCTCTATTATTTAAAACATAGTATTAATATTAAAATTGCCATGCCTGTCCATCCATAACTTTGGGATCAGGTAGGTACCTCATGGGATCCCGCTCCATCTGCAATAAGTGCTTTTCACTTCAGATTAATATATTTTCATTTGCCCTGTCAGCCTATGCAGATGGAGCAGGCCTCAAACCACATGGGGTCAAGTAGGAGCCCAATTAGGCAGAGTTATTTTTAAGTTCTGGAGGGCACAGGGTCAGCACACTGGAGAGATTTAAGCACCTAAAGATGTAGATAGATGTCTCATGTATTTTCAGAAGTGCTATCACTCTGCAGTCAAAGGGAGCTAGGCATCTGGTGACTATCTTTAAAAGCACATTTTGAGATTCCTGCAAAGAGCTTGAATCCTATTGGAAATCCATCTTCTCCTGCTATAGGAAGGTTCAGGCCACGTAGTTGAGGCCACCAGTGGTTTCACATTCCCAGTCTCATCATCTCAGGTCTGCTGAGGTTTATCTCATGGCCAAGCCAAGCTCCTGTAGCAGCCCCTGGACGTGCTTACGTTGTTCAGAAGGTCACATGTGCATCCCAGGAATCCAGAGCACTGCGTGGGGAGCTTGTCAGGAAACAGGGAAGCCATGGGTGAGTCAGTTGCACCCAGGCATGGCATGGGCATCTCTGACAGATCTCTTGCCTAGCCAAAGGAAGGTCAGAGAACATAAACTCAACCACTTTCCAGCTAGCCCAGTCATCAGAAGTGGCCATGATTAAATGCCTGGAGAACAGCAAGAGTAGGGAATGTTTTAATGCTAATCCTCCTCTATCTTCTGACAATTTTCAGTCAGGAGGTTTCTAGTGTAGTTTTTCTATGCAATAACTAACAAATATTTTTTTCTTTTTTTACCATCAAAGGGCTTTTTCAATCTCCTTTTGAATTCAGTATGCACTTTTTTGTATCCATGATGTTCCTCCTTTGCCAAGGATTTTCCCACATGCATTGACGATCACACAAAAATCCTCTCTGTGTCCTAGATACAGTCCTTCTTGCCTTTTTTTTGACAACCAAGGATTCTTGTACTGGAAGTAACAGCAAAATAATTTCTTTCCTAGTCATCCCTCTATACCTATCATGATTTTATAGTGTCCAACATATTCTACCTTAAATCATCTCTGTTTCACACCAAGGACTCCCAGCCTAATCTTTTTTCTGTTTTTCCTACATGGAACTCATTAAACATCCTTGTCATTCTTGTTTGAAACTTTTCTATTTATACTGTATCCTCTGTAGATGCAGGGATTCATATCTATGTTTCTGCTGTAGAACAGCCCATTTATTCCTGCCTTTAACTTCCTAATTTTAGCTGGGTAATCTTTCCTATGTGTGTTTTTATACTTCTTGAAAAGGCATGGTGAAGGTCCCTGTCAAAGGCTTTGTGGAAAGCCAAATAGGAGCTGTCTGCTTCTATCATCCGTTATCATAAACACGAGTTCCCTGACTGTCAACAGGTTTGTGAGGCAGGACTTCCCTTGCCAGAAATGGTATACAGGAACCAAGCTTAAAATGTTTTCAGCATGAAAGAAAAGTAGTCATTTAGAGCTAGAGGCACTTTGACATTTTAATCTTATGCTGTGAATTATCTTGGGATTTTAGACAACTTGGAATACAGCAGACGACACACAGTCCTTAGGGTCCTTTTTAGGAAACAACTCAGAAAAATGAGAAACGTTTACCCTCAGTCATATTTTATTAAATTTACCTCCTTATTTTGCTCTTAAAATCACAGAATAACTTCTCCTGGAAGACACCTGTGAAGATGTGTAGACCAGCATCTAGCTCAAAAAAGTTTTGTTTAGAAGAGGTTTGTCAGGGATGAAGAAATTTATCTTAAAGGATGGAAATCCCACTCCTCTCTAGGCTTCTGTTCCAGTATTTCATCACCTTCATGGTGAAAATGACCTAGTTGAAATTTCCCATGTTCCATCTCGTATCTTTTGTCTTTTCACCCACCCCTGTCTAGTTTTGGGAAGGGTCTGGCTCCATTTTCTCCTCATCTTCCACCAGCTAGCTGTAGCCAGCAGTTAAATCTCCCCTCCTCCTTCCTTTCTCAGGGCTGAACTCATATATTTTTAGCCACTACGACCTGATGCATTAGTTTGAAGCAGCAACAGCATGTTTCAGTTTTTGTTCCACATAGAGCTGGAATGAACTCTAAACACAGAGTTTTTTTCAACTCTATGTGGGTAACATTTGCATCCTAATCCTGGGACAGGACCAGGATGCAAATGTTACCCACATAGAGTTGGAATAATTCCGTAACAAGTTTTTTAATTAGGTTCCTCAAAAACAGGCAGCTAGATCTAAAGAATTTCACTAGAAGTCAGCAACTAATTAATTCCTGAAGCATTGGCGAAATGAAGTAATATGTACAGTACGTACCAGGGCAGAGAACATGTGCACCACAAAGTTAAATCCTAATAGAATAATCACCCCAGAGGGGGTTATCAAAAGCTAGTAGATATTAAAGCAAAGCAGGATGCTCCAGCTTAGACCAAAGTGATTTCCATCAGGGCAGATCTGCAAAGACCAGATGAGGTTTTAACTGCTAGTTTGCATACTTGGGGTTTTACAATATCCAGCAGCTGTGTGTGTTGCTCTTGATGTTCCTGTGGTTCCCAGCAGAAGGGATGAAGCTGTGCAGCAGAGAGACAGAGAGTGCCTTCACCACAGTGCTAGAAGTTTCTGTGTTAGATACTAACCCACTCAGTTGCTGTCTGCCATTCCATTATTTCACATCTGTAACCCTACCAGGGAGTAAAGTGGCCTAATGGTGATACAGATTCATCTCTCAGTTGCTCCACAGAGCACACAGAAGTACGTTTCCTAGAGTAATGGGATAGGTAAAGGAAATCAGCTGAAACCAATCTCGAGGATAGCAAAAAAAACCTCTCCAGAACAGCTACTTTCATGAAATTCCTGCTATTTTTATGGGAAATACACTTGGCAACTCACAAGACACTGACCACAGCAAATTCAGCCTTGACTGTCTACTTAGATTGGAATCCAGGTCTAAAATTTAAAATATTCAGAGACAATAATTTTATTCCAGATGTGTGTCTTCACATCTACAGTTCCAAAATTTATTGCAAATCTTTACCATTTCCAGAAAAGTGCATTTAGTGAGTGTCAAAAGAGGAGCAGTGCTGCAGATTACAAACCAAGCTCCAGTTCCAGGTTTGTTTGGCAGTCAGATGCACAACAGCAACTTGGCATTTGCTCCAGACAAGAGGGTGTGCCTAAATATATATTGATAGCTATGGCCAGAAAAGTGGGCAAGTGCTCATGTGTTTGGCATACAGTTTGGTGACCTTGACACCTTTAGATGCTATCATCCTGTTCTGGCTTCTTCTCAAATTCATTTTAGCCTGGATAGAAGTTTTCTGAGGCTTCTGGGCACACAAATCTCCTTTAAGAGAATATTAGTATTAGATGCACGTGTGTGTGTGTGTGTGTGTAGAAGAAATAATTCTGCCTAAAGGGACCAACTAAAATCTGATCCACTAAAAGTTTCCAGTGTTGAATATGGCATTGTTTCCAAATTGCTTAAACTTCATATTTTTCTTTCTTTATATTTATTTCAGAGATGATAAGATGAATTTGGTATAATGGTTCTTCATCTTGGTTTCCAGAAATAACAGTGCTAAAAATGCACAACAATATCAAGCAAATCTGGACAATGTGAAAAACAAATAATAAAAGAAAGAGAAGCCCAGGTTGACCTTGACAACATTACTGCTGAATGTGACCCAGTCTGAATGATGCATCCATCCAACCCAAGAATTTAAGTCTCTTACAAGTTTATATTATAAAGTTTGTAATGTGACAGAGTATTGGTAAAATCTTTTGAAAGAGAGGAGAAAATGGGCTCTGATGCGAACTTTGAATTACAAAAAGCTCATTAAAAAGCTTGTAATAAGACCAAATTTCATAGTCAAGTGTTCTTCTTTCTCTGTTTTTCCTATTTCGAATATTATATATATGTATATAATATATATATACATATATATATGTATACATATTATATGTAAGTCTACTTTTAAATCTTTATATGTATAGATATTTAAGTACCTATAAATGCACATAAATACATAAAACTACAACTGATTTCCAGACATTTAAATACATGTTATATTTTCAAAGGCATAAGTGAATTAATTCACTAAATTCCCCCTAAGTGCAGAAGCCTTAAAGACTTTTTTTGAAATAAGTCAGTTATTTTTGAGTAAAAGAGGAAAAGAACGTGGATGTAGAAGTTGCGAGCTGCTGTTGATCACTAGCCCAGGGTACATCCCAGCTCTGGCTGATATCTGTGGCAGGTTTCCCTTTATGCTGCAGGAGCAGTGGATGCCACCATTCTCATCACTGCAGTGAGGATGGCATTCTGCCTGCACCCTCCCTGGCATGCCAGTGATCCTCTGGACGGGACAACGGACAGCATATGCTGTGGACAGCTGTGAGGTGAGTCTTTATTTGGTTGGAGGACATTTTTTAGGTTTTGGGGACTGTGTTGAGTTCTCCTCATTCATCAGTATTTCTAATTTTTCTAGAGGACTTTAATATGTGTAAGATAACATACTGCCTTTCAGCACATGGTTAGCCAATACTCGAGAGGAGTTCTGCTGCTTTTCCTCCCCCAAAAGCATCGCTCAGTTTCGGGGGGCAGTGCCAGTCAAGGGCAGGCTTTGGGACAGCAGGAACAGCATTTTCTTTGTATGCACAGCAGCCTCCTTTTGGGTACTTTATGTCCTATCTCCCAGACATCTGCTCATCATTTCCTTGAGTGTTTGGATAGGGTAATGCAGTGCACATTTTGAGAAGGTAGAAGCTGCCACCACCAGCAGGTTCAAAGGGATGATGAAAATGTTATGGTGGCCAAGTTTATTTTCTTATACTGGCTCTTTCTTTTTGCTACTTCAGCTCCACTCCACTCTCAGCAGGTAAATCGTACAGATTTATATTCACTGTGCCAGAGATGCTGACCTCCCCAGTAAATTCAAATTCATAACAATGTCAAAGGCATAGAGGCAACTTGGCCCAGTGGATAAAATGGAGTGTAAAAAATATTTCTATTCCCATAGAAATTAATGGAATTTATTTTCACTTAAAGCAGGGCTGACTGTGGTTCAATGACACCAAATTTCACAGATTTGCATTGATTTGCAAATGAGAAATTTACACCACCGTTTCCTTGCCTTTAAATTTGACCCTTTCACTTCAGCTTGAATTGATGATTACTGTGGGAACAGTAGGAACTGGATTCACTTCTCTGGAGTGAACATAATTCAGTGAGCGTACTATAAAAGAGTTTGACGGGAAAGTAATGCAAGGATTAAAAAAAGCCACCAAAGAAACAGCAGAAGAAAGAGTGTCTGTCTGGTAAATGGTGACTGCGACTAGTACATGATCCCCAGCACCCCTAAATGTTAGGGCGCTGCCTCCTTGTCCAAAGTGAGTGCTGCGGAAGAGGGCTGGCATACACAAATGTGATTTTAATAAACTCCAGAAAGGTGGTCTGAAATCCAGCCCGCTTCCCCTAGATCCTGTGGGCGTGCAGGCTGCCTGCCGGCAGGGACATTGCTGGGAGCAGGGAGCAGTGTTCCGGCGTGCAGGCCCCTCTCACGGTCTCTGAGGGTGGGCCGGGCCCAGGCCTAGCGGCGGGCACCGGGCCTTGGGGAGCGGCTCTCAGCGCGGCGCTGAACCTCCGCACGGCTGACCTGCTTTGGCTAAAAGGAAGAAAGCCCGCATTAGCATGTAAGCAAAGGAAGTCAAAATGATCTCATTCACGGAGCTTTCTCCCGTCTATTTCAGTGGAGTTGGTCCCCACAGAAATGCCTGTCTTTCTCTGGGCCACACAGGGCTGTCTGCCTAATTTTCCTTATTCTTAACCTTCGCCTTTCTGCAGCACTGAAGTGCAAGACAATGCCACGATGCTGCATTCTTCCCTTATATCTTAGCTACAGTGCTGAGGGGGTGGCAGGGTTAAAAATGTTTGCACACCCATAGGACAGCTTGAATTCACAGGGCTATTCTGGCATTGCTTTTCTGAGCTGCAAAGGCTCGCAAGCTTGAGTACATGCATCTCTGCCTAAGCTTAACTGCAAGATATCAAGTGTCAACTGATGGTAAAAGATGGCTTCTAAATAATAAAAGTTCCCAAAGCAAAACTTTCATCTAACACTACTAATTGCCTTTGAATTAGTTCTTCTCTATAATGCCACGTTAGCACAGCGACACATTAATTATTAAGCAATATTTAAATCATTCTGAACTAACTAATGCATTAGTTTACCACCTCTATTAGATAGGAAATATCTCTTGTATTATGTTACATTTTAAAAATTTCTGTTATTTAAAATAACATTTTTGTTTGTCTTTCCACCTTACATAGTTGTACATTTTTGCAAAGACAATGCTGCAATTGAACTGTAGGTTCAGAAGAAAAATATTTCTCATATTTTTAATCTAGTAACTAATATTTTTAAAAATTTTGCCTCTTAGCAAAGTTGTTTGTTTGTTTGTTTGTTTGTTTTTTCTGTTTCGTTGGACAGCTTAGCAAATTACTTTTTAAAGGAGTCTACCTGGATTTAACTAATTATATATGACACTAATAAACTAAGTAATCATAAACTGTATCGATTGTGCCAACATAGGCCTTGAATCCATCTCACTATTGAATAGCTAATATTTACATTCCTCTGGAAAAGAATGTAGCCTTGCTGTGACTTTATGAACTAACTGTACAGTGTAAAAGGTGAAATAACCTTGCCTAAAAGTAAAGGCAGGAATATACCACGGTAGAAATACATTAGTCACAATTTAATTCCTTTACTCTTAAATTATTCTACCAAATCTCTTTCTTCTTTTAGCGCATGTTCAAAATATGACTTTGTTATTTTGTAAGACCTCTTTTGTCTTGTCCTATAGAAAATGCACCCAAGTATCTGTTCTATTGAATTTATCAAACCAATGCTTTCCCCCTGTATCTTTAAGGTGCTCAGACTAGAGATTCAGCTCCTGAACAGAGACATCTTAAGATGTGAGTCAATAACCCCTGGCCTATGTATGTAAAACCTCCCAGGCAGCCAAACCCCCCAACAGGTATGAGTATGTTCTCACGGAGGGCAGGCTGGTGAAGGTGCTGAGTTTAGTCCATGCAAGGCTTTGCAGTGGGCAACACAATGTTGCACATGTATGGAGTTGCTGGCAAAAGGGGAAAGGTACAATCACTGGTGCTTGTCCTGACACGTGGGCTGAAGACATTCTTCACGGTTCAGACAGGACTTTTCTTTTCCCTTTACAGCTCTCCAGTTGTTCCTCGAGTTCACCTATAGAATGCTGTAAAACCCAAATGAACATCTAAAGAGCTTCCTAGGTGTTACAGAAGCATCTACTTTTGCTGTGCCTCTTTGCATGACCTGCCATGTGCTACACACGGACTTTGGAGGCCCTTCTTTTGTGTCCTTCCACTACATGTGGTGTTAAACTGAAAACACTTACAGGAAATCAAAATTAGATCAAAGCAGCTGCAGATCAAGGATGTTACAGGCTTTGCTACTCCCTGAGAAAATTATGGGATAGGTTCTCTTGCAAGCTATTTTGTCCAGGCACATGGAAGGCAAAAACATGACTGGGCTAACCAATACAGATTTACCAATGATAAATGGTGCCTGACCTCTCTTGTCACCATGTGTGGTGACACAACTTGCTCAGTGGTGAGCAGACAACTGAGGATATCTTTTACCTTGTTTTTAGCAGGATGCTTGATGCAATTGTGCCATTGTGTCATGGTCAGCACCCATTACGTTAAGGGCCATGAGGAATATGGAAAACTGTCTGACTGGCTTGTAGTATTCAGTGTCTCAAATTGCCTGCCACTCATAAACAGAGCTCCTCAGGGGGAATGCTGACACCAGCAGTGCTGAGCATCCTAATAACCGGCCCAGATGATAGCACTGAGTGCACCTTCTTCTCCAGATTTGTGGATGACATGACAGGAAGGGTTGCACATAGAAAGGGATAACCACTCTACAGAGAGATGAGATTGGGTTGTAAAGAGATGTACGCTTCAACAGAGGGAAATGTGAATTCCTGCTCCTGGGACACAGTAATCCAAAGCAAAAGCACAGGCTGAGATCTATCTGGAGGGGCCCTTTGGTTCCTGGTGGGCAACAAAGGTGAGCGTGAGCTAGGGATATGCTTCAGCAGCAGGGCAAGGTAGTCCTGGGTCAGATCAGGACAAATTTTACAGTTGCTGTCACACCAGTTTGAAATATGCCTAGTCAGACTCATATATCTTGTCTGACAGGACACTATTTCTTTATTCTCAGATTTCCCCTTTTTAATCTCTTGTTCCATTCTGATACTTCTGATGTTTGTGTTCCAATTCTGGACTCTTGCAGGACTATACTGTCTTCCTCTGGATTCCTTCTGTCATGCTGTTTGCATCTAGTTCTATTAAAAGCTCTTTTTTTTCACTGAGATGGTATTTTCCGACATATACTTCTGACATTTAAATCTTCAGGACAATATTCCCTTTGTAAGAAAATCCTTTAACTTCATAACCTCAGCCTTCACTAATATTTGCATTCATGTTGGAACTATGCCCTTTCCCCCAAGCCGTACATTTCCCCAGGTGACAAATAACTGCAGAATGTTCAAGTGTTTGATGGATTACAAAATTGTTTCGTTGACCCCCTTGTAGGGCAGGATTGCAAGGAATATATGGAAGGATATCTGAATCTTGTGTCTCTAGTTTGTCATCCTTCCATGACTTTATTAGTTTTATCAGAATTAATGGAAGGCATCGTGATATTGTGTAAACATAAAGCCCTTCAGCAGAACCTCCCAACACTAAGTGGGAGACTTTGCAGAGCAATGATTGTGGTTTTGATGGATGACCTCAACACAGTAGGCAGAAGAAATCATCTGAAATAGGACTTATAATTGTGAAGCATGAAATTTTTCACAATATCACGATAGTAGCATCTAAAGAAGCTCCAAAGATGGATACATCTTTGCAAGCACAGAGGATTGCAGTACAATTTTATAAATGTCTAAAATCTGTCTTTAAATAAATTCTGAGTTCAGTGATTTTCTGAGTATGCTCACACTCTTCAGCAACAGAAGGGTTTCTGTGTAAGTACAGCCGGAAATCTTTGCAAAGTTTTAAATCGATGCTTTCAGATGGGGAGTGTGGACAACCAGCTGTTCTGCATTTGGAACTTTCAGAACCACTATAGAAAACTGCAGTTTGGGCTTGATGAGATTGGTGTGAGAGGAACTCACCTCTGGAGACAATCAGAACCTGGGTCACAGGCCCTAGCCAGGTTTTGTGTCTTTTGTTTTCTTTTGTTGTTTCCCTCACCCTCAATTAGTCAGTTCAGGGATGGTTTTTCAATTTTGCCTCATGACTATGACTAATAATCTCTACGGAAATACTTTCTAGGTGAATTTTCCGTCTTTTGTTTCCAGGGGGGTTTTGAGAATTTACACCTGCTGGGACTTTGATTCCCACCTTCCATTTCTTTTCATATCTGAACTGCCTATGATTCTCAGTTGCTCCTATTGTCTGAAAGGTAGTTTGGAAGCTGGCACTATTCAACAACGAGCATAAAGAGCAGCTGTGTCACTGGAACACTTTAAGAATTACTATTTTGTTCAAACTGAAGTATTAGTCTGAGGAGATCACCTTTTGGGTAGGAGAAATATTTTTCAGACATGCTACATGCTATCTCCAGTGCCCATACATCACTCAAGAAGTAATGTCTATACATCACTGTGCAAAAAAACATGATGTTTTTTCTGTGTCTCATTTCAGGCTGTGTTTCAGATTCACTGTCCATGACACTTTCCTTCTGGATTGTTTTATCCAGCTTGTGCTATAAAACCAGATGCCTAATTATTTTTAGCCTGAATGTAAGAAGTAGAAGAAGACATTTTGTTTGCTGTCTTTGCCAAGAGCAGTTAGACTGCCTAATGGAAGCCAGTTGTCTCAGTCTTTCTCTGGGAATTGTGTATGAACATTTTGACCAGGGTGAGTAACAAAGTGGTGAGTAACCTGACAGGCGAGCAAAAATCTAGCAGGAGATGTGCATCTTCTCCAGACTTACCTGCTCTTTGTCCCTACTTCACTGATGAGATGATCTTGGAAAACAGGAGGGTAACAAAGAAGAAGAAAGGAGTACAGCTGCCTGAATTAGATATTGAGTGCTGTGGGAGGGATAAACCCTGTGTGAGAGACAAATACAGGTATTCTTGTTTGTGATGTGGTTCCTTCATTGTCCAAGAATGTAAAGTGTTTTTAAAATTTCTTCCTTGTTCTTTTCTTTAACAATGGTTTCTAAGGAGAAACATGTTTGACAAGGGCGCCATAAAAGAGGAGCTCTTGGAAGATTATATGAACTACCAAGGAAACTTTGTGATGGAGGGCTTCTTCCCTGACTTGTCCGAGACCCTATTCCCAAGGAAGAAGAAGGCTCCCAGCAAAGCACATGCACCCACATTACACACAGGTGGATCAGGAGTAGAAAATATTTGGGATCATTTGTGAGGAAATCACAAGATCCGGACCTGGGCAGCTGACTGCCAAGCATGTGGTACAACTCAGCCTGTGCTGTAGTGTAAATAAAACAAGGGCTGAAAAAGGAAGATGGGAGAATAGCATTTCTGTCAATGTAAACTTATCCTCTGAAACACTACAGGAAGAAGGATCCCATCAGGAATGAGACGGTGGGAGACACCATATGTTGGGTAGGAAAAGATGTAAGATTAGGATGTACGGAAGTCCCCTGATGAGAAAGAGATAAAGGAAGGGATTCAATGGCAAGAAAAAAGGAGACTTGGGAATAAAGGATAAAGAAAAATTAATGTAGTAGGAAAAAAAAACCAAGAAAAAAAAGAGTAGAATGCAATGAAAAGAATCAGACAAAAGAAAATACGAAAGATCAATGGAAAAGGAGAGGAAGTGTGTGAGTCAGTAAAGGCTGATAGGCATAAAAGCATTAAGGAATGAATGGGAAACAAACGTTTCTTTCAGAGAGAAAAAGAACAAATAGTTACTGAAGAGAGACAAGAGAACAACATGCAGAACAATAAAACTCTAAGATAAATAATACAGATGTGAATGAAATTAATCATAGCTAATAAAAGAGAAAAGGAGGGGAGAGACTGGAGAGAATAAAAATATGAGTCAATATTTGGGAAAAAATAGATTATGGAATTTAATTTATTTGCCTCTCTATATCTAACAGTCTTTCTGTAAGAGGCATATCTTCTGAGATATTAAAATTAGTGGCCATCTATAGAATAATGTGCTGCATTTATCCCATTTTGTCATTATAATGCTCATGGAATAGCTTTTACTATTGTTACATTAATATAATCTGAGTAATAGAGGAAATATGTAGGAAGGGCTACCCTATAGGAAAATTGACTCTCCCCCCAGATTAATTATTCATATTATTTTTTCAGAGTAGAATTGAATTTAATTTGGCCTCTTTTAATTAAGGGGCCAAAAAAAAAGCTCATTTCCTTTTGAGTCATGTTTTTTTTTCTTACAAGCCCACTATTTACAGTTCATCTGAAATCTGAAGGTCAGATGCCCTGCTCTTTTGCACACAGCAAAATCAGCAGCTTACATTTAAGATGTTTTGCTTCTTTTCTGAGCCCCTTGCTAGTGTACTTAGCAGAGAATGATTAAAACCTGTGCTCTGGTAGAACTGTTGCAGTGTTTAAACAAGGAAGTCTGTGTTTGTTTAAGAGAATGGGGAAATGGTTATCTTGACAGATTAGACTGAAAAAACAGGACAGCCACAGTCTAGCACAGATGTCCAAATTTGCCACTTGGCTGGTTTTTTGAGGTCCTCTAAACAAAACTTGCTTGTGTGTTTGTGCTTTTGCTCTGTTTGACACCTGACTGAGGAATGTGATTAAGCACTGCTGCCAGGGATTACATGTCTCTCTTGAGCAAGTGTTCACAGGGCTGAAGTTTCCTCATGTCTGTCTAACTGTGTCATAGCCTGCTAGCGGAATAGGAGAGAAAACATCTCAAAAAGGATTAAAGCCATTGAAAAAAGGTTGGATTGTAATGAAACAACTGTTTTGGACAGAAATTCAGTAAACATTTTTTTGAGCTGAGTTTTATAGCATCTCCATTCACTTAGTGACAGAACACATGGAACTGAGAAATACATAATTTGTCTGTGAAATACTGAAGCCATTTGCAAGACACATTGCAGCCTCCCAGACATAAAGCACATTTTGGTGGAGAGAAATGTTACATCCTTAATCAGTGTGAGATGATAATTTTCTAATACATTTAAGATACATGCTTCACTTGATAAATCCATGCAACTCTCTACTCAGACACTTTATCAACTCCCATTAACATTATCATCTTGAATTGGTTGGCCTCCCATTACTTCCATGATAGAAAAAGCACTTCCAAAGCCACTGCCATTTAATTTCTTTAAAACATGCTTGTCTGTAAATGTAGTTTCACTTGGTTCTGTTAATGTTAAGATGAAAAGCACTAACAAGTACTTGATAGATAAAGGTCATTTGCCTGTCAGAGGAGCTCACTGGACTGATCAGGCTGATGTGTGTGTTAGGGTTTGTGTTTCCATAGAGCCACTTGAGAAATGCTTTGATTGGTGTGTGTGTCCTGTGTATCACATACATCCTGGCCATGCACACAAATTTGGTACACACTGTAGGTCCCCAGAAATATGTCATAACTCTGGGCCAGATTCCAATAAACCCATCAGTGCATGGTACCTGACAGTGGCTATGTATAAATAGCATTATAGCAATTGCCATTGATTTCAACCTTCAGAAGCACTCTGAGGGATTCCATCTTTATATGTCTGTGTGATTACAGCAGTTTTTTTGAGCTGTTAATGGAGAATATACTGTTAGAATGAGAAAGCTCTTTTCTTGAGAAATTACTGGAGATATGTTGATGACTTGTTCAGGCTCCTCTTAGCACAGTGATGTTGGACAGACATTTTATAAAGCACCTTTTATTTATAGAGCTTTTCATGCAAATCTTCTGTCTTTTCTTCAGGCTATCCTATATCTGGATTCAAGAAGTGTTTTACCAAGATTAAAGATATGTACCTAACATAAATATGAGGCACCTGATAAACACATAGTATATGATGAACGTGAAATGCATGATAAATTTGAGAACAAAACTTCTTTGGGATTCAAGTTTCCCTAGAGCTAAAAGGACCCTGTAAGTAATTGAATTTTATTATGTGTAGAGTCGTTCTAGAGCTTTGATGAAAGATTTTGATACCTGCTTTGATAATAGTTTAACACGCTTCAGCATTTGCTATAGTACCACAACAGTATTTAAAGTAGTAATGAAATTGAAGCCACAATTTAGTTCCACCTTGAAACTTACCAGGTGTTTTAAATTTTTGCTGAGGACCTGTGAGAATTTTCAGCCTGACATCAGAAGAAATGTGAGAAAGCTAAGGACCTTAAGGGAAAAAGTATTTATGCCAGGGGATTCTTATCTAGCTTCTGATAGGCTTTTATCTGTTTCTTTTATCACCAGTTCCTGATTTTTGTTTTCTGTCCAAACCTTGGCCTTGAAAGTTATGATGGTTCTGAAGTCATGTGCCAAACATGCTGTGAGAGCAGAGACGAGTAAACTGCTTATGACAGAAATTTTGGCTTGAAACCTCTGACTTGCCACAAGGTGCTTAAAAAATCTCTGAATTTTTATTTTGTGCCTGTGCAAGTGTGAAAAAAGGGATTCTTTGCCAAAGCAAAACAGGAAACTGTGCTAGTTGGTTTTCTTTTGTCTGCTGTGGTGCAGAAATAATTCTACCACCTTTGTGTGTTGAAGAAAACGGGAATCCAGGTTAGTGCAGCTTGTTAATTGAGGCTAGGAGGTAAGATCATATTTAAGTCACAAAATAATGCTACAACAAATAGTAAAACATGCTCTTTGTAATGACTTGGAATGGAGTAAAAACTTTTCAAATGGTATTAAGAGTGAAAATATAAAAAACAACTCTTTAATTAAAGATTTCAGGGGGACAAATGTGACTGTGCACACATGATAAAGTATTTCTACAATTTTTATAAGGTTAATTAATTAGTATATCTAGCAGGTACATCCAATAGGAGCTCAGTTGCCCCGATAATCCACTCTTGGGCCACCCCCTTGGAGTAGGTCCAGGGGCTTCTTAACCCCATTTCTTGTTGTGTCTCTTTAAGTTCTGTTGGAAAACAAGATGTCCTTGTCAGAAATTTTCTTCTTAAGACTAAGACTAAATAAAATTTCAAGAATGTGCTAGTAAGGGTTAGCTTATTGTGACAAAGGGCAGGAAAAGTGCTAGAAACCATACAACTATATATTAAAAATCTACAGTGGTACAAATATATACAAAGCTGAAAATCTGTAGGCATCACAAGAAGTAGTGTAGCTGTCAACAAAAAAAGAACAAATAATTATAAAATAACCACATCTTCTTCTCTGATAGGGCATTGGGAGAATAACACCAGATGTTACCTATCTTGACTGTAGTTAAGAGACAAACTGTGTCAATACATATACTATACTCCCAAACACAAGTGGGAGAATTGTGGTGTTGTTAAACTGTCATGAAGGAGGAACAAATGTGACTGGTAAACTATATTTGGAAAATAACTGTCAACACTTCTTGGTCAATCTAATGTGTGGTTCAAGAAGAGGCTCCCATTCAGCTGCTCTGAGACCACTCTTCAATGTATTAATCAACAACTTACATATTGAAATAGAGTATGTGCTCTTAAAAAATATATAGCTCCTCCCAAACTGGAACGGGATAGGACTGGACTGCTGAATAATCTTCACAAATTGGAAAATTACAGTGCAAGAGATATGTGAAGCATGGTGCATAGGTGAGGAAAATAAACGTGTGTGGGTAGTGGTTAGGTAGTGGCTCTGTAGGGGTTTATCGTGGATTAAAGTGAACAATGTCAACAATGTCATGCTCTTGTGAACACATCAACACATCCTGCTGGGATATGAAACAGCATGGAGCACATTAACTAACAATCCCTCTCCACTGAGCAGTGGGGAGAAGTCAGCTCCGTGCCCTGTCAGTTTTTTGGCCATTTACACTTCAAGCTGTGGTCTGAATAGAGTGAGTCTGAAGGAGAATGAGAATTGCTAGATATGGAGGATTTCAGTTTTGAGAAAATCTGATCAGAGGTGGAAGTCTTAAAACAAAGGAAAAAGCCTACAAAATAGTAAAGCAACTTTACTTGATGGCTGTGGTAGAAAGACTGAGAAGTTAAAGCACGAGGTTTCAGCAGTGGAAGTTTACACTACTCTTTAAGGCAGACTGTTAAGGACTGTCTTAGAGAGAGTCTTATAAAATTGCTGTAAGCCAAAATACTAGTCATAGAGGCCATCATATGTAGCTGATTCTTAATGCATTGTTAAGGTGTAAGCTCTGAAGGCTATTTCATGCTTAGATCCAGCTGGCATATATGTCTACTTTAAATACATATAAAAGTAATGTCTACTTTATATATATAAAAGTATTTTTTATATATGCATATCTCTATATTAAAAATGCATATATAAAAGTATTTTTATATATGCATATCTCTATATTAAAAATGTCATGGTGATATCTACATATTCCTAAGGAGGCTTTTTAGTTTTGCAGGACTTAAGCACGTGCAAACACCATGGTTGCTTTAGTACAATAAATGATGATGATGATGATGATGATGATGATGATGATGATCATGATCATGATGATCATGATCATGATCATGATGATGATAATTATCTCTTACCAGAAGAAGCATTTGTGACAATGTTGGACATAAACTTTCTGATTCCACTGAATCTTTTTGTTGTGTTTGAGGATTTCTGGAATTGCATGGGATGGATAGGGCAGTTTCCCTTTAGTTTGCTATGCATCTATTGGAAAAACATTTCTGTTCTTTTCCAGTTTGTTTGTTTAGGTTTTTTTAAATTACCATCATTTGTCACAAAGATTTACGCATGCTGAGTTCCATAGTGTTTTGTTTGCAGCCCATAATTGCAGATTGCTGGGCTTTTCAGATCTTCTGAAGTTGGATAATCTCTTAGGAAAAATATTTTACTGTTGAATTGCCCAGTGGTATCTTGCGGGACCAATTAATTAAGTTTTGTTAACTTTCTGTAGCATTTAGTGCTCACTGATTTACCATAAGTACAATTCTTTTGTCATCCTGATCTGGACACAAACAGCTCTCCACACAATCAGGTCAGCTGGGAATATCTGAACTGATTGGATTTTTCTCATACCTTTTTTTCAACTTGATAACTGAATATAGGTTGCAGGAAAAGCATAAGGCTGTGAAAGGAATATGCTAGTGGAGCTGGAAAAAAGTAAAATGTGATTTGAGTTACTCAGGTGCAGCTGTGGTGACTACTGACCTTCTGTGTATTTCCTGCAAGTTTTCCAAGTAAAATTAACACAGAAGGAGTATATGTACTCCCCAGAAAGTTTCAGAAGCATCAGAATAAGCCTCCTGTTATTTATGTACTGCTAAATTAGGAAATCCGGGGGCCATGCTGGGCTCTAGGCTTACCCATCCCTACTGACACAATGCCAGGGCTCCTTCATCCCAGGTTTGGCCCACACTATCTTCTGGGCCAGAGATGGACCCATACCCAAGTTGTAGGTTTGGATTTGATTGCCTTGTTTTGAATGATAGCATAATTTAGGGGAAAGAATGTGTACTGTTCTGTGTAGGTTGGCTAGAGAATGGCCTTGGGCATATTGAGTTTACTACCATGTCTTAGGCCATCTGTCCTGGAAAGACAGGAAGGAATTTGTGTTTTACTTCTAGCAAAGAAGTTTATACTTCATGGTAAAGGTCAGTGCAAGGTCACAGTGAAAGATATTGTCCTCTCATTGTTTAGACAGTATCTACCCTTCTGCACAAAATCCACCATCTCCCAATGTAACCAGTGCTTTTGCTGTTGAAAGCACAAGTATTCACTGGTGATAATGACAGGAAAAAGACATGGAGCTTTGTTCTTTTGTGTTTGACACTTTTGAACAGCACTAAAGACAAAGGCTTAGAAATTATAGGTCATTTTATTCTCAGTAATCACTAGTATACCAAAACATAGGAAGAATAGCCTAGCCAAAGTTTTCTGGCCCAGACATGCTTATAAATTCTAAGTATGCTGCAAGTGGTGACCCTTATACAGCCACTGTCCTTCAGCAAAAACAGCTGGCAGCATTGTGCTGTAGGTAAAAAATTCTTTTTCTTGATTAGAATATTATTAGAAACATTAACACCTTACAGAGAGAATAATACATTCTTTATGAGACCTGGGATTTGACCTTACAGGAAAACACTGTGACTGAATAGAAATCTGTCTGCACATCTTTCTGAGTAAAAGCAGAGGAGAAACAAAACACCAACCAACCAACCAAATAAACAAATAATCTGAAAATAAAAATTTTAATATTTCCCTACAAACATGTCAATATAAATGTTCATGTACTGGCTCTAAGGAATGTCCAATATGTTTGGTGACAAAAAATTTAATTTTTTGCTGACAAAAATTTAATTTGTGGCAACAACTATGGTACTTATATTGTTAGTAAAACTTCAAGGAATTAAATTAGAAAATTTCAAATTAACTACTGAAGTAACCTCAGTCAATTATGGCTTACACATTGCTCCTAGACTGATAACAGTGCATACAATATCATGGCATTTATTTTATTTAGCAGCCTCCAAAACATCCATGATAAAAAATGAGAAAAATGTGACTACCAGCTAGCCTTTAGCTTTGTCTGGCAGCCCCCTTGCAGAGCCACTCAAAGTAGCTTTGGCCTTGATCCTCTCTTAACTGTAACCCTAAACTAGAATCACACTGAGATACACATGGCTGCCAAACCTTTAGAAAAACTTTTGCTTCTTTTCTTGAAAAGAAAGCAGATTTCAGTTTTCTGATTGTCAGGGAGCATTTGTAGGTAGCAGAACACTAGTTTAGGGATGCAGGCTGCCCTTGCTGGTTCATCAGTACAGGATGCTGGGCCCCAGGAATGCACCCTGGCTTGGAGCCTGGTGATCATTGATGGTGAAGGGCAGCTGTAGCACCTGTCCTCCAGCTGCAGCCATGACTGCCCCAACACCCTGTGGTCCTGAGCTCTTGGGGTGTCCCAAGGGATCAGGGTGCTCCTGATGCCTTGGGAAGGCTGACCTGAAACAGCGACTGGACAGAGCTAGAGAACAAAGTAGATATTTATTGAAAGACCTTTAGTGTACACCTGGGGCAGTACAAGAGCCTGACCAGGTCTACAACCAAAATGGACTAAAAATAGTCACAAAAAATGGACAACTGGTCACGAGGACTCATACTTTTATAAGTTTTGGTCCATTTGCATATTGGGGTTTAATTGTCCAGTTACAGCTTCAGGTTGTGAGGTCTCATCCTTCGTTTCTCCCTTCAGTCCACCGTTGTTTGTGCTTTTGGGCAGGAAAGTTGTCCTTGGTCCTCAGAAGGAAAACAATTTGTTTTGTCTACCTGCTCTGTGAAGAGAGCTCACTGGCACTTAATATGAGGTTCAGAACTACATCCCTAGGCAGCACAGAATCTGAATGAAAAACATGAAATATGAAATGTAACGCATCACTCCAGGTGAAGGAGTTGTGGGAAGAGGTTTCAGTCATTGGGGTAGGCAGGTGGGTCAGATCTTCCCACCCCATGCATGCTGTGCTTGCAGCTCCCAAGATGAGAAATCTGTGGTGACTGGCAACAGAAGGCAATCTTTCCCACCACCAAATATGTGTTTACAGAATATAAGCAAGTGTCCGGGTGTCAAAGAGCTCTTCAGAGGGGCAAGGCATCAGAGATGGCTGAACCAAAGCCAGCAGCATGAGCTGCCAGACCAGTTCCCACTTCTTCACCCTAGGTGTGTACAAATAGTGGTGACCATGGATGGAAGAAGGCAAAAAGATCACGGAGAAGAGAGAGGAAGAGTGATGGCGGTGGTACTCTCAGTGGTGCTGTGAGAACTTCTCGTGCATCCCACCGAGAAGGCTGCCACATAATTTGTGAAGTGCAAATCTTTTTGCTTGTTTCCAAATCTACTCAAGTCTATCAGGCTCCAAAGTGCAGTTCAAAATCCATGCTATGTTTTTATCTCTGGGCTGGTAGCTTTAACAAAATAATCAGGGCAAGAGTGAAGGAGACGTCCATTGAAAGAGAAGAGGGAAAAAGCAAGAGTGGAAATGTCCTAACTTGTCTCAAACCAAGGCAAGACTCAGTAAAAATAATAGGAAAATGAAAATTTTCTCTGCATAATTAATGCTCCATTAATTCTAAATTCTTAAATAAATATGATGCACATTGCTCACGTGTGTAACAGTTCTGCTTCACAATGCTTCAGCACACAGGCTGCTTCATATTCCAGTAAAGAAAACCCAAACCATATGAAAATACTTAAATGACTGTACATTTTGGTATGTTATCGCCTTTTTTTTTTTGATTGACGATGTGAGATTGCACACCTCATTGCAAAGTAATGCTTTTAACTTAAATCAATTTGAAGTGAACGTGGTTTATGCATTTATGCTTGTAGTTTGAAAAAAGTGTGTCCTAAAAAACAGTACTGGCTTTTAATTATCTACTGAAAAAGTCACTGGAGATCCTTGCATGTCTCAACCAGTGAACATTTACCTGTATTGTCATGCAACTGCTACAAGTTTAGGGCTCACAGAGCTGCTGTAGTCTTAATGAAGCAGTTAATGATGTGTGAATTATAGATCCTGACAGCCTCTTTTTAATAAAATCAACAGGACTGCATCCACAGTCTACCATAGCTGCTAAATAATGACAATGCTCTCTGCCTAACATAACACAGTGTTTTTAAGTAAAGTACCATTCTTGAATGCTTGTACTGAAAAATTCTCATCAGCATAAAGAGGAATGTGAGCAATGAAGAACAAGCTGATGCACATGACACTTCATTTCTTTCAGTTTGGGAAAGAAATGCACTAGCCACAGGGAATTCGCAAACGAAGCTTCATGTAAAGCAATGTGTTTTGCATTGTTATTGTAACAGCATTTCTATGAGATCCTTCACTGAAGTAAGGAACAATATAATGGATAATGGACTTTAACAGTCAAAAGTTTTCAGGGTGTTTTTTGTTTTGTTTTGTTTTGGGACTTTTTTTGAAAGCATGTGAACTTTATCTTCCCAACAGCTTTTAATGAACAATTGTCTTCACATTGTAGCTAGCTGCAATGTGATAGTTTCACAACTGGAAATAGGTACTGCATAAAAATATATATATTTCAAGGGACTTTTTACCATTCTTTCAGTTAATAGAAAAAGAATGATTGTTGTAAGAATGAAAGGGCTGGTTTTTGTTTTTGTTTTTGTTTTTGTTTTTGTTTTTTGGGGTTTTTTTACAGCTAGCTGACAATTCAGGGAAAAATTTATGTTGGGCTTGTACATATTTTCCCTAAATAATCTTTATTGTCTGATATACTGAAACTAGGCACCAAGGACTTTGGAAAAAATCAAGGCTATTTAATGTATGTGTTTGCTCTTGTTTGTGGTTTTTTTTTTTTTTTTCCACAAAAAATTCAGGCAGCTGTCTTTCTCTCACTTATTTAGCAGACACTCAACCGAAGAAAAGGGAGAAGATCCAAGTCACATTCACTTGTGTAATCACTTCATTTGCTGGCTTGGTTCAGGTGGTACCAGAGCAACAAAATAACAAAGCTAGAAAGAAACTGTCATGTACAAAAACCCTCCAACTCGACCCAGCCACAAAAGAGGGAATTACCTAGCCTGTTATGAACTTTTGAATATATTCAGGATATAATAAATACTGGTGTACTGGATTGAATTCACCCAAGTGAAATTTTTGTTGCCACTAAAGAAGCTACAGTTTGTGAAGCCTGTGGCAATTATTTTGTGCAAACAAAGCAGGATGACTTGCTTAGGGAAGCATAGCCAAACATTCTCCAGTAGTTTTAAGTATGTTTTCCTGCATTGCTGCAGCCATATGTACACCAAACATTGGCCATTGCTGTACTCTTGAGCAAAAATCTTTGCTTCCTGCATTTGCACCTTTCCCCTCCTCTTTGCCTTCTTTCATCTCATCTCAATCCTGTGAGTAGACAGATGTGCACACGTATTCATTCAAGCAGGTGTTTATGTCCTTTCTAAGGTGTGTCTCTTAGTTTCCAGAACTTCATGGCCCACTTCTCTTCTGTAATTTTTAGGTTCTGCCCTTCTCAGTTAACACTTCGTTTAGTCACCCCAAATAATATACTGTATCCTCTGGTCCACTCAAAAACTACAGGGAAAGACATGATTGCACATCTCTTAGGAACTGGGAGACCACCCCTTCCAGTGGATCTATTTTTGCTCCCTGATCCACTCTGGGTGGGGTCAAATTTGCTGTATGGAGCGGATGCTGGAGGGAAGATGGTGAAAAGAGAGGCAGACCAGCTGTTAAGACCAATAATTTCCCTACAGGTGAAGAGTTTTGGATGATGACAGGCCTTTCAATAATTTCTCTCTTTCAAAGCAAACCAAATTTTGTATGCAAGAAAACCAATGTGGAGAGGATGGATGTACCTCTTGAGGAAAAATATTATATATCCAGTGCTCTGGATAAAGTAGAGGTGGTAAAGTAGTAAAGTACTCAAGCACAATTTTGAAATTGTATACATGGAAGGTTTAGGGTCCTAATGCCACTCATTATTTTTGATATTACTATAGTAATGAAAAACCCAATAGTTGAGACTCTTTATAAGCCAAAATCTCACCCTTCTTTCACTTGCCTCATTATTAGCATCAGTGGCAGCAAATTCTGGAAAAGCAGCGCTAGTGAAACTACCATCGGAGAGGGGTTGGGAATGTGCCTGTATGCACAACAAGAGCTGCAACAGAGTAAATCTCCCTCCAGTGCAACATGCAATCCACTCAGGCATCCTGAGTGGTGCCATATGCTGTCAATATTCCTATTCACAACAGTCACTTCCTTGAAGAATAAAGCACCACAGCTCCTGGGAACTATGGGAAGGGCACAGGTCTTGAATTGGTAGTCCCCAGCATTGGAAAATCTGTAACAAATGTGAAAAAACTTAATCTGTGGACAGGATTGAAGCCAGCTTTATCTTTTTGGTAAGAAAGCAAAAAGTGCCCTAACATTTTACTTATTTAAGATTTTTTTTTTTCATTTAATAGCAAGATAAATATCACAAGATTGGTTTTCTTTTCTTTTAGACCACTTGCCTAAAAGAGAATAAGAGATCCAATCATGCAATGATCATCTGCTTCATTACCGCACGAAAGAGGTTTAGAAAAGCTTAGGATAAGCAATGGGATTTGTGAGCATGTTTCTGAGTCAAACCTTTGAGATTTCTGAGGTTTGCTTACAATCCCTTGCCTTTTTCAGCAATCAGACCTTAGAGGACCTTGGAGAAAGATAGGCCATTAAATGATTCAGTTCTGATCTATAATGGCTTCTGTTGATATCAGCAAAACCTGTGCTTTCAATAAAGCATATCTCTAAGCAGGGCTCTTTAACTAGAAAAAATACTGTACTATCCTAATTTTCCAGCATGATTTTTTTCACACTGGTACTTTTGTTTCTCAGTAATTTACATATTCTTCTGTTGCAGCACTCAAGAGAAAATCATTGTGAAAATGTGCCTTGCCCTGCAGATTGCCTTAGCTGCTTCAGAGCTGGCAGTGTGATATATCTGATTACGAAGATGGCAGTATTTTATGATAGCAACAGAAAGAGTTAAAAGGTGAAAATCAGTAACACCCAGTAAGCTCTTAAAATGCATAGGTGCTTTCATTGCTGTTAGTGTTTTTCAGGGTTCTGACGGGGGCCAAGCAAGTTTCTTATGATTTAGGGACTTTTAAAGTGGCATCTCAGTGGCCTGCACTGCTGTTTTTATTATAGCACAAATCTCATTAAGGCTGGTGCTGTAGGGAGTGTCAACTGGCATGATGCCACCAAAACGAATGTAAATTTGCTGCTTTTTGCATTGAAAAGCTTGCCCTGAGATAAAACAAATGATCAATTAATGTCCCATAATGACAGGGTCATGCACCACATAGAACCACTTTTAAATTTGATTTGAGTAAACTCAAATGAAGAGAAGTGTGTCTCAAAAAAAGAAAAAAAGAAAAAAAAAAATTAAAAGAAAAAAAGAAAAAAAAAAGGAGCACCAGTGAAGGGTTTGGATGAGTCATTCAGTCTCACCTGAGAATACATGTAGATAAAAGAGTGTAGCTTTGATGGAGGCACTAGTGAATTGGTTATGTTTTCATAATGACTTCTTTACATTATTGAATACAATGGGAACTTTAAGGCCAACTGCAATAACAGTTTCTCATGAAAAATTAACAAAGAATTTATGGAAATGTAGCAAAAGTCCCAAAGCAATTAGCTTAGATTCCTCTAGAGTCTGAGAAAAGCCTGGATAATTGCAGACAGAAACTGCATAAAGTGGCTATTTTCATTATCACAGGATACAGAAAGTCCATTTTCATCACAATGGGACATAATGATGTTAAAGCTAACATGGAGATGTGTTTAAAGAGGTTGAAGCACAGTCTACAGAATGGTTTGATTTACATGGCATTCAGATCCATATTAAAGATCCCTCACTAAGCAATGTGGTGTTTTTTACCTGGGGTCTTGAAACCATCCTGCAAGGTAGGAAAGTAAAATAGATTACAGTCTTAGGAAGCTAAATGTGCATTACAACTAGAATGCACAGGAATTAGTTTAATTTAACTTGAATGGAGAAACGGGAAATTGGGATTCAAATCAGTAGATATATAAAGATATGAAAGTACTCATTATATGTATATGTTTATGAGCTACTCTTGCATGGTTTCGAAACAGAGAATTTGTGCAGGTTAAGGTCATGTGAAAATCACCCTTAAAATCATAAGAACATTGCTGAGAGCACCTGTAACACCTCCTCAGCCCTATTTCCTGTTTTGTCTGTGAGATCCATTGGTGCATTTTATTTCACTACTCTGCGCATGATGTGTTCTCGCAGATCTAATTATTCCTCACAAGAACTGGAAAGTCATATCCTGGTTGGATGCCTGTGCTCAAATGATTTATATTACATAACACAAACAGCTTCTCATAATCACAGATGTCCTTTGCAATGTCACACACTTCAATCTACACAATTTCTGCCAAAGGCCTCCATAAATGGCTGTAGATAAAAGTTTCCTGTTAAAGCAGAGAATAATTTCTATATTATTACAGTACATCCCTGTGGTTGTTGCGTAGGTGAAGTTTGCATGGGTCTCCAAGGGGATTTTGACTACACATTCAGGCCTTGTATGTTCTCATAGCTGAGTAGCACAAGTAGCATACAGTCTAGCTGTTAGGCTTAATTATAATCTTGTTCATATCAGTGTAGATAAAAGCAGCCCTGCCAATGTTTTGCATCAGTGAAAGTCTGAAGTACAGATGAGCTAGCTTTTTTTTCCCCACTAGTTTGCCAGTTTACCTCTCTCTGAACAGTGGTATATATTGGTATAATTATAATTTAGATCCATTTTACAATAGACTAAACATGATTAATGTATGCTAATGCATGATCCTTTTTTCCTCCATGAATTTTTTGCTAATCTTTGTCTCATATGCAAGCGAGAAGGATAAACGGTTTCAGTGCTTTAATTAGCAGGGAGTTAACATCGTAAATCAGAACTCATGGGTAGCTGCTTATCACCTGCATGAGCACAAATGAATTTATCTACATACCCATCTGATCAATTTTATTTGGTTTTGTGTTTTCACTGCCTTAAAAGTAAATAGGCTTCTAAATAGTTATCTATTTTTTCCTATCCGTACAGTTGCATTAACTGCTATATGAGACTGATAAGTAATAGTGAGGCAAGGCTTAAATATTGCAAATGGTTGTGATCTTCTTTTTCCCCAAAGACTGCTTCATGAAAGGAAAAGAAAAAACAAAAGAAAAGGAGAAAAAACCTGCCACATTAAAAAAGAAAAACCTATACAAAAATATTCCTATAAGCATTCAATGACCAAAACCCAATTTGGATTCACTGAACCAAAAGCTTACTTGAAACTGTGGTGAACACAAAACTGACATTAAACACCCTTGGATCTGAAACTTCTGAATGGTTTAGATACCAGTAGGTCAAATGAAGTCATTGCTCAAGGGGTAGTTTAAAACTACTTGTAACATGTTTTGATTTACAGATTATCAATTCAGCTGAACAGCAGAGCAACATATTCAGGGGAATCGCATAAACAAATACATTCAACTGTACTTCGGATTAACCTAAAGTGACACATTTATTTAAAAATCTGCCTACTACTTGTCCTCATTGATTAAATGCCCTTAAGAAAGTGAGTCTGATGAAATAGAAGCCATTAAGATGCAGCACACCTCCTCCACTCCTTTTGATGGTTGACACATTCCCTGGAGTGGGAGATTGGACGGCTGATAAGCTAACACTGAATTATAAGCACTTTGTGCAATGTCACCGGCAAATGAAAGATCTGCTGTTTTGCTTGCAAAGCAACAGTGCACCTTAACAGCACAAAAATATACATGGTGCAGAATTATTTCATCTGCTGTGCTGGGAATATAAATGTATGTTTGTATATGTATCTATATACACCCTGTGTGCATTTGTATGGCAGAGACCAGCTCACAGTGCAATACAGCTTGCTTGGAGGTGAGTACCATTGATCAGGAAAACAGGAGTGTCTATTTCAGTGTTGTCAGAAAGCCAAACAGGCATGGTGTGATATCTCCATTGTGTGTGTTGTTGGAAGATTTTTCCGAAGCCATGTCAGGGAACAAAGAAATGCAGAAATGTCCTTCTCCCTACGTCTCACTGGGCTCAGGAGGAAATTATGTTTGAGTTTTAGAAGGACCAGATGAAAACAGTCTAGAGGTTACTTGGAAAATGAGCTTTGGCATTTGGTACAGGTCTGCATAACCAAACAAAGAACTACAGTCTCTAGTTTTTTCCAGAGCTTGGTGTGAGCTCTGTCCTCTCTGCCACAAAAAACCCAAACCAAAACTAAACCACTTGATTAATCTTTAAATTGTTTTAACTTGTTGTAGTTCCAAGCATTACATAGATTTTATGTGTAGGTAGCTAACTGTGAGATCCAACACCTGCTGTCAGCCCGTATTAACACCTTATTGGTTTCTCTTGACATTGTTTATTCAGTTTGTTGTTTGACACATCTGTGATGCTGAGCCAGCTCCAGATCAGCTCACGTACTCATCTGGGTTATCTTGGGCTCCAAATCAGTCCACAGTACTGAACAGTATATATATTTTGAGTCATACCATGGGACTTTCAATATTATCAAGAACGGTTGTTGAGGAAAATGTTTTAAATAATTGTGAAGATCCTGCGGCATGACAAGCTCTGCCCCTAAAAACATCAGTCTAAACTGTCAGGAAAAGGAAGGGCTGGAGGTGAAGGCATTTGGACAAACAGAATAATCAAGTAACACATTATTATTAGTTCCAAGAGCTCACTGGTGATTTACTACTGCTGTTTATAAAAAATAGTTCATGCTGAATAGGAGAACTAATGAAACCCGTTTTTCTACAGAGCAGCATGCTTTATCCTGCACAGTGCCATCCATCCACGTAGTCAGTTCTGCCTCCCTACCTTTCCGACCCCATGCAAGGGGAGCAAGTCTGCTCCTGAGCAGCTCATGCACTGCTGGGCAGGCAGCTGCTGGCAGGCAGCCCTTGTGGCTGAGCATGGCCACTCTTCCCCTTTGCACGGGCACTGGGAGTATTGCTGTCCTCTACCCACCTGCCAATTTTCACACAAGTTCTAGGAACTTTATCATCCTAGATATCTACTCTGCTTTTAAATTCAATGGAATTGGCGGAATTGGCAGAATTACAGCATGTCTTTTCCTCCTTTTTTACTCTACCTGCAAATTTCCCTTCTCAATTTCCTCCTGGCAGTTTTATTCCCCAGAAATATACAAAGAAACACTCAACATACTCACCCCCCCACATACCCTATGCTAAATACAGCTATTTGGCACAGCTGTAAACCAGGACTCTAAATCATGACATTTTGGTGTTCATGACAGGGAGGACAAATAAAGAATGGACTAGCACTGAAGTTTGTGCAGGTGAGGAGTGTTTAGAGTGGAGTGCCTGATAAAAAGCAGAGATAAAAGTACTGTGCTTAATCAAGTGGTGGGTGGCCAGGTATGTGCCACAGAATGACTTTTTTGAGGCCATCACCTTTGCCTTGAAAGAGACAGAGAAAGTTGTTTGGGTTATCTCCTGATATTCAGGATTTGAGTATGTCCTAGAATGTCTTTCCACAACTGAAAATGGAGAGACTCAGCTGCCTGCACAAGGATGTCAGGGACATGGTTTTCCAGCTGCCACTCCAGAAAGCCACAGGATTCCCAAACTCTGACTTCACCGATGCAGCTAATGGGTATCTCAGACACCTAAAGGTCTGGGAATGGGCATCCCTTAACAGCATCTGCATGCACACAGTGGAAATCACCCCCTCATTTGTAAGCTGTTTCATCAGTGTGGAAGGAGAAAGTGGGGTTGGGGCTGCTGGGTAAATGTTTCACTTGTGGGGTTTCATTTGTGAGACTACACCTGGAATGTATGTCTTTGGAATGATTTGGTTCCCTGGTGTATGACAGATGTGGGCTCACTAGGGCGGTCAGTTGGCTGTAGCATTCAGCATGCTGTGAGAGCTGGAGGGAACTGAGTTAAAACTAACTGGTCTTGGCCCTGAGCAGCCTGATCTAACTGGAATGCATCTGACCTCCCTGCATCCCTTCCCTGCCAAGCAAGCACACGAGACCCATTCAAGAAGTGTGGCACCTTCAGGTTGGGCCTGCTCCCCATCATGTGGGCCAGCAGAAGAGCAAGCAGAAGGTTCTGGGCCATGAGCAGAGATATCCAGAGACAAGGCTGAGCCCTCCTCATGGCAGCCAGGTGGCCTCTGGGCTCCCAGCTCATGCTGCCACTTGGCCTCTGCTGTGGGAAATACTTGGCTATCCTGAGATGACAGATCTGTGGTGACTTGGGACACAGAGCTTGACGATCTGAAGAGCAGTCTTTTCCTCACATTTTGACATTATAATATCTTTGTTTCGAATGTAATATCCTGGAAAAGCTTTTAAGAAACATCACTCAAATTCCTTAGCAGTTGCTAAACATTCACAGGGGGAGTTCTGGCACTCAGACCATTTCTTATCTAATAGCTGTCATGTGATTGAGCCTTACAATAATTTTTGTTCAGCTGCTATTGCTGTTTGAAAAGTCTAGATTTACTCTGTCTGCCTCTTACAGTTTCTGAAAGGTACTGGGATACAATGACAACTCTATAATTATTTCTTTGCCCTAAATAAAGTCATGCATGGCATAAAAAAACCCAGCAAATAACAGACTGCACTACTCCAGCATGGTAAGCTTACATCATGTACTTGATTGATCTCAGAAAACCAAAGCCATGCATGCGAAAAAACCCAAACCAACCCCACCAAAAGAAACCATTATTGTCTAATGATATGTCATGGTCTAACCCCAGCCAGCATCCAAGCCCCAGGCAGCTGCTCACTCACTCCCCCACCAGCAGGACTGGGGAAGCTGGAAAATCCATGGATTGAGATAATGACAGTTTAATAGGGAAAAAAACCCCATGTGCACAAACAAATTAAAATAAGGAATGAATTCACTGCTCCCCCCAGGCAGGCAGGTGTTCAGCCATCTCCAAGAGAGCAGGGCCCCATCATGTGTAGCCCTTACTTGAGAAGAAAAATGTGATTTCTTCCCTCCAGCTTTATGTACTGAGCAGGATGTCACATGGTCTGGAATATCCCTTTGATCTGTTGGGGTCACCTCCCAATCTCTCAGGCACTCCCAACTTCCTCACCAGCATGGAAGTACAAACAGCAGAAAAGACCTTGGCTCTGTGTAAGTCCAGCTCACCAACCAAAAAAAAAATCTCTATAATTATCAACCCTGTGTTCAGCACAAGTACAAAACACAGCCTCATACCAGCCCCTGTGAGGAAAGTTAATTCTACCCCAGCCAAAATCAGCATGTTGACAAAATCTGAAATTCTCCAAAAATTTCACTGAACATGCCTCTCAAAAGACCCCTTCTATTGAGATGCACATTGCCCTGCACATGGTGTTGATTTAAGAGGTCTTTTGGGACAGACAATAATATGTTTTAATCTGTTGAAGCCTTTGTAGATGGTGTCACAGAGAGAAAATATGACCCCACATGATTTTATTTCTTCCTTCATTTCACTATATCCTTGATATATAATCTGTACATGCTGCTGAGAATGTATATTTTCAGAGAATAAGTGTGTGTAAGCACATATTTATTTGTTCTAGAAATACAATGAAAAATAGTTTATTCATTTTTAATGAGTCAATATGGTTTTTAATACTTATCAGTATGAATTTCTGTCAGAATGTTTAGGATTTAGAAAATATGACTGTACTTTGTAAATTCTAGCCCTGTAAATTTTAGCTTTGATAACTGAATGTACCTATAAACTGCAATAAATTGAAAAGGAAATCTTATCCATTTAACCAATTTTATCACACAAGTTGAAACTCCTTTAAAATAAAACTCAGAGTGAAGGAAAAAATTGGATCCACTTGTTTTTGCACTTTTAGACCAGAGTAAAATTTTCCAGCATGTTCATTAAGTCTTTGGAAAAAATACCCAAGATTTTTCATTTGCATAAGTATTTAATTACATTAATACATATTCCTCCTTACCTGTGTGGGTTCCCTTGAATAATCAATTAAACCTTCCTTAAAAACATGGAGGCTCTGTGGTTATGTACAAACAGAAGTGATGCTCCCACACTTGTACCAAATTACCACTAGGCATTTGTTGACCTTAACAGATAATTTTAGTCACCATAGGCCAGATTGTCTGGAACTTAGTCCACAAGAATAAAGTCTTGATTGAATGATACCTCTTCCCTTTGGTTAGAGTTTCTTAATAAAGTTTAGATAAAAACTATAAACCTTTCAAAAATATCAAATACTTCAATATGGCACTGTCAAAGGCTTTCTTTCCATCTGAGGACATAGGGATGGGAAGCCTGCACAGTCCCCCAGCAGACAGTCCTAAATAGGTCAATGCTTCTGCACTCTAAATCTTCACTGGTATTTAGCACTGCTCGGGGAAAATGTTTGTCATTTCATTTATTTCAGGTACATGTGTTCACAGTGCCCTCTGTAAAGTAGTCCTAGTCTTACTTAATGCCAATTTTTTGCAGCTGTGATGTAATAAATCATGAAAGTAAAGTCTAGATTGTGAGTTTTCAAAATAAACCTGACCTCACATTACTCAGATTATAGCATACTATAACTAGCTGGTTGTATTCTGTTACTTACACTCAAATCTGAAAATCTGAAAGAGCTATTAGAACAATGTAACATAACTGTTAAATATTTATAAGCGCAGTAGAAAGGCATTTAAGGTATATTGCTTAAGAAAGTAAAATAAGAGTGTTTTTTAGGAGCTGAATATGAAGTTCAAGATTGATGCAAATATGGAAGTTAAGGGTATTTAAATGAATCAGATGTTGAAAGCTATCTGCATGTATTTGACTATACCATGTGGGATTGTTTATTATAAATTCAAAGACACTCGAAGACCTAGTATTTGACTTGGCCTTCAGCTGGAGGTGATCATATTTCTTCCCAGCTGGACTATGTACATATAGCAGGAAAATGCAGCCAAGAGCTACAGGAAGTGTGCATGCTGTTATAAACATATAGCTCAGGAAAAGATGTCTCAAAACTACATTGATGGATATTGTCTTGATATTAATGAGATGCCTTTCACCAGCATGCATTTCCATAAATGCATATTAATATTTAAAAATGCCATCTACAACTGGAAAAAATCATTTTATGTTTGCATAAACTTCAGCTTGTTCTAACTGAAAAATACATACTCAAAACACAGTTCTGAAAAATGGATGCTGCAGAAGGGTGCAAATAAAAGACAAAAGGTTTCTACCCAAAACACCAAATGAACAAAAAACCAAGCAAAATGTACTTAAAGATAGTACTTGTAAGAGGGCTCTTTCAAGAGGAAAAGAGCTAGCCATGAAAAATGAATAATATTTGAAAAGGCATTTGAGTTGTAGTGTGGTATAGCTCTTTGGCATTGCACTGCTTGACTGAAGTGAGGTTCTGAGGAAAGATCCACTTGTGGGAAGACACTGAATGTCTCATGTGTTTCACTGTTTCAGCCTGTACTGTCTCGTAAGTCAATGAAGCCTCTCTAAGTGCAATGCTTTTTGAACATTACTTTTGAACGTGGTTTGGTAGCCTGCACTGATAGAAAATCTGTGGTTTTGTGTGTGTATTTTGCCTATCACTTAATAGACCATGGTAAAGAGAAACTTACTTATCTCAGGTGGTTAAATATCCTAATGGATTTACTGCTGGTGGTATGAAACCGGGTGAGTGTGCCAATTTTCCCCCTTTCATCTCCTTTTATCTACCTGTTGGCTTTACCTTCTTCTCTGTCATCAGCTTTTATTATATCTATCCCTTAGAGGATCTGATCCAAAAGGTACTGAAGTCAACAGCAACCTCTCATTGACTTCAAAGGACTTTGGATCAACCTCCAGATGACTCATTTTAAGCAAATGTATTACACACTGCTTTTTTGTTTGCTGTGCAAAATTGTGTTTTAAACACAAAGATGTCAGATATTTGCTGAAATGCTAAATGAGTGATGAAGAAAAATAAATCACTGAAAGGTATTTCCTCTATGCCTTGTCCAAGTTTAACCAGAGACAGTCAGTTTCCATAAATCTGTTTACATTAATATTGATGCAATGGCTACTCCCTATATTAGCACAATGAGTATCACTAATATTAGTCCCATAAAAGTTTTCACCATGAAAAAAGCTCTGTACTTTTCCTTCATTCCCTCTGTAAAAAATTTTTTTGTGGATTGTCATTGTGATAGGGGTTTAGTTAAAGTTGCTGTTAAAGAAGCATTACCTAATATTTTATTCTCATACACCATGACACCATTGAAAACACAAGAAAGTGGTGACCACATAGTATAGTAGATTAACTGTGGGTTAAATTGTTTCATATGGATGTCACTGACTTGAATGTAGTACATTTTGGCACAAATCAAGAAGCATCTGCTCTGAGAAACAGTGGATAATGCAGTGATAAAAATTCGGTCTGTGAGACAACACTACTTCTGCCACTGCTACTTGGTCAGCAGTAGGAGATCTCCCTAAAATTGGAGAGCCATTTTGCCTTAGCTCCACATATTTTGGTGAGATATGCCAGAAGCTTGAAAGCATAACAAAGCTATTTTTACTCACAGTTTATTCAATGCATGGTTTATTGCATGACAGGGATTTTCACAAAGCAAATCTGAAATCTGCTTAACAGCATGGAATTTCTTGAGCATTTCTCTCTGGCCCAACTCCTCTGGAAGAGAGAATGCATGAGGCTGAATTACATCTTCACACGCTACAACAGCCAACAATTCTCTGCAGCTCATGGTATCTAGCTTAAAAGCAGGTGATAGTGTAAATGGGTTCAGCATGTGCTAACAAGACATCATAAACAGATACTATGTCAATTTTCCAAAATTACAGTAGCTCCTCTCTTACAGCTATAAATACTGCCAAGAGGGAAACAATATACTGCATTGCATGGTTCTTAGGGTAAGCTCATACACTGTAAATAATTCAAATTAGTAACATGAAAATCTGTGCAGCTGGGCAGGAGTTAGACAATGTGTCTTTCATGTTGGAAATGATTGATAGGACTGGCAAGTGTATATGGCAAAAATGTGAGGTAGGATTCCAAATAAACCATGTCACGCAATCAGTTATAACCCAGTAGTCAGTGTATGCTGGCAAACAGCAGAAAGGAAAGGTGTACTCTATCTGCTGGAGGAAAACAGATCTATTTATGTCATGTATTTGTCAGCCTGAAGTGACTAACAAATATTATATTACACATTACATTATTATTATTGTTATTTTATTACTATTTGGCATGCTTTTGTTTTGAAAGAAATTGTACTTGATCTGTAACATTTCCTTCTGTGCTAAAATAAAGGACAAAAATTAGTGATAGTCTCCTATATTTATCTACCTTCTCTTCTTGGCTGTTTGTCAGAGAGACCTCACTAAATTCAATTTTATTTTCACCTGACTCTCTAGGTTTCTCTTTTTCATTTTTAAACTGTGTATGGTAGTTAGTTAACAGGATGCTTTCAGGTCAAGCAACATCAAGACTAAAAAACTCCTAAAACTAGGTCAGCCAGTAGAACTAACAGAGTTTTAAACTACAGGAAAAAAAAAAGGCTGCAGTGTCCCCACTTCCATGCTTGCAGGAGCAATACAATTACAAAAAATGCACCCTTTTCTTCCGCCAAAGTATCACAGAATGTTTTGGGTTGGAAAGGTTCATCAAGTTCCAACCTCCAGCCATGGGCAGGGACTCCTCCCACTAGCCCAGATTTCCCAGAGCCTCATCCAACCTGAACTTTGCACACTTTTAGGGATCAACAGCTTCCCTGGGTAACCTGTCCCAGTGCCTCACGAGATAATTTTTTAAATTATATTTTAAAAATATCTTTTTCACAATTAAAAGCTGTAGTTATAAGAAAGGCAGTTAAAAAGATATTCTTAATAAAAAGAATATAGAAGTAATATATGTAAAAAAAGAATAGAAAATATTATTAGCCCTAACAAGACAAATCTGAAGCCAAAATAAAGAAAGCTAGAAAAGGTTTTGAAGAGCAAGTTATCAAAAGAAAAAAAAAAGCTTTTTCTTTCCTTTTAAGTGCATGAGAACCAAGAACACGTCTAGGGAGCTTGTGGAACTACTACCTGTTTGATGTGGAAAAGAAAGATAAAAACCATAACAGAGAAATAAACTAGATTATTTTCATTTTTCACTCAGGAGAAAATCCTACTAGAAAATCCTACAGGAGAAAAGACTACTGGTTGGGTTCATTCTGCATGACGTGATTCTGCAGAACAGCTTAGGCTAAATAATGAAACCTGCTTTTCACAAATCCAGGAGGGAAAGAGGAGCAAATTACTAAGTCAAACCACCTTGAAACAGCCTGAATCTAGGTTGGTGCTTGGTTTCTGTGCCTTATTTTCATTCCTGGCTTCTTCCACCCACTTCTATTCATCACATATTGCAGACTTGCAGCCCCTCTGTGGATTTGTTCTATAAGACTTTACTGGCTGCTCCATCCCAGGAGCTGATGGAACTCAGGCACCCTTAGGCACGTCTGAAATGTTGGGAAGGTGAGCACTTCACTCATGCAGTCTTTTCCTACTACTCCAGCCTTGCTGCCAACATCAACTCAACACTTCCAAAACAAATCAGATATGAACATGATGAGCCACCAACTGGGCAAAAGGAATGACAGCATATGAAGAACTGAGAGCAAAACAAAGTGCATTTTGCTACTGTATAAATCCTTGAATACACTTACAAACACCAAATTTGATTCCTAAATATATATATATATATATATGGTCACTTTGTCTGAGGAGGTTTCACAGAAAGAGAGACACTAGGGATTCTCAGGCGCATGGAGGTACTTTTAAACACAGGAATTTAATTGACTTGGAAAGCTTTGTGGGATAAGAAACAAGTCTGGAGAAATGTGATGAACATTTTTATCTTACAGACATCTGTAAGATAATAAACAGTACTGAAAATGAGAAAAGGAAATTCTTCCCTACTTTTCTGGTAGTACCAGGAATAGGAAACATTTAATGGAAATTGTAGGCAATAACTTCAAAAGAAACAAAAATTACTTTTTTTCTCTATACCACTTGTAACTAACATTGTCCAATAAATTTCTGCAGAGAACTGTGAAGGCCTTGAGCATAAGGGAATACCAGGAGAGATTTGAACAAAACCACAGAATTAGGTTACTCAGTGACTATTAAAAATTAGGATCTTGATTCAATTTCCAATGAGAGTCTCTAGTCCATGAATTGCCAGAAACAAGGATCTACACCGTGTTGTAGGTCCACTGTGCTAAAGTATGCTGTATCTCACTCTGAAGTACCTCATGCTAACACCCACTTGTTGGACAGATGCTTGATTTGACCAGCTGCAATCCTTTTTATTTCTTTATATGAGTCAAGACAGAACATGCAGCTTATATTTTGGTTTGCATACTTTCATTTGTTTGTTTGTTTTAAACAAAATGACTTACATAGGATAAAATATGGCACCAACTCCAACCTTGCTACATACTGCTTCTTCAGTGCAGAAAATAGCTGCACTCTCAGGAAAAAAAAAAAAAAGAGAGAGAGAGAGACAGAAAGAAGCAGTGTATGTAATAATTGTGCTATTTATAATGAATAACCTTTTTTCACATTTTAATTGGAACAAATTGGCAAGCAGCTACTCACGGATTCACAGATCTTAATCACAGAATTCAGGCATTCTAAACATTTCTGACAACATGTTTATTATCTTTTCTTTCACCATTTTAATACTAAAAACCCCTACAGTTAATTATGCTGTTAACAGCAATTCAATATACACAGAGAACTTATAGTTATAGACTGTGGAAAAAACCCTGAAATATGGAGTGAGTCTTGTTTTATATAAACAAAAGATAATAAAAAAATAATAAATACATGCACTCCAAAGTGTACAAGTTTTTGCTAATCTAAATTCTCCATAAAACATACATACAGTAGCAGTAGTAGTAGTAGTAGTAGTAGTAGTAGTAGTAGTAGTAGTAGTAGTATTTCAGCATATTGAAAATCATATTGTAGTTACTACTTCTGCAGAAGAAGATATAAAAGGGAAAAATCCTCCTTCAATCTGTGGATCAAGGAATATATCAGGTAATACATAAGAATGTCTGACACAGGTGAATGAAACTTGCTATATATTCACAGTGTCTCCTGGATGAATATCCTGCTTTTGGAGAGGCCACCAAGAGACCTTCTTCTGCTGAGACCACTTTCATCATGAGTAGAGTCTGTGAATAACATTGATAATCCAGTTTCTAGTCCTGCAAAATAGCTTAGAGACTATTACAAGTAAATAGGTCCAAATGTCCTCGCACAGAGTGGTGCAGAGGGTACAATTAAAATAAATAGAAACCTTACCAAAGTTGTTTTTCCTAAGAAGACCCAAAGCATTCAGCCACCAAGGTCACATGGATTTTTTTGGTAGGGGTTGTTGCTGTGTGCAGTTGAGTCTTACCCCTGTCCACAGAGGCACACACTCTTTCCCTCTCTCTGCACATGAGGTAGTGATGGAGAGACAGATCAAGAGGTGAAAACATGCCAGTGCCAACAGGGCATTTGTTCAGTGCTTTTCAGGGCAGTGAAAGAGCTGAGAAGCAGGCACTTTGAAGTGAATCATGGCTGCACTGCAGAAATCATATGTGGAGGTATCTCACAGTGGGGCTGGAACTCCCTCCCACCAGATTTTGCCACATGTGGCATATGAGCAGCAGATCTGCCAAGTCCTATAGAATGTCTGCGTGTTTTCAGTTCCATGTTTGAAAAAGCTGCACAATGGTGCACAGGTAAAAGTGGTGAGTAGGCAGCATTCACAGTTCACAAGAGCTTCCTGGAGTTTTCTCCAGTGAGTAGTCCTCTTCCCCAAGTCCTATCCTGAACACAAGAAGTTGCTGACTCCCTCCATCTCTTGTGTTCACCTGGCATAGAGAACTGGAAAGCAAAGTGTGAAAACCTACAACTCCCCCCACTCTGCAGTGTCCATAACTGTGAAGCAGAGAGAAGAGAACTTGTACTTATGTATCATTTTTAATAACCACACTGTGAAGCCAATGAAGGTAAAACCTTTTTTATATTGGTCCACATTTATTTCTGAGGAACAAGTCGAACAGAGATCTGCCAAACTGAGGGATGTTGGTTAATATATTCATTAATTCCATCAAACTGTAGAATCAAATTGGTCCAAACTAATTATAAAATATATTCTTCCACTCTATAAGGAGACATATCAGCCACATATTTGCTAGGAGACATATTGCATATTATGTGATTTGAAACTAGGAAGAATTGCCACCAGGTCACACTTCTATGCATTTTAGAAAGCATATAATTCTTTTAAAAACAGTGGGAAAAATCATGTCCATGGAAAATGTAGCCTTCAAAGTGGAGGGGCTCACATGTGCACTCATCTCCTGGCAAAATGAGGAATAGTACAGTAACAAAAAATGAAAACTCAATGAGGAAAAAGCATTTAAAAATGTAGGAGTAGTAGCCCTGTCTTTCCTCAACTGAAGATCTATATGCAATGCAAAAGTGTTGACTTGTGAAAAAAAATAGAAGATACTTCTCTCAATTTTATTATGATGTGTAATTGAATCTGTCACTTTGCCAAGAATCCAGTTAAGGAAATCTTTTTAGCAGGAATGAAAGGTAGAATAACTTAGAAAGCAAATCTTTAAAAGGATATGCAGCTTGTTTGGCATCATTTGTTTTCCCTGGATAACCTTTATTTTCATTATAAATTACCTCTTTCACTTCACAAATGGTGACTTTCACTGTGTGATGGAGAATTGAGGAATTACACACACCCAGCTGATATGTTAATTGTGTGCTGTTTGTTTAACAGCAGCATCAAGAATAAAAAATCCTCTTCACTAGTTCTCTGGAAGCCTTAACAAACAACACTTATGTAAAACTTAAGGTCTGAATATTCTGTGTTTATGAGTAACAGGATATTATCATATTAAAATCATTACTAAGCTGGTGCCTGAATATTTGTTCTGAATCCTGTCAATACTCTAATGGCAATAGTCTTGGAAGCTGCACATCTGCTACAGAATTAATTACACACATAAAACATTATCACTGCCCTACATCTCCTGTGAGGTAGAGAGGCTGCTAGAATGATTAATGGTTCTATATGACATACAAGGGAATAAATGTAAATGTTACCCAATAGATAGAAAGATGTGTTCCTTGCTATATTCAGCTGAAGGACCTTATTGGTGCAATATTATTCTGTAAGGTCTGTGGGCAATGTTAAAAAATCCTAATCCACAAATTCTACAGCATTTGCTGTACTGTTCAGAGAATTTCTATCTCTCATAGTATTTTGAAATATTTTGGACATAGGGTGTGTTAAACATACTTGTGTGGTTCCATACTTGGTGAGTCAGCTTTCTTGCTCATTGTAAGTAATGGTGATGCTACTAGGGCCAGTGTTAGGCCTAGGCCATTAGGAACTTCTGACTTTTGGCTTAGAAGAAGTCTCCAGGCACAACAGGGAAAAAACATTTCCTTTTATAATACATCAGGGAGGCATAGGTTCAGTTGTGACAGAAAAGAAGGAAAACTGGAGGAAATATTTAAAAGGCAGTCCATTGTTTACAATTCAAATTAACAGAGCAGAGTTCAAAGGTGACATACCAGTATGTAAGGCCATGGGCAGACCCAAGTAAGCAATTAGGTGAGACTTTTAACAAATGCAAACTGGAGCTAATCTATTGATCACATCACTTCTTCACGCTTCATTATTTCTTTAGACGTCCTTTAATAAAGACCCCAAGTTGTCCTCCATACCTTTGTCACTGAAATCTGAAATACAAGATTTCAACGACTGAGCCCTTTGTTTCTGTCCCTGCTAACTCATAACTTCTTTCCTTTGAAGGATCACATCCTACACGAGGGACCGAGAGCTGTGTCAAATCATTGACACTGCAAAGCTGTTTGCCTTCAGCCACCTTAAAACACAAAAAAGTTCATCAGGCAAATAAATCTCTGATGCATTTTGTAATTTACACTTGCATTGGTACAGCCTTCTCCCCAAGTGGGCCACAATTTGTATGTACCTCAGCAAGCAGCCATTGCAAAGTAACTGCAGAGAAGGTGGAGCCAGCTGGGAACTGACTGATATTCTAATAACATGATAGAACAAGGAAAGTGGATGCTGAATGATGCCATAACTTGTGTCATCTTGAATATTAAGATGGCAAAAATCTTACCAGTGATCATTTGCATTGGGGTACACAGGAAATATTGTCCAAGCTACCTGCGGGTGCAGATGGAAACACCAAAAGTGA
>JBBMKD010000115.1:18597879-18616855 GCA_037834095.1 Argya squamiceps
AGTGATCATTTGCATTGGGGTACACAGGAAATATTGTCCAAGCTACCTGCGGGTGCAGATGGAAACACCAAAAGTGAAACAAGGGAAAGGAGATAGTGTCCTGTCTTGATATTGGTGCAAAAGGGATAGGTGCAGACCATAAGTTAAGACTTGCCCCTCAGATATCCTGTCCCTTGATATAGCACTGATGCTTCTATACTTTCTTACCCACAGACAGCTGTAAATTTACCATGTACTCCTGGATTAATTTCTTTCCATAGAGGTGTGAAAATAAGAAATGTGCATTTATCTCTTACATCTGAATGCTCAAGTTCTAACTGCATGTGCTTTTGGTGCTCCAGTAAGCAATGTGGAAACCTCAGCCTGATATAAGCTATAAAGTGCTTGGGCTCGTAATACCCAGGGTAAACCCTTGAAACAAAATAAGAGGGTGCATTCATTTTCTACAGTCTGTTACTTCATAACTGTGTGCTTAAAGCTAATATCAGCCCTCACCCTCTGTCTTACCTTCATACCAGATATTGAAGTTCTGGCTTTAATTTGCTTATGTACCCCAGAGGTTTTGCTGCCACAGACACATGACTACCAGGCTACAGACTGCTTTTCTCCCCAGTGTGCAGTTGTCAGGGGCACTTTCTGAATGAGTTTCTATTTGCTCTTGCTCTTGCTGACTTTATACATATGATTTTTTTCTATATAAGAACATTACTTTCTCAGAGGAAGGTAACCCAGTATCTCACTAGTGTGCTCATTTGTGAGGCTGCTGTTGCTATTCCAGAAAATCTGGCTCTGTACATCTGAAACATGAAGATACCAAAGGCACAGGTCAGCACTACAGACAGGTCTGCAAACAGACCTGTATTTAGCTTTTCCTGTGGACTGCCTCTGGACTTTCAGCATCTCTCAATTTACCCACCTCATGGATAACTCACATGGCTCAGGTGCCTGCCTAGTTACTGGGAATCACAATATACCAGATGTGCTCTTGCAGTGCATCTCTGAAGGCTGAGTCATGTCTTTAAGGGTCTAAATGTCTCTCCACACAGGGCCCTCTGCTCAAGTTATTCCTGCTAGGTTCAAAATTATTACAATGATTGTCACAGAAGAAGAGATCAAATTTTGCAGCTTATAAGATATCTGGTCAGTTTACCAAAAGGAAGCAAGAAAACCTTTTAGACAGCATCCATATCACCATTTTGGACACCTAATTTACTCATATGTGAAGTACAATATACTTTAGGTCACTGAGCTCCTACAGCTTGCATGAGAAAATTATTACCTGTTTTACAGAAATGTTGTTTGTCATTCATATAATTGTGCCTTTTTGAGGAATTTTGTATACATATTAGTGATGAGGTATAGCGAGTATTAGTGGAGTTTGTAATTAATAACAGCAGAGATTACCAAATTGAGATAAATATGACTTTGAGATAAGCTTCGCAAGTACTAGCAGCATACAATATAAACAAAAAGTCTTGTGGTAGGATATAATGACCACATTATCCTAATCAGCACAGTTGTAGTCATCGTTAAAATTTAATTAAGGTTTTCCCTTTGCTTTGTGTAATTATTAGAGAACCTTCCTGTGAAGTCTAATTGCCCTATCATAAACAAATAGAAAAGAGAAAGCCCCTTTGTCCAACAAACAAGCTTCCTCTTTACAGCAAAAATATCACATAATAAAGATTTTTCAGAAGGGATTCAGTCTCCAAAAGGTATAATTAAGGTGTTGGAAGGGGAGAAACATCTACTGTAGGCTGATGAGATTCTGTGCAAGCTCCACATTTTTAGACAACACAAAGGGAAGAATATGACCATCACAAACAAGAGACACCCTAACTTCCATGACTCTCAGAGAAGAAATGCACTGACCTAGCACTAAGGAGCTCCACCCTACCCCTTCCCCACTCCCCACTCCTGACTAGACAGCAAAGTGGAATCTCTGTTTTGTTCCCAAGTGCCAGTTATGCATCAGGGGGTGGATGCATTTCCTTTACATCCCATCAAACAGTACACAACTCCTGCTTTAGACATAAAAAGGCACTGTTGGAAGAGATTACCAAGGTTAAGTTTATTGTTATTTTTACCAACAGTAAACAACAGTCAGTTGAGGATGTATTTTTTTGCCTTGTCAAATATTAGAGTGAAATAAATGCAATGCACAATGGTTTTCTTTCTCTAAGAATTTCAGTCTACAGTCACTGTGTTGCTAGTTTTTTGTACTTTTCCACACTACATCTTTACAATAAAACATTTTTGTCTTACAGTGGCAAACAACACATTTTTTGTTTTGCAGAGAAATAGATTAAGAAATGATGTTGATGCCTTGTTGTTATTCCACAGTTGCAGGATTACGCAGTTTCCTAAATTCATACCCTTGCAGAACACATAGTGTAGGATAATGAGTGTTTTGTTAGCAAAAAATGCAGAGGAGATGTCCATCAATAGCTGGAATTTTATGTGTTTCAAAATGATTTCTACCTTTCTTGCTTCCTAAAGCAATCTAATCTCATAAATGCAGTCTACTTCGGGAGATGCATTAGACCATACAATTGTATAATTCATGTAATTAAATAATGCTTATGGTTGAAAGTGGTAGATATAGCCAAAGTTGTATCTCTGAATACGGTGCTGGAGGTTCCAGAAAGAAACATTTTGTACTCTTCTGTGAAATTATTAGAAATTCTCATGGTTCCTTTTAATTAATAATCAATAAAATGCAATCCTTACAAATTACATTTGCATAAAATCCTTAGACATGCCTCCTTGCTTCAAAATTTGTTTAGGATTGACCCTGTGTGTTGTGGTTTCACCCCAGTCAGCAGACAACCCCAGTCAGCTGCCTGTTCACTGCATCACCAGTGGGATTGGGGACAAAATTGGGAGAATCCAGAAAAATCGCAGATTGAGATATTGACAGTTTAACAGGGCAAACAAAGCCATGCACACCAGCAAAGCAAAACAAGAAATTAATTCACTGCCTCCCATGGACAGGCAGCTGTTCTGCCACCTCCAGGAGAGGAGGGCCCCATCATGGGTAATGGGGACTTGGGAAGACAAACCTACCATTCTCCCCCATGTTATATATAGATCCCACTGATTTGCACCCCAAATAAGTACATCTTAAATTGCCTGCTGAAATCTCATTAAGTCAGTGGCAAAAAAACCCAGTACTTACAGTTGGCTTCATTAATTTTTTTGCTTGTCTTTGGCTACGCTTAAGCCCACGTTTGAATATCTGATAGATCTTTGTTTCCCTTGACAGGCAAAGTTTTCTTCCCCCCAGCTGGCTGTCTGATGCATGATGCAGCAAAACAAGTAAGACTCTTCCAAAGATAAACTCAAATTCAAATTCTGGAAAATTAGGGCAGCTGCATTTGGAGTCAGCAATAAGTTGAAAACTGAAGTTTTTCAAGAAAGGGTTCTAAGCGTAAGATATATTTTGTCACAAGTAGAAGACAATGTCTAGAGAGGAAGATAACGTGTCTTCTTGTGCCTGGCAAACTCTGGTGCTTGCTTTTCTCCTCATAGCTTGATCCTGGGGAAATCACATAGTGTGAGGTCATTGAGCATCTTAACTTTTGCATGTGGTCACCCTTAACAGCTTGAGAAATTCAGTAATTAGATGCCTAAATATTTTTGTTTACAAAATATGGAAAATGATGATTTTAAATGACAGAGACATAGTAAGGACACCTATGGTAATGTTTGTGAAGAGTTGATGAGGCCACACAGTGCCATATGTGTGGCATATGATTAGAGGAAAATTAAGCTTTCTTATTTTGAAGTATACCTTTGTAATTTAAGAAATACAAATGATATGCAATACCACCATTACAAATCATCCATCTTTTAACCAAATTACTTTATGCCAAGTTTCAAAAGGTCTATTTATTGATAAATAGATTTAAAATAAGATTATTTTTCAGACATAAAAATATTAGTTGGTCTGTTTTATAAAAAGTGATACAGACTAATCACTATCAAACACATACATTGCTGTTTTACACACAATAGTATCAGCTGTGGATAGCCATGAGGATATCAGCTGTGTATCTGTGTGGGTGAACAAACTGAAGATAATGAGATCAATTTGGCACAGAATAATGTTGGAATGCATATATTTGAACATCCACTGAGTCTAGTCTGACTAGCCTTTCCTTACTATTTGGAAGACTCTTGATTAATTTCATTGGTTATTAGAAATTTACAACTCATTTATTTTATAGACACTAGGTAGGGCAAAAATATTAGACTTGCTAAGCCACTGCTAGTTTCCAAGACATTTCTCCAAGATAGATTCAAAATATTTGTTTTTTCTCCAGCATTTTACCCACTGCTATATGTTTTAGAATAATCTGTTTTTCAGGTGAGCTAAATACAAGAAACTGCATGAGTTTGTAGAGCTGTAAAAAATAAGCATTTCAAGCTGCCTGAAATGTGAAAATATTGAGCTATATGACTGGATACAATGAAAAGTATAAAGGAGATAATCAGAGATGAGAACTCCCATATGAATACATCTTGAGTAGACTGAGAACCAAAATTTGGTATCATGAAAGAGGAATGACTGAATGCAAAATGTAACAGAAGCCTCTGAAATGCTGAATGACACAGAGGCTGTAGGTATGAATTGAAGATTCATGTTTAACACAACATAAGCATTAACAACCACACAAAAAAATTATCAGGCTTAAAGCTGAATAAGGTGTGAGGAACAGTGGAACTTACTGGTACTACTTATCTTAAATGACAAAAATATTAATGTGTGCCATATGAAAATGGAACAATTAGATACATTCCCCCTTGGAAAAGGGTTTTACCAGAATGCCCATGCAAAATGAAGGGTTATGTACAGTGGTCCATATCCATCCATCAGCAAGCTGACAACAATTACAAGGAGGAAGAGCTATGATAGCTTTGATTCTCATACTTCTTCCCATAGCAGGTGTAACAGACAGTGATCAGTAACAGAACACAGAACTCAAGAGGGCCTGATGGCACTATTGTATTCTTATAATTAAAAGACTGATACATTAATTTCTCAGACAATGTAAGAAAAGACTTTTGACAATGAAGCTAAGAATTCTGGTTCTACAGACAAGTTAAGGTCCGTGGAAACATCTACAAATAGGAAATTTTTAATAGAATCAGAAAATGTTGTACATTTCTTGCTAAATATACAAGTAGCTAAGTCATTGAACACGACTTTTCAGTTTATTTTTGCATCTCCTTCTGAGCACCATGTTTTACATTTTCCACATTCTTCTGAGATCCTTTCAGTTCTTATACGTGAGTATTTTGTTCCAGAGCAGCTATTGAAAACAAACAACAAAAACCCATCCACATCTCTCTTTTGCCACAGAATGTTTCTGTATTAGTTGTTCAGACATGCAAGGCCAAAAGGATGGAGCTGAAAAGGAGTGATCCCTGATTGGTATGAACTGAAAATACAAAGAAGCCTTTCAATTTAATTTAGGGAAGATACATATTTGACCTTGAATACAGTTTCCAAAAGTAATTCTTAGGGAGTGGTGTGGCTTATCTTTTGTTTCTTTGCAGGGTTTCTCATGCAATGATAGTTTGTATCATAGTTTGAATACAAGCTGTTTGCAGTCTCTAATAAAAAAACATCAAACACAGTACAATAATTATATTGGTCATTCATTGTGTCATGAAACCCATCATAGCTTCAAAAAAGGTAGATGTTAATGCTTGGTAACCTATACCAGCTAAATACACAGCTTGTTAAAAAGCATGGATATCACTACCAAGGTTTTAAAATTACATTTTCTAATCCCATCTACACCTGCAAGAACAATTTCACTTTTCTGAATTCAAATACATGTGCAAGTTTGTATGCGAAGTCATATTACATCCTACTTGAATGCGCTGTAAATTTTACAGCTCTTCATAAAAAAAAAAATTCCTATTGACTTGAAATGGCTGTAGACATACCTTGTAAACAGATTGTACAAGCCAGTTAAGAGTAACATGAGAGTGGGATGAAAAATAAAGACAAAAAGCCACCACCAACAACAACAAAAGGAGGAAAATTAACTAAAATGTCCCTTCCAAGTCCCTGCTTATATGGGCTGATCTGTGGAAAAATAGAATTACTCTATAGAAATAAATTTAGAAATCAAGAGCTGTTGATTACCATATGTTAGAAGTCTTATATGCATATAAATCAAAAACATCTGGACACAATTGGTTTAGAAAAGTACAATCTATTCAATGAAAAATACAGATGTTAAGTGTGAAGATTTTTCAGAGATTAAGGACGCTTCTCTCTAAGGGTCACCAAAGAAAGAAGAGGAAAATATTTCACATAAGAATGAAGCCACTGGGTCTGCCAGGCATGCCACTAGGAAGCTGAAAAAACCTTCAGAGATAACAGAGTAAAGTAATTTCTCACTTGTTAAACAACTTGCAGAAAGACTGAATTTAAGAAACATTGCAGCAAGAGGGACATGCAAGGATTGGTGCACTATTGACAATAGAGGTGGATCATCATGTGAAAGATTCACCTTTGGATAGCCTGAAATGTGAACTGCTTGTGTGATATCATCCACACAGTTAGTTCAGGTGCTATGAAAATAGTGAGCAAGCTAGCATGGAACAGACTTTCAATTGTTTGCATTCAATTATGGCACGTTACACAACAGCACAAGTGAAAATTTTTTCCTTTTGTTTTGTCTCTAGTATTTAGTGTGTGCACAGTAGGTATGGCATGCAAGCTCAGGCAAATTCTAGGTAAAAGAGTCTGAGCCAAGTGATTTGGAGTAATGATATGATTGTGCATTTGGATTCAAGCCAATTTTCTATGGAGGAAGTTGCCAAAAAAGTCAATACATGCACACAGACCTTACAGATGTCCCAATCTAGCCTTTGAATGTTCCAACCTAAGATTAACCCTATCTAAAGGGATCCATACTCATGTAAAGTCTGACAGTCCTGGTTGGATGGTGCACTCAAAAGCTAAAGTTGTTACTATTGTTATTCTGATTTTTAATTTCTACTTTGCACAAATTTTGTAAGCTTGCAGTGTGACAGATATTGGTAGGAAGACAGTTAATGGGAATGAAATAAAAATAAGAAGGACTTGGGGGTGTTGGTCAATGAGAAATAAACCTCAGCAATGTGCAGAAAGGCCAGCAATTGCAGAAAGCAATGTGTCACAGCCCAGAAAGCCAAACGTGTCCTGGGCTGCATCCAAAGCAGTGTGGGCATCAGGGCAGGGGAGGAGACTCTGCCCCTCTGCTCTGCCCTGGTGAGACCCCACCTGCAGGGCTTGTCCAGCTCTGGGGTCCCAGTGCAGGAAAGACACAGACTTCCTGAAATGAATCCAGAGGAGGCCATGAGGATGATAAGGGAACCGGACCACCTGTCTTATGAAAACAGGATGAGACAGTTGGGATGTTCAGCCTGAAGAAGACAAGGCTCCAGGCAGAACTCACGGCACCTTCCAGGACCTAAATGGGGTCTACAAGAAGGCTGGAGAAACACTTTTACAAGGGCATGTAGTGACAGGAGAAGGAGGAATGGCTTTGAGCTGAAGGAGGTAGATTTAGATTAAACATTAGGAAGGAATTCTTTACTGTGGGGATAGTGAGGCACCTGGACAGGTTATCCAGAGAAGTTGTGGATGCCCCTGCACTGCGAGAGTGCAGGGCCAGATTGAACAAGCCTTTGAGCAACCTGGTCTAGAGAAAGATGTCCCTACCTATGGCAGAGGGATTTGAACCATAAATAGTCCCTTTCCAAGCCAAAGCATTTCATGATTCTAAGACTCTGTGAAATACTATTTGCATCAGTGAAACACAAAAGTAAGCTTTCCATCATGGCTTGAAGCTTTTTCAGAGCCACATGCTTATGAAGGTTTCCCATGCAAATAACAGAATAAAATTATGCCATGGGTTAACATAAAATAAAGCATGGCAATGACAGGACAATGGATGTCTAATGTCTAATTCCCTGACAGCTGAACCATTAACTTATAACCCTGCAGACAATGGGCATGTTTTAATGAATTTTCACTCTTCATGAGTTACACCAAAAGTGCATATTTTTAAAGGTGGCTGACTTAAATTGGATGATTTCTATACTCTCTAAGCCTTTTTTAACTTCCTGGTCAAAAAATTATATCATAATATTATTAGGACAAGATACAAGGTAAGATTGTGTAATCTGATATAGCCCTGTCTAACACAACGGTGTACTTCTCTGTCCTTTTTGTATGTCAGGTATTGAGGGGTTTGTGCATTTGTACATAAAGGTGAGTATAGCTCTTCCCTCGTTTTTTGATGATAAAGCTGTTGCAGCAAGTACTGCAGTATAAGGGGGAGCATTTTACATAGTCCTGGTTTATCTGGGCCTCTGCTTAGCTGAGAGGTGCCTGGAGTGTGGAAGAAGAGTTAGTTGTAACAAAAGCCAAAATAAAACAAAAGAAAACAAAAAAAGCTTTACTGAAAACAGCAAAAAAAGACTTTTTGAAATCTTTGTTTGCATATGGCTTTCCTGTGTTGACCTTCAACATAAGTGCAGGTGAACTCAAAATGACAGCAAAGTTATGTTTAAACTCAAACTGCTCCTTTCTAATTTCAGAATCCCTTTGATAGAGAGGAATTTTTTTCATCTAGGTTACATCTGAATGATTTGCTGAACTGTAGAATAAATGAACATTCTCAAGCACATGGATACATAATGGAGCCTGAGAACTGTTAGTTCAGCTAATATCAGCAAGCACACACCCCACAGCTATATTCTTTTTTACTCACACAGTCCTCTAGCTGCCATCTGTTCAATACAATATGAAATAAATCCCTTTTGATGTGTGTTAACACTATCCCTGGATAAGCATTAAAAAAACCCAACAAAACAAAACAAAATAAAACAAAACAAAAAACCAAACCAAAACAAAAACAAAAAACAAAAACAAAAAAACCCAAAAAAAAACAACAAAAAAAACCCCTCAAAACAAAACACAGCAAAAAAGATGGAATATTAAAGTGAAACTGTAACACAGTGTGAATAGCAATTTATTGATCTCAGTGGTTAGGATTGTGAAATCTTTTTGGCACCACTGGCTGAGTTCTGATGAATGGAGCGCATGTGTTTGCTCCTAAAAACAAGTATAATTCATGATTTTATTCTTCTACTATATTTTAACAGAAGAATTTTGATTTAAACAAAACCTTATTAAGATCTGTTGATACTTGTGCTGCCACTGACAAACCCAGTACTATTATTTATATTGTCTTGTCTTTTTGCTCAGTTGAAAACTGATGAGAATGTATTTTCTCTCATGCTTTTTTCTCAAAGGTTAAATGACAGCATTCTCCTTTACTTCAATGGCAGCAACATGTTGATATGTTTAAACTTTTAGAGCAAATGTATTTTCAATAAGTGGGGATGAAGTTAGCTGCAATATCATGTTTCATGTCCTAAGTGTGTAGCTGACAATGTGTGTTAGGACTTGGAGTAGACTACTGTGATGGTTGATACTGTGTAAGAGATCTACACTGTCACCATGTTTATTACAAACTCAATTCAATTGTAATGCAAATTCTATTGAGACATTAAGAATGATCCACATCTGTAGCAAAAGGGTCTCAGCATTTTTTAAAAAAAAATATTTTATTTTATTTTACTTTACTTTAGGCAAGGGGAGGAGGCTGCCCATAGAGAAACCAACAAAAGATTCACAGGGTCCACTGCATGCTCAGATGTGCATTTTTGGAGATCCTTAATAGCATCCTTGATTAAGCCATTAAAAATCTTTGCTAAATGGCTCATTATTAAGTTTCATTGTTGGAACAGAGCATTTTGCCATGAACTAGGACACAGAGTAACAGAGAGCTTGTCTAAATTAGTGTTGCATTTCCCAGACATTTTGGTAATGAAAATTGTGTGGGAGTAGGAGATAAGGAGATTGATGAACTTGCTTTTGTAAACTGTAAAGGGAATAAATTGTACCATTGTACAGTCAGTTGGAGATGGGTGCATCCCATGAGGCTGACTCCTTTGTGTTGGAAGGGAATGTGACTTCTCAAACACTTCAAAATATTGCTTCGCAAAGTATGAGAATATCCAGTTCCCCAAATAAACACTCTTGTTTATTTGAAACACAATTGCTCTGATGAGCTTTCTTTGTGGTATATATACTCTTTGACCTGTAACATTTAAGATGTTTCTACAAACTTCCATAAGTCTGAAATCTACCAAAGTACAGCATGGTTGGTCTTGCGATCACTGTGATGGGCTGTTAGAGAAAGCAGTTAACAACTTGGAGTCAAACCCATACAACAATTTGAGTTGTTTGTGTATGAAGGAACTGGCTGATTCATAGGCATAGAAGCAGAGATGTCAGCTGTCTGTAAATGACAAGGTCAAAAGTTGACCTTCCCACTTCTTAAGAAATTCTGAATTTGGGAGGTGAGTAGGGGAGGGGATGGAACTGCCCCACCCTGGAACACAAATGATATATTTGAGGCTTTCCCATAGAAGAGGAAACATAATATTTAAAAATAACCTATAGATTTTCCATCTGAAACCAGCCCTGGAAACTCCAGCCAAGCTCTCAACTTTCTATTTTTGGCAGATTTGTGAGAAACCCAGAGTCCCGAAACCCTTCCTGTCTGGCTGAAACATTTGGCCCTGGGCAGCATAAGTGTTTTCAGGATCCTATTTTGGAAAAGGGATGAACTTATTTCAGGATTGCCAGTGGATTCAGGGCACAGCTTCATCACAGGAGACCACATATTTCATCTGGAATATTTGGAAAATACCAAGATTTTTCTGTGTGTTAGGTCACAATTATGTCAAAATCAGCATTTTAGGCATCATCTAGCATGGAATGAATACTGTTTTGCGGAAAAAATTTTGAGTGGGAAAAAACAATATACTGTGTTATTTGTAATTTTAAGTATGTTTTAAATCAGTTCAGGATAGTTTGGTTTGGCAGGCATGGTTGGCAGATCTGTTTTAGGATTAATTTTAGGAAGTTGATCGGTTTTAGGAAACCGAATCCTGTGTCTTAAAAAGAGGCTGAAGATTTTGCTTCAGCTGTGGCACTGCTCAGTAATCAGCAGTGATAAGTCTACAGCTCCATCCTGATATGGTTTTGGGTAAGTCAGTGGATTCTCTGTTTTGATCATCACAGTAGGAAGTGGTTTAAGAATATTTATGTGCCCTAAGAAAGGATTTGGATCCTGGCTTTCCATTTATCCATTAAGGACTTTGAGCTTTTGAGCTTTGTAAAAAACCTATTAAAAATGCTAGATTCTGAAAACATAGTTCTGAGATATATATATATATAGAGATATTTTTTTTTTTTTTTTTTGGTATAGTTACATTCAGGTAGGTTTTAGTGCATATTTTAGGCATAGTTTCAAACGATAGGATTGTAATGGCTTTCAATGATACCGCTTGTGATTTTGTGACCACTTACAGACCCATTCAACTGATTGCATCCAGAGATGTTTCATCTTGTTTTAGTTTTATTTTATTTATTAATCAATTTATTTTTTCTTTGTGTTTTGGAATACCTCTTACATAGTCTATCAAGTGTTTATGTCAGTTCACTCTACACTTATTCTACACATCTGCAGTGAGACTGTAGAGAAAATGTACACAAATCCACTTAATAATGTCATCAGTGTGTGCTATGAGATCTTACTTCATGAGAAGACAGAGAGAAGATTGGTCAAAATCACGATACAAATACAACTTGTGAATCACAAAATGAGGAATCATTGCAGCTGAAAATATCATGAAAAGAAGAGTCTTCAGACTTTGCAGAATATTCTGCACTTCCTGTATGAGTTTGGTGAGACACACACAAAAACAACCTTCAAAGCCAAAAATCTCTTCAGTTTATCAAAGGTTGATAAGACAGACAAGCTTTTTCTTTTTCAGATTCTTAACAGAAAATTATTTTCTAAGTAGTAAGAAATTAAATATAAATTATTATATATCCTTTTCATAGGTTGTATTTAAGTGTTTACTCAGTCAAGCAACTATGTCAACATCACATGATTTGTCTCATCAGTCACAGCCAGGCAACACATAGAGGAAATACTGAGTGCCAAGTATACAGAGGTTTTTATGGGGTACTTTTTCAGAATAAATTAGAATAATGAATATGTTAATGGAGATGATGATCTGCTCAGCAGTATTCAATAGTCAGGAAAAGAGGCAAATTCATCTGCTAAATTATTCATTGTAAATTATTCGCTTAACTCTAATAGTCTTGATTAGTGCTTATCTGATTTAGAAGGAGAACAGCAAAAAGCCATGGTAATAGGAAGGAAGATGGAAAAACCCAATATTACTGCTATTTATTTGATTCACAAATATCTGTCACTGGAAGGCCACAATGTTGCTCTTGCACACCCTTTGCAGAAGACCACCAACTGACTCTAATCAGGATTTTGCTGTGGCTAGCAATGGAAAATATCCCTCACTATAGAAGGTCATATCTGACATTTATTTTCCAAGGCTTGCTTTAGGTTGGAAGCTCTATTTTCCTCGTCCCTGTCTTATGTGAAAATCAAGCTGGTTACCAATGTTTTTCCCTTTCCTCCCTCTCCCCTCAGGCTTCAAGCTTGAGACAAAAGGTTCCCTGTACAACTACCACCACCATTCTTGGTCAGAAACCAGGAAAATAAATCATAAAATTGTTAGGGTTGAAAAAGACCTTGAATTTCACTGAGTCCAACTGTTTACCCACCACTGCCATGTTCACTGCTAAGCCACATCCCCAAGTGCCAGATCCACATGGGATTCCACCACTCCCCTGGTCAATCCAATGCCTGACCAGCCTTTCAGTGAATAAATTTTTTTCCTAAATCAGTCTATACCTGATTTGAAGCTGTCTCAGAAGAAAAGAAAAGAAAGAGCAGAATGTTTTGCAACCTGTAAAACACCTATAGATCTAGTAATTTCGACAGATGTAAGAATGATCTCAGAGTTAAATAATAGAGAGAATGCCCGAGACAGACTTATACTTGAACTGATGGACGGAAAGAGAGGTATACACAGGTCTGCTGTCTACAGTTCCTTTTTCTCTTGCCTGTAAAGCAACAACTCAATGCACTTCACTCAAAGAGACCCAACACATTATTTTGGCTTCCTTTTCTCAGAAAATATATTTTCCATGTTTCTTTCTGCTCTCCACAATACCAGGCAATAACTCTTGGTTTTCCTCTTATCCTAACTCCTAACAAATTACTGCCTACTTTCCCTATTCCTTCCATCCCTCCCACTGCCTGCTAGGGACTTCACTACAGTCTGCCACTTCCATCTCCACAGCTGCTGACTTCGGGTTGTATACAGCTTTCCAAGCACAGTTGTGTCATTCTGCCCAGTGACTCAAATATAAACAGTTTCAGAGTCGTAAGAAATTTAACCTGATGGTGTTCACAGTTTTGAGCACAAGGACTTTGCATCATAATCTAGACAAATGCTCTGAAAACTCAATTAAATGTCTTGGATTCACAGGCTCAGGGAGAGGGACTTCCAGGAACTGATCTCCAAGAAAGAAGGTGCCTGCTCTGTACTGAGGTGTGCTTGTCTCCAGACTAATGACTGTCTTTCAGCATATGGGTTGAACAATATTTCAAGGCTTTATCATTGTGATCCTGCTGTCAAATGAGTCAGTGGTACATCACAAAGCTCACACTGTATTAATGCTGTAGTGCTGTCCCTAGCCATGATAAAATATTGCATGTCAGGCAGGCAAAACAACCCAGAGCAGGATAAGCTGGAAAAATTAAAAAGGTACTAGTGGACAAGATGCTTATTTCTATGTTCTAGCACAGTAGAGGGGCTTCTGGTCTTTAGCTACTTAAGTGGCCTTGAGAAATGTCTAAACCACTATTTCTTCCAAGATCATACTTCCCTGGAGTACATAGGTCTAAAACTGCTGTTCTCCAGTTTAATTATGCTTATTAAGTCCCAGTTCATTTCCTGTTTTCTGCACAAATTACACCCTAAAGCATTATTTGGTTATACAGTAGTCTGTTTAATGATTCTTTTCTCCACTTCCAGATTCAAATAACAAATATTTGCCTTTAGCCAATAATTTGTTGATGATGTTTATCTGTTTATTGTGCTGACATGAATGCATGGAGTACTATGATTGCAAATATATATGTCCAACATAGAAATATACATGTGTGTATATATATATAAATACATATAAATTTAATTTTTTAAATTCCACTTTATAAAAATCATATATACATTCTACTGTGGTGTAATATTCTATTCAGATATTTTCAATTCAGTTGCATTTTCATTGGCATTCCAAGAGGGTTTTTTATTATAAAGCCCTCCACTGACACTCTGCTCATGCTTGCCTATTATCCTTCCAGCTTTGCCTTCAGCTGAACATACTCCTTTTTTCCTCCTTCACATGATTACTTGCATGAGGATTTGCATTTAAATGGATGTGGAAAGTGCATTAACAACACCTACAGTAACAAAGCAAAAGCTGCTCAATACTTGTTACTGTCAGATATGAATTCAAAACAAATCAATTAATGTTTTGTATAGCTGTTTTCAGTGTTTGCATTTAGGTGGAAACTCTTCTTTGTATTATGCTTAACACAGACTGTGCATATTCAACACAGATTATGCACAGAGAATTATTTATATGTCAGTAGCCTGAACAGAAAAAAGAATGATGTTCAAGATCTAGAAGTCATGGATGAGATCTATTTTCTGTACAGATGATTTGGATCCTTAGAATCTCAGGATTAGATACTTTATTTCCGTTTATATCTTCACTAGTTTTGTAATAAAACTAGTTTAAATTATTTTGGGATTTGGAAATCTAAGCCCTTAAAGCATTACTAAATGTCTGTTTTTTGTTGTGCAGATCATGATAATTTTGCAAATAGCTCGAATATATAAAAAAGACACAGCGTGGTTACGAACAGAACTGTTGTGACTTGCATATAAATTATGAATGTAAGATGTTCTTTTAGTGTTGTAAGTGAGAAAAATAAATTAAACTAGGCCAACCCATTCTATTGCAGAATAATGCTGTTTATTTTTAATTTTCTTGTGCTTACCATAGCCTGCTTAAATATATTTTTTTATACAGTAACACAAATGCATAACACAAATACTTTACAAAAAATATAAAACTAATTTCTAATTAACCTTTACCTCTGGTGGTTTGTAAATTTGCTCCAGATAAAAGTTCTGCCAGACTTTGAGGAGTACAAGTTATATTAATTGTTGATTAATTAATGTAAACATTATTTTTTAATGTATCATTAAACTAAAAACGTGGCACAAAAGAGAAAAGAAGAAGAAAAGGTAGGCTAGGAGTCAACAAATGACTTATATTTTCTTTCTCCAGAAAAAAGGTAGATGAGAGAAATTTGCCATGATTCTCAACATAATACAGTACTGACACTTGCGAGTCTTAAAATGCAATTATTGTTTATTACCTAAAACAGTTTGCTATATACTGTGTGTGCTAAAGAGAAATCCATAAGCATCAGAGGTAAATCACTAACAAGTATTTCTTGTTTGCACAAAAAAACTGAACAAACAAATCTTTATTTCTCTACCTATTGATGTGGCATAGGTCTAAATAAAGCAAATTCATTGCTTTCAATGAAAGCTGCACTGCAGCAGTGAGAGAACATGATTTCAGATGTCATAGTTAATGTCTTCTATGTCTGTACTTTAAGAAATGTAATAGGTATAGCAGGTTCTAAAACTAACCCTACAAAACCAATAATTTAATTGCAGGCTGCAAGAGAAAAAATTATTTGTGAATGAAACTATATAAGTGGAATCAGAGCATTAACAAATATTCTCTCCAGGTTCTGCAGTATTAAATCCACCCCCTGTATTCTTCCTTCCAGCTTTTCATAATTTCAAGGTAGCTACTAGGAGGAAAGGCGAAGTAGTAATGGCAGGAGTGTTTGTGTGTGCTACCTTCATCCACACAGGGGCACGGTGTGGGGCCAGTCTGTCCCGGCAAGACAAGATGTGGCGGCAAACACTCATCTCATTTACACTGGCACCCACGCTGCCTGCAGGGGACACGTGCAGGAGCAGGGCCAGCCCTGCCACAAGGGCCCTGTGTGCTCAGAGCCACTTCTGAAGGGTTGCTGTACAAGGCACATGTGTTGTGCTGCTGCAAAGTAGAAACCAGGCTGGCAAGCTTCTTTTGGTTAAATAAATGAAGCAAACACCCCCTTTCTCCCTTCCTTTATACCAGTCTCTACCTCTCTTAAGCAATAAAGAAGAGTTGGTTTAAACTAATCTAGATTTACTGAAATCATTGGTATTTTTGATCAGAGGGAGTTCTGCCTCCAATGTCTTCACTGATGTTTTTATGTCCATTTAGTCCTCCTGATGTGAATTTTAATGCCCAGAGTGCCCAAATCTCCTGTGCTCTTCCATCTTTCGAGCTGCCATCATGTCAATAGACTAATTTAGACTGAGAGGAGTTCTGTGTATTATTCTTAATATACTTTCACAGTGTGCAGTGTAATTGCTCCTTTGGAGCTGATAATGCATTTTTATTGCCTAAAAACCAATTTGCTGTACAGTGTGGTAATACAATCATTGGTTTATGTTGTGAATACATGTCATATATAGTGGGCCAAATTACCAGTTAAGAGTTTGTATCCCTGTGCAATAAAAGTAAAGCCACAGAAGCAAAAGGAGTCCACCTCACAGCCAAAATTTAGAGGGACCTGGGGTTGTTTAGCCTGGAGAAAAGGGGGCTAATGGGAGACTATCACTCCCTGCAACTCCTTGAAGGGAGGTTGTAGCCAGGTAGGGGTCAGCCTCTTCTGCCAGATAGCAAGAAGCAATTAAGAGGAAAGGACCTCAAAGTACACCAGTAGAGGTTTAGATTATATATGAGGGAAATTTTCTTCCTTAAAAGGGTTATAAAGCATTGGAACGAAGTGCTCAGGGAAGTGATAAAGTCACCATGCCTGGAAGTGTTTAAAAAACATGTAGATATACACTTGACAACATGGTTTAGTGATGAACATGCTAGGTGGTGGTAGTGGACAGTTGGACTTGATGATCTTAGAGGCTTTTTACAATCTTAGTGATTCCATTTTTCTAAGATTTTGGCCCTTACATCTCACTTGGCTTCAGGTCTGCACAAAAATTACCGGGCATTGTGTGCCTCACTCCCAGCTGAGTGCACTGGTGCCTGGGCAGGCGTGCACCTGGAGATGAACCACCCCCATCTGCCTCTTTTCTAGGGCTGGTGAGAGCTTTTTAGGTCTTGCTTCACACGGTCAAGACCTGAGATAAGAAAAGGATGGGTCTGAGCATGCAAACAAGTAGGAAGGACAGCCTGGAATAGCCTGGAAGACTACCTGAAACTTGAGTGCTGGGAAGCTCCAGAGTCGCCTCTGGACACTGTGTGCCAGTGTTACCTGGATGCTGAATGTGATGTCTGTGGCTCCATGCTTAAGCCTTCCTCCACATTCCATTTTTTGGATAAACAAGGAATGAGATATGAATGCTCCAGAGAAAAATAAGGACCAAAGAACATTATGAAGAATGTGTTGGCTCATCAGAAGGTTTTTACAGAGGCAGATTACTGGTAAATGATTTCCAGCTTGAACTGAGTAGACCAGGGGATGGATTCATCCTCTGATCCATTATACTTGGAGATGAAGTGGGAAATCATGCATTCAAAGCAAGAAGGAGTTCTGCCCTATTCAGGGCTGACAGTGGGTGCCAGGGAAGGAAATCTTCATGTGTTCTCAGCCTCATTAACAAAGCAAGTGACTACACTGAAAAATCCATTGTCTTTTTTTTCCCTGATACTAGAGGAAATAAGAGGCCATGAGAGGAAACCTATGTATCTGCAATGGATTTTTAAAAATATTAAATTTATTGAGGAATAAATATATGTTTTATTTGATCTATAAATGAAATATGTTTGATTGCCATTAATCATCTTCTCAGAAAAATAGCATTTTATAATAGCAAGACTGCTATATTACAATATCAAACAAAGAAACCTAAGGAATAAGCAGCTTTAGGAAACATAAAATAAATAAACAGCAGTAGATTGCCCTAGGCACATGCTTTTACTAATTTTGGTTTGTTGTTGTTCATGTCAGTTAGGTTCAATAAACCAGCTTTCTGGTAATGATTTGCTTTCTTGTGTGACACTTCAAGAACCAGATGACAGTTTTCTGTGTTGTCATTAGATTTTCTAGTTCCATATGGGTGTGTAGGGTCCACACATTGCCTAATTCTGTTAGATTTCTTGCAGTTAGTTTCAAAAGATGCTTGGAACTAGGCCAACAGCAGAACCCTCTACATGTAAGTGTTACTTCTGTGTTTTGCCTCACAAAATGTTCAAAAGGAAGTTGAAAATGTTGCCTGCTTCACCAGTTTGCAAAAATATGCTAATTAGAGCTGGCTAAAGTGTGACAAAAATATCAGACAGTCAAAAAAAATATAAAAGGAAAAAGACAGAGAGAGGGGGGAAAAAAAGGAAAAAGAAAGAGGGAGAGACAGAAAAACCTGCATTCCAATGTTTCTTTCTTTGGGAATCAAGAAATACCTTTAGAGTATTAGCTATTAAGAAGGGGAGGCTGTTCTAGTCCTTTAAAAGTTCACTCTCTTGGAAGAATGCTGATTTCATTCTGACATGAATTCCTTTTCCAGCCACTCTGTTCCAGCCACTTTCTTCTCCCTCTATCAACCACGTAAAGGAATTGTAAGGCTAACAGAAGTTTTCCAGACCTCTCGGTACAGACATTAAAATCTGTAAGAGTCAGTAACTGGACAGCCAGGACCTGTACAGGTGTTTTGTATACATCCATGTCTCTCACACAAAAATATGCTCTTACCTGTACTTTGTCTGGACACAAATTTTCACCAGAATAGATTTACATTCCTTTCCTCAAACCTGTAATAGTGCTTTCATGGAAAAGGAAAAGGAAAAGGAAAAGGAAAAGGAAAA
>JBBMKD010000115.1:18616955-18670470 GCA_037834095.1 Argya squamiceps
GATTTACATTCCTTTCCTCAAACCTGTAATAGTGCTTTCATGGAAAAGGAAAAGGAAAAGGAAAAGGAAAAGGAAAATATCTGTGGAGCCATCAACTGATCAAGGAAACAAGGAGAGAATGCTTATTCACTGTCTTGCAATACAGGGACTAGGGTGCATGATGACTTATGTAGCAACATGTTTAGCATGAACTTTTCACAGGATGCATGGTTGGAGGGGAAAATTTTCTGGCACAGAACATTGTGAAGTTGGAAAAAAAGGGAATCTGCTCAGAGAAGGTCGTAGTGGGTAGGTTTATTAATGACAGCTGCATACAACACTTCTGCTGAGGTAATCTTTCACCTGCAGTTGGTGGATGCTTTTTCAAGTGAGTTAAAATTAGCCATCTTAGGTGAGATTAGTGCCATAGTAAATTTTAAAGATCATCTCAGGATCAATAGGGAAGTGTAACTGAATGAAAGATCATGTCATGCATTGTAATAGAAAGAAACTGTCCATCATTTCACAACCCATGAATTGCTAATTCGGTAAAAATGTACATGCCACCATGCATGACATTAAATTAAAGAAAATCTGAAGCAATGAGGAGAAAAAACAGCAGAAAGCAAGATGTAGTCATACAATTTCAGTGCACAGAATACTTTAGGTACAGCGAAGTGTTCTGGCCAGCCTATCCCAGACAATTTCATACTAGCTAACAAGAGAAACATGAAAAAGTTTAGCAAATGGCAATAAAAATGGCTTTGACATAGAAAACTCTCACTGAACAGTTTTTTTGTAAAGACTGTTAGGCTCAGGAAGAAAAGGCATAAAAGAGGACATAGTAAACCTATGTGTCATGGAATTAATGGAAAAGGCTGTCTTGCAACTCCATTTCAACAGAAAATGAATCAGAATACAAAGACGATGACTGGTTCTATGTTCAGAAGAGCTATATTATTCTGCCAGTATTGCTTAGCCTGACTGGGAACAACCATATGTTCAGTCAGAGGAAGAAAAAGGGATAAAAATTACATACTGAGTAAATCAACAGAGAGAGAATAATATCAAATCAACATATGTTTTATTTTTTCTCATGTGTCCTCTTTCTAGTACTGTAATGATGTCTTTAAAGATCTGAACCTACAGCACTCAAAGGAACAACCTTTTAGGATGTTCCTCCCTAGCTGACTACTTTATAGGAAATTAGATTGTCAAGGACAATCAAGCCAACTTCATCGGTCTGAAGCTTTTTCCCCCAAAAGTAGGGACTGTAATGCTTAGAAAAACTGAAGAGGGTAATAGAGAGACAGTTTTTAAATTTGGGTTGTATGACTCATAAACTTAATATTTTATTGGTTTAGAGGCTTCAGTTTTGTCAGCTTCACTTCTCAAGGCTTGCAGAACCAAGTCAAATTTTTAGCCTATAGTTCCCCCATCCACTATGACAAAGTTGTTTCATTATTCAACCTTAATTGATTTCTTATAGAAAATTTTCTATTTCTGCCTTTTCCAAATTTTTATTGTAAAGAAACCTTTTGAAAGAATCAAAATAATTTATCTCAGAAATAGGTAGCTGAATTTCCTCCCTCAGAAAGGCAACTGACAACCTGCTTTGGACTTGGAAATAGCCTACAGCTTGATAACATTTCATTTTTGCTGCTTCTTTTTTGTATCTTATTTCACATAACCTAATCTTAAAAAATTAGCTTTTGGAATTGTTGATGATTAATTTCAGCATTTCCTCATTAGTAATGCGGTTTATTTCTGAGTGTCATTAACCTGTGAGATAACAGCTTTTGAATCACCATTGTAAGAATCAAAGCAAGTTCTAATAAGACCTAATTAAGGTGAATGGAGTGTCACACATTATCTCTTAGCCTCTTTGTATGTTAGTGGGTTGATAACTTCCTGCTCAGATTCAGTTGCAGATACATAAGTTTTTTCACTTGATCATATCATACCTCTGTTCACAGAAAGGGCAGGAATAAGACCTTAGCCAGAGAGGAACAAATTTGTTGTGAAATTAAGTGTTATCTACACAGTTTAGCAGAGAGTCTATTGCCGAGGAGAGATGCACGTATTTGGAGCAGTTCTTTTGTAAAAGTACACATTTCACACTCATGTCTGTCAGCAGTTTCATGGGTTCAGCCTACTGAAGGCTTTGGATTAAAATTAACATTGTGCATAAGGAAATACAAAGAGCTAAACTTTATGTACAGCAAAATGACAGAGGCACCTTTAAAGCTCCTAATGACATCTGGTTCTGATCAGCTTCACAGCATTGAAACATTCTTAAGGCTCTGTCACAGAGCTCACTGATTACCTTGGGAGGAAACCTAATTGAGTCCACCAAAACAGGTAGTTTGTTGTTCCTGTGCTCTGCCTCTACAGTGTAGTCATGAAGCTCAAGCAACATATTTAGTCACACAGGTGACCAGTACACTGTGAAGATCTGTTCAAAAATATGTCATGTCTGACTGAAGAGAAGAAGGAGAGGATGGCCTGTAGCTACTGAGATGTAATGGTTTCACCCCAGCCAGCATCCAAGCTCCAGACATCTGCTTGGTCACAGTCCATCAGCAGGATTGGAGAGAGAATTGGAAGGGTAAAAGCTGGAAAACTCATGGCTTGAGACAAAGACAGGGAAAGCAAAAGATGCATACACACACAGAGCAAGACAAGTAATTAATCGAGTGGTTCCCATGGGCAGGCAGGTGTTCAGCCATCCCCAGGAGAGCAGATCAGACATGAGAGTGACTTGGGAAGACAAACGCCACCACTCCAAACATCCTCACTTTCCTCTTTCTTCCCTCCACCTTATGTACTGAGCATGGAATATCCCTTTGGTCAGTTGGGGTCACCTGTCCCAGCTGTGTCTCCTCTCAACTTCCTCACTAGCATGGCAGCATGAACAAAGGCCTTGGTTCTGTGTAAGGCCAGATCATCAATTAAAAAAAAACAACTCTGTATTGTCAACCCTGCGTTCAGCACCAATCCAAAACACAGCCCCATGCCACTGTGAATGAAATTAATCCTACCCCAGCCAAAGCCAGCACATAGGATCATTCATGTCTCAGTTCATTGCCAAGGATTCACCTGGTTAGTTCGCTTGAGAGAGTTACAAAAGAAATGGAGTACCAAATAAAGTTGCATGCTAAATTAATGGCATATAATGGACAAATTAATTACAGGCAAACATTTCTGAAAATGTGTCATTCATGGCAATAGCAGTCTTATGCCCATGAATCACAATTTTTTTTAGGACATTCTAAGTGCTATTGGATTTGCTGCTCACCTCTCTTCTGTATTCTCTTCTCCCCTTTCTTAGCTGTCCTCACAGACAGCTGAAAGGATGAGACAAGGAACGTATTAGGAAATTTGGTTTGTTGGCATTAGGCCCATGCAGTCAACGCTAGTGCTTCTACTTCAGTGAAATCAAAACTTTTGTTTTAATGACATTGAACACCTATGATTGCATCTTTCAAGTCATGAAATTATTAAAGAGTTTATTGCTTCCCAGGTATCAACAGATAGCTCCAGAACTAACAAATACTAGGCAATGGGAGGAGGGATGAAGGAAGGTTACTAACTTTGAAAAGAGGCAAAGACAGATTGGTAGCTATCTGAGAAGGGAAATAAAGGAAGAGAGAGAGACCAGAAAGCCAGTGAGGTGGAAGAGAGATTAGGAAGGAGAGATGAAGGTAGGTAAACAATGAAAACTTTTGTGGTTGAAAGTACCTGCTTGCAGATGCTTCTGTTCCAAATTCTCACTTTTCTGCCTTGCGATTATACACATCTGGTCTCCATTCAAAGGTAATTTTCCCCCCCTTTGTCGAGTTTGGGTAAAATACTTTCAGTTGTTTCTGATTTTTGCCTTTGTGAAAATGTTACATGTTTTAATAAAGAAAGAAAGAAGTTTTTTCAACTTGATTTTTTCTCCTTAGCGTAACTTAGAAATGACAAAATTTGGTGCATGAAACTCAGGATGTAACTAGTCCCCAGTGAATTGTACATAGTTTTGCTAGGTTGTATTAGAGTTGATTTTAAAATAATGAACTTATGAACAATTTAAAGCATGCCCCAGAACTATTGCAGTAGAAAATTCCATCAATGTTTAAGTGGAGTTGTTAATCAGAGATGCACACATGCACATAAACTGATTCTCTGTGTAAAGCAATACTAAAGCTACAACAAAGGCAACTGTTCTACAAATATTTGAGTGTTATTTTGTCTTACCTCAGTAGTAGGTCAGCTTTTTCCCTGTCTTGCCATGCACCTGCACCTCAATGAGTTATTGATCAAAACCAAAGAGGTCTTTTGACATTGTCTGCCATACAGGACACAGTGAGCTGCTCTGGAATGAACAGTCAGTGAGACCAGACACGTCAGCCTGGCCCAGACCCTCTGGGAACTTTGAGCTTCTCCGTGTGGTTTAGTGGAGTTAAACCTAAATATACATGAATACGAAAAGATTACTGTTTTTGTAATGTTCATTAATGTTCATTAATATTCAAAGCAATAATGTTCATTTTTGGCTAACATTTTTCACAGAACTACATTGCTGATACCTTAGTTTTATATTCTATACATTTGATCTCATTTCCTTTGAAATCAAGGACTGAATTGAGGCCCAAATCGATATGCTGAAAATAGCTACAAGACTGTAAATATTTTATGAGGTGAATAAACTGTGATTTCCTTCTAATAATTTATCTTGATATGAATAAAAAACCATTGGGAAAAAATAAGCTCATTTTGAAAAATGAGGGAGTCTGTTTCCTGGCACAAAACTTCTCTTGCCTATGCACGTACAGCTGAGCTACTTCATACTGCAAGCTATTCAAGATTTTATAAGCTAATCAAGTTTGAGTCTGTTTTTTAACAAGATGGACAATTTCCAAAGAAAACCCAGGTGCTGCAGGACATGATGTTGATGAAATGATAGATGGCAAGTTCCTCTGCACTACACCATAGGCCCTCACCAGCCTTAACCCAAACATACACTCAAGTTTAAGCAGCAAGTATTTGCACTGAAATGAATGGATTTATTCACATGCTTAAATTTAAATAGGTGCGTAGGTGGTTTTCTGGATTGGGGTCTGAATCCTTGGTAGAGTGTCTGCTGCAGGAGATGTGCATTAGGAAAGGCTGGAAAAGAGGGCCCTAACCATACCCAGTAATCCCTTGTGTTTACGTGACATGTTTTGTAAAGATAGGGCAAGTAGTACCACTTGAATAACCACTTTGTTATCTAGAAATTATTGTGCTAATAACCTATCATAACACTGGTGTGGGCTGCTCATACAAATAATGAGTAACATATGTGTTAAACCTATGAGATTGTCATGGAAAAAAGTGTTTTCATTAATATATTTGAAGTTAAGTTCAAGTGGACATTTCCCTCTTTTTTTTTTTTTTTTTTTGACTTCTTCTTGAATTCTTTGCATTATGGCTTGCCCAGGCTTTGAAAATTCTTCATGTATTTCTACAGGGAACAGCAGGTATGAGGCCTACTTTTTTTATGTTTCTGGTAAAGTTCTAGATATGGATAGAAAATGAACACAGCATTCTTTTTCACGGTGCTCCAAAGGTTGCTGAGGCCAATTGTGTCTGTAGAGTCAACAGCAAATCAGTATTAAACTTTACAGAATTAATTATAAAATGTATATTATAAAATGCATAGAACAACACTACAAGCTACTGTGGGGTGGTAGGGGTTATGTATTTGTTATAATTGATGTTAATGTAATCAAGCAATGTAAACTTCTATTGCCTTACTAAGAGAATAAATGGTAGAAGATATTTTTACTTATTTTTTCTAAATAAATATTTTTCCACTATCCTGGAAGAGCATTAGCTAAGAATTTTTAAAAATTATTTTCTTCCATTGTTCTGTGTGATTTTGATTGTAAATGCATTTTTACTTGGCAACAAACACAGCTTAAAATTGTATTTCATGCATATAATTTTGAGTTAGAAGAAAACTGAGGAGTGTACTTTTCAGTACATCTATTTTTATTGTTAATTGAGAAGTGTGCAATTGGAATGCTTCTAGCATGTGAAAAGATTTATTTGAAAAGATTAAGCTTTAATTATCAAATGATGCAAGAAAACTCACCATGCAGAGTATTTGCAAAAGAAAGCAAACTGCTGTTTAACATGGTGGCCAAACAGCCTGTGACAATAAGTAATGTTATCCGGTTGCCCATGTTGTATACACTAGAGCAAAGACACCAGGGTTTGTATGCTGGAGTTAGAGCACACAGAGAACAGAGACAACACAAAAACACCCAACATTTTGACTTTGGCTTTAATAGGGTGGCCTTGATTATGTAGCACAAGCAATGATAAGCCTGATTAAGTGACTTTATTTCATTGGGATCTTTAAATAGCTGACTAGGAAATTTGTATCTTAACCTGCTCAGTCACCTTTGTGTAACCATGGCAATAAAATATACACCGGAATAACATTCAACATTCTTTTAATTCTTTGTAATTTGCAATCAAGACAGTCCTATGAGTATGCTTTATTTTAAGGTCCCTTGGAAATAACAGATGTAAATACTATCTTCCCAGCACCTCTAAATCACAGTATACTGTATGTATTGGTTATGTTTGGTTTTGAAAACATGTATATGACTTGGAATCACTCAAATAACTCCCTGTGGACATCAGCTTAATGGTTGGTGTCAGTCTGAAATGAGAGTAGAATATTTGCACTTAATTGAAAAAGAGCTGGCAAGTAGATAGAAATCACCATGATCATTGCCTAAATCCAGTTTCTTGAACACTACACTTGAGTTCTGGTTGCTTTTCTTGTATAAGATACAGAAACACGACCAAGAAGGGCCATGTCCATGATCAGTTGTATGAGGCATTTTCATGTGCAAGTGAAATAGAGACTTAAAATCATGAAAAGCAGTGAGATTATTCATGGATTCTCAAAAGTAAGAGTGCACTGCAAGTTTAAAACAAATAAAAGAAAGTACTCTTTCATAGGATACATAAAAATCATAGAATCACAGAATCATAAGGTTGGAAGAGACCTTCAAGATCATTGTGTCCAATCCATGCCCTAACACCTCAACTAAACCATGGCACCGACTGCCACATCCAATCTTTTTTAAAACACATCCAGGGATGGTGACTCCATCACCTCCTTGGGCAGACTTTCCAGTACTTTACCACTCTTTCCATTAAAAACTTGTTCCTAATATCCAACCTATTTTTTCTTTGGTGCAGCTTGAGACTGTGTCCTCTCATTCTCTCAGGAGCTGCCTGGAGAAAGAGACCAGCCCTCACCTGACTACAGCCACCTTTCAGGAGAGTGTAGAGAGTGATAAAGTCACCTCTGAGTCTCCTTTTCTCCAAGCTAAACAACCCCAGCTCCCTCAGTCATTCCTCACAGTGTTTGTGCTCCAAGCCCCTCACCAGCCTTGTTGCCTCCTCTGGACACATCCAAGCATCTCAACGTCCTTCCTGAACTGAGGGCCCAGAACTGGACACAGCACTTGAGGTGTGGCCTCACCAATGCCCAGTACAGGGGCAGAATGACCTCCCTGCTCCTGCTGGCCACACCATTCCTGATCCAGTCCAGGATGCCCTTGGCCTTCTTGGCCATCAGGGCACACTGCTGGCTCATGTTCAGCTGATGTCACCAGTGCCCCCAGGTCCCTTTCTGCCTGGGCACTGTCCAGCCACACCATCCCCAGCCTGTAGTGCTGCATGGGGTTATTGTGGCCAAAATGCAGGATTTGGCACTTGGACTTATTAAACTTCATCTTACTGGACTCTGCCCATCGATCCAACCATTCCGGGTCTCTCTGCAGAGCCCTCCTACCTTCCAACAGATTGATACACGCTCCCAGCTTAGTGTTGTCTGCAAATTTACTAACGAAAGATTCAATACCCTCATCCATGTCATCAGTAAAAATATTGAACAGAACTGGCCCCAACACAGACCCCTGGGGGACACCACTGGTGACTGGGCCCCAGCTGGATGCAGCACCACTCACTATCATTTTCTGGGCCCGGCCATCCAGCCAGTTGAGGACAATAGAAAAAGTCCCACACAAAACTGAATGTATAAATGGGTTTAAAAACGAAGTAGAATACAGATTTGCTGGTGCCTAGTAAATATAGCTGTTCATATGCAATATCTAACACAGAGAGTCAGAAAACTGTTGTGGGGAAGAAGCTGGAAGAAGATGAGGGGGGGCAGTCATTTCCTATATGAACTATCCCTTTTTCTAAAGTGTGTGCTGCAGGTATTTTTCAGACATCGACTACATATTTGATACACCTTTCATCAAATACTGTTTAGTATTTCTTGGGTATCTTATTTGCTAACAAACACCCATACATTCGAAAGGTTAGTCACATCAAAATCTGCTCCAGATGATAATATTACTTCAGCTCTTAAAGACACCTAGTTTTAGACCAGAGTAGTTCCTGCATCAGCATACTACCTTAAGTGTGATGACCTGAAAACAGGTCCTGAAAATTCGCAGCGTCCAAAATCTGGCTTATTAAGTTCAAATAAGTTTTGCAAGGACAGCTTTCCCATTTCCAGTTGCTGTCTTCTGCCAGGGTAATGCTTACATTTCCTCTGAGACTCTTTTATGGGGAACATGATTGGAAAAGATCAGCTAGAGTTTTTGACACTGTCTAGTTATTTGGAATATTTTGACTTTCCAGTCAGAAGTGGCAGTCTAATCAATCTACCCCTTTTTGCAGATAGAAGAATAGTCCCCTATTTGAAAAGTTGTTGATATGCTTAGAGGTCTGGTAAACTGATTTTCCAGTAAACCAGCAAGGATCTCTGACTTCCAAGGTACTTAACCTGAATTCAAGAGCTCAGAAATTTATAGCATTGCAGAAATGCTTTGGAATTGACCTGTCCCATTCAAATACAGATGTCATGATCATTAACCATAATGAGCTGAAACAGAATGGGGTTCCTTATAAAGTGGCGCGTCTGTGGGGGTGCTTTTGCCGGCTAGCAGTTCCCCAGGCCAATTTATAGCAGTTTGTGGGTCCTTCAATCAGCTGGCTGAAGCATGGAGAGGCTTGGAAATGAAGCAGAGCGGGCCCTGGCTTGGGTTAGGAAAAGATGTTTATTTCTGTCCTGGCTCCACATGCAGGACAGAGCCAGGACTGGAAGCCAGAACAGCCCAGAACATGTGCTTGAGCTCCTTAAGTACCCAGGGGGATGGGCCTGGGCAAGGAAGGAACTTTGGACCAATGGGGAAAAGGGAAGGGGGTGGGGTTACATCAGAGGGAAACTAGGCGTATTCAGGGGTAGGGGGGTAGGGTGAAAGGGACATACCATCACAGACAAATAACAAAATACAAATACAAATTCAAAACCAGAAAACATGCACTGCAACAGCTCCTCACTTCAAATTTTATGGTTCCAGCTTGCTCTCAAGTACAACTTCTATCTCCCCTTGGATCAGCCACTTAACAACAATGCTTAAACATCTAATTAGCCTCATTTGGTTACATTAGTTAAATGTGTTACTGAACATCAATACCTTAATTCTCACAAGATACTCATTAGGTAGGTAAACAAACACTGGTTTCCCTCTGCTGCAGATGAAAGAAATGAATATTTGAGTAATGTGTGCAAGACCATGCCTTGAGAAAGATGCTAAAGTATTACTTAAATGTGGAGACTCCTAAGGTCATTGAAGACATTTGCCGGAAAAGTGTGATACAACTGAACAACATTACCTTACAGCAATCTTTGAAAACACACAGTCCTGAAAAATCAATGTTATGTTTTTAAATACAATATGAAATGTGTTCATAAAGAAGAAACCTTTTTTGTTACTGTGAGGTACTTCTGTTTAGCAAAGTACACTACAAACCTGTAGGTTCCTTATTGCCACAACAGCACTATCCTGCAGTTCTTCCACTGCATCAGCATTTTCCTTAACTTTGCAGCCCATCCCAAGGTAAAGTTTTACATACTGTAATGCTAGTGAAAAAAATTGTCAGCATTTTGTAATGTTGTCAATTGATATCTGATAGAATTAGAATAAGGAGGCCAGGGACTCATGGCTGCTGTCATTGTCATATTGTGGAGCCAAGGAGAAAGAAGGAGGCAGAAATCCTCTTCTTCATACAGAACAACTAAACTACATAATTCATTGCTGCCAAAGACCTGGCAGTCATTTTCAAAGTAAATTTTAAAAGTAAATTTGACAATTAATTACTTAGGCAGATTTTCACTCCTGCAGATGTCCTATTATTACAAATAATAGCCTTAAAGTAATTTCTGAACTTACTGGCTGATAGTCCTAATCACCTTTCATAGGTGCTTTGGTAAGGCAGATATATTGAAATTCTGAGAAGTTGAGTATAGAGCTGACAGCTCACATCTACTTTGTGATTACCCCAAAATAAGTTTTGTTATCATAAAATGCTAAATGCTAGATTCTACATTCTTCCCAAAGAATCTTGAGACAGAAGGACTGCATAGAGGCTGGGAGGGAGGTGTAGGAGGCATGAAAATGGGGAAGGTTCCTGGGTCTTCCAAATAAGACATTCCAAATAAGGTCTTCCAAATAAGGAAGGGATGGCTAGTTGCTAGGCTGTAATAACCAAGAGATGCTGCAAAGATTATCTGAATTTCCTTTTTGGTTTGTATTCCTTTTTTTCTTTGCCTGGTAATCTTCACTCTTCTGCTACTTTTTCATATTTTTCTTACCAATTAAGCACAAACTAATAAGGACAATAAAAAATTTACTCAAATAATCAAGAAAATATGCCAGGAAAAATGGCCTTGCTGATCTCCACTTCTGTTCCTAATCAGGATATAGGAAGAACCATGGAACATCTGCCACTCCCTTTCCAAGACCATTCCCAAGTTTTTTAATATACCCAGTGATAACAGTCCAACAAACTTCCACATTGCCATCAAATAATAAAGATTAGTGCAGATAAATACTGCAAATAGAGAAGCAGTTTTGTATGGGATGCTATCCACCACATAGCAGGAAAGGTGAAATGTCTTACTCACCTGATGAGGACTCTGATGTGGAAACTGTCACAGACAGACATCATGAGCAGTGCCTAATCACTCATCATATTTACTCATTCTTCATCCTTGGCAATAACATCAGAGTTATGTGCATCTGTTCATAAAGGTGCACACCATTTTTTTCAGTGTTAGGCTCGGTGACATCCATGGCTCCTAGCAAACTGCAGATGGTTAAAATGCTTTCATGTGTTAGATATTCATTATATTGTGACCTCTGTTTTATAATGGTGCTCAGTTTTAGTGAGGGTCTGCGTTCCCAGAACCAATAACCAGCAGGCTAATGGAGTTTATGGGGTGAGAAGACAAATATAAGCATGCCCTTCACAGCAGGGACAGAACAAATCCCTAGCCAGAGCCTTGATACACAGTTAATTAAAGAAAACAGACAAAATGACTATTGCAAACACAATTCATTGTGTTAATATGACGAAGGAAAATTAGTTGGAAGTCTGAACCTGACCTGCAATGTCATAAAAAAACATGTTTTCAAGCTTTGACTTTTCTGTCTAAGGTTATATCAAATGGCAGATTCAGAACTTCATAGGGACTGGTTAATCCTGATTTTTCAGCCTCTGCAGTTCCATATTCTTCCCACAGATAATCAAAGGCGCAAAGAGCTGATCCTGTCATCTCTACTTACTGCAAATATATTAATCTAATCAAGGGAAAGTAAAACACGTCATTGCACTGAGTCAATTTTAAAATCCTCCTGACAGAATTAATGTAATATAGTTTAAAGGTCTCGATTCAGCCCAGCTGAGATCAGAGTATCCACTGGAAGTTCCTGTCTCTTCAATCAATGATGACAGGGTGGAAGAGTCACAAATTTCCAACTTAATAGCATTTTTTAAATGCATGGGGTGCTGAATACTAGAAACTGATGCATAACTTCACATATTTGGTACTGTGAAATAATTATAAACAAGGGCTATTGAAGATGGCAAAGAGCACCTTTAAGGAAAACACTAAACAGATTGTTACCAGAAAAGAGCTTTCTTCATATTTCTTTGTGAACTATCCCCAAACAATATTCTCATTGATGTGAAAAAACCACGAGTACATTTCATAGCAACATGACTGTGGAAAAGTTTTCTCACCTCACAGGTGAATGGAGTTCCTTTTCCCTCTCTTTTTATTTTTTCTCATATGTCTATTTAGGTTTGAATTTAGTGAGAAAAAAATCTTTCCAGACCATGTGAAAAATGAAAAACTTTTTGAGAGGGAGGTACCTGATCAGAAATTACAAAAAGAACATCAATAAATCAGTGAAAGCATGACATCAGTAAAAGTGTCAAAGTCATTGGTAAAAGACAGATGGTGAGACTTGTCAGTCAAGAACTGTGTGGAGTCATCATTTTGTGTCAGCTGGAAGGCAGTGTAATACAGGAAAACAGAACCATGGGATGGCTGGTTTGGAACTGATCTTTAAAAACCACCTTGTCCAACCCCTCTGCCTTGGGCAGTGACACCTTTCACTGGATCAGGTTGTTGAAAGCACTATTTGACTTGTGAGCACTTCCAGTGAGGGAACAACAGCTTCTCTGGGCAACTTCTTCCAGTGTCTCACCACCTGCATTGTAAACACATCTAATAGGATGTCCTAAGAAGATTTGGAGTCAGATGGTCTGTATGCTGCCTCTTCCTGCAGCTGTAATACCCTTCTAAGATACATTTCCTTAAATTCAAGGAAATGTAGTATGATATATAGTTGGATTTGGGATGGAAAACGTAAGAGCGCAAATATCTCATTTCCTGTATATAAAGGTACTCAATGCAAAACTCTATACTACAGAAAATTTTCTGCTGAGTGATCTTGCAATCTGAATATTAGGCAAGGAGAACAGATCTTCACTGTTAAGTTCAGTTAACAATTGCCAGTCTCAGTTACTGTTTATGATATTACTCATGTGGGGATTCAAGAACCTATATCTGTGTTCTTGTATATAACTGCAGAGGAGAGAGTGTTTCAAAGGCTAGGTTGGTTTTGTCAATCTCAAGGTCAATACCAGATTTATCAATAGCTTCATAGTTCTAACATCAAATTTACAATACACACTCCTTCAAACAATAATGATGTCTAAAATTTTGTTTCTAATATTAGACTGGAAATGCTGGGACTTTTCTCAGTGGAAATTTAATTAGATTTAGAAGATTATCTTAAAAATTGTTATTAATTATAGTTTTGTTTTATGAAACCCCTTTAAACAGAAAAAAATATACCATTTTATGCATTTGAGTATATTAATAAAAATTCATAGCAACAGTTCTAGCTCTTTAAGATTTGTTCCTGGGGACACTGGGTAGGTGACATGAATACCAAGTTATATGGCTTTCCCTCTGATGATATAGATAGAAATTTGTTAGACTTTGTGGAATTTTAATTCATCTCTTCTGTCAGGTAATATTCAGATTGATTAATTTTCTTGTTAACAAAGTGTATTCTGGTGAACTGTAAACTATTGAGAAAAAAATAATTGTCGATCTTTGGATAAAGAATTTTATTAGAGGTAGAAAAAACAATAGATCCATGAGCAAAGGAAATAAAACCAATAAGCCCTGAAAACAGCAAAGGAAACATTAATTCAGTCAGTGCCCTTTCAGTTTGCCTTAGGAATCATGAGTAGCAATTTGAAATCCTGTTTTTCTCCTGGGAAGAAGTGATGCTCTAAACTATACTGATCAAATAAAAAGGGAAGCCGCAGGCTAAAACAGAGGGAAAGAAGTTACAACAAAGAAAAACAGCTAGTTGTATGAAATGACACATTTATACACCAGCAAAGTAAAATTGGAATCCTCTCCATTTACTTTATACCAGCTGCAGAAGAAAAATATCTGTATTACAGATACCAGACAACAGAGTAACATAAAATAAAGGATTATTTTGAATCATCCCAGAGGATATTTTCTAAAATATGTGCTTAGGTTATGCAGACAAAATGGTATCATTATGCAGTTTTTAGATATCAAAAAATTGCAATAATCTCAAATATATTAAAGAGATTTAAAAAGACAGTATAAGTAAAAATTGGTAAGTAAAAGCCATGTAGAAAAAAACCATGAAAGAAGAGAAAAAATCTTTTATTTGTAACAGAACAATTACAGTGTGAAGGTTTCTTAATCTCTGATAGCCTGAAATCTCTCCTTCACTCTAGTATGACTGATGCGAAGTCTTTAGACCTACACTTCTAAAGACAGAAGGCAGGTATTCTTAACAAGTGGCAGTGCCATAGGAAACACTGACAGCTCCAGAACCTGGGACACAACAGTAGAGGTGAGAGAAAACAGCTAATATACACAATGTCTTTGAAATCCACTGTGTGCTGAAACATTCCTGTTCTATATTCAGTCTGGCACCATGCTTCCGATACAGAGAAAACAGTGCCTCAGTACCACTCTGGGTATTTGCATTTGCTATTACAAAATAATGGCTTGTTCCATTGCACATGACAGTTGAATAAAAACCACCCTGTAGCACATCATGGAAGTGACACAGCAGAGCTGGGCCCTCATTTCATAATTTTCTGACAAACACATCAGTCCCAAATCTTAGATCTGGAAGTGCTATCTTTGCTAATTAAGGAGCAGCATGCAATGGATTAGTTTGATGGTTTCATAACAAAGAAGGTTTCGATGGGATCAAATATTCAGGATGATAGGAGAACCCCAGGTCAAGATCTTACATCTACATGAAAATTTATGAAGGATATCAATTTAGACGCTTTAAGAAAATCATCCAAAAGTTTAATAGAGGTCACCTTAACAACTGTTCTGATCCTTCACATCTGTGAGAATAAGTACCAAGGCAGAAGGAAAAAGGACTAATCCACATCTGTGTTGTGCTTGTAATCAGGCAGGGTATAGCAAAACTGAGTTTTGCTCAAGCCAAAAAGGATGCTCAGGACTTAGACAGGATTAGATGCTTTTCTAAGTTTCAAAGCCCAAATATAAGCAAAAGGCAATATTTGTTTTTGTTTCTCTTTCACTTCCTGTGTAAGAATCTACAGAAATATCTGTAACTTAGTAAGAAGTATAGCTAAAAATAATTATTTTCTTTAGTTTCTGAGGTTATCTGGACTTTGGCTAGCAAATGATTGTTTAAGAAAATATAATTAAAACAGTTTAAATTATAATTGGAATAGTACAGTTTTGCAGTGGAGCAACAAATGCAATCTTTGGACAAGTAAGCAATTCTTTCAATTCATCATCATTATTTTCTAATCTGTTTGGAAAGATATGTTGGGCACAATGTGAAATTAGATGCTTTTTTCCACTGGTCACTATCTATTTATTACCACAGATGAGAGTTTTACATAGGGAAAAAACCCACTCTTTCTGTAAATTTGGTGCTTTTGCTAATTTTGTGTTTCCCTTTATTCAAGTTGCAGTCATACATATTGCACACTACCTAATGTTTGCTGTCGCTGTAGAACCTCAGACTTTTGCATCAGGTGTAGCTGTAAAACCTCTCTGCTTCACCTGTTCTGTAGATGGAGACTAGAATCTCAGAGATATTAAGGTTGAATCCTGAAGTATATGCAACCTTTTTGGGTGCCTAGTTTGGAAAATATACAGTCTTTTTCCTCACCATATTAAAGGGTTTTATACCACAAAAGTCTTCTTGATGTGAGAGACAGCAATTAGCCCTCAAACATTCAAATCATCAACAACTTCTTGAGCTGAGAGCTTAGGAAATGAGAAATTTTAATGACCTTCAGGTAAAAAATTGATTTAAACAACTAGCTGGTACCTCAGGGGAGACTCAATAACTGGCTTTACTTTCAGCTAAGTAAAGATAAAATCTACTTTTTTTTTACTGTTTCTTGTCTCAATCACTGTATAGCTTCCAAAATCTTTAAAAGGGGGGAACAAGATTTATAGGCAATTGTTCATTAGAATATTCAGGACTATCATTGCAGAAACACCACAACAACACTTTCAAGCTAAGGAAATGTCTCACAAAATGTCTCTAAATGTAGTAGGAGATTCAACAGACAATGTGAATATTAGTTGATTATGTTTGTATAAAAGGTTACTTCCTCATAGAAAAAAAGGCCAATGTTCATTTCTTTCGGTAAACATACGTATGTGACTGAATGTATCTACATATGTGTTTTCTTCCTTTCCCCTATTAAATATATGTATAAATTAATGTTTACACATATTTTTCTAGAATAAAAACAATAATGTATTTTGAGCATTGTTGCAATACTGTATATATGACTTTTAAAAATAGATATGCCAAAGTATTTCTGTTTGGATATCCCAAAAAATGAAGTTGGTTACATCACATATTTACTTATTTATTTCATATATACACTAGAAACATCAGACCAGTTTCCTGTTGCCTGAAAACTAATCCATGGGAAGACATCCAATATACAAATGAAGATTGATATCCCTGTGACATTAAGGTCAAAACTCAAAGTAATGCCACATCTTTTTGGTAACCATATTGAAACTTCCGCTGTTTTTTTTAGAATATTAAAGAGTCCTGTAACATTTCAAATACAGTGACTTGACAAAAGCCTTAGAGCGTGCAACAGAGCTGATTTCTCTCCATCACTACATGGTATACCTCCAGCACAATGAAGTTTCAAAGTAGGTAATGGGGAAGCAATATATACATTTATCTACCTAGAAAATAGGATCCTCTGATCCAGCTGGCAAAGTATGGCTCAGAGGATGATTAATAGTTGTTTCATATGTCTACCAAACAACATGAAAAATGCATCAGGCTGTTCTCCAAAGATTAGATTTAGAGAGAAGCTCTTCTTCACAGTACCTGAGAATGAAAATGTATTTCTAAATTGTCAAAACTTACAACTGGAACAAGGAAGAGAAACTGACTGCTTCATGTGGAGTTCAACATTTAAAACTGAAGGCTCTCTAGGGCTGCACTGTTAATCATCTTCTCTGGAGAACTGAAAATAAGGGGCTACAAATGAAATAAAACGATCCCCGCTTGCTTAACCTTCTCACTGGAGTGAAAACCATGACAAAAAAAGAGCTAAAAAACCCCCAAAGAAACCACATTCAGATGTCTGAAAGTAGCTGTAATGAGGGCTTGTAACATCTCATCAGGAAACTGTCAAACCCCAGGTTGCTTTATAAATGGACAATCATGAGCTGCAATTACAAAAAGTGGGAAATACAGTGACAGAACCAAATATTGTAGCAGAAGAGGATAAGGTGCACAGCATGTACTGTGAATTAAAACTGAGTTTCTTTCTCTAAGTTCTTTAGAAAAAATTTTAAAATAAATACTAGGGTAATTTTTTTATAGGTAGAGGAAGGAGAACAACATTTTAGCCATGTTTCCATTGAGACTGGAATCTCTGAATGACACCACCAGTATAACAAAGGTCTCAGGTGAAGACTATCAGGCATTTGACACCAGGAAAGCACCCAATAAGACTTTTACAGTTTTACCATAACAATACAGGATTACAATGCAACATATATATAGTTTTTACTAAGTTTACATTTTAAAAAAAGCATAAAGGATCTTATTTAAATGCAAAAGAAAACAAAATCAATGGTTTATAAATAACTGAAAGCCAGCAAAACCAGTGACTATTTAAGAAGGAAATACTTAGTTGATATGTAAAATCACTTCTCCCTATTTAATCCAAACGATTGCAATTTTTAAACAAAATAATTTTTTCAACAAATTAATAGTAACTAAAAAAAATGCCTGCTACTTCTTTCACAAGAGAAATTACATTTAGCCATTCAAGGACAAATTTCTGGATACACCGACATGAATCCACACAGTCTCTACACATGGTACGACAGAAAAAGCATCCTGGATAAATGAAAAAAGTACCTGGGCTCCTAGTTCAGAGAAAATAGCTTCTGAAACTTGGCTTATAGAAATATTTATCAAAGAATAGTTTGTGAGATATCCAGCTGCCCATGGAGGACTGTCCTGTAACAAGCAATTCCTAGAGCTCACTGAAATATGGAGGGAGATGTTACTCCATACATAAATACATTCTCTGGTAAATAGTGACCAGGGAAAACCTGACCTCAGTGAATTATGACAGTGGTGTCAGATCTACCTGCTTTGGAAAAACAGGCCTTCTTCACATTTTCAAAGTCTATGTTATGCTGCTTATGTAGGGGACTTAACTATGAATGTGGCATCATCTGCCAGAGGGATGGTATCTTTTTTGGCCCAGTGAGATAACCAGGCAGGCAGCCCAAGTCTTGTGCACACTCAGAGGAGAAGGATGAAGGAAGCAAGCCTGTCAGCACAAGAAAGAAAGAGGAGAAGCCAATGCACACCCAAAATGACAGACAGTTTTGCTCCCTAGGAAATACACACCAATAAATTGTACTAAATTTCACATTAAACACATAGAAATTTCAGAAGTGTAAGGGAATTGTAAGGAGAAAACAAAAGGAAGTGAATTTACTGCTGTTCTTTTGAGGTTGAAATTTCAACCATTTCTTTTACTTACTAATGCTCAGTACTTTGACTGTCAAACAACTAAGTTCCTCTGGGAAATAGTTCTTTGAAAACAAGGAAAAAATTAAAAAGTCTTCCACATCACTTAGTTTGACTATTACATATGACATGGTTATGTGAACTCCTTAAGTTCTAGCTAATTTTCCATTTATCTGACAGTTAAATTCCTTGAATTATGTGCAGGATGGATTTCCTGATTAGAACAAGTTATTAGAATTTTCTCCCTGCATACACCAAAATGAATCAGTCACAAACCCTAAGCACTAATGTCACCATTTTAGTAGTGTTTGTGACAGTTCCTCACACACCTTTATTCTTAATAATCATAAATGTGCTTTGTAGACACTTGTTGGGTTTTGACGGCACAGAGAGTTTTCAAGCATTTTGAGGCAGGGAAGGTGTAAGTGAGAAACTGGGAGCCTAAATTTTCAGCTCAGACCTTGACCAAGCTACACCTGCTCCAGTGCCTGAGACCAGCTACCATGTCAAGTGTTCAGAGCCCAGGTTTGTGTTCTGAATGAGATGACTGCTTTTTCTTTGTGCAAACCACTTCCTCTGAACATGTTTTCTCTAACATATAAGTTAGCCCCTGTCTTGGTTTGGCAAGACAGGTGTCTGCCAGGGAAAGCTGGAGTTTCCCTTGGAACGGAGAATGTAAACCCCCTCCCAAAATTATTATAATTTTGCAATTAAGAGTTTTCAGGCAAAGATTTGGGAATAGGAATAACAGTTCTTTACTAGGAATATTAAAAATGTACATATGTACATATGTACATTTGTATTTTACATACAAATGTAGTGGTACAAAAAAAATAAGCAAACAAACAAAATTCTAGAAACACTGACAGAGCCAGAATATGACTTGACACCCCGTTGGTCAGGGTGTTGGGAGCAGTCCAAATAAATCCTCCTGGAGGGACATATATGGTTCTGTTGGAGTAGAGATGATCCTGTAGAAGGGTCCAGTGGTGGCAAAACAGTCCAATCTTCCTCTGGGAATCCAGTGGAACAACAGGCTGCTCTGCTGTTCTGAATCTCAGCTTTTATCCAGGTAGGAATGGTTGGCTCCTCCCACTGGGTGAAGCATTTCACAATGGGATGATTCAATTTTATCACTCATGTGGTGAGCCTTAATGGTCCATTAACAGAAGATATCCCCTGGAGGGAGGATGGGTCCTGGAAGAGATAAGGAACTTTGCCCCACCTGGTTTTAACAGCTAGCCCACTAACAGAAGGTACCCCCCCTCCCTCCACCCTGGAGTTAGGAGGAATAGGTTGTAGAAGAGATAAAGAAAACATCTCCCCAACCAGTTTCAACAGATGGAATAGAATAAACATTTTTGGTTACATATTGCAACCTAAGACAGCTCCCTAAGTGACACATCTAGCCTAGCATATGAAGATACTAGGGCCTGCTCCTGGAAATATCCAATGTATTATACCATTCACCAGCTGAATTTAAATGTTCTAAATTTCTATTAAAAATTCTATCTATTCATTGCAGTATCTTTGCTTCTGGTCCTAGGTCAGTAATAAATAAAGTCTTTTAGTTTTGTGCATAGCAGCCTATACCAAAAAGCCTAAACTGTTATTCAGAAAGTAAACTACTAAATGTGCAGAGCACAACTCCTTGAAAAAATTCTTTTATACATTATTGTCTCTGCAGGTAGCTTTCACTTTTTCTCATCCACATCCTCTTTCTAGCTATTTTATAAAGTATGTATTAAATAACTTTATTCCAGAGAAAGAAATTTAGCTCTTTGGGACCAACCAGCAAAGTTTGGTTTTCTGAAACATGAAAGAAGTACATGTGTTTATGACCATTTTCATATTATAAAAGCATAAAATAAACTAAACAAAAAATTCCAAGCTTTTATCCTAAACAAAATACTCAAAGGCATATTTTTATTCTAGAACACATGCTGCTGATAATCTCAAATTATAATCTCAAAATAATCTCAAAATAATCTCAAAAGGCCAGTCTGAAGACCAAATGACACACCCCAACTGACTCTCTTTTATCACTTGAGCACATTCAGCTAACAGTTCAGCAGAATTTTTATTTCTTTGTTCTGAGAAGATAGGATCAGTCTTTGCTGATTACTCTGTCAACCAGCAAAAACTTTGAAATATTTATGCAAACTTTTGAATTTCTGGAATTGCAAAGTGCTCCTATTCTACTCAAAGTTGGATTTCACCCAATTCTTTCGGTGTACATGTTTTTTAAAAACCAGCTCTTGGAGTGATATTCTTATGGAAACTAGAATGAGAGACCATATATATCTGAATTCTGTGAGTGAACCATTACAGTTCTAACAGTGTTTCAAAGCCTTCTGGTCAGGTAGGAAAAACTTAAGTCACTGCCCTTGGAACAGGCCATAGAACTCCTTCGAACATAAAAAACTCCTTCCCACAGGAAAAAAGGACATCTGGAGTAGATCCAGAGAACCGTGATTCCAAGACAAAACTAGCGGGAAAAGAATAGCAGGGGTATTTTTCATGATTTTTCCATATGCATTTTGTTGTATTATCCCCTTATGGATCTCCCTATTTTGCTAAAACTTGAGGTAATTCGTGGTGTTACATTTCCATGTTATTATTTAAATTGGTACCATAACATGGTGAACAGCTGAAAAGAAACAATAAAGTGATAAAATATCATTACAGTGAGAGGAATAGTAGCAATGCAACTCGACTATAATTCCTGATTAATATTTTTTTAACTGTGTAGTATTATTTTTGTTTGAGGTGATTATGAAATTGCAAAATTCCTAATTTTGTTCATAGTGGGCAGGACATAATTTTTTACTGCAAATTAAAATCTGCCCACAATTTTGCTCAGCCGAGAATACTTATCAGAGATTGTCAATCATATTGAGGGAAATTTGTCACAGCAATACATTTCTATCATTTGTATGAATGACAGACTAATAGAGGTTGCAACCTAGGCTGAGACACAGTTCAAACCTCCTGAGATTAAGGACAATCATTCTTAAACTACTGAGTAAAACTGAAACTCTGAGAAGGCCTAATCTGAACCCCTTATATTTCAACTTGGATCTAGTAGGAAAACTGAATTACAATTTTATGCTATTTCCATTCATTGCAAACCCATAATTTGACTAGATTAAGAGGATGTTCCATTTGCACCAACATTCTTCCATTGTGCATTATGAATAAGTAAGGGATATTATTCTTTCATTCTAGACAAATATTAATGATTATTGGATTTCTTTTCCTATTGTACAGTTTATTGCCCTTCCTACAGTAGCAGATTCTGTCCAAGGAAATATTATACACTAAAGGTGGTCAGAGCAGTGTTTTTATTTGGTCTATTCTTGACATGGGGCTTATGTATTAGTAACAATATATATTTATTGCTGATGAGGTACTTCAAAACTTAGAGATGGTCAAATCCAGATTTTTTGTTTAGGCTTACTTCTGGACTGAGAAGAAAAAAAAAGATTGAAAAAATATACTCTGGATATGAAAATAGTTTCTTTATGTTTCAGTGTGGTATTTTGTATGTAATTACATGTGTCTAGCTTCATAAATAAAGACATTTTAATGTTTACATTTTGTAAAAAATCATAGCTTGAATTTCAGTTGGCTTTATTTGAATGACAGACTTCCAAAAGTTCATTTTCTTGATGGTCTGGACCTGATGGTCTGAACCTAATGCTCTGGTTCTTCCCACTCTAGGATGAACTTGACCAGGCATCTAGAGATAAATTGAATGCCCAGTGTTCACTACAGTAAACCTAATGATTTGTTTGGTTCCATTATTTTCAGCGATGTAGCGTACAGTCATCATTTTACTGTCAGGTCAGGAGGTAACACATCTAGGGTTGCCAGGCCTAACTGCCTTCCCCCGCTTTCTCTTACATCTGAGTAATCAGACCAAGGCAAAAATAACAAAAAGAGACTCTTCTCACACTTTCTACTTAACCATTCACCTACAATGTTTTACATAATGAACACCTGGCACAAATTTTAATAGAAGCACCAATATTTAAAATATGTTTTAACAATATTTTTTAAACTCAAATTTCATAATATCCTGGTAATTCAGTATAATGATATTGACATCATCTGAACAAGCATATGAAACAAATCTCTTGAGAAGCTTTTAATTTTTTGATATTGGGAAAGGCTATAATAGTAGCAAAACTGAGGTTTGAAAAGGAACAAGCAACAAAAGGCTATGTTTTCAATACTCTTCAGAAGTTTGCATGGCAAGTGAATATGTTAGGGATAAGAAAATTAAATTATTCTATAAAGTTGTCACATCATCAAGACAAGAAATGAGAGAGCCAATCATTTGCTAAGATTGAAAAGAAAATGAAAAAAAAAAGCCCTAAGGCAGGTGCTGTGAGAAATGGATGGCTTTTGGCTTTTGGCTTCAAGTGGTGGAGGTTATTCAAGCAGGTATACCACAGAAGAGGTCCAGGAACAAGAATGAATCATCAACAAGGTCTGCAACTTGGTATATTAACCACCCAGATGGGAAGGAAAATGTCAGTATGCCTTTTTCCTGGAAACTTCATCACCCTTCAGCCTAACATAAGACAAATTTCTTGTCCTTATTTTGCTTAGCACATAGCTCTCCTGATAACAGCAAAGCTTTCTGATTTCTATTGATGTGAGAGCACTGACCACTTTTTCTTAGGTTCAATCTTCTGATTCTAGAATATGTACAGTATAGTAGGTTAATAAAACATTAGCAGACCTTGAATAATATTAATAACACTCCAGTTTAGGCCCATCTCTAAATCTTCTGGCCATTAACTCTTTGATTGAAAACACAAAGTGGATTAAAAATTATTTATTCAATTCCCAGAAACCGTAACAAACCAGCTACAATGGTCTACAGATCTTTGACTTTCACCCAACTGCCACACAAGATCTGTAAAGTTTGTAGTGACTGTATAAACTGGAAAAAAATACACTATTAATAGCACCTTAGCACAACAGGGACCATTAACATGAGAAGTTCATGTTGTTTTCCCTCTCATTTTCTCACTTTTTTAATGAAAGATTTCCCATGAAAAAGTATGGTACAGGAGAATCCAGCTAATTTTTTTGTAATTAAAGTTTAAATTATAACAACAATGTAGAACATAGTGAGATAAAATGTGAAAAAACACAAGCATGATGAAATTGATAGTTGTATCCTCAACTGGAATAGGAGAAAACAACAAAAAAAGAAAGGGTAAATGCTCTTTTGTCTTTTTCTGTGAAATCTCGTCAGCAAAGCTTGGAAAGAAATAACTTTTTTCCCCTTAAAATACTGTTATTATGGCAACTTCTTGGGAAGATTGAATTCCTATTATCTATCAACCTGAAGCTCTAGTGTTATAACCACATCTCTTTGATGCCTCTTCAAAAATTGGCTCCAACTGACATATTGAACCTTGTCTCAAGACAGATACCAGAGAAAGTTTGATTCTTATTATTTGTATTTTTTATTAATTTTAAAGAATTCAATGAAATCTTAGATGTTATAAGAGAGCTGATTTTTACTTTTCAGTAGTAACACACTAATTTGAAGAGATTTACCTTGCCCAGTTCAACTGCTCAAAACTCCTGTGAGATGTTCACATAAATTCCACTATCCGAAAGTACTTGTAAAAGATATTTCAGGTCTATGACTTTAAAAATTTTGTTGGATTTACAGGTAACATCATTTACTTCTTCCCAGCACTATGAATATTGCCTTTGCTGGCTTCAGGATTTAAAGGATTTGCAGAAGGTTTATCATTTAACTTCAGCAGACAATCCCACAACAAAGCAAAGCCAGTGAGTCTGAATTTTTGCCCAGACTTTACATCTCCAATGTATAAATGCAGATATATAAAGATAAACAAACAGCTTCACACTCAGGACTGTCTCTTGGATAATTTGTGGAAGTGGGACATTTTAAAAAATGTTTTAAGAGTGTGTAAGCAAATACTTAGCATTTTTAAAACTGCACTGGGATATGTATGTGGGAACGTGAAATAAAAAAGGTTTTAGAAATTGGTTAGTGTGGAGGACCAGGTCGGTGAGGGAGACAGGGAAGGGGTGGTGTCTTTGGTGCTACCTTGGAGGTCTCCCGAGGCCTAATAGAGGAGTTTTGTTCAATTGGTATGTGTTGGTAACTAAGTTGTTAATCAAGTTGTTAAAGATCATAGTTGCAATAGTGTTGTTAAAGGTATTTCAGTTCTATGTGATTTGTTTGGCCCAAGTTCTATTCCCTGATTGGTTGTTTTGTTTCTGGTTCTGCCTGTGGATTGGTCCATTTTGGACCCTTCCTTTGATTGGCTCTTTTGTTTATTCCCTCATGTTATTGGTTGTTCAGTTTTTCCCATCCCCCCTGCCTGTATAAGATCCCAAGCACAAGCTGTCTCGGGGTCTTCAGGCTGTCCTAATAAAAGGCTCCTGGAGGCCCTCCCCGCTCTGAACTTCTGGTGTTGAGTTGCTCTTATTTACAAGCGCTTCAGGATCCAAAGGCAGCTGTCAGCCACCTCTGACCCTCGGTTGGGACTGCCCTTAGGTGCAGGCTCACTGGGAAGGTCGTCACCACCCTAGTGGCTAGTCAGATCCCGGGGTGGAGCGCGGCAGGTTAGTATGGAACTGCCCTTTTGTACCTTTTTTGATACATCTTATTCCATGTTTTTCCCAAACTTCAAAGCAGACCAAGGAAGTTGCAATCTCCCCTCTGGGACAGCACTATTCAATTTTTGCCCAAGTTACTCCAAAACAAGCAGTTTTACAGAAGGTTTTTTCTACTGAGTTTGGAAATACATACTAGTATAATTAAATTTTGATGGAAAATTTCTTATAAAACAGTTCTGTGTCACATTAGCTGGGGAAAGAAATGTTTGACAATGCTGGCTGTTTCTCAGTTCCACTTGTGAACACAACAGAATCTGTTAATCAGTGTGCACGCTCCGATCTGCAACGCCAACCGTGTGAGTTAAGCAAACATGGCTTTATGTTTGCTATTTTCTACATGCACCTAACTTCCAGTTACACATATCTTCACTTCCTAGACCTGCACAGACTGTGCATTGTTAAAAACTTCTGGATGTTGAGGTGGTACAAAGTCCTAAATACTGTGCTCCATTATGAATTTTTTCTACCAGCCACACAGTTACTGTTCAGAAACAAAAAAAATGCCATTTTGGTCTGACTTCCAGTCTTCATTTTCATAACACACATGAGTAGAGACTGTTAAAATAAAAGCTTCTGCATATGATATCTGTGTACTACATTTGTTGCCACGAGTGAAAGACTAGATCAATTTTAGCACTTTTCTTCACTGTGAAAGAGCGATATTTTTCAGCCTGATTTCTGTCCTAAGGCTCTGTTGCTGTCCTAAAGTCTAGCTACAAGGTCATGTGACACTTCAATACTTTGTCAAAAATGACTTATGATGTAAAATGCTATTTTCATTTAATTCTTTTGTATTCATGTAATGCTGTTTGTGTGTCTAAGTGTTTATGTGATATGCATTGAGCATGTCTTTCACTTTTGCAAAATCGTATTTATGCCATTTCTTGCAGCTGACAGCCTTTGCTTTTGATTAACCGTTCTTCCAGCAAACCAGGTTGTGGTGGCGTGTGGTTTTATGCTTGTTCTGTGATCTTTTTCTCTGTCAGCCATCTTGTTCAGAGACTGCCATTTTGTTGTTTACTGTTCTGAGTTGAAAGTTCACCCAGTAACAGGGTCCCCATTGGTTGAGAGTTTTCCCTCACAGTTATGTGTCACTCATGCTATGTATCAGTTTAGGGGGCTTGCCTGCCATCCCGATGCCTCACCCACCAGATGGATACATCTGAGGGGAGACGTCGGGTGGTTGGCTGGTACCTCATCACCCCATTCCCTCCATTTCTGTAATTGGTTGATATCCATGGGGTGCCACTCCTAAGCCTCTGTTGATTGGTTAATGTTGTATCCTTTAGAGAGACCATCCCCCAAATAAAAACTGTTGTCCCCACTGAGCTGGTGTCTCTCTGGAGGCACCAGTGGTGAGGTGAGGGCAACTCCCTACCCAATAAACTCCCACCGTTTGCTCATCTGGAGAGTCCTGTCTCTTTTCTCGTCCCATCGTGACACTTCCAACAGCAGCTTCGCGGTTTCATGACAACAAGCCATCTTCGGTTGGGGACGTGCCTTGTACTGCTGGCCGGGGTTATAAGGCACGTGGCTGTTAGGCACCCTAACAGGCTTACCACCACACCAGGTAAAATCTTGGTTGGGTGAACAGTGAGTGGTATAATTTCATAACCCTTCTTCTTACATGATTGTTTTAACACACACTTCTTTGGGAAGCTAGGGAATTTGTTTTTTTCATAGACCAGCACACAATTCATAAGCTCATGATGAGGAAAATGCAGCTCATATTTATTTCTGCATTTTTTGGTTCCATTTACTCACAAAATAGCTGCAACCAGTGATGCTACTTAAATGAGTCGTCTCCTTAGTAAGCATAATGTTGCTGAATTTTCAGCAGTTTAATTTAAGGAACAGACTGCAAATAGAGTGAAAGCTTTCCTCCACTACACTCTTCCATCTTTCATGTTGTAAAATGAAAGAGGGTTTTGACAAAAAATTTTCCTTATGACATCCCAATGGGAAGACATTACAAAAAATCACTATTGATCCAAACTCATAAAATTTCCTCTGTTCACTGTGCATTAACCCATACAGAAGGGTTTTGTCTGAAGAATGACCAAAATATTTGTTCTGTTATGACCAGTAGCTATAATACTGAGCTTAAACAGAAGGAAAACAATTGTCCTGGAAGTCAACATGTCTTCTCACTCCAAACCACAGTGGGAAAATCAATGAAAAATTAGAAGAGGGTTTGATAGCAGTGAAAGTCTACACCTTTGCTCTCTGCTAACCTCCTCTTGATTCCAGAGGCAAAGACTGCTTTCTCTTCAGAAAGAAATTCAGTATCCTGCTTCTCATCAACCTCAAAATGTTGTGCCTGAAACTAGAGTTACATGCACAATTATTTTAGCAAGAAACCAGCAATGTGTATTTTTTGCAGTTTCTAGAACTGCTAAGAATAAACCTGGATAAAAGATTTATCACTTTTATAAAGGAAGTCAATTGAGCATGACTGTAATATATTGTTCCAAGAAAACTTTAACTCAGCTAAAGTGAGACAGGGTAGGAAATTTAAAGAGATGCAATTCTTGTTGTCAGTTTTAATGAATGATATTATGTGATAACCAAAAACAAAGGGAAAAACAAGATTAGTGATGGCACAGAAAACATCCTTCCTACTAAATTATCATGGCATCACAATCTTTGGCTGTGAAGTTAATTTCCTCAGTAATTACATTCTCCTCAGAAGTACAAGCACTCAGAAATGCCTGCTGGTATGTCTTCCCCAAGGTATGATAAAAATCAGATTTTTGGTGCAACAGTAGAATTGCAGGGAAGGAGAAAAGCCTCTTGTTGCCCCGTTCTCAGGACCTAAAATATATACCTATGATGTCCAGATTCCATACACAGAGTGTGCCTTTTGACTGCAATATTCATGACAAAATTGTTCTCAGAAGCTATCAGTAGCCTCCAGCTAGCCAAAAGGGTCATCCTGGAAGGACTCAGATGACCTTCTCAATTACCTTAAGTCCTTTTGTCTCCTAGAAAACAGAAAGAAAATACAATTATTAAAAATTTAATTTCTGTTCTGATGTGTGCACAGAATATAGACTATAACGCCAAATTATTCTTAAGTGCAATTTGTCACCAGAAGCACAAACCCTAATCCTATGTAAATACTGGTTTTGGAATAACAAAAACAACTCACTAGTTATTTGTGATAGCCGTCATAACCATGACTCAGAGACAGTGCTGCTTCTCCAAAATCACATTTGTAGGGTTACATCTTCAATCTTGGATCTCTGCCACAGAGATTTAGGCACTCTAAAGACCAGTACATATAGGCACAGAAAGATGTCTTTTGCAAAACCACACCACAACGTGGTTCTGCAGCCACAGTTACCCCTGTTCCTTGTGGCAAGCCCTATCATGAGAATAAGGCTCAGACATATTGCTAACAAAGAGAGGTGGTGTTACAAACTATAAAGTATCTTCTCATTTATGGAAACTCAGAGAAAATTACAACCCCAGGTCAATAAGTTTTGGATCTAGGGGCCAAGAAAAACAACAAAGAAAAATAAAGGTTAGTACATACATATGAACAAAAGACAGCAGTCTTACAGACTTCTGGAAGGGCAAAATTTATAGCAGTGTCACTGATCCCACATTTAATGACAAAAGTATCATCTGAGGATATTCATACCCTGTCCCAAATAAACAGGTCACACTGAACAGTTCTATAAGACATCCTGCCTTTTGTGGTGTCAGATCCAAAACTCACGCAGCCTGACAATTACCTGCAGTGCTCTCTACACAGATTACTGTGCCAGATTACTGGGTCAAAAGGAGCACCTTGAACTGTTGCTGATAGGAATGTAACAAATGTAGGTGTCATTAAAAAAACCCCAAACAAACAGCCACACAACAAAACAGAAGTGTTATGGAATAATACCTCTTACATTTGTTTGTACAATTCCTTTTTGGTCAAGATCACCCACTATTTTAGTGTGAGTATTGCAGTGGTAAACCGCCAGGGAATTAGGCCCTGAGCGGCCACTCGCCTCGCACAGGGTTCCCGACAGCTCGGGAGGCGAGTCTGCAGACAAACCGTGGGCTGTCACTCCCGTCCCTTCACAAGGGGCGAGCTGACTCGAGGCACGACGAAAGCGGGGAAGGAAGAGCGGGACTCGGTTGAGGGTTAGAACAGGGGAGGTTTATTGGACTCTCGCCCTGCCGGTGCCTCAGACCGAGACCTCCAGCAGGGGAAGGACTAATGCTTTTATACAACATGGTCTCGGTAACAAGGAACCAATCAATAACCGGGCAGAAAACAGGGGAGAGACAGCAACAACTAATCATAACAAGGCGGGAAAAAGCCCATCCAATCCCGGAACCCATCGCCTCAGATGTATCTATTCTAAGGGGAGGAGGGTTGCTGGGGTAGGAACCTTCTAAATTTAACTCATGATTGACAGCTCAAACATGTAAACAACTTTGATTGACGACTTATGCATACGAACTTCCAACCAATCAACTTGCAGAAAGTTTTAAACTTATGAAGCAACACAAAATGGAGGACACAAAACTCCATCTTGAACTTAGCTAACAGGCCCGAACTAAGACAAAACCGACACCCAAACCACCACAGAGTATTATATGGTTGAGCACATAATGAAATGAAGATTTTTAGTATAAATGCCATTATTTCCTTATGGTGGATCTCTACAAATGAACAAACAAAAACTTCCTTAATTTATAAAAACTTTAATTTATAAAGGGCCCATTTTTATGCAAGGAAAGCCTAATAATTCACTAGACAAATAATTTATATCTGTTTTCCTGAGGCTTTTGGTAAAAACAACAGAAGATTCATTGAAATCCTTTCAGTACTGTTTGAAAATGTCAGCATGTCTTCTTGCATGCTCTGGCAGTAGGGTAATGTCCTGTAACCCAGCATTAATGTCAAAAGAGAAATTGTAATTTAAGCTGTCTTTTCAAAGATTCCCCAGAGGGTCCAGCAATACAATGGTCCTAACACCAGATTCCAGCTCTAGAGTCTATAATACAAAACTTAGTAACTAATTTAGTAATTAGTTTTCTAGTTACTTAGAAATCAAGAAGCAATTCTAAACTTGTCTACACATTGAGTAGTAAGGGGTGGCCACATCTCATGTCAAGGGAAGAGATCACTAAGAAAATTTTGAACTTACACATGCAGATAATAGCTACACTTAGGGTATTTACTTTTCATTGATACTCTTGTCATCTTCCTTACAATGTGTGTATATATATCTATGTATATATCTATCTATATATGTATATATATATATATGTTTATGCAAACCAAAAAAACTATCCCAGTTATGGGTTTTGCTGACTCTGTGTAGTAACAAACAATAATTTAACAACACTTTGGAAGTCAAGGACTAAAAAAATCATAAAAACCCCTGCATAATTTAAATACTGAGATGGAGCTTTTGAGGTATGCAACTTCAGCATATTTCCATCCTATCTTATGCCTAATTTTATATCTAGTGTTCAATTTGATCTGACTTGCAGTGTTTAAGCTCTCTGAAAGTCTGTTTTCTTTACCAGCCACTTTATCACTTTGATATTTTCATCTAAATATCTTAACATGCTTTCCCCATTCTAAACCATTTACATCATATTCAGCTAATGTCTTCTCATTAAGTATTTCTGAGTATCATTCAGTCACACTGTCTTATTTTTCATGGTATTACAAATGTTTCAAAAGGGTCAAAGTACATAAAAATAAATACACACTTTTCTAAAAAGAAAGTCAATAACATTTAAAATTAGTGTTGATTTTTTAAAACACATTTTTTCCAAATGGATTTTTTTTAATATGAACTCTTCTAACTTAACAAGCAACATGTGTACTTTGGAAGAAAGTGAAGAAGAACAAGGCAGGGGGCTGGAACCGACAATTGCAGGATACCAGAGAAGTTTCAAGAATATTCTGTCTCAAAGGAGAACATAGGCTTGGGATATGCCCTCTACATAAAGACTGCTAGGGATTTTACGTAAACAAAATTCCAGGAATTTCATAGAACAAACAGAGACAGCTCCTTTCCCCACTGCCAGCTGCAAAAAGGAAGGTCCCAACACGTCCCTGTATTATGTGTCATAAAAGAACACACACATGACACAAAAGACATATTCTTTTTTGATTTCCAAAGATCAGTAGCACAAGAAGACACTGTCCTACAGTGGGAACAGGAAGCATCCACTAAGATCTAGTTCTTGGCAACCTGATAGCTCAAAGGTTTTTATTTAAAAACAAACAAACAAACAAGCATACTAACTAACTAACTAACTAACTAACTAACTACATATAACTGTGTGTATGTATTTTGTTTTTATTTTTCCAAGATTTTTCTTAATGGATGAAAAGTTGCTGCACTACTTGGAGTCTTGGAACTCTGAATCTAGCCAAAACTTTCCCTTGTTTAAGCCCACTGCAGGAAGGGTAGTGGTCAGCTGAAACACTGTTTTCCGATTGTCATACATTATTAAGACTCTCTTGCTGTAACATATCTGATCCCAATTGCCTGTGGTTTTGCAAGTCTTCTAATGTAATGCCTCACCAAGACCGAAGCTAGACTGTGTGCAGAAAGCCAGATTGCACCTCTTGCTATAAATACTGCTTTTGCTTTTAATTTGCTCTCCTGTCAAATGATATTTACCCCAAACTTGTGAATTTATTGACAAATAAATTCATCTTTATCCTTTCTGTACTTGTTCCTAGCTTGCTCTACCACAGAGAGCTCTTGCTTTACCATAGCATTTGAGAGATGTACTGGCTCCTTCAATGAATAAAGGTGAAAACAAGCAAAATGAAAGGGGATATGTCTATATTTTTTCTTGTTTATGATGGTCTGAGTTGATGGCACATATTTCATTGAATTCCTAATTCTATTATTTCCTTACACAGCCTGTTTATATTTGCTCATTAATGAAACAGTATCATGACTGAACATGTGGCAGCCACAGTAATTAGCAAAGCATCTCCTTCTATTCTTCAAAATGTCGTCAAAACACTTGTCAGGGAACAAACTCATTTTCAGTCTCTGCTGCCATTTACAGCGTTTCAGGCACTGATGATAGCTTGTCTGCTTAGTTTAAAAGAGCTCTTGATATAACAGAACCTGACACTGTTTACTTCAGCCTATTATGCCTGCTGCATTCACTGAATGCTTCAGTGGAAAAGAAAAATCGAAAGAAAGCTACTCATTGTAATGCCAGCTGCTTTTTAAAAAAAGGAAATCAATTTTTGCTTGAGCTCAGAATGTACTCAGTGGGCCCAGAGTGACCCCCACTTCTGATGTCAACAACAAAAGAATCTGCCTATGTTTTCCACAACAATCACAAAACAGCTAAAGAACACTGAAAATGTAAGATTAGTTTCATCCTGTTTTATGTTCGAATTGGTAACTACTAATACAGACAGTATCTCAAATTTGAAATGTAGAGAAGTGATGAGAATCAAAGGCATTTTTGAGCATATTACTTCATTAAACATTACTTGACAGGAGCATTTTAAGGCTGAATTTAAGTTACATTTGGTATTTATAGCTGGTATCACAATGACTATCTGTACTGACAATTCATTATTTTAAGGCCAGCTTGTTTCAAATAAAGTTATCTAATTATAACAATGATCACAATGTTTTGCACACTCATGACAGACCTACATCTATGTCATTCAAAACTTCTTGCTTTACTGAATATCAAACCAATCTCTTTCTCTTAACTTAAATTTTTATATAAACTTGTTTGCATAGTATGAATGAGACTGCCTAAGACTTATCACAAGACTAATCATTATTACTATTATCATTACATTATTATACTATTATTATTACTCTTGGCATATATATATTCTTGGTAATATATACTCTTGGCAGTGTAGCCAAACACAGACAAAAATCAGGGCTGTACCATGTTAGGGTATATAGAAATGCAGTGCAAGTAGTCCTTGCACTAGAGACTTCATAATTTAGACAGCAAGAAGTCAGTAAAACTCACAAAGCTTCTGGATCAGCCTACTAGGTGCCTCCAACCTTTTGTGGTTGTGGTCTGTGGTCTTCACTAAATTCATATGGATGACAAAATATCAAAGTGAACACCCCATCATCGAACATCCTGGCTCCTATACTTTTGTCTTGTGTTTCTGGCTAGGTTAGAGAGATACCAAAATACTTTCAACTCTAGAGAATCTTACACAGGAATGAGAGAAAGAAGAAAATGCAAACCCAATTTTTTCTCTCATATTCAGAAAATAATGATTTTATCAATTTATGCTTTTAAAGGTCCATGCAGTCTTTCTAGTGGTTCAGTGTTGTTTATTACGCACAGAGAATTTGCTAACTTTCACGGTGTCTACCAGTGCTGATACTTATACTCAGAGTCATGCAAAAATATTACAAAAGTAAATCACCCTCACCTTTAGAAACCTACATCACACATTTGTCTAAGTAACTCTGTGCTCACCTACCCTCCGCTGAGAGTAACTGATTAGATACATTGCACCCTAAAAGCAGTTATTTTAGATGTCCACTGTAGGTCAAGATGAGTAGCACCCTAGAAGGATCTATTTTTCTACATTAGATGAAATGGAGGTTTCCTTACACTGTATACTTTGACAGAATTTAGATTTGTTTTCTCTTGTTCAGTTATTGATTTAATTCAAAATAGAAATAATTTCTGCTAGATGTATGTAATTGTTGGGAGTGCCCTGTATATTTTTGTCCACATTTTCTTAATATAATGAAAAATAGGTGTTTAAATTCAGAAAGGCAAACTCTTGACCTTTAGGTTAAAAAGTTTAGTAGTTTTTCAACATAATATTTAGAGTTGGTGAAAAGATATCCCAAAGAGTTGGGTATTCAGTTTTTGTCATCTTTGTCTGTCTCTCACTTCCTTTTTTATTTCATTGAAATAGCAGAGAAACAAAAGAATCAAAGGCCAATGTCCACAGACTGAAGCACAATGCTTTTCATTTTCTTGTTGCTAAAGAAAAAAAATTGCAAAGGGAAACATACTTGGATCTATTTTATTCCCTTTTACTCCACCAGAAGTAAACAATTTTCCCAGAGCAACTCTAGTGACTGGAGCATATGTTACCAAGTATAACCAAAGAGTCCTGTGAGGGTTAGAGGTCTATTCTACTGTGTAAAACAGAGTCTCTCTACTCTTTCACAGTGGAATTAGAAGAATCGGAGTAAGAGCTTTTGGCACCTCTGGAATTCACAAAAAATTATTTCAATGATAAGCAGGAGGGAATAAAAAAACTAAGAAAGTAGAAAATATCACAGAAAACAAAATATATATGAGTGCAATGAATGGGCAAGAACCTCAGTTATTAAAAAAAAAGATATCTGGGTTGGCTTCACAATTAAATTCCTTGATATTTGTCCACCAATTTCATATGCTTTCCTGTACAGTGTTTGGACTGGCAAGAAATAATTAGGAAGATAAGCCATTTGATACTATTTAATGAAGAAGACCCAATTCCAAATTACAGAGGATAAATTCCTAAGAAAGCAGTGACAACACACAGTCTTAAAATTTTTTTTCACTTTGTTTGTAGTCAAGATAAAGAGCAGCTGTACTCAGCTGTGCTCAAAGGTTTCTTCCTTTTTCTTCCTATTTTAAGTTACAACAGTTTGGCCATCTTCCATAGGACCTCCCAGATGATTCTGAAATGTGCTTGAGAAACTGGAAAGGGCTTTTTGATGAGGAGGTCAAACATCTATTGGGGTGTTCTGGTTGTGCCTGAACATTTTTAATGATATTATTGCTCTCACTTTCACAAAACAAGGGTTTACAGTGCTTGAAAATCTGTTAAACTGGTGCAAAACCACTTATTTTACCTAAAGAACAAATGACCCTAAAAAACAGGATGAATGAGGAAGGAAAGGAAAAATGGGGGAGATCTTGTAGGTACTGCATGAGTTAATTCTCAGGATATTTCCTACCTTGTTCATCCGTAAATCCACAAATCACTGCCATCACTTTTAATCAAACAGATGTAAACAGAAAAACTTGAGAAATTACTGTCCCTAAAACTATCAGGTACTAGGAGATCTGTTGAAGATAAAGTCTAATTCCTTTCTTATCTTCCAGTGAATGGCAAGAACGCTGTTTAGGAAATGTTCCCTTAGTCTATGCAGGGTGCACTCATGCCTTATTAGGAATATGTTACTAGATAGGCTTGACCTTACAAGCTGCATCAATTTTCAGCCAGCTAATATTTTACAAATACTAATTTTAATTTTCTCATAAGGTTTGTTTCTGGCTGTGAGTTTGCCTGTTAATTAGAAAATCGTAGGAGCTGGGCTCAAGATAGCAATCCTTTAATTTTTACATGGGGTAACAAAATCTAGTTAAAGAAGGAGACCAGAATTCCTGAATTTCTCTTTCCCTGCTTCTTCAGCAGATACAAAAATATTGACAATCAAATCAACTCAGTGCAGTTTCACTAAAACTCTTTTACCATACAAAAGTAAACACAAAAGTTTGTGATGACAAAAGGAAAAAAGTTACTTTTCAACTTTGGTACTTCTCTTATCCAGCTGTGACTTTATAGAAATATTTGAGATTTACCTTCTGCCCATGGATGATAATAGCCTTCAAAAACCCAATTGAATCCATGTGATGATCTAAGAAAAAGTGGTTTTAAAAAAACATTAATTTGATCAAGTGCTTTTTGAGACACAGCAGACTGTCACCTGAAGAGAGCAGTTCTAGAGCATAATTATATATCATGTGAAAAACACTTCCTTGAGTTTCTTTTGAATTTGGTGTTTTTCTTTAATTTCTATATTACTATAACATCAAATTCTCTATTAAAAGAAACAGAAACTACTAATTTCCTATTCAGTTTCTTTATGCCACACAGCTTTAATGAATCTCTACAATTTTTCTGGCCTCATGGACCCATTTGCTGCTTTTTTCAAGGTGGTGACCCATGTAAATCTGTTTCTCATGAAAAAAAATTTTCATACCTTTGCTCATTCTTTGCTCAGTCTAGTCACATTAACAGGTGTCTTTCAGACTCTAGATAACGATGCCCTGCATTGTCATAGTTGACCATTCTCCTTGTACTTTGAAAATGAGTGCTTCTGCAAGAAGAAGAAGAAGACACAATTTTAGGGAATTTTTCAGGGTAAGAAGTAAGAAGAAGAGCATTTCTGAGCCAGGTGTATCAGGCATTTTAACTTTAGCCTAAGAAAGGAAGAAAACAAACAATCAAAAGAGGACAGATTAGAGGGAAATAGGAAAGTACTATATGAAATAAATTATTAAGTGGTTAGCAATTATGCTTCTGCTGCAAATTAGAGATACTAATTTAAGCCTCAGATCATGATGGATGGTAGTAATACACATTTCCATAACTTTTTCCTTCTCATAATGCCTTGTTTTCAAAAAATAAAATAAGTTATCACAATGATTACTTAACTTTTGCAAATGAGAAACAGAGGGTGTCACACAGGTTCTTCTAATCTTTCTTTGATGTACTTGAGACTAGCTGTTTGTCTTCAAAGGAGAGAAATGAGCTCCTCCTCAGCATAGCTGAGAGAAGGTCAATGGAGCCTCTTGTTCCATACTGTTCTCAAATGGAGCCTGACTCTCAGTCAGTCAGATTTAGGGCAGCCTAAGGAGGTTAATTCTAAAACCAGGTATTTGGGAAAGCAGGTGAATTTTCTTCAAACCTTTCTCACATAAGGTTGCAGGCAAGTCTGTGTGTTAAACAATCATAGAATTAAATCAGCCTGAGACTAAAGCCTCAGGCCAGTTACAATACTGGGATTTCTGATTATCTATGAACAATAAAGCACTTACAGTATACTGCATTCAAATATCTCACTCTGTTCACTGGGATTTTGTGTATGTAAGGTACTAACAAACAGTTTCTGCACAGTTACACAATTACAAGTGTCTTTGGGAAAAGAAAAAAAAGACAATATTCACACATATGTACTGACAGTGCAAATGCAACCTACCTGCTGTTTATTTTTAATCCACTCATTGCCTGGACACTCAGAGAAATGGCAGTTGTCTTACACAAAATGTTACTTCTGCTCACCCATGTGCAAATGCTTGTCCCTGAGCTGCAAAGAACAGAGTAAGAGTACCTCAGATCTTCACTAAATTCCAGGTCCTATAACAACTGCTTGTATACGTGTCACCAAAATAAAAATTTATTTGAATAAGCATATTTCCATGCAGTAAAATATCTTTTCAGGTTTTTTCTTTATGTATCATGAATTCTATGCTATTGTCAAAAGTTTTGAAATCTATTTAAATTCATGTTCTTATTTACAAAACATGACCCTGACCATTATCAGTTATTATCAGATAAAAAGGATGAGTTTCCTTTTTTATTCTCTTTGGTTAGATCTGCTGGGTATAGGCATGGTGCAGCCTGGAAAATAATGCACATTGTCTGTGAGAAGTTCCTGTTTTCTTCAGGCTAAAACACTTAAATTTATTTTGAGTTTAAGAGTATCCATAAGTCAAGCTGGATTTATGTAGTGTGTGTGCTTAGGTGTGCTACATGGTAATTTAATTGTCATCTGATTTCTTGTCACTTAATAGAGATTGCAAATGTATTGATTTTTGAAATCCATTTGCAAAGACTTGGCATTCTTACATGGATGCCAGTGCCTTGGATGAAAACACATTATATAGTTCACATCATGTAGTTATTCTCATTTGGATGCTAACCATCACAATGTCTGCCCTGATAATTCAGAAAAATGATTCTGAGCACAGAATCATCTCAGCAAGGAGACTTAAGGACTAACAGGACAAAGAAGTAGTATAACCTTACCAACACAGTCCTTCACTGAGCTTTGAGCTAACTATAAATTTGGTTTAATATTTAACATCCGGAATGGGAGGAGGTTCTGGGAGTGCTCTTCCAAGCCTTACATCAACTTCACAGATTGTATTATATTTTTACACATGAAAGAGATCTGTCATTAGCTAGTAAGTCTCTAGCTAAAAAAAAACAAGCAAATTTAGTGCTTACCCTGACTACAAGAACTCAGTCTTAGGGCACTAACACTTAAATTAACAATTTCAAAATCCTGTCAAAGTCTTTATGTTTTATCATTAACAAGATGCAGCTGGATGAAGGAGCGATAAAGAGATAAACTTCAATGGAATAGAGGAACACAGGTCTGTTTGGAGTTGTATTTAAACTTATATCTAGGGGGTTTTCAAATATTTTCAAATCCTGGATGCATAGATGGAAATCATTAAGAGGCAGACACTTAGCAGCACTTTCATTATGAAAAGAGAAAATATTTTATTTTTTTTTCAAGTTGATTTTTAACTCTTCTCTCCACGTGGATTTTCATTTTTGAATTAGTGTGAGGCAGACAGATATTTTAGAAGCAATGCAGTACAAAGTACGGAAGTTATTCAATTTTTTTATGTGGCTTATTTCTGCCAAGTCAGCTCAGAGTAGGATGAGGACTCGGGAGGTGGGAGTAGTCAGAAGTTAAGCTTGTGGCTGGGAGAGGAGCAGGGAGGCAGAGTCTCCTCTATTAACTGCTAGGTGGTCTCAGACCATCCAAGGCACCTGAGTTTCCCCTGAAGTGCAGTTTGAAGGTGTCAACAATGGGACAGGATGATGTGACATGAAGGAACAATCTTCTCTGCAAGTGGAACCAGCTCATGCTCACTGCCATTTCAGGAACAGTGCCAGACCACACTCTAAGATATATCTAAGTGTGAAAAATCTGTATGACAAATGTTGTCCTGTGCAAAGGCAGTTGAATTCAGTCTCTAGCTCTTCCAACATGGCCTTTTTACATTTACAAATTACCAAGGCCAAAAAACGTCTTCACCACTTTTGCTACACACAGTGCCTCAGTACAACAGATACAATCAGAGATTTCAGTGGAATACTATCTAGCAGTAACAGGGTAAAAGAATTCAAATATTTATTAATAAATGTAAGGGGGGGAGTATGCGGCGGTGGCCACTCGTCCAAGCGTGGCTAGCCCCGGCCCCGCTGCAAGCTGGTGGTTCTTGGCAGCCGAGGAGCGCAGGTGTGACTATAGCGCGGAGAATAAAGGAGGGACTCTCCAGAGGTTGGAACAGACCAGGAGTTTACTGGGACAAGAACGGGACCCTCACCTCATGGCTGGTGCCTCAGGAGAGACCCTGCAGCCTCCGAGACGGGCCCTTAAAAAGGGAGGTGGGACTCAGGGGAGGGTACAACAGAGAGCCAATGAAACATAAAAGGGGAGTGGCTGGTAACACAATAGACAGATACATTGACAAATCACGGGGAAATGGGAAGGAAGAGTCTGGGCCTTGTCCAATCACTTGACGTCTCTCCTAGAACCTTCCAGACTCAGGGAGAGGCCCCATAGTGACGGACGGGACCAGGGGGTTATATAATTCAAGATTGACAGTTAACTGTCATTGGGGAATAACTCAAGCAGGGACCAATCAGGGTGCTGTAACTGGGGAAGGGTAGGGGGAAACAAGAAACAAGTAACAAAAGGGGTACAGAGAATAGACCAGCTTTTCAACTTACAATCCAACATTAAATCTAGGAAAAATGCACCCCCACAGGAGTATAAAAGACAATAAGGAAAATGACAAACTTAAAGAAGAAACAAAATTGGACCTTGAAATTTTAAAGCTGTTCTTACCAGAGGAGTTTAACTTCCTCACTCTAAGAATTTGAACTGAATGCAAAGAGCCAGAAAATGTTGTTCATCATGAATGTTTTCTCTTTTAGCACCTCAGGGTAATGATTTTTTTTGTGGAATAATAAAATGCAATATTTATTTGGACCAAAGAACTTTCACCACAGTAAAAGCCTGAATCTTAAGATTTTCTTGGCATTGATGTGAATGTCATTTGACTAGAAAATTCATTGTAATGCAACATTAACCAGTAAAATTTATAAACACTTGAAATAAATAGGAAGAATTTTACATCTTCTGGCATATGCTTACTTTTCTTTCAGCCAAGGTTTTAATACTTTCCTTGCAGGGTCTTCTTTTTTCCTTCTGAATGATCAGCAAAACACAGGAGCCATTGAAGGAAACAGACTTCTCTGCATTTCTTAATACTTATTGTTTTGTTCTCCCAAATCAGTTTAAAAGCATACTTCTGAGCTTCATTCACATTTTTAATAAATGTAATAGTAGACATATTACTTACTTGCTTTGTTTAATGATATCCTGTCAGAGTCCAGGGCACCCCTCTGGGTGCCCTGGAGGGTCAGGGGCCTTGGCAGAGATGTCTGGGACCTGAGCAAGAGGATTTGAATCCAGGACAAGGGCGTGTGGAGCCAGTCCGGGGGGGGGTTGGAGACCCTGGCACAGAGCCCAGGAAGACACTGGCTTTGATTTCAGTCCGTGGGAAAAACTCCCAACACTGAGAGAGGAATTACAAACCACAAATGTGTGAGTGAAAGTAGTTTAGCTTAGCACAGGGTGGAAAATGATGTAGTTTTGGGTTTTTAGAATGGAGTTGAATTGGGACAAGATGGAGGATTTAGGGTGGTGCCCTGAGTTCTTCTCCGTCTCCCTTGGTCTCCATCTTCTGAAGTGACGGTGGCACAAAGTAGTTTGAGGGGATTGGCTCAAAGTAGAAATGACCCTTTAAGTATAGGTGATAGGTATTGGTATGTAATTGTAAATAAGAGATACGTAATTATCTGTAGAAGAGGACAGCAACGCCTCATCGGCGGGCAGTCACCTCTTGTCCTCGCCGCTGTTCAGATCTCAGCCGCTCACGGAAAAAATTGTGAGATATGAAATAATAAGCAACATGAGAAACATGGAAAAACAAGACTTTGAAGACTCCACTTCTTTCTTGCAACGTGGCTCAGGGCTGTCAGAGGCAAAAGACTCTCTACCACCTGAATCTCGGGTGAAAAACCTAACTCAAGAATAACCCAGTAGGTCAAATGTGTACCCTTCTACAGCACCTGACAAAAATCCCAGGAGTGACCAGAATTATTGTTTCATTTGTACAGGCTACTGCTGTAAAATATTAAAAACAAAAAAATCATCAGCAACTTAAACAAGGGCTAAGGAGAACAGCCACCATTTACTGGATACAGAGGGAAATACCACTTTCTTTGCCTCAGTCCTTGATAGCAACATCAGTTGTCCTCTGGGCACCCAGGCCCCAGAACTGGAAGACAGTTACGGGAAGCAGAATGAAGCCCCCATAATTCAGGTGGAAATCCAGGTGGACACAGAAGTCCAAGGGGTTGGAAGGGGTCTACCCATGGGTATTGAGGAGGCTGGCAAGAGAAACAATTTTAATCATTTGCCAGTGTGGGCAACTGGGAACGTCACAGCTGACTGCAGGCCACCCAGTATGGTGTCCATCTACAAGAAGATTTGGAAGGAGGATCTGGGGTATTGCATACCTGTCAGCCTGCTCTTGGTTTTGGGGAAGTTCATGGAGCAGATGATTTTGAGTGCTGCCACAGGGCACGCGCAAAACAAATGGGGTGTCAGTCCAGCCAACATGGGTTTAAGACTGACTGCTTGACCAGCCTGATCTCCTTTCATGACCCACTTAGCTGATGCGAAAAAGGCAGTGGATGTGCATACCTGAGCATTTGTGAAGCGTCTGACACCATTTCCCCACACATTCTCCTGAAGAAATTGGCTGCTCATTTCTTGAAAATGTGTACAGTATACTGAGTGCAAATCTGCCTGGATGGTACATGGTGAAGAATGGAGTTACATCCAGCTGGTGGCTGGTCACAAGTTTTCCAAAATGTTCACCTTAGCACTCTCTACAATTCCCTGAAAGGAGGGTGAGGCAAGATGGGGGCTGGTCTCTTCTCCCAGGAAACTAGAGACAGGACAAGAGGCCACAAGTGCAAGCTGTGCTAGCAGAGGTTTAGGTTGGATATTAGGAAAAAATTCTCCACTAAAATTCTGGTGGGGAATTGGAACAGCCTGCCTGGTGATGTGATAGAGAAAATATGAATGGAAATGTTAAAAAAACCATGTGATGTGGTACCTGGGACATGATTTAGTAATAAACATGGCAGTGGTAGGTCAGTGGTTAAACTAGGTGGTCTTAGAGATCATTTCCAACTTTAAGGATTCTACAATCTTTCCTTTAAACTGATGGAAAAGATGGGGATTAAAAAACCATCCAGATTAAAAACTTATATGAATAAACTTGCAATAATAATATTTTATTATTTTATAATTATTTTAAGTTTTTAGCCTATCTCACACATTTTTGTTAGAGTTTCTCTTCTTTCTCTTTTGCTTTTGGCCTGTAGAACAATATTCTGAAACTGAAGGGATCTCATGCGGTCAAATCTTCTCCTTGCGTGATTGCATTATCAAATCCAACACTGTATCAAATTAAACTCTAGAATAGGAAGTCTCAACAACTTAATATTTTTCAATGTTTGTAATTAGTAGCTTTCTAAAAGACAAGCATCCACACCACACTATTAGATCTCATAAAATCACTTTTGACATAAAAGAATTATTTCCTTTGGCTTAAAAACTGGTAGAATTCGGTAGAGTTGTAAATATATGTACTGTAAGCTGTTATATTTATAGCATGACAGGGACAGCACTGCCTCTCCTAGCAGCCATGATCTTATCTCAGTGTTAACTCAGATGAAAAATTAGAAAGGAAATAAATTTGTGTCAACTACAGTTTTATTAGAAAATCCATTTCAAATGTATGTATGCAGTCAAACTTTCAGGTTTACTAACATTTTGCTTTTGATAGCATGTACTATTCCTGTACTAAATCTCCTTTGTTTCTCAGCTGCATTCTCTGCTTTATTTCAGCACAGCATCTGTGTTCCTTATAGCATTAGTCTGTGAACACCAGTGCTTCACCTATGCCCGGTTGTGACACAGGATCTGTAGACTATACAAGTAACTCACAGCATCATGTGGAGAAAAATGGGAGAGGATAAAGTCTCCTTGCTAAATTTGTATGGACTTATAATAAATCTCTCTCCCGAGTTCCTGCACTTAGAGGAGGATGCTCTAGTGTCCTAGTAGTAGAGCAGTTACCTTGGCTGATCTTAGGCAAGCTAGCTGCTGACATTCAAAATATCACAAAAACCCACCACCAACAACAAAAAACCAAAACCAAACCCACGAAAAACCTGAATGTTTTTTAAGCTTTTGCACTGATCACAGGGGATTTACTGCCAAATTTATGGGAATAGCAAAATTGTGCACTATATTCATTATGCTGTAATATTTTGTCTAAGTAGATACTGAAGTATCTTGAAAGCTGACAGTGGCTTTCCACTCTCAGCTACTTAACAGCACAAATAGGAAAGTACAAGCTTTCCTGTCTTCCCATGGGTACCAGGAATATTTACAATACATTTGTAAATACATACATGAAGTGTTCAAATGTTATGTGGAACCAATAGAAACTCAAGTTTTTATAGCACTAACAGGACAATAAACTACTGGAATTTAGGCAGACTCCATTGTTCTTTTTCAGTCAAAATTTTACATTGACATCACACTGCCTCTCTCCAATGTTTTTTCCTAAATTCCTGAGGCCTCACACTTCATACTTCTTTTATGAGACTGCATTCCTAAACCACATAGAGTGGTTTCCCTCTGTAGTTCTTACAACAGCCAGCATAAACATCTCACCTTGCAAAAAAAGGTGTTCAATTCTTCTTTTGCAGGACTGAGTAGACTCAGTCCTGCAAAAGTCCACTGTAGTTACTGGGATATGAAAGTCCCAGCAAGGCCTGTACATATAATATGCATTTGCTAGAATATCTGTACCAACTTGTTTTTGGTCAGAAGTCTATTAGTCCTACTTTCTTGTTTTACATAGTCCTATTCTTTTCCAGATACCTTTCTTTGCTTTAAAATTTCAGTTCTGCAGAAAAATTGTGTGACTCACAGACCTTTTGAAAAAAGTCTGGTTGTCATCTCCATGAAAAACAGGTGAGGGAAAAGAAAGAGGCTATAAAAAATTGTTTGCCCTGCCCATAAATAGGTAAAATTAAATTTTGAAGTTCTGTTTTGTGGCTGACAATAGAATTAGGAAGGTTTTGGTTGATAATATTAAAGCTATAAACTTCTGTCCTGTAGGAAAATTCACAGGCATGCCTGACTTCTCCTCTGCAGTATTTCACCAAAATAAATGCCTGCAGAGATACAGGCCTTGGCACTAAAGGGTTTGAAGGCAGGAAAAGGATCAATACCAAATATAAATATTTTGGGCTTGACTGAAAGATGGGAGGGAGGAGATCAGAAGATGAGAGAGAGAGCTTAACATATGTACTGTGTCATTGCAGAAAAATCACCTCGTAGTTTGGCATCTTATATTAACTTCTCCCTCCCAGACCCATGTTATCTCCCCTTGAATGCCTGCATGTGCAGTTAATGTGCAAGCAGTTAATTTAACTAGTTTTTAATAAAAATCTTGGGCTAAATTTGACTCCATCACATCTGTTAAATCCAAAGTGAACACCACTGAAATGATCAGGATTGTTCTGGAATTGCACCACAGCCAGTTAGATCAAAAAACATCCTCCTGATCCTCATCTTGTGAAACTGTTTTCTTCCTTGACTGAGTATTTGATGGTAAATTAGTCATCTTAGGCTTACTGAGGTAAAGGAAGTGTTACAATGTGCTTGAATCTGATTATTAGAAGTGTGAAGTTTAGAAGAGACTTTAAAATGTTCAAAATGTTTCCAGCCTCCTGAGGAGCCTATGGTCTCAGAGAAACAGCTTACACTCTTGATCAAATAAAGGCCTGGCCCTTAGGATGTTTTTCATGTCCAAATATGTAAAAAAAGAAAAGTTATGTGGTTTTATTCTAGGATGCAGGATCTAACAATGTGCATAGGAAACACTAGAAAGTTTCAGTTAATGAAAGTCTTTCTCTATGGAACATTTCCACATCAATATAAATTAATAAATAACGATAATAATGACAATGTATATCAATAATAAATCCTTTTTTACAACTCCTCCTTTTTCAGGGCAAGCAAGGAGGGTCCACTGGTGTATTGTATTGAATTCAACAATCATTCCAATAACAATTTCACACTTGTATTCCAAAGTTGCAGCAATGGTATGAGACTGTTATAGCATAGAATTTAAGAACAATGAATAATCTATCTGAAACAGCTTTTCGATCTTTTCTGTAATGACCATGATCTTTCTAGATTGCTATATTTCTATATTGCTTAGCACAATGACTCCATCAAAATCTCTATCTTTTGTTAACAGGCCATTGTCAAAAGCAAATTTACAGTAAATTTGCTTTGTATTGGATTGTGAAAAAAAATAACCTTTTTTGGTTTTGTTGACAAGCTTTTAAGCAGTAGTAGCTAAATACTTATTCCTCTGTATAAACACATTCTAATGTCTAGAAAATACTTCCTTACATTTAGTTATCCATTTAAAAAAACCCAGGAAAATATCACATAAACATTTTAACCAAGTGTGTTACTGAAAACTCAATATTTTTACAAAAAATAAATTTCTGAGTACTTTAGATACTTACAGAACAAAAAACCTAAACAAAAGCTTTAAGGAATAAATTGTCCTTTTGAAAGTATGGGTTAAAACGAGACATCACTGTTTGCCTTATGTAATAACCTCATAAAGCAAAGCAGAAGGTACATGGACTGGTCATAAGTTATATTCCAAGTATTCTAGTATAATATAGCTAATGCATCATGACCTCTCTTGCCCAGATGCCTTCTACATGGACTGCAGCTTAAAGAGAGAGCAGAAAATGACAACTTAATACATATCATCAGGAGAATGCTTGTTCTCAGTGGAAGTGCTTCAGTTTTTATGTGATGAAGGCAGAATAGCTCATGAACTGTTCACATCTTTAAAACCAAGAACCGTGAACATATACGTTTCTGATATGGCAGAATATAATAGAGATTTCTCCTGTGTTTAAGAGAGAAAGTGTCTTGCTTTTCTTATGAAATTATTGGAAATATCTATAACAATACTATATTAAAACTGAGCCATTTTAAAGATGAAGGAAAACCAAAATTTTTAAATTTTTTGTATAATTAGCATGTAAGAATTCTTCACTCTCTAAATATTTCAAAGAGATTTTTAAATTTTACAGATACAACTAACACAGAGAAGAACATAATATTGGTATTTCTAGTGTTTTCAAACTGAAAATTTCAGAATATTTCACAAATATATGGCAAACAATTTCCTTGTGGAGTAAAAACATAATTAATTAGCAGGGAGGCTACAATATTTGTTTCTTTGTAAGAAACCCTGTGACACTCCCCAACAGTTTAAAGTTGAATAGGAGAAAAAATCAGTTTTTTCAATAAAAAATGTGAAATAATATATTCAGAGTCTGATGGTTTCAAAAAAAAGGAGATATGAAAACATTAGAAGTACAACAAGACAATTAAGCACGTTAAGTATTTCAAAGTAGTGCAATACCTAATCTGTTTTTTTTCTTGTTATTTATGAAATATACTTCAAGAAAGTGTCAGCAAAACCATTTCTTTCACCAGACAGCTTCAAAACTACATATTCTGGTCATCTGCAATTACGACAACATCTGATTATTTACTTGTAAAAAAAAACAAGACAGAACCAATCCTTACTCCCCACCACTGTTTTTCTTCGGGTGGTAGCTTTCACCTGTTTATATCATCAAGTTTTGTCAAAAATAAGGTTACTAGAATAAATAAACCTTAAACTGATTTCCAACAAACATAATTCAGAAAAAAGTAAATGCAGTGAGCAAAATCTATTACAGTTTGTTCTGTTTCTGCAGAAAACAAACCCTCATTGAAACCAACAAATCTGATTTTAGCAATCCTTTAATTGTCCATTTATACTTAAAACAAAATTCAATTTAGCTGCTGTCTATGTGTCTGTCTTATGTGCACACATACAGGATGTTGGTGTTGCCTTTTACTAGTCAAAGAGATTCCTTCTCTTCTAAACAACTTTTCCTTCTGTTTGTTCATACTGAGAGGTCATAATCCCTAGTGGGTTTAGGTATAATGTGTTGCTATGGGAATGACTGTGGTACTATAAAGGGAGGATTATGACCCTTCACTATATAAAAATGTTAGGTTTCTATTACCTTCTTGAATAGCACTGAAGAATTTTCATTTCAGTGTTGGGAGTTATCTTTCCTAAATGGATGCAGGGCTAACTATCCATGTAGGGAATAAGTGTTATCCTTAGTTATTACTGATTGTACCAATGCTTTGATTTCCAAGAGATAATGAATAACTTAATAAAGAACTGTCAATGGATGAACTGAAGCCTTTAACCAGGCAGTGAAAAGCTTTGACTGCTTAAAAAGGATTTATCAGTACATGATAGATGTTGAAGAATTACCACGAAATCCTGGCAAAAATAATATAAAACATAGCAGGGGAAAAACAGAAATGAGTTTTATACAATTTTTAATTAATGCAAATTTTCATGTTGCTTCATTTTCTTTCATTATATGGTTTAGGATTAAAGAAAGAAACAAGCCATCACTTGACTGCTTATTGCAAGACATCTCTGGCCTTGACTGATAATAAAAAGGAGTGAATGGTATGAAGCCTAAGGAACAAGGCTCAATCACTCCCAGCAATTACTGTGTCTTATTGATAACTTGCAGCTCTATCCTGCAAATGCCATCTCTGGAACAAAGCCTGTCACAGATCAGACTGAATCCATTAAAAAGCTTTGATTAACATGTCCCTAGGGTGTGCTGGGGAAACTTTTTACGCCAAATGACAGCCTATTGCCACTGCTTCTGAATCGTCCTCCTGCAATACTCTTGTGTTTTAATCTAGTGCACAGTTTAAATTAAAAAACAGCAATGACTTTGTGTGACCTAAATACCAGCTGCTTTTATTCATTGTGGAATTTATCAACTGCTTGCAGATTAAGTATGCAGAGAAGCAACAATTAACCTTACTGTGTGTTAGCTAATATTAATTTTATATCTCCTGTGCTTTCTTGTGCTAGTGTACATGTGCCCAGAGAAAGGGTCATATTTAATGTGTTCTGTTTAGTGGACAAGAAGCTTTGTACTTGTCTCCCCTTGAAAACAAATTATTTGTATTTGACAAGCATAACATCAACAATGTTGGCTTTCTTTAGCAGGAGCTGACATTGATGTGTAAATGGATTTCAGTCCTTTTAAAACAGACATACAAAAGCTCCATCTTTCTGGGCTTCAGATTTCAAGAGGGCAAGGAATTGCCCTACACACATCCAATCATTTTCTCATCATCCATTGGGGAAAACAGCCCTTATCTATTGTGGGTGTTATTTTTTTTTACCCTGCAGTCCCTTGTAAGACATATGTTGAAGGGTATGTGTCAAGACCAGCAGGAAATAATACATTACGACAAAAAAAAATTGTTTCCTTTATACTATATAAAAATACATATTTAAAAACACCTGTGGGTATAAGAAACCCTTTCCAGAACTCTGATGTGATGTGCCAGAATCTAAGAAAGAAGCATAAAAGAAAAACCTGGCCCTGTTCACATTCAGGTCAGTGTTAATATCACATTAAACCAACGTTAAGAAAGAGCTAAATCCACAGAGAATCTAGTGTCAAAATTCTGAGCCGTTTGACACAGTGGTCATTTTTTTAGTACCAATTCAAATTTCCCATGTTCTGAATCTTTAATGAGGGCTGGTGCTCTTAAGCAGTACCTGGGCGCAGGCCCACAAAGACCAGAGGGGAGCAACTGGGCAAAACAGGGAGAGCAGCTGGACATGCCACAGCCCTTGCTGTTCTTCTGGGCACAGTCTGTGTCTCGTGCGGATGAGGGGAAGCAGGGGGGCAGGCAGGAGTTTAGTGAGCACTGTGGCAGCTCCCTGCCAAGAAAAATTCTTCCTGAGAAAGGGGGAAGAAGGAAGACAGAGATATTCATTGCTTCAATTCTTTTGAACACCATACCCCATCTTCAGAACTGCATTACGAAATGAAATAGTGTATAAGATATCTCTGCTTACTAGTAAAGTGCTTGATGGGTCTACTGGGATCACAGAGGAGAGGAGCCAGCTAGCTTCTGTACCTTTAAAAAGCTAAAGACTAACAATCCTCTATGCATCAACATTTAAATCTGAAGGCAATCGTGGGGAAATAAATTCCTTCCTTGCCATCTACCCTTCATGTAGTGCTGGTAGCAATATTTCATGGGAGCAGCACCCTCTCCTAGTTTTTCATTGCTTTTAACATCACTCCTCCACATTCCAAATGGGATTAATTTTCCAAGATTTAAGACATTCAGCACAAAGACATACCCACCTGTCCCTAGTGCTCCTTTGAATGTCTCCATGTTTATGGTTATGTATTTTTGAAGGATGTGCATGCAGATGTTAACTTAAAGTGTGTTTTACACTGTTCAGGAGTTGCAACCATAAATCTAATGAAAGACAGCACAGCAACTGAGATATTTAGCTGCTGAGAGCAAGTTTGAATAAATATTCAGGGTTCTCAGAAAATAGGTGCTATTGCTGTCCCTAATTTGTGCCATTCATATGAAATGATAGGGCCATATATTTTATCACCCCTGACAACATTATTTGTTGACTTTGTAGATTTACCATCTACATCTTCTTGACAACAATTGTCTAAAGCCTTTCTATACACAGTAATTGTGACTACAAATGTGCTTTCAGCGCCTCTATTACCTTCCCTTTAGCAGGTGTAGCACTTTATTGCTTGGTACTACTCTCCCTTTTAGAAGTCTGGCTCCAAGCCTCCTTTGTTTCAACACAGATGCCAGTTTCTATTTAGCTATTCATCAAAAAAAATAAAGAACACCCCACCTCCAACCATCTGGAGTAGAACTGATAGGGGAGGAGACTTATTTCTGTACCTTTTTTAGCTGTCTTAAGGTGAAAGGATTTGTCAAATCCATTAATGACCTATCTTAGATCTAATATACAGTTCACATTCAAAAGGGCTTGCTCAGAATCTGGTTCAAACAACGGCAACAGAAGCAAGGAAGAACATGCACAAGGGGCAGAATGGTTTGGGAAATATAAATCTACCCAATTATAATTCAAACAAAAACAAGTGAGAAACCGTACTCTGCTGAGGCACTATTGGCCAAGCATCTCGGCTTTGCATTCATGCATAATTAAGCTTTAGACAGCTGCAGGCTTCTCCAGTGTGACAGGGAACAGGATATCACAATACAAACTAAGATACATATTAGAGCCTAAAAAAGGTGGGTTTATATTTAGATACAGAACAAAAACAAAACAAACAAACAAAGAAGAATCTTCCTCCAAAAAACCCCAAAAAATCAAAACAAAGTAAAAGAAAACACCAACCAACAACCAACCAACCAAAAAACCCCCAAACCATAAAAGATATCAGCAAAATGAGATTCACAGAATTCCCCTCTTGCCCTCACTGTGTTGTGTATAATTTTCCACAATGTATTAGAACAAAACAAGCAAGAACATTAAACCAGTTTTTGGCACACTCTTTTTGCAATTGCAGTGATACTTTAAGAATCCACACCTATATTTTAGGATACCATGACATGCGGATGGTAGCTTCCAAGAGGATTAAATATGCAAGAGAGATAAAGTCTCTCAGTGAGATTTTTAGCAGAGCACTGCCTTGCTTATAGGAGCCAGTCTCTTTCTCTATTACTAATCACATTTAGCATAAAGACTGAAACAGCAGTGTATTGTAATGGCAGCCACTGACAGACCACTGTTAGAAATAGCCCCAGCTGTGATGATCTCTGTGATGATCTCAGAAAATATTGTCAGCTGCAGAGAATTTGGCTATGTTTTTACTTTTATCTTCCTTTGAGACTGCTTTGGTTGAGAAAAACTGCAGGTTTTTGTCCTGCTAATTGTGTTGAGCCTCTGGGAAAAAAAAAAAGTCTGCTTTCTAAGCTGAGTGTAAATCTTGGTTATAATGTGACTGAGAATAGGTTGCTACTAAAAAGAAAGAAATATTTTCCATTATACAGGCTCAGTATTTTTGTAAAGATATCATTTGTCTATTAGACATGGGATCAAAGTTTCTTCTTGGAAAATTTTAATGTGATTAATCACACGTGGATGGGAAATGTAAAATCATAATAGCCTGGGGACAGGACAAGTGCAAGGCAGTTAGCACTCAGTTCACCCTTCTGAATGAAACCATGTAAATGCAAAACAGCAATGTAAAGATCTTTATTTCTGTAGAAAGCAACATAAACAATTTTATTAGCTTTTCAAGGAAGCCTAAATAAAGATTCAGCTACTGAGTGAAAACAAAGCAGAAGTGAACACAGCAGGCTAAGAAGTACGTAGAAGTACACAGTACGCAGCACTAAGAAGTACATAGTCCTTACCTAAAAGATGATAAATTACTAAGGCTGATGCTGAATTTACAGAATTTGATACCTAGAGAAATCTGGGTTGCTGTCAATGACAATAAGTTTGAAATTTTTTAACCTTAGTTAAAGAGAACTGACAAGATATACCTTCTATGTCTAAGATGCATGTTTCTTTTTTTTTAAAAGTATAAGCTTTAGCAGCATTATGAAGGTGTGACTTTACTCCTTTTTTCCTGATATACACATAATAAAATGCTATAGAGATGTGGTTTTTGTTTTCTTATTCAGTCTTCTTTCTTAACTTGTCCTCAGAAGGATGATTTAAAATAGCCAAGACAACAACAGCAGCACAGGGTGAAGTTAAGGTTAATTGCATTTGTACTTATGATAACTATTTTATCAGTTCTATTCATGGTGGTAATCATGCTCATAATTCCTCTTTGTTTCATCTTTGTCCTTTTAGTCCATGATTTTCCAAGGTACTGACTTTCCATCTGAGTTCAAGTGAAGCAGAGAGCTTTAGAGAGAATCTTTTTAGATTCTTGAATATTTGAGAATGTTGGATCCTTATTTTCTGTGAAGCAAAAAGACTATAATTTCCATATAACCTTCTGCAGAACTATGGGATTAGAATGCTTTTTATTATAGGAGTTGTAATACACCATGACTAAACTATTTAAGCACTTCGAGTAATTTCTTGGGTGTTAAAATTATATTCACGGTGGTTTCTCTGTGTGTGTCTGTGTGTGACTGTTTGTGACAAAGCGAGAACTGAAAAAATTACTACAGGTATGTAGAATGAAGCTTAAAATGCAATAAACAATCACGTTTCCACCATAAGGGAAGTGCTATCATCTTTTGACCTCAATCTAATGTAAATCTGTAGTAACTTTGAAGAAGTAACCTAAAAAAACTACATAACTAAAATCGGTTGAAAATATTCTAGACACTCATACTTACACCTGGGATGACACCTCTGTTCAGCTTGTTCAGGATGTCTAGCAGGACTCTCAGGGCCTTTTTAACAATGCTGTTGTGTTGCCAGCCTGCCTGTAGTAATGCATGGAATTTTTTACTTCAGCTTTTCATTTGTCCCTCTGGTACCCTGTAAGGTTCCTGTTAGCCTATTTTCCCTGCCCACCTTGGCCACCTTAAATGGCAGGCTGTCCCTACAGACACTCATGCTGTCCCCACCATGGTGTTCCTCAAACTTTATGAGGGTCCATTTCATCCACTGACTGGATGTTTTGAACACTTTCCATGACAATTCTAACCCCAAAGTGTGTCACTCATGACTGTCTGATTGGTTGACTTCAAACTGTTGGCACCTGTCCTGTCCAATTGTCCAAAGAGTTTTTTTTTTCACACTTTGTGTTCCAGTCACCCTCTTTTCTTTCATGTTCACTATTTGCCTGAAAATTGACATAAGGGTGACCAGTTCAGACTTCCAGATCCTCCTTCTTGCCTTTATTGAAGAAGTGCCAAACATTTGGTTTCTTCCTGTGTTTGAGAGCCTATCCCAATTTCTATGACATTTCAAAAAGTGGAAGCTAACAATGCTGTTGTATAGCTCTTAAAGAATCCTTAAACCTATGCCATCTGGGCTCTGAACTTCATATTCAAATTCCTGTGGCAGTCTCTAATGGATTTCTCTATTGCTGCTAGCACCTCTCACCTTGAAGTTTGCTGTCATGCACTGAGGCTTGGGAAGCCTGGGAGCAGGTATTGTGAGTAAGACTGGGCTAAATAAGGCAGTTTGTTAACACTAATAGATGCTCCTTCACACTTTTAAATTTAATTTAACTTTATTTTATTTTATTGTATTGTATTTTTAGTGTAAATATGTGTTTCTTCTATTAAGTCAGATGTGAAAAGACAAGTTTTATCATAGTTACATCTTTTGATTTTCTAAATCAACTAAAGTGAAGTATTCAGTGTTATAAATGAATTAATCGCCAATCCGATAAAAATAAAACAAATTTTATTTTCCAATCAGAAATCTATCTGGGACAGCCACGGTTGCAACATTCGAATGTTGGGTGAAACAGACAGAGCGGCAGCGAGGTTGCT
>JBBMKD010000115.1:18674312-18754668 GCA_037834095.1 Argya squamiceps
AGGGGGGGGGCTAAAGGAGAGTTGAAGGGGGTATTTTTGCAAGGAGATAGAGTGATAGAACAAAAGACTTTAAAGTGGTGTAAGGTGGATTTAGATTAGATATTAAGAAGAAATTCTTTACTGTGAGGTTGATGAGGTTGTTCAGAGAAGCTGTGGATTTCACAGCCCTGCAAAAATTCGAGGCCAGACCAGGAAGAGGCCTGAGCAACCTGGTCTTGTGCAAGGTGTTCCTGCCCATGGCAGGAGGAACTAGATGATTTTTTGAGGTCATTTCCAACTCATAGAATCTGTGATTCTATGATCAGGTCAAAAGACTATCTGAATCCACAGTAACTGGGACTGCTTCTATTTGCACACAGATGATGCTTATTTGAGCAGAATATGTAGAATTTTGTATCTGTTTGGGGTTTTTTATTCCCTGTACTGTACATGTAATAAAATAATTTTCTCTGTAAAATCACTCTGTTTCCAACCAAAATAAATATCTCCTGTAAGATATTTAACATTTGTAAATCTTAAGGAAAATAAAAAAGAACCTAGGTGGAAAACTACATTTCTAGAAGTCGTTCAGATTAGGTTTTGTGCAGTGTATCTTTTCTATTTTTTGCTATTTTACAGATAATTAATGCAAATATTTTAAAGTCCTAATAACTGAAAAAAAAAAAAAATTGGAAAAAGGACAGAGTTTGATTTAATTCCATACCTCAGAAAGCTGAATTGTTACAATCACTGAGTTCATTAAGAGACATTAAAGACTGAAGAGAAAGACAAGGGTAAAGATGTGATTTTTATATGTTTTATCATATACAGCTTTTAATAACTTCATGGCTTTATCACAGAGTGCTGTGTTTTCCACCCTGTTATGCTGCTTTCCAGAAGATAATCTAAATCTTCTTGGAACCATTCCCATTTCCTGGATTACAGCATCATTTTTTGTGAATTAATTTAATGTGCTCTGCTGAAATATGACAGTTCTGGGATGATACATGAAGATAGGATAGAGATGATGTGATTCTCCCTTCCTGAAGTCCAGCCTCAGGAAATATCTTCTGCTGAATTGTATTTTTGTTATCAGGACTTGTAATCTTGGAGTTAGGCCAAAACTATCCACCATATGTTATAGATTAAAATAAATTTTTAGGAATTTCCTCTTGCAATACTCATTTCCACTTTAAAAAAACACTTCAAAACCTATATTTGAGAGGGGCCTTTTGGAAAATGGATTTTGGCTGCAAAGACACTTCCTTGCTTTAAACTCTAAAGACAAAAAATCCCCCCATAAATGACAAGTTTTTCTCAACACCATGTCACAGGAAGTATATCACTGTAACAAAACTCCACGAGGATATAGGTTCTTGGAAACCAACCTCCCTAATTAACACAATCTTGAAGTAATAACGAAAAAGAAGGTCAAATTATTACTGAAAAAGAAGTAGAACTTCTGTGGATATTAAGGGGACATCTTGCATGCATATTTGAGTGTCACTTTTAGTCAACAGAGTCATGGCCCTGTTAATCCTACTGGTGAAGTTTAAGAAGGCTCCTAACTAATCGTTTAATCATTACTGCAATTAGATTTGTAAGACTGATTGGCACGTCAGTTAACAACAGTGATGAAAGAGCCTTTGCCTTCAAATGAACTGAAAATTGGTGAGTCGTAAGGATTAAGTTCTATATCCTCCCTTTTACCTCATGCCAATATAAAATCTAAGTTTTTTTTCTGAAACTAAACTATGACATGAAGTTATGGGTTGAGTAAGAGCACTGTGTCTGTCCTTAGGGTTCCTAGTCTCAAGAATGGTGAAGTGAGAACAGAATATAACTCAAATATAACCAGAATATAAGTCATAACTCAAAAAGTATGATTTTCTGCTTCCTGTCTTCACAAAATATGATGAAACTATAGAGTGGTTACAAGCTATCTGTGGCACACATCTCTGATTGCTTACACATTTCCCTTAGTGATTGTGCAAACGCTTGAAAATACATATGCTATGTAAGCATTTGCACATCTTTGCTTAAACTATTGCACAGCTCCTGGGGTATAGTTCTCAGAACGTAGCAGAGTTTTATAAAGTATCAGAGGCATTAACAAAATTCTGCTTCTGGGCCTGACATCTTTCAGTGAAAATTTCTGGAGTTACTCCACACTGGCCTCAGAACTTGTCTTAGTTTTTCAAGCAGAGTGTACAGTACTATTTTCATTAACCCTGTCTATATAGCTAATGTTTGCAACAACTTTATACTTAGGTGGCAGTTGTGCTTTATTGAGATTCACATTCAATGTTCCTTTGGCCAAGAGTGAGAAAATCATTGATTATACCCCATTAATTCTCCTAACTCCCTAACAATTAATTTTGAAGGCTTCTTGACTCAATTTGCATCAGATGCATTTCCCATCACAGACCAGATAATTTCTTCTCTCCAGTTGTCAGAGGTGCCATTGTGCAGTACCAGCATACTGTGCCTCCAACACACACATCAGGAATTTGGGGAGGGCAAAGTCTGTGCTTCTGCTTGCCCTTGCAGGTTTAGTAGGATGAGCAATAAATTGAGGTTCACTGTCAAAAACCATAAAGGCCTACCTATGACACAATGCCTTTGGATGCAGATAACTTTTTATACTCGTCATTTTGAAAAGAGAGAGAAGAAGAATACGGCTGTCAATAGAGATAAAGCGAGAAGCAGCCAGTCTGAATTACAACAACCCTCTGTACACACAGGGACTGTGATTGCTTCCTGTCTTTGAGCGACATAAAAAAGTTGGACTGGTAGAAAAGTTGGTTCACAAAATTTTCAGTTTAGGACGGTCTTTGATGTCAACATTACAGAGGACCCAAAGCCTTGTTACCTTTCACATCCACACAGGATGTTGTAGAAAGCTTGTATGGCTAAACTGCACCAATAATCTTAAAAAGCCCAAGCTCAAGACCTGAACAGAAGTTTTAAGTGAGGTGTGGGGGGACCCAGCACATTTAACATTTTGTAGGAATCTATAGATGAAATAGTTACCCATCACTCCAGGAAATCAGTTAAGGGAAAGATCAATTTCCAAGGCCTCCTTAATCTAACCCTAGCCAAAATTAAAGTCCCCAGAATGAGTATCAAGGAGGACCTGTTTCTCTCCTGTGCTTATAGGAGGGGACTAGGGGACAAATTAGGATATGTTTGTACTAGAGAAGTTACAAGAAATTAAATGCTATATCCAGGTACTATGACTAAAAGGCACCAGTAATGAGAAATCAGGTTTTCTGAAGTATCCACATGGGCACCACCAGTGCAGTCAATGAAAAATTTGTTTGATTAACTTGAAAGATGGGAGGCCACTTAGGATAAGCTCTAAATGCCATGAGGGGTGATCCATATTCGAAACACACTCTTCACACATTTTTTTTTTCACCAGGAAAATTGCTCATTTTTTTAATACCATGGCAAGACCTACAAAGGTTCCAACAAATTTTCAGAGGGTTATGTGTTGCAGTCTTTCCTCTTATGATGTTTTATAAAGAAAAACCACTATTTTCCCCATAGAATGGTGGTCACAGTCCTTTCACATATTTTAAAAATCCCTTTTGGCTTTTTTCAGAAGAAAGGTAATACACAACAGATGTGACAAAAAATATTTAATATTAATGGGCAAATTCATTACTGCTGTAATGTACTGAAGTTCATATTACTAAAAGGATTAATGTAATAATTACAACTGAGAGAATTTGCTACTGAGATTTATTTTCAGTCTTCATGGAGGCACAGTAATAATTGTCATTGTTTCTAGAAAGGAATTGCTATTTTCTAAAAACAAAACAAACTTACACAGGCAATCAGAAGTCATCATTTCTTTCCACAGAAAATAAAAAAAAGGCTGAGATTTCACTGAGTATCAATGAAATGATTTGTAGGTTGCCCAGGCCCAAAATAAACACTGCAGATAAAATTCTGAGTAAACAGGAGAGGTGGAATGTAAAAAAAATAAAAGAACTAATACCGAAAAAATTCTTGTTCCAATAAAGGTAATAAAAGACTGGAACTTCCATGTTAGGAAGAGGAATTTGACTTGCACAAAAACCTCCCAAAAATTAATTAACATCAGAAATGTTTTAGGAAGTTCTTGGGCTTTGTTCTCCATTTCGAAACCTAAGCTGTTATAAAATCAAGATTTTATTGAAAGTTAGTTAGACAGCACCATCTTCCTAAGTAAATATTTAAATCCTGACAGAAGGTTTAATGAAGGCTAGTGGGATTAACTTAAGAAAATACCCATGATTGGAGTGATTATTACAATTAGCCCATTCCTGTCAGAGTTCTATGGTTCTGTTAGATAGTTTTACCAAAGCTAGTGGGATTAATACAAAAGCAATGCCCACATTTGTGGTCATTATTGCAATTAGAGTTGTACATGTCAACACTTCATGGTTTTATTAGAGAATAATTTTTTTTTTTATGCTGGAGAAGGGAGTTTATTGTCTGCTCTAGGTCACATGTCATCAAATCAAAATTTAGCTGTAATGCAATAATATTCCCTTAATTGTTGCAATCGGTTATGCTGAAGCAGCTCTTAAGCCACCAAAATATGGAAAAGTTTGTTTTCAGTTGTACCAAGCTACAGGTTCTGATCTTGCTGGAAATATGTTAAATAGCATGGCCAGCAAGGTTAGACTTAAATGTGAGTCACAAAAAGGTAGAATGGAATGGACACTCACAGTCATTACCACCAAGACTTGTTGATGCTGCCAAGTCAGTGTCACACAGTTGTAGTACAGACTGATTTCTAAAGCCCTTTTGTGGTGATAATGAATTATTCCCTTTTACCTTTGGGTGTTTTTTAGTTTTTGGTTTTTGTTTTTTTGGGAGTTTTTTTGTGCATGTGTTTGTTGGTTTTGGGGTTTTTTACTTTTTTTAATGAGTTTCCAAAGTGCTGATTTGATCAGGCAACACACTGAGTGATGAAGTGCCAGATTAATCAAGATGCCTGAATTCATATGATGAGACATAACTTGGCATTACTTCTTATTATGAAAGCCAAAAAGTGCAGAATATGTTGTACGGTAATGGAAATGAAAAAAACTGACTTTTCCAGCTTTCTGAAAGACAGAAGCCATCACTGTCTGCTCTATTTTTTAATAAAGCAGTCTCCATGCTTCCCAAAATCTCTTCATTAAGATTTGCTGTTGGAAGAATTGTGTCAACCTTGAAAAGTAATGAAAGGTGTGAAAATTGAAGTCTGCTTTTTTAAAGTGGTGGTTTTAACTCCTCTCCCCCAAAAACTGTAGTGAAATCTTTAAAAAAATACAACACAGTTCAAATTTCCTATGTTCAAAACTCACAAATGAAACTCCCATGAAAATAATGACTGACTCTAAAAAATTGTTTTTAGAAATATTTAAAATTGTAGTGATTTGAAAGCAAAATGAGTGAGAGGCTCCAAGTCAAAAATACAATTTAATAAGAAGAAAAAAAGGTAAAATAAAATAAATGCAATAAAGACCACTGACAGAGTCAGAATACAACCTGAGTGGGGTGATGGAAGCAGTGATCCCGTAGAAAGGTGTGGTAGCTCTGATCCTCTGGGAATCCAGTGGGTAAGGTCCCCCGTATTGTCCCAAATCCCAGATTATATCCAAGTGAGAATGCTTGGCTCCTCCCCATGGACGGAGCATCTCACAATGGGATAATGAGTCATACAGGGGGTCCTTGATGGCCCATTAAAGAGAGATAACTCTTGGAGGGAGTCATACAGCAGGCCATTAACAGAAGACCCATTAACAGAAGACACCTTAACGGAAGACACATTAACAGAAGACACATTAACAGAAGAGGGAGGGGAAACCTGGGAGAACACTGCTTCAGCAATTGGTTTCAACAGTTCATGAAGGTGGTGATAGAATACTTTGTGCATATCTTATACTACAACCCAGGACAAAAATATTTTTATTATTTTCTGCTTTCCAATTTTTTGAATCTCTTGTGTATTGCCATACCCTTTAAATGTAAATGCTGTATGACTAAGTGTCCTGGTTTGGAAAGACATGTATCTGCCAGGAACGCTGGATCTTCCCTTGGAATGGAGAATGTAAACCCTGTACCTCTGAATTATTATAACTTTGAAATTAAGGTGCTTTCAGGCAAAGATATGGGAAAAGAATAACAGGGTTTTTTTTAGGAATATTAAAAATAAAAATGTAGGAGTACAAAAAAGCAAACAAAAAAGAAAACACTGACACAGTGAGAATGCAACCGGACACCCATGTCATGCTGTTGGTAGGAGTCCAATTAAGTCCTCCTGAAGTGACAGATGTGGTTCTGTTGGAGCAGAGATGATCCTGTAGGAGGGTGTAGTTTTCTCCAAAGGTCCATTGGAGGTGTAGATGATTCCAGTCTTCCGCTGGGAATCCAGTGGAAACAGGCAGTCCTGGTGCTCTGAATCTCAGCCTTTATCCAGGTAGTAATGCCTGGCTCCTCCCCCTGGGTGGAGCATCTCACAATAGGATGACATAATTTTATCAGTCAATGCAGTGAACCTTAATGGCCCATCAACAGAAGACATCCCCCCTCGTGGAAGAGATAAGGACCATTGCTCCATGTGGTTTTAACAGCTGGCCCACTAACAGAAGGTATCCCCCTTCCACCCCGGAGTTATGAAGAATATGTTGTAGAAGAGATAAAGAAAACACCTCCCCAAACAGTTTCAACAGATGGCAATAGAATACATACTTCTGGTTACGTCTTGCATTGCAACCCAAGACACTAAGTAATCCCATTTCTTCTGCCATACTAATTGCACATGCCAAATTATGATTTCCATCTTTGGCTGCACGTTAACTCCCTGCTGAAAAACTTGGATTTCTTCCTGTGCTATCCATCAGAACACGTTCTTTATCAGGTCTACTCCATTCTGGCCTCTCTGCAAATATAGAGAATTCTGCTTCTTATATTACCTTTAATCTCCTTTCTCCTGCTTTCTTTAAACTACTATACTCTTATTCACACCTTATGCACCCTCATACTGTCTCTTCCTTTGAGAGTCACAGCCCACAGGTTCCCAAGCCTGAGTCTTACTCATGAAGCTACACTTCTTCAGTCACCTTGTGGCCCACACAATCTACTTACCAGGCTGTCCTTGTATGGCCTATGCTTCCTGTCATTGCCAGCTATCCATGTCTTGCTTATTCTTTAACACACTGCCTTCCTTCATGTCCTGAGCTCTGATATTCACAGTACCACTTCACTCTCACTTCCCTTTAATGTGGTGGTGGCCTTTCATATCTCCCACACTGAGATGCCTTTTCTGTTTCCTGACATCACTGTGATTCTTGGTCACCTTCCCTCCATTTTAATTGCTCTCTTTTGCTGCTCTTTGTCCCTGTTTGTCCTTTCATGCTCTTCCCCCGAGTGTTCTAAGCCTCTCTTCTCTGCTTCACACTCATGGTTGGCCATTCTTCAGATGAGCAGGTCCCTGAGCAGCAGTAGGCAGAGTTCTCAGATGTCACATTGGCAGGGCCAGCACTGCCAAGGTACAGGACTTTATTAAGAGGTGCAATGATAACTAATGTGGTACTTTAAAATGTGGGTCTGGGAAATAACTGACTATGTGACAAGCCTCCCCACTTATTTTATTCTCTCTTTTTTCTTTTTTCTTTTTTTAATGGTCTCAGAGCTTCAGCCAAACGATGTGGCATGCAGACCCATTGTACCTGGAGGGTTAAGGTCCAGAAGCCAAATAAAAATTGTGCAACACTGATTTTTGTTCTGACATTAATCTATAACTCCTGTGAGTATTTCGAGGATGTTACGGTCTGTGAAAGATTAGGTTGGCAACAACAGAATGTTCACAGCATATTACAGGTAGCCGGAAAATTCTCGAAATCAGCAACCTGCTTGGAAACAGAGCTCTGCTCTAAAGGGATGTACAGCTGCAATGTTTCCACAGCTTACTGGAGTTGTCTCATCATTCTGTGTGAGACCATTTGCTCTTGCTACTTCAGAGATATAAATCCGTTAATTTCTGTCTCTTGCACTTTTCCTTCTCCTTGAGTAGGAAAAGATATTTTTTATGGAAAGGGAGAAAGTCTTGGCTCTGCATTTTGCTGCTCTTCACATAAGTGATCACGTGCAAACTGTATGAACATCCTCATTTTCCACATTTTTGTGATCTAGTTTGAAAATTCCTGAAGTGTGAAAGTGGAATGTCACATCTGAACAAGTTGTTTCTACAAGGTCACTTCCTCTTTCAGGTATGGTGAATTTTTTTGCAGAAGTCAGCTCTAGTGGTTTAACTACACAGAAGTATTGTGCTATCTTCTCCTTTATAATGTGATTAAAAATAATTAATCCAGTTTTGACAGCATAAATTGCTGCCTGCACATTTACATACTCATAAATTGTCTGAGTACATTATTGTTTCAGCTTAAATGATTTCTGAACAGTATAAATTTAAGTCAAATTTATTATGTGGACAGAAAAGGAAAGCTACATCCAACATGGATGCAGTTCGTGGCTTATGTCATAGTGGACACAATTATATGAAACAGTAAAAAATATGGTAATATATATGTCATGGAAACGCTTAGGAAATGTCTTCTTCATGAAGGTAACAGTGGGCACATCACTTAGTTTGGAATTTGGAATGTGCTAGGAAGAGGCAAAAGAAAAATAATCAGTAAGCACCACACTGCAGCAATTCATCCTTCACACCAAGTTGAGCTGTTCTTGCCCACAAGTTAGCTGTATGCCACCTAATAAGTAACAGCCTAATTTGGAGGAAGACAAATGTAGAAGGTTCCAAAATAGGTTGGAATATGGCTGAGAGAGCAGCTGCAGATTATGGGCCTGGTTAAAGCAGCCCTAGAATATCACAGTAGTTTTCTACTTGTGCCAGAGCTGTTACCGTCACAGCCATTACATGGCTACACCTCAAACCTTCAATGAAAAAAACAGGTGGCACACTGCAAAGCTCAGTGACCGTGAGCTTAAGCAGGCACTGCAGAATGTGCATGGATCTGGTGGGGTGCCACCACGTTTTCTGGACTTCTGGGTCTGCTGAAAGAGCAGTGGTGTTCAGCAGGACAATTGTAATATATGCTTATAGCCAATGCCAGTAATTTCTTAAACTGCTCCACTTGTCTTCTCCACTGGTCTCTGCCAGATGTACTTATGAAGCAATGTATGGGAGAAAAACATAAAACCAAAATAACCGCATTTCTATTGGAAAAATTTCTTAATGCATAGAAGCCATTTTATTGAGATAAGTTTTATAGATATTTTCAATAGTAGTGGTAAATGGTGGTGAGTTGCTTTGCTCTCATTCTGCACACTACTGTTCAGTCGCTAGATCTCCTGCCTAGTTCCCAGGGATCTATCTGCTGTTATGTATGGCTAAATTAATTGTGAGTCAAAATTTGGGCTGGTTCTCAAACTCAAGCAGTTATTGTTCTTGTCTTCATTATGCCAATTTGTCTAATCTCAGCAGTTAAAATATCTTTGTAAATGGAGGGGGAAAAAATCAAAGAGAAGCAAGTCTTGCTGACAAACTGACGTCTGTCAAATGTAATTTCTAGTAATAAGTTACCTCATCCTGTGGGAATATTTTAGTCTTACTATTTTTAACTCAGAACTTCTGAGTTCTTTTTCTTTCCTTAGCAGTTCACAGGTGGCATGTTGCTAATACTAGTTTAAGTTAAAAATATTATATGCTATAATACAACTATGAAAATTTGAATATGTTAAATGGAGAATTTATGGACTGCTGTCTATTTTTCAGGGCAGTGAAAGGCATTTTTTAGGCAAAAAGAGTTACTTATTTTCAAAACTAGTAGTGAACCTTCATCTCTGGTGGACCAGCCTGTTGATACTGTTCAAGTGAAAAAAAATGAACACAACTTCCTATAAGTTTACATGTCATCATTGTAACTAGGCAGAGAGTTTGATAAAATCTCATAATACAAACACTTTCAGGCTTTTAGTTTGAATCTCAGTGCAAGTACAAGTGACAGTCTTTAGGCTGTCTGGTCATAGATCAAGTATCTCATCACTGCATTTATTTATCTAAAAGGGGAAAAAAAGAAAATAAAACCATTTTACATTTATTTTATTTTAAATTGTCATGCCTAATTTTGCAGTCACAGTGGTATGCTATGAAATATTGTGACAGATGGATGGATCTCATGAAATAATCTTTGATTGCTCTCTTTGTTCTTCCTGTACATGTCAAAAGTAAACAATAGAAAGCGTTTTCTCTGTCATGTTGCTTCTCAGTAGATTAAGATGGAAAGTGGAATAAGTGTAAAATATAAATATTATGGCAGGCTTAAAATCATTTTGCCATGATGTTTGATTTCATTCATTCTGTATTTTATTTTCTGAAGCACAAATACTGTACTGCATTTAGTATTTGGATAAAAAAATATATGAAAAATGTCCAAAACATAGGGAAAATAATACATCTCAAGCTGGCCAAACTTCAAACAAACACATTATAAATTAGAACATTTTTCTGTTAATTTCACTGAATTCACCTAACTTCTTGATTTTAGAATTAAAAAAATCCACAGGATGTTAAGATCACACATAAGGATACTGATCATAAACCTCAGGAAGGGAAAAAACTACTTCACATCCATCATCAATTTCTAGGGCATTTCAAAACCTGGATATATTTGTGGTTTTCTCTTCGCTTGGTCCATTTTCAGCCTTCAGTTTGCTAAGCAATTAAAACCAACTAACCTAATAGTAAAGTTGCCTCATTTTAACAAAAATACATTTTATTATTAAATCTTTCATTATTAACTTGTTTGAAAGTTATTCCAACATGAGAAAGGTAATAGTGCAGAATGATGCAGGTCCTATACCCAGTTAAGACCTCACATTTGACCAAACAGTCTCTGGTGCAGTGGTGCAGACGCACAACTGCTGGAGTGTGTCTGAAAGCCGTCATGCTCATATTGAATTACAGGCATACCATGGAAGTAGGAAGATTGGAACATGGGCTGAGGGCAGTTAAAAAACAATTTCATTTTTGTTCAGTCATGTACTATGTACTCAAGTTTTACCTGGATAATTTGTGCTTCAAAGCTGAAAGTTTTGGGTTCATTCTGTTTAAGCAGGAAATTCATAAGCTTTAATAAACAACACTGAGAAAGAGGCCCTTAATGACCACTGACCAAAGTCTTCTTGATTTACACAGCAGAAACTATAAGCTTTCTTTGGATGCACCAGCAGTGGATGAAATGATAAAATTTGTTTTTGCAACAATTTCAATACAAACAAGACAAAAAACAACCAACAACCAACCAACCAAAAATCATTTACTTCTTTGCATACCAGATATTCTTCCAATTTGCCATTTTAATACATAGTTCTTGGAATTCCCACTGAATCAGGGAATCAGGCTGTTTCTGTGAAGGACCGTCATAGTAATTCAGCTGTGATAGCACTAGGTCCTGCTGACAGATACAATGTTTACGTTATAAATTTAATCAGGGAAGTTGCGATGGAAAAATAATTAAACCAGAAGAAATTATTACCATTGTGGAAAACCTCTTTTACTATTAGGTGCTCTTACTGGCTAGCAAGAAAAGAAGCTCTTAGGAGGTCTTTGGACCCAATTCTTATCCTTTGACATGGCAAGATACAACCATACCAATCCTGGTGCATCTATTTAAAGATTTAAATATAAAACAAAAAAAGTTACCCTGATGTGTTACTTAATGATATCTTAAGGTTCATTATAAAAAGAAAAAAAGAGGGCTTTACAATCACAGTGGTTTATGTGTAAGAAACAGGAATTATCATTATTATGACCATTAGTAAAATATTTCATTTTTTCTTCCTTCCGCCTTTCCTCCCACTCCTTCTGATCATATTTAGTTCCTGTCATATGTGAGCATGTAACACTTTCCCAAATTAATCTGAGAAATGGCCTCCTTTCAAAGCGTTTTTTAAATGTGTTTCAACAAACATACTCTACTCATGTACTCATGTACTCTGGCTTTAATCTTGGCAAGAACACGAAGTATACAAATGCAGTGCCCAGGAGCTAGAGTCATGCTGAGCTGTTCTTAGAGCAAGACTCTGGAGGGTATAGCAGGCACTCTATGGCCCTTCACACCACGGGCTTTCTCTCCCTGCCAGCACTCTGCAGTCGAAGGAAAAAGACGTCAACTCGAAATCAGACATGAGATGCTGTCCAGTTGAAAAGGTTACAGCAGCAAATGAGCAATTAGTGCACCCTGCTGCAATGACTGCTTTAGGTTGAGAAAGGACTTAGACAAAACACAATAGCTGAACACACCAGCTTTGTAATCTGTTTGTCACAAGTCCACACTCAGTGCTGCACAATGACTTGGCAGGGTATAACCCTCAGGGATAGCATGAAGCCTGTTCTACACAAGAACACCAAGCTTATTCTGTGTTTATGCCTACACTTGAAAAGACTGTTTCTTGTCCACATGTAACAAACCAAACTCTCAAGCAAAATTTACTGGGATAGAACTTTTCAGGTGAGGAAAATCTGTGTAATACAAGTGCTTTAAAGAAATGCCATAAAAATCACTATCTGCATGACAGCAATCTCATCAAAGGATCCGCTTATCAAGTTAATCAGATGCTTATTGCCTGGTCTACTCTTCATTACAAACAAGATTACTAGGATCTGTTTTCTGTACCAAAGCCTGGTCTTATATTGTTTAAATATTTTGTTTTCAAGTGTTGGTTTGACAGTCCCATATCAGCATGATTCTATAAACAGAAATGGAATTTGAAAGCACATAACTGCTATTTAATGTTTAATACTTATGTAGTGGTTTACAAACCTCAAAACGCTCTCTGGGAGAAAGTACACAATGCAACAAAAGTCAGGAGGCAGAGAAAAATAACCAATGCAATGGAAGAGTGACATAAAGTCAGATAAATCTGAAGAAAAAACAGACCAACCACTTAGGTGAGATTTACAATGGCAGAAAATCTACTGGAATTAATACTCAATTGTTGCAAGCCATTAATGTATAACGAATGTGTGTTTTCCTCACTGTAAAAGATGCTCTAAACCCCAGATATATTCCCCTGTGAGAAGCAGAGACATTTGGATTTTGAGAAGGGAGCAGGTAATGCAGACAGAACTCTTCTTTCCACGCTGCCAAAGTGACAGCTGGCAGGGAAATAAATTGTCACTTTCACAAAGAAAAGACTTAATTGTTCAAATTTGAGCCTTCTCACCTCCTGTTGCTTCACAAACACTGAAGAATAGAAGGGAAAGTCTTTCAAATAAAGAGATGCTGACGGATTTAAAGGAATGAAGTGATGTTATTGTTTTAAGTCAGTAGGTTCAGGTGGCTTAAGCTGATCTAAGACAGAGTTGCACCCAAGAGGAAAGATCCTGTCCTCTCATCTGCTCTTATCAGCTGGTTCTCAATGACTTCCTCTTCCCCAGCTCCCACAACATGTGACAGCAAAGAGAAGCAGATTAACTTGCTAATGAACAAAAAAGAAGAGGGGTGGAGTGGGGTGGGGTGGGGTGGGGAGGGGAGGGGAGGAGAGGAGAGGCTTTCAATAAGGAAACAAACAGGGGCTATGTGAAAAGAGGACGCCCAAGACATTTGTGTTAGAACCCAGTGTGAGCATTCAGGAGATTGCATGACATCGTAACTAGAGAGGTTACCAATATGGTACATGCAGCATATAGATTGGTGAGGACAGCATTTAAAGTGTTTTTAAAAAGTGTGGGTTTGACTTTTTTTTTTCCTCCTTTTGGAAAGGAAACAATATTAACCAATCTTATTTGAGGAAACATTTATTAATATAAAGATAGGTATGCTGATGAAAATACTTGGGAGAATTTTTCTGGAAGATCCTTCTTGATGTTTTTCCCTCAGTGACTGCATTTCTTACAGGGTGGATTGCATCCAGAATTGAAAAAGGACAGTCAGTCTAAATTAATGCTCTGCTTTCAAGAGGAAAGCTTTTGTTTCAGAGTATACCAATGCCTCAATACTGTCTGGGGAGAGAAAGCCTGCTTACTAACTCTTTCACAGCACCTCACACAATTAGAAATGTAAATAATAATGCTTTAAATTTTGAATGTGCCTATTTGTCCACCAGTTACTACTACCCAATATTTGCAATACAGTTTACATTGCTAGATGAGGTAGCTCTGACAGCAGAGGTGACTAAACTAATCCTAAGAGGTATTAGTGAAGAATGGTGCTCTCAGGCAATTCCCTTACATGTTGTTAAAAGAAATTGAATCAAAGGAAATCCCCAAAGACCTTTTAGAAAGAGGTTTTGCATTTGTCTCTTAATATCTCCAACTAAAAGACAAAAGCAGCCCTGAGTTATCAAAGGACAAGAGATATTAGAAGTAATTTATTGCAAATTAGAATTAGAAATAATTTATTGCAAATTAGAAATAATAATTTATTAAAATTAGAAATAATTTATTGAAGGGGCATGGGTTAGTTTTTGTAAACTGCTCTGTAACATGGAGATCTCAGAGAATGGGGGTCATTCTAATTTAGGGATCATGAGCAGAACAGTGAACAAAAATATTATCCAGGGCTTGGGGATAGTAATTAATAATTCAGTTATAAATGGTGTTTTAGGTACAATTGTCTATCTTGAAATGGAGAAAACCCAAGGACAATACAAACTAGAAAAAACTTGACTAGAGCAGAAGTCATTGCAATAATTGGCTATAAACTAGACGGCTAGTGCATACTTCAGATTTTTCTAATATGAACAATATTTTTCAGAGTGCAGAACCATAACTAATATTGTCCAGAAGAAAGACCTTCTAATTTTTAAATTCTTGTTTTGTTTGCACATTTACTTATGGTATTGTAATTTTTGACTGATGGGAATACACTCTTTTTAACACAATGTACTATGTAAATAAGATAATATTTTCAGTAATTTTTTAAAGTTGATATTATCTTTAATTTTTTCTCTTTGCTGAACTGAGGTAAGAACAGGGGTCTTGAAGCATATATATGGTTTCATATGCTTTTACCACTTAATAATGCTAAACCAACTGTAATCCAATGTCCATTTCCTAGATTACAAGTGATCCAAATACCAAAGAAATCTTTCTTTTTTTCAACTTTCTTCTTTATTCTAAAATCTCAATTATTCTTTTTACAAGTGGAATAAATACCCACAAAACACCAAAACCAACAATAGGACCCAACACATCCTGTGGTACACAGGACCCTATGGACTCTGAAATTCAAAGAATCAAACCCAAAAAAGCTATTATCAATCCAGCAGAAAAAAACTTCACTTAGCAACTGATTTTACAATGTGCCTTTTTTTGTTGTTGTTTTTGTTTCATTCAAAGTACAGGAGTCTGTAGCAAGATCGTGCTTCCCTTCTCTTTTTCCCTTGTTCCTGCAAGTCTTTTTATGGTCCTGAACTTTCACTCTTTAAAATGCTATATCAAATATGCAAATGGGTTGTTGAATATGTGCTACAGAGGCTTTTTTAAGCTTACAGTGTAAGTATGAGGCTTTAAAATACTAACATACAGAAAGAAAATGAAAATTAGAATATTCCCAGAAACTATAATATGTTTTTTAGATGAGAAAAGTTTATCCAGAATTCAAGGACTATTCAAAGGAATGTATTAAGCAAAAGAAAACATGAAATATAAGCAAAGGACACCCAACTGCTAAGGAATTTAAAGTTCACACTAAGCAACAAAGAAGTTTCACTCTGAAACACCTAGAAAGGGTTTTTGGCTTAGTTCTTTTCTGTATTGAGATCTCATACACATATTTTTTAACACAAAAACTCTTGTTTGAGTGACAAAGCCTGAAATATCCTAATGTGTTACATTAACATCCTAATGTGTTACAGAAACCTTCTCTCTTTTCTCTTGCTTCCATTTTTATCCCCATGTCTCTAGATTAAAAAATGGCTGAAAGGCAGGTAGACCTGCCCATTCCTTTCCAGAAGCTTTTGTGGAGGAGTTTGGGCAAAAGTGGTTTTAAGATCCCTTTTCATTACAAAATCTCAAAGTCAAATTTATATTTACAAAATATCCCTTCTTCATAAAATGTCAGTATTAGTGGATGGTAATCAAACTTTCATTGCACTACACAAATTAAGACCCTTTGATAATGTTGGCAGTAAAAGCATTATGAGAAATGAGAACAGTTTCTCATTTCTTTTCAGTTTGTGCGAGCACATCTTTCCTGCTACTAATTCTCTGTTTGCCACATCAAGACAATCTGTTCAAACAGCTCCTCATCCTTGGTGCACCATCAATTCCTCTGCAGTACTCCTTCCTTCTTTGTGGATTATCTGTTTACTCCAAATCTCTCTTACTTTTCCAGTCTCTGTGTGTATACTCCACTTGATTGTCCAGTGCCAGAAATCTTGTATAAAAAAATAACTGGTAGTCAAAGAGCTTTCCAGAGATTTGGGTTAATTGGTGAGAAATAGTACTGAAACAATTATTTCAATTATAAACCCCAAGAAGAATGCAGCAAAAGAATTCTGTTTCTCTACTTGGTTTTTTTTTGTTGTTGTTTTTTTGTCTGTTTGTTTGTTTTGTTTTGTTTTTTGTTTGTTTTGTTTTTTCTTTTGGTTGTTGTTGTTGTTTTATATCAAGTGTCTTTAGGTAATTTTTCTCTGCAACTTTAGAAATAGTAGATTCCATTCCAGCTGAGAGCTGACCACGAGCAGAGACAGAATACTGGCTCAGCTCCAGCACTGAGTGGCAACTCCAGCTGTTCTGCAGAGAACATCACATTTAGCAAATGCATATATACACAGTTAAGTTACTGACTGTCAGGTTTACACTGCTAAAGGAATTCCCCAAAGAGAGGCAAGATCTTAATCGGCCTTTCCAGCTGTGACCTGTATTCTGACCTGAAACTCAGATTTACATTACTCACATTATACCTTAATCAACAGACTAAAGTATAATCTCTTGCAACACATTCTCTCCACCCAGACTATCACATAGGAAACAGTCTTTTCCTTTTGCTCCAAAGAAACATTTGCCCACAAACCTGCTAAATAAAGGGTAGAATGGCACTCCATACAAGCAAAAATCAGATCCTGCAGTGGTTGTGTGAACACTGAAAAAGTCTCATTGAATGCAATCAGAATAGATTCAAACTAGTTTTACTTCATCCTCTCCTTTTTCTTAATCACTTTCAAAAATTGTTAAAAATAGTTCTCTTTTGTTCCCAGAGGCCTAATCCCTTTCTCACGTAGACTAGTACCACAGTGGTGAACCTCTACTGAATGTCTTCTGATCCTTATCAGTGTAAAGAGGGGTTTTTTGCCTTATTAGTTCAGTGACAGCACTCTTTCCTCACACTGGACTTTCTGTGGAGAAGAAGATGTATTGGATGACGTGCAGGCTGCAAGCATAGGAAGCAGGCAAAGAGAAACAGAACTAGAGCTAATCAGTAGGGGATTCAGGAACAGAACCAAGACAGAAGAAATGATAGAGTAGTTTGTATGCAGGATTTTTCTTTTGAAAATTCCATATTTGCCCTTTGATAATGAAATGCCCTGGGAGGGCTTTTTAAAAATGAGAAAGGGAGTATTCATTGGAACACATTTTGGAGAAAAAAACCAAAAAAACAACATAAAAGAACATTAAAAAAGCTTATTATCCATTACACACCCATCCAGCATATAAGACATTCAAATGAGTTCAATCAAGCCAATTTGCATACAGCGCACACAAAACAGGCATGCAATTTGCACCTTTTATTGTAAAGTAAAGCAATTCTCATGTCAGCATTCAAAGTCTTTAAAAGGAAAATTCTCTATGCAGTACAGTATTTCACAGAGAAGACTGTGGATAGATAGTATTCATAAAATACATTTTATCTAAATTGCTAACTGTCTTTAGCAATAATACCATCTGAAATAGATGTTGACAAGTGGAAATTATATTAAAAACCCTGCAAGAATTCAACGTATTCAGGGCTATGTTACTGTAATTTCAATATCTTTGTTACTTATAGAAAATGTATTTACTCCCAGTTGCAATTTAAAATAGCAAGACCTAAATTTTCTGTATCCCTTTTGACCTCAATGGAACTTCAACTCAGGAAAGACTAAGAAATCATCCTGCATATGTAGGCAAAAGCCAAAAAACCACAAAATTGCTCAATATGGCTAATGCTAAATATTTCCCCACAAAAATAGGAAACTTTGCATTTTTGGGATCTGGGGGAGGTCTTAATCCTTAATTCCTCCTTTCTTTCACCCTTGTGACAATTTATTGAGTTTTACTTCTTCAAGATCCTGTTTCAAATATCCTGTGGTTATCAGTTCTTACCTATCAAACCCACGTTCAAGTTCTACTTTATGTTTCTCCCTCCCTGGCTCCTTAAATTATTTGTTTTCTACTCAGGCTTCTTTCTCCTTCATCTGGCTCGGGACCAGCCTCTGTCAAAGATTACAGAGGAGGGCCAAACTAGCAGTGTGACAGTGGCAGGGACACATTGGTCATTTTTGGGCACTGAGATGATGGCTCATATATAAAAATAGCCTATGTCCCAAACTCAAAATTTCAACAGCTTTATAATTTGTCTAAGTTTAGGGATATTCTTACAATGGTGGGAGAAAAACAAACCTGTAAAACCAGGTCTGGTCCTCAGCTTCGTTAAAATCTTCTCCTAAAAAGGACACCCTTCTAAAGAAAAAGCTATGAAAACAGGCTTAAAGTCTCCCTAACCCATTACCAGAAATAAAAGAACCATGTAACTGCAGTCATTTGGAAAATAGTCTGAACAGAAAAATGTTCGGGAAGTTGTATAAATAAAAAAAGAAATCATTAGAATAGAAGCCCATTATTATACAGGACCACATGAGCTCATTGTTAACATCCCCTCCTCCAAATGAAGACCACATTGCTTAACAGTGAAGATATATTTTCAGTACATTTACAAACCAACAGCAGATTAAGGTATCTTGCATCCAAGGGAAAGCACAAGACAGAAGCAGAGAAAAACTCGGGTCAGGAGGGAGCTCAGAAGGTTTTCGGTTTAATATATTCCTCAGCAGCATCAGCCAAGGAGTCAAACCAGGCACTTCAGGGAAAGAGGAAGCCTCTGTCACTGTTTGTCAGTATTTCTGGGGAAAGGTTTCCTTATGGCCAGTCCCAGCCTGTCATATCCCTCACCCTCTCCCTGTGCCCTGCTTAGAAAGGCTCCATCTCCAACAGCCAGTGGCAGTGGGCTCTGCTTTAAATGCCCTGGACCTGTCCCCTGAGCCATGTCTGGTCCTCTAGCCTCTCCTCACAGGGAAAGTGCTCTAAGCCCAACCACCTCACTGGCCCTCTAAGTTCAATCTGATTTATTTCTCACATTAGGGAATCCAAAAGTGAATGCAGTGTATGGATGTGGTCTAAAAAATTCTGAGCAGAGGGGGAATCCTGTCCAGTGTTTGACAGGCCATGTTCCTATTGAAAGAGCCCTGGGTGTGTTTGACCATGAACATTGCTGGTTCATGCTCAGCTTGCTGCGGCCAGCAACCCCAGGACACTGTTCAACCAGGAAGTCTGCAGCATCTACCTCTACAAGAGGTTATTCCTTCCCTTGGCAGATGTTTCTATCTGTCCTTGTTCAATTTCATGACATTTCTGTTGACTTATTTCTCCACTTTGTTTAGTTTCTTAAGATTCTTCAGGGACACTCTCAAATATTCTGTCTATAACTATTATCAGTTTCAAAGAAGAACCTTGTGCTTGTACCTCATGAAGAAAATCAGAGCCAAATCTAATTGGAAAGACAATTTTAAATGCAACACAGAGATACACATGGTGATCGTAGATGCCATGGTCAAAGTGGGGAATAAAGGACAATATGATATGTTGCCATTAACATTATTATGGTTTCAATCGCATCAGTATGACGTGTTTTTTTCAGGTAAAAATGATGTGAAATTTCCTGAAATCAGGAAATAACTGCTGTTTGGATGCCTGAATATGATGGCAGTGGCAGAAAAAAAGGTAAGGGAGAAGAAGAGAGCATGTCTTGCTCCCAATGATTTATGATAGCTTCTTAGGTGAAAGGGTCAACATATGATGATCAGTACTTGGTGGGTGTGGTGTGGGTCAGAGAGCTCCTCACTGTGTCAGGGACCTGAGGCGTGTGCTCCACTTACACATGGCTGATCACCCCAGTCTTCCCTCTCCAACACTGCCTCCAGGCTTCAGTTTCTTTTGGATAATACCACTATTGCCCTGCCTTAAATGCTAGGCATAAAGTTGTACACAGTGATGTAAGCAAGCATTGTCATGAAAAATTAAGGTCCAGAAATTCTGACAGCTTAGACCAAATGGTTTGCCCAGGATTCCTACAGCAGAGTGGACCAGTTTGTTTTGAAAATCAGATACATGACGGTAATTAGGGCTGCTGACAGGATGCTGCTTAGAACTCTTTCCTTCCCAAATATTTTCAAATTTTTGTCAAGGCTGTGCCTGGGAATTCTAAATACAGCAGAATGTCAGCCTGTTTATATACCTCCCCAGGCTATTTTCAACAGCTCATTCAGATGTGCTGACCAGCAAAAGTCATGTGAGTTTAAACTCTTTTAACTATTTGTCACGTATTATCAAAAAGATAATAACTGAGGATATTATTATTATCCCTAAACTGAGGTTTCAGTAGTGTGGTTTATTTTGCAATTAGTTGGATAATTAAAAGAACCTTTGTGTGGTAGCAGAGCAGGTAAGTGAGAATCCAGGAGCAATCATATGTATTTATGATTCTGCCATCACCTACAGCTACAAGTACAGTGTTCAGCTGCTCTCTGCCAGCTTCCACACCCCAATCCAGTATAAAAGCTTGTACTAGAGTAGCATTGAAAAATAAGAATCTACTTCATCTCCTACAGAAGTTAACAGCCTTGCCTTTATTAATTTTTACTAAAAAGGGCCAAATTTAAAGACCTTGAATCTCACTGTGAACCATATTTTGGCATCATACCTAAAATGTCTGTTCAGTCAGAAAGTGGCTAATTTCCCTCCTGGACATGAGGCCCCATGAGACTGCAAATAGGCCTCTCTTGTGTTTGTACATGATCTCCTCCTATAGGTACAGATGCAAATACCACATGAATAAGAGAGGATAATTAGTGAGACACAGACATCTTTGTGGCTGGTGGTCTGCAGAAATCTTACCTGAGGCCATTCATAGTTCTGATAAGCCTAAGGATACATTCTTGAGCATCCCAGAGTCAAAGAGAGTAAATGGAAGCTCTCACCATGGTCTTTAGTGTTGCCAAGTTGCCAAGCACAGTTCACAGTATTCCATGTGATTTTGTTGAAAACAAATAGAAACTAACTGTAGAAATCCACAGTACTAAATGCTACTACATTTAGTAGCAAATGTACTATATAAGACCAAGGGGAAAATAATTACTACATTTAGTAGAAATTCTCACTGCTTTAAAAACCAGTAAGAGAAGGTAATTCTATTTAATAGAACTGTTTTGTATTGTAAAAGAAGGTATACAATCTACAAATTGAAAATATCTGTGGAATGATAACGTATTTAACAGAAATTCAACAGCCTTCTTTGTACCAGCAGCCAAGCAATATTTAATGTCAGAGGGGAAAAAAAAAATTCTATTATTAGGGCTGATTTTTGTTTGCTGCTTTTGTTTTGGTTGTTTTTTGTTGTTTTTTTTTTTTTAAAATGTCTTATTGCTAGCAGGTTTTCAGGGCCACCTCCAAGAGCTCTGACAGTACTTATACTGTGAGTGCCCCTTCCCCACCTCACTGCATGATGATCCTCAGCCGGGTTTTCAAACACAATTATTTCTCTGAGTAACAATGTGAAAGGCAGCTGCAGTGAGCATGGAGGTCAGGCAAAGCAGGCCATGGATGCAACAGCACCTGTCTTTTGCATGCAAAGATGGAGCAAATTACAACCTTTGTCGCCAAGGAACTGAGCAGCAGCACCATGTGTGATGGCCTCATGAGCACCATTTTCATCGTGTGCATGGGTATATCTTTTCAAATCTAGAGCAGGGAACAGATGTTTCATCAAAAGACACATTTGAAATAAAGATAATTATGCAGTAAGAAGCTTAATTACATAGGATTATTCAGGTCCACTTAATTGCTTGACAGGCTGAGGGCCTCCTACATATTTGTGACAGAAGCACCCTTTTCACTGGGTTACCAAACTCAGTTGGCTTCAGGACAAATGTAGTTGCTTTAGTAATGCAACTAATTCTAGTTGCTGATTTTCACCTACAAGGAGGAAAATAAGAAAACATGCCAAGCATTAAACTATCGTTTTATTCCCATAGGCATTGTATTTTCTTCCATAAAATATGAATGTGGCCTGAACTACAAAAACTTAATGGTTTTATCACTTTATAGTATGAAGAACATTAATTTCACTTAGACATGATTTAGATAAAGAGGAGGATCTGGTCACACATGCCCACAAATCTCCAGTTTTCAGAAGTTTGTTATGACTTTCTCATGTAGTTATTTAAAATGGCGTTTCACCTCCCCCAAAAAAGGATACCCTCTTTTTCCACAAGCAGAAGTCTTAATAATGTAAAAAAAGCATTTAACTGTAAGAAAGAAGCCTTTTAAAAAATTTTTTTGCTTAAACAGCACAGCGTGCACTGTGGAGTGGTACAGGCATTCTGAGGGATTGGATTCTCATGGTAGCTACTGAATTGATCATATTATACATTTCATAGCAAAATAATGATTTCTGTGAAATTATGCTGACAGGCTTCCAGTGTGATTCTATGGGGTCCTGGGAGCTTACCAGCTGCAGAGCTTGGATTCAACACTGCTCCAAAATACAAAAGTAGGGAGGCCATGTGAGTCATGCTGAACAGGGAACCCCCACATTTACAGGGTCCATGCAGCTGGGGCTTTTGAAGAACACAGACCATCAACCAGGTATTTTTTACTCTTTACAGGTTCCAGAAACTAGTTCAAATTTTTATTTTGTAGAGAGCTTTGCAATTAAATTTCACAGTTCCAGCCCTAATTGTGTTCCCCATAATCAACATGCTTTTTCATAATGCACTGTCAGGCATTAGCAAAGCCACACACCAAATTTATATGTAAGGGGGGTAAATGTGATACTGAAAGCCTGAGCACTAAAATGATCTCTTAATTTTCATCGAAGAGAGCACTATAATATTTGCATCTGTCAAGACATTGCTGACTTTTCTTACATAGACAAACTAGGAATGGTTTCATTGTGCATTACTGAAAAAAAAAACCAAAACAAACAACAAACCAAACCTGCAGAAGAATTAATTTTATAAGGAGTTAAAGCTTCTCATTTAGGAAAAAAAAAATTCCTCGTTCAGTCTAAGCCAGTAAATGTAACTTAAAGCTTGGGAAAGACGATTACCCTATAATGGCTCCATTCACATTCACAAACTTGGGGTCATTTTAAACTCCTGCTATGTTTTGGAATGTTGCCCAGAAAACTTTGGTGTGAAAAATCTGCTGAATGCCTTTGCGCTACATTAGCCAACAGTATTGAAGGTCAATAATGCAGGTGCAGGTTTTCCTTCTTTCATTTTAAAAATTGAAAGACTTCTTCCTAAACCACTGTTTATAAGTGGCTTTTGCTCAAACCTCTGAAAAGAAGAAAGAATTGGGAAGAATGAGGAAAGGATGCCATTTTGCTGTTATCGGGAGAGAACACGAGAGTGGTGCTAATAAATCACAAACCAAGAATAAGTTTCAGTGTGGCAACTTAACTTTTATAAACATGTAGCAGCACTTAGTGCACTTGCCAAGCAAATCATAGGAACTTATGCTACTTTCCACACTAATGATGTCAAGGTGCACTGAATGTTTCTCCCCTGCTGCTTGAGAGTGACATTAGAGAGCTCTGGTGAAGCATATGTCCAAGCTCCTACTCTGCAGCAGCTATCGTATGCTAGCTTGACACTATGACTGATCACACCCAGGCACTGCTTCTGTCGCTGCAAATGGGCTTTCAGTTATAATGGAAATGTTTAGTTCAAAGCACCATATACATTACACGTGTTATTAATGGCTGAAACAGATGCTTCCATCTACTAAAAGGGTTTGTTTTTATATAAAGCAAATCCTCCTGTAAATTTGGATCTTTTATTGGGTTGCATATTAGTTTGAGGGATAATAAGAAAAGCCCCTTCTACTTTGCCTTATATTACAGAAGCATTTAAATTTTTAATTTGTGTTTCATATCAACAAATTTATATACATCTACACACATTTTATTACCCATTTTATATGGCTCAGTTTGTTTCTGTTGTAAATTGCACAGTTTCTTAATCACTGCTAAACATAAAATGCCCCATCAGTAAATTATTCCTACAATAAAATACATGATGTGGTTTACAAATGATGGTTATTAATTTCAGGACAGAGATGTTGCATTTGTATTGTGGTTTATGTTCAATTAACACATTGCTGCATTAATGTAAACTGTCAGCACAGAATTGAACCAGACACTAAATGAAAATTAAGTACCCTGAAAAGGAATTATTGCCTGGGCTAAACAGTAAAAGCCAATTTATTTGTGGGTTTGCTTGCACAATGCCACCTGAGGTATTGATGAGCAAATCCAGAAGCGCAGATCATGTTTTTAAAAGGAAACTGTCTGATTGCTCTACCTTTTTATGCACATTTGTGGAAAGTATTGTGTCTTTGCACACATGATTTGATTGATCAATGATTCTAAAACTGGAGCAGGTGCAGTTCATGAAAGCCAGATTACAAGGGGAATACATTTTTAAAAATGTCACCCCTTTTCTTATTAATTATAAAAAATAATGTTTTCTAGGTGACACACAGCTCATGAGAAAAAAGGGTGGCCACAGTGAAAACAGTAATTGTGATCTTTTAGATGCAAAGCATAACATTAGTTTTATTTGTCAGATATGATTTTACAAGAAAAAATCAGTAAAATACTCTAAAAACTCCCAGTAATAGCAGCATATTGTAATGATTCAAAACTAAAATGCTGAATTAGACTCTTTCAGAACAGGACAGCTTGTAGGACAAAATTTCTTATATTTTTGAATTTGAATGCTGCAGAGGTTAAAACTAACCATGACTGCAAACCAAGTGGACTAGGACTATATTCTTTGAACATGTGGTATGTCTCACTTCTTTTTCTGCTGTCTCAACCTGCATGAATAGCAAGGCTTTTTGTGCCTTTGAATAAATATCTGAATAGCTGTAAAACACTGGCATCAGAAAATAAGTTGGCATCATTGAAAATGTTCTGGATTTCAACATACTGAAATCTGTTTAATATCAGGAAAGTTAATTTGAATTAAGTGTCTCCTTTTTAGTAAGACATCAAGCTGTACACGTTTAAGAATAACCCCGTAGAGGTTGCTTGGCAAACCTCCCAAAAGCTTTGTGAGACACTACATTTCATTGTGGGGATTTAACACTAGTACTTGTGTATTTGTAGAGAAACTTAAAAAGTCCAGCTGGCACAAAATCAGCACGAAACTGGCACCACAATCCTGAATAAACTCCCTCTGAGATTTGCATTTCATTCATGTGGATTACATCTGCTTAATCATATTGCCCCAGAGCACCTGAGCTTCCCCTCATCTCAAGAGAGTGCTGGAGGAGAATGTCATCCATAGGTTTTCTTGATGTAATTTTTCCTGTTTCACTTCATGTCAGCAGTGAGGTGAGAGGCAGGGTTTGCTTCCTCACAAAACAGCTTTCAGGATGCAACTTCATAGCTGGCGGGCAGGCTGTGTAGATACCACATACCTGGGCACCATTGCACCATTCTTAAGTTAAAGTTGTTCTGCTGGACCGGCTGCACACTCTCCATTTGGTAAACCCTGCATGAAGAGAGCAGAGATAGAAACAGGGAAGAAAATAACACCCTGCTATCCCCTAGAATCAGGCAAACCTTCACCAAACAGTTATTACCATACCATGGGCTAGGCTGGGCTGTAAAATATTTTTTGTATAGTTCATTAGCAAATCTTGGTAAGTAGTGCTACAAATGGGAGACTTTTCTAATACAAATATTTTACATAAACTCTGATTTCAAAGTTCATCTTATTGAGGAAGGCATACAGCATGTACACACCACTGAGGAATATATACTATTATTATATAGTCAGCCAGAACGGTTACTTTGGCTTCTTAGTAAGAAAAAGGTGGTTTTTGTGGTATGGAAATTCCACCTATAAAAGTCAATAGCAACACGAACAACAGCTGCAAGTCATGGTACAAGAGTTTGTCTGTGCATTTCCACTGCTTAGAATAAAATTTTTCCTTAGCCTGTGCCTCTGCTCAGGTCCTACCACCTGGGAATGTGGTTATCCACAAGCACATGTCCAGCCTTAAAATTCACTGATATGCTGCTACACGGTTCAGCTTAAGCAAGACTTCTCCAAGATGTACATCTCAAGAAAAAATAATTAAAATTCCACTCTTCTTAAAAATTTCTAGTTCTAAATAATTTTTTCTAATGTTCCTAGATCTACCAAAGTAGAAATCAACATTAAAAAAACATGTTGAAACTAACAAAAGTTAGTTAGCTTTTTTTATTTTAATAAGACCAACAATTTAGATAGATCCACAAATAAGAAAATGGAGGTAAAGGGGAAATTACTATCAAGTTATTAATCCAGTTTTGATATTTAATGTGTAGACAACATATTCTATAATGAACCTTTAAGATGAGGCTGAGGTCCACAGCTGACATAGTAGTTCAATCATTATGCGTGCATAGGAATCTGGTAAGATAAAATCCTAATGGAAATTTGGAGAGATAATAACTGATACTGTAAATACCATAATTCAGGGAAAATGGAAAGAGTAACATTTGTATCTTCTATTACTACATGAAAAAATTTCCATTCCTCTGACCCTCAGTTTGCAATGAATGACAGGGAATTTTCTTGAAAATTTTCTTAAATTTGCCATGCTAAATTTGCTTTCACTTAGGCCCTTTCTGAGGCCACTTTGGTGCTAAATAATTTGTGTATTGTGACTGGATTAGAAGTAACTTCCTGGTGTAGAAATAATATGTAAAACTGGTAAGAGGAACTGCCTTGATTGTGTTGAACATTCTTTAATGGGGCAAAGTTATTTCTAGTATTAAAAATCAACTACTTCATAGAAAAATAACAATGTTCAATGACCTGTAGTTTATATTTTACTGTTAATTTGTTTTATGATATCCATTCATGTGAATGGACTATCTAAGCTCAAATGATGCACATCAGCTCCAGACAACTTTGCTGTTGTTTAGAACTAGGTCTGCATCAGGATTTATTGTATGTTTTCTTCTACTTCATAATTTAGCTAAAGGAAAATAGCTCCTCTAATGGATTGCACTTACCCTGAGGGACTTCAAGTCCCAGATGAAAAAATTTTGAATAAAAAATGACCAGATGAGACAAGGAAGAATGAAGTATGCAGATAAGAGTAAGGAAAGATGTTTTCCAAAAAGAGGCAAAGAAAAGCTTTTTGTATTCCTTATACAAACCTTTTTTTTTCTTTTAAAGATTGACTCATTGTATGAAGAATTCTAAGAATGTGATCATCTCTGGCAGCCAGGATGCAGCAAAAAACCCACTGAAACATCCAATCTTTTCATGGATATGTTCTTGAGGAGCAGGGTGCAAAATGATTTTGTCTTCTGGAGACTGCTAACATTTACCAGAGGGTTACACACTTGAAAAATAAGACTTTGCATTTAACACTTGAATGTTGTATTGTTAAATATTCAGGAATGGCTCAAAAATTGCTCAGCTGGAAGAAAAAGAAAGCTGAATAAAACACCTCAGACTTGTGTTTAATGCAGTGGGATTTAAGGAAAAGTGACTTTGTTTTGTTATTCTTGCCTTCTAAACGTAATGCACTGCCTCATTTTTGAAGATTTTTCACTCTTCCATATAGCCTCAGAGGCCTCACTCCCACAATGCATGCTAGTTTTTCCCTTCGATAATACATGACTATAGATAATAGACTTTCAGTGTCACAGATTTCGCACAATCTCATGCTTATACATCAGAAAATGTCACTTTCTTTCAGATATGTTCTTAGTTACAAATGCCTTGCACATTTCAGTGGCTTTCTCACACTGAGCACTTCATTCAGGCTTGGATCTGATCCAGCTCTCACCATAAGTAGTTGCAAGAATCTTACTGGCTTCAGAAGGGACTAAATTAAACTCCATGGATTTTATCCTCATTTCTATGTGTTGAGTCCTAAGTGCAGCACTTAAACAGATGCTTAAATTTGTGGTTAGTCCTATTCAAATCAAGGGATCACTCACGTGTCTATAATTAAGTACAAGCAAAAGTGAGAGCATGTACACATATACATATATGGTTATATGTATATGCTGTTAAATTACTGAGGCTGCAGAGCTTATGGAAGAATCTGAGTTATCACCTTAAGTGTTAGAATCACAGAATCATGGAATCATAGGATATCTCAAGTTGGAAGAGGACTACAAGGATCACCTAGTCCAACACCCTGCTCCTCTCAGGACTACCTAAAGCTAAACCATATGACTAAGGGCATCATCCAGCCACTCCTTGAACTTTGACAGGCTTGTTGCCATGACCACTTCCAGAGGATTCTGTTCCAGTGGCCAACCAACCTCTCAGTGAAGAACCATTTCCTACTGTCTAATCTGGACTTCCCTAGAAAGAGTTTTACTTTAAGTCCTGTCTTATTTCTGATCAGCAGAAAGAGGAGATTGGTGTCTGGCACCTATGCTGTTCTCCCGTGAGAAAGATGTAGCCTGTAAGGGGGCCCTTCTCTTCCCCACACTGAACAAGCCAAGTGACCTCAACTGCTCCTTCTAAGTCGTGTCCCTGAGGCCTTCCACCATCTTGGTTGCACTCCTCTGGACACACTACACTAGTTTGAGGTCCTTATATTGTGGCACCCAAAACTGCCCCCAGCACTCGAGGTGAGGCTGCCCCAGTGCAGAGCAGAGCAGGACAATCCCCTCCCTTGCCCAACTGTGATGCTGGGCCTGATGCCCCTCAGGACACAGGGCCCCTTCTGGCAGCCCAGGGCACTGAGGGCTCATTCAGCTTATTACTCAAAACCCCAAAACCCTCTTTCTGCAGGGCTGGTCTCCAAACAGTCTGTATTCTGCATATTTTTCAGAAGTCAAACCTTTGAAGAAAGTAATATTTTTTGATGAGGCTTTCATTATATCTGACATTCTTCACAAATAAATGCATTGCAAAATGTAACCCTTTATCCCTTTATCTTACTCAAATTTGTTGTGACACAGGCTTGGTTTATTGGTTTGTTGTATGGGGGTGGTTTTTTGTGGGTTTTTTATGTTTTTTTGGTTTTTGGTTTGTTTTATTTTGGTTTGGTTTGGTTTGGTTTGGTTTTTTTTGGGGGGGGGTTTTTGTGTGTGTGTGTGAGTGTGTATGTGTGGTTTTTGGTTTTTGGTTTTTTTTTTTGGTTGGTCTTATCTATCTATAATGATCGGATGAATAGTTTGGGTGGATTATTTTAAATCAATAATTTAGGCATTGTTCAACTTCATTTTGTTTGCGATCTGTGATTAATTACCTGAGTTTTAAGTATGGTTTCGGTATTCTGATTTGATGCCTGAAATTTCTGAGAACAGGAAAAGAAGACAGAAACAATAATAGTTCACAGTCAAAGTGAGCACACTTGTTAACACATGAATGACTTGGTATAATATGAAAATAGATGTTAATATGAACAAAATGTCTTGATAATTAGTACAATGAAAAAACTGCTTGTGTAAAATACTTAAACCAGTATTTTTGCTATATTTAACCCTCTGTAGTTAGTTCATTATATCTATTATCAGATTGCTGCAAAATAGTAAAAGTGCCACACTACTGAAATGAGAAATTAGTCTTTGCAGGGACAAAGGGTATTGAACTATATATGGTGTAGGTATAGCATGGAAGCAAAAGTACAGGTTCTTAGGGTGTTCTTAGTACAACTGACAGAGGATTTAACTGACCCATTGCAGGCAATACTGTTATACCAACAACATAATTAGTCACTAAGAAGAAGTCTAGATGACACACAACATCCTTTTCATACCCGTGTGACAACGCATAGAAAAAAAATGAGCAGTAAAAAAAATAAAGATTACTTGCTCCTAAAGTGCAATATAGTTTCAAAAGATTTTGAATAATGCCTAGGATGAGGAGAGTAGCTATAAACAGCAGCAGGAGTGCAGCTGGCTTCTGTGCATGAGGACAGTGAAGAACTGTGAGCTCTTCAAGTTTTATTCAGACAATTACAGGAAAAAAACGGAGACTGAGAAGGTAAAATAAATCCTTCATGTGGAAAAGAATGACATGGAGAAAAAGCCCTGAGATGAGAGCCCTGTGACCAAGAGGACACAGGTCTGGACCTGATTTTCTCCAGAAGTCTGTTGCAGACCCTCATCTGAAGTTTGGTGGCATCTCACAGGTTCCTGGAGAAACAGCCTACGCTGTGCAGCACAGACATATTCATCTCCTTCTTTCAGAAATGTAGGGCAGGGATTCCAGACTGTGGGACAGCTTACATAAGAAAGAGATGGGAAAACCTGAAGTATTTGGTGTCTTAAAGGTCACAGTTAGTCTTTCACTGAAAAAGAGAGCAGATTACACTGGTAACCATACTGCTGGTTGCTGTGGGTTTGTTGTTGTTCTTGTTGTTTTTGGGGTGGTGGTGTTTGGTTGGTTGTTTGGTTTGGGTTGTTTTTTGGTTTTGTGGGGTTTTTTTAATATTCTGGAATTGACACAGTCAGAAAGAAAGAAAACTTGTTGGTGTTGGCTAAGCAGGTATGCCAATACTTGTTCATGGAAAGAAAACTGTAGAATATTGCAGTCTTAGGTCTCATGTGATTTTTTATATAATTATGTTTAATAAAATAATACACCATCTACTCTTTTACATTGGTGTGCCTGGAAAAAGGAAATGCGTTCAACATAGATTTTTCTCATACAGATAAAAGAAAGAATCAACTTCACCGGGAGGTGAGTTGTGCTATGGCAAAAACAACTTTAGAAACATAGAACTGGGACTGTGTCTCCTATCAAATGCACAGACACTGAGATTAACTCTGATTGTAAATGAGAGCAGAATTTGAAGTTGTCAATTTACTGCTGAAGTGCTGCCTATTCCTTAAACATTTGCTTTGTCTAAATGTAGCTTATGCAAATTTAAGAACAGAATCAGGGGTTAAGCATGTGCAAATATTCTTTAGCTAGTGGAAAATTAAACATTTTTAGTCAGATATTGGACCATGTTATACTAAAAAATATAACACTCTCAGGAGAGAACACCTAGCACATAGAGAATGCTAGTCAGTGAGGAAGAAAATAAATTTGTTCCTCTTTATCTCAATATTAACTTAAAGTATTTGTAAAACCCCAAGTTTTAACATGGGATGGCCTAATTTTGAACTTGTCACTGTGCTACAGAAACTGTTGATGCCCTAGATGTTTTACTGTTCTGGAATTTAGTTGATCAGAAGGCACTGATTGATAGGAATTTGAGGCAAGTGTTCCACTGAGGTGGGCAATACTTTAATAAAGGCTTATCCAGCCAATGAGTTTGACAGGAAGCTGCTTTTCTCCTTGAAACCAAAGCAAAACACCATTTGTAAGTATTTTGTAACCATTACAACTGCAAAACAAGTATTTTCTATTTAATTCTTTTCTAGTGAGCAAATTAAAATGAATTTCATATATGTTATTTCTTTTTTTTTCATAATTAATTTTTTCTCTGTTTTTTAGAACTGTTCTTTTCAGAATTGTAGTAGAGAAAACTCATTTCTTCACCTGAAAACCTCTTTCACTTTTGGCTCATGAGCAATAAAGGTATTTGAAAGTGTCTTGAACTTTTTTTCTGAAGATCTAGCATAATCCTGATAAGGTTCTACCATGAAAATATATATCATATCATATCATATCATATCATATCATGAAAAGGTTCTCATCCCAGCAAGATGTCAACTTCAGGTATATGGTAAACAATTCAGTCTCATTTACATTTTGTCATTAGGTGTCACTAACATTTTGCTGTAACTTTATCATGTATCATATACTTTATTTCATACCTTTACTAAATTCACAAACCATGAATTTAAACATCCCACATTTTTGACATGTTATTCCACATGATAAGTGGCAGTTTTTTGAACAAAACCTAAGAATAACATACGATTGAAATTGAAATATTTCATAATATCCTTCATCAACATAAGACTGAGATCAAATTGACGTGAAATTAATCTGAAATCTAAAAGCTAACCTAAGTCATTTACAGCAGCCTCATAAAAGGATGAGATATGAAATGCAAATTCTCTCTAGCATTAAATAAAGTAAATTTAAACCATGTCATATATTATAAAGGTCTCTGTTGGTAGATTTTTGAAAGACTGTCACTGTATTAGAGCATAGATATTAATAAGAAATCAATATGTAGCGCTGAATTCTAATTTTAAATTGTTGGGTAAATGCATATGGTAATTAAATAAGAAAATTTGTGATTACATCCTTTGTCAGATATGGTGTAATTTTAACTACGTAGCATAAAGCAGTACTTTTAAATCTTTAATTATATTCTAAGATTTTAATAGTTAGATGACAGACTATACAAGGAAGAATTACTGTCAGATGTTTTCCTTTTAAACTCTGGAAAACAATGCTCCGTTGAACACACATGAAACATTTATTTCTCTTGAATAAGATTTTCTCATTTTCAGCTTATTTTCTTTTTGTAGTCATCTTACAAAACAGTACTGCAGCTGTTGCTGTGATTTTGCTATTCACCTTTTTATAAAAAAATTATGTCCTCTGAGCATTTCCATTTTACCAAGTCTCTGACTTTTTTTCTCAACACAGAAGAAACGTTTATCTGCAAATGATTTTTGTTCACAGATTTTGTTCATAGAAAAATGATTTTGTTCATAGAAACGTGAGAATTCATGTGGTGAAAAATCACTTGTTAGGTACAGTGTGACACACAGACTTGAGATGTTGTGACTAAGTTCTTCTTGATATTGCCAGTTTTGTGACATGAGTTCCTATCATAGGTGTTTTAATAGGATCTAATCAGAATACTGGGGAGCCAATAATGGGAGACAATACATCCTGTTCTGATCTGTGCCACTGCAGAATCTCAGGCTAATAATGATTTTTTTTTCTGTTCTAGTCTGCTTATCTTCATAAAGAGAACAGATCCTTGTGTAAGAATGAGACACAAATATTAACATCACCACTAGTTTTCCAGGTGCCCATGGATTGGCAGTACCAGGGTGCCATCAGCATTGTGGTACACCTGAGCCAGCAACCCATGCCAAGAGACTTAGCAGCAGATATGGTGCAGAGGCAATTTAGGATTCTTGCACTCCTGTCTGAGCTTTTCATAGATTGTTTTTCCTCTCCTAGGTGTGTCTGCTCTCATGAGAGCTTGAACATTCTTCAAACACAGTCCGTTAAATGCCATATATTGCACCTCTGGTCCACATCTCCTAAGCCAAAGCTTGATGCAGCTAGCTTAGTTGAGGCAAAAAGCTATTTACAAAACTAGTTTTGCAGCTCTACACCTGTATTTTATTAGACACCTCATCTGGAGTATGATAATGAACATTTGATTTTATGATCCCCAAACCAGCCACAGAAACTGGCTTCAGATATCCTGCCTGCAATACCTTGGAGTATCTTCAAACCTGTCACTGAGAGAGCTGGTTTTTACAGTATTTCTTGTAGCACATTTTTCTGTTAAAATGGTGTCTTGATTCTGACCTCACTTGTCGGTGTAAACCAGGAATAATTTTACTGAAGTCAGAAGAGACCCACTGCTGTGGAAATGTCAAAAACCAACCTTTTGTGGGAGTCATTCCAAGTCTAGTACAAAAAGTTATTAGGTATGTTGTGTTCAGAACTTGGCACAAAGTTGTAAATATAAAGTCAAAAATAGATTTTTTTTTTGTTATCTGACATATACTATGCTCTTTCTAAATGAAAATGTTGATCTAATTGGCTCCAAAATACCTTTCAGCAACAGCTGCTAAGTTCTTTTAATGGAGAATGTGGAAGAATTTTATTTTCTGTCATTCCCTTGTTATAAGCAGATAGAAGATTAATCAGAGAAAACATAGCCAGCTTTTCAAACCTCTTTTTCTTCCACTCTAGGGCACCTGATTTGCCACTTACAATACATCCTAGTGGAAAATTTTCTTTATTCTAAGAAGTGAATAAGAAAATTTGCATTTTATATGTTAATCCATTACTTATTTTTTCCATTTTCCCCAAAAGTTTCTTGGACGTCTAATGCAAATAAGTGATCATATAGAAAATCCCCCCAATATTCAAAAGCAAACTTTCAGTGTCTGCTGGTCTGTTTTATCATCTGGAGGCAAAATGGAAAGATGTCTAACCTCTGGAAAAGCTCAGCATACTCGGAGCCACAGCAGCACTCATTATAGCACAACATCTGTATGGTAAAAGGGCACCTAGTTCATTAAACATCATTAAGGGATAAGTGGGGTGAATCATCCCATTCCCATTGCAGCCTTTTCCTCTGGCCAGGAGATTTTGCTGTCCACGCGGAGCAGAATAACATATTTAGAGACCCTGTCTGCCTGTTCTGTGGAAATTACAGGTGAAAACCTCCAAGATCTATGAAACCAGGAAGAGAGAGCAAAGGACCTTTTTTAGGCAACTGGTGAACACAGACATTCATATCAAAGGAATTCTGGCTTGTTTTTTCACTTTCCAATGTAAAGTTTTCAATGTATTGGGTCATCCAGTTCGTGTTTGGTCACTAATGGTATCCCACAGGGACACAGTCCTGTTTATTGGGCACAGCCCTATTTAATATCTTTACTGATGACCTGGATGAGAAGATCAAGTCTACCATCAGAAAATTTCCAGATTACACCAATCTGGGTGGGAGTGTTGATCTGCTGGAGGATAAGAGGGATCTGCAGAGGGACCTGAACAGGCTGGGTCAATGGGCTGAGACCTGTCACGTGAGGTTCAACAAGGCTAAAATTCCAGGTCTTATCATTGTAAAAACCCAATACAGAACTGCAGGCTCAGGTCAGGGTGGCTGGAAATCAGCCCAGTGGAAAAGGACCTGAGGTCCTGATCAACAGCAGCTGAACATGAGCCAGCTGTTCCCAGGTGGCCCAGAAGGCCAACAGGATCCTGGTCTGTATCAGCAATAATGTGGTAACTGTCCCTGGAGATGTTTAAGAAAAGACTGGATGTGGCAGTCAGTGATATAGTCTAGTTGTCAAGGTGGTGATTGCTCACAGGCTGTACTTGATGGTCTTTTCTAACGTAATTGACTCTGTGATTCTGTGATTTTGTGATTTGCATGGCAGGGTTTTGGCAACAGGATCTTTACGGGGTGACTTTTGTTTGAAGCTACTGGAAAGTCCCCACATGTCCAACAGAGCCAGTGCCAGCTGGCTCCAGGACACTGCTGGGCTAGCCCGAGCCCATCAGTGACAGTGGCAGCACCAGTTGGATAGCAGGTTTAAAAATGAAATAAAGTTATTGCAGAGAAGCAAACTGTAGACAGAGAAGAGAGTAATGAGATTGTATAAGAGAAAGAATTCTGCATATACCAAGTTCAGTGGAGAAGGTAGGGGAACAGCTGCTCCAAGTGTCAGAACAGAGATTCCCCTGCAGTCCATGGTGAGAAGCATGGTGAGATAGCTGTGCCCATAGAGGTCAGTAGTAGAGCAGCAATCCACCTGCAGCCCCTAATGGAGTTTGTGCTGGAGCTGTTCAATGCCCAAAGGAGGCTGTGATCCCATGGGAAGCACACATTGGAGCAGGCTTCTGGCAGGACCTGTGGATCTAGGGAAGAAAGCAGAGTCTGCACTGGACAGGTCCCCCACCAGGGCATGTGAACTCGCAGGGGTTCCACATTTGTAGCATCCTGTTCCTGAAGGACTGGAATCCATGGAAAGGACCCATGCTGGCACAGTTTGTGGAGAACTGTAGCTGATGGGAAGGACCCATGCTGCAGAATTTTGGGAAGGACTGTCCCATGGGAGGGACACCATGCTGGAGCAGGGGGAGAGAGACTAGTCTTCCTCCTGCAGAGGAAAGAATGGCAGAGGCAACATGGATGAACTGCCCGTATTTCAGGACTTGAGTTGTAGGTGCACAAAGCCCTGAACTTCAGCAACTTTACAGAGTGTAAAGCAAACCAACATGTTCCCAGCTGTACAATATGGAAAATGCCACTTCCATCTTGCTCATGCTAGTGATGAGAACAGTTATAACAGGGACCCATCCCACGGTAACAGAGATTGCAGTAGCATAATGGGAATGCACCCTCACAATCTAAACAACATGCAAAGCATGGAGAATTCTTCTTTCATTTGCTGTTTTTCATTTTACAACAACATATACAAGTCTTACTACAATGTCTTGACTTACATATGTACAAATATTTTGTAAAAAAACTGGACTTTTAGTATTAAAAAATTAATACTAACCCTGGTAGTCAGGAACAAGAAAAATACAGTTTTGAGCTTTATGCAAAATAACTATTTGCAGATAAATTTGCATCAGCTCTTACATGTGTGATCTGAGTTCACTATATTGAAGCTATTGCCTTGTTAGTCTTAGCAACATGCTTCTGAAAGAAACACAGCAGTTGTAGGGAGGTTCATTCTTTTCCATCAAAAATATATACCTAATTAAATGGAACTGCTTGTGCTTTCATTTTACCTCAAGCCTCCATTTGTCCAGAAAGAACAAAAACTGGGATCTTGTACCATGACAGTCCTTTGTGCAACAAGCTGAAAAAACCCAGAAAAGCTTTATATTTCAACCTAATCACCGATTTGGGTGTTCACAGGCACTATTTGCAAGGAAATCCGGTTGAAACTGTGTAGTTCTTCTTCATAAAAAGAGAGAATTTGATATTAATTATTGCAGACCTTTTAGTCAACCCGAGATCTTATTCTAAATTTTGACTTTACAGGCAGTATAACATCTCCTAATACAAAATATGCTCTTGCATTCTGGATCTCAGGTCCTCATATATAATGTTTATTTCATGCCGTGGCTTTTTTTTTTTTTTTTTTTTTTTTTTTTTGTGTTAGCAGAATTCCAACTGTGATTTTCTTTGTCTGTTGCAAATGTTCAACAATTTACAGGAGAAATTTCTGGTCATGGGTTTTTTCATACTTTAAACACATAAAGATTAAGGAATGAATGTGCAATCAGCATATAGAGAATCCAGCTTTTACAAGAATGAAATCAACGCTTCAGCTTCTTAAATCCAGTGGAATTCATAACATTTGCATTCACTGTTACCACTCTTTTGTGTCTCCTTCAACTAAATATGTTCTTTAGAGAGACAGTTTGGTAAACTGGAAAATACAGTAATAAAACTCTGTTTTTCTTTCTGGCATGACATGGAAAATGTCCAAGCACTTGTTTCTAATAAAAAATCTAACACTTTCTAATATGTTTTTATTTTTGTCCTTACTGTTCCCAAAGGAATTAACTCCCATCTTTTTTTGTTTGTTTGTTTTAAAGAGGAGGCTAACCTTTGTTACAGAGAGTGAAGGTGTTAGAAAAGAATCTGTTCTGAATGATATCTTCATGGTTCTGTGCACAAGTGTGAAGTTGTGGGATCCTCACCACAAGTCAAGGAATGGGTGTTTCCAAGTCTCTGTACTCCTCTGCACTTACATTTCATTGCATTGAAAATCTCCCTTGGCCAAGCTGTATCCTACCTGACAGTGACTGGGGAAGAGGAATGTGCACAGAAGTTCAGATATTTGTTCTTGGCCTGCTAAAGTCACCAAGTCTGTGAGGGACCTCCTCTAGGACAGAGAAAAAATTTATTTTGTTTTTTCAGTTGCAGTTTTGAGACTTGTCCATGACTATAGTGGTATAGAGACTGTATTTGGCAATGGGAAAATTCTAAATCTTGTAAGCAGTTTCTCCATAAAAAATTTCTTTTAGAATCTGAGTTACTTGACCAGGACTTAGATTCTTGTCCCAGCAGATCCCTCCCAATCAAATGATGGAAACTTTGCAAACCCATGAACCCCTTTCCTTCCTACACCCATATCCTCCAACAAACAAGAGGCATTGTCATTGAACATACTTGCTAACAATGTGCTGAATACTATCCAATGCACGTAGGTAATAAAATAAAACTGTAAAAAATTATTTGGGTTTGATATTTTAGGTTCATAACTCCTGTGCTTGTCCATGCCCAGCTGTGGTACTCTATTTGAGTTGTGCATAAATATAGAGGAAACACGCGAACAACCCATTTGTAGGTTTTGATACAGGCGTTCTAATATCATCATGTGGAGAAAGTGACAAACTTTTTTTTCAAATTGTGAGTTACAAAATGTGTCAAAACAATTAAATTTCATGGATATTTATGATTTTGTGTAGCTCTCAGTCCATTTCTTCCCATTCTTATTAGTCATAAGATATACTTATGTTTTATAATACAATAAAAACATGTTCATTTTTTATCTAAAATTGATATTTATTCAGATAATGTAAAATTTTAGTTATAAATAGTCATGAATTATATTCTAAATCTAAATGGTTGTTACCTCTGTACTTTGTGAATTTTAATTTTAGTGATACTCTCTTGAAATAACTTTACAATATCCAGAGAAGTCCTATAAAGCTATTTTTTGAGAAGTATGTTGTGGTATCAGATATCATAATTGATCAATCCATTTAAAAGATACCATCCCATTAGATTATCTAAGATTTTATTATCCATATAGAAAGAAAATTAAGTGAACAATCAGTTTTCTTATAGAGGAATGCTGTAGACTTAATGAAATGTAGATATATAAAAGAAAAAGGTACTGCTTGTTAACTTTTGTCACAAGTGTAAATATTGTAGGAGATCAACAGTTATAGCAGGACATAACCCACTGACTTTACATAGTTTACTCAGACAAGATATTTTTGAAATAATGAATATTGTCATTTAATTCTGCATGATCTTACAGATCATTTGATTTGAAAAGGTAGGGAAATAGTAGATAAATAAAAATCAGTTTAGCTTATAAGAGCTGGTGACTCTTCAAAATGAAATGCCTGTAGTTCAAGTAGTAAATGTTAACTTTTTCCACTATGTTCTTACGCTTGTGGCTATTAGAATTTTAATGCATGCTCAAGAATAAGAAGAAAAATAAGGAGAGTCAGATCACCAAATAATTACAAAGCAGACCCTCCTATCTAGGACACACATGCATGCACTACAATGTTATTTCATCAGGGAACCAATTGCATCCAGGAGCCTTTTGGAAGAAAGATGCAGGAACTTCTTTGCTCCTATTCGAGGAATGATACAAGGGGCTATTTTTGAATGATTAATTAAAGGGAATCAATCTTCATTGCATTGCCACTGACATGAAAAGCACTGTAGCTGTGCAATAATCACATGCAATTATTCAACTATCCCTTTGGCAAGGACAACGTAATTAGTCCTGGTAGTGTCAAGAGATTTTCTTTATACCCAACAAATTGGCAGTTTTAATCAAGTGTTGCTGAAAATTTATCATAACACAGGGAAAACAATAGGTGAAGGTACAAGGCCCAAAGCTGTGTGAATCCTATCTAGGACAGTACAAATTTACAATACTAACAAAGTGATGAATGCTACCAATCCTCGAATAAGCTGGTTATAATTGGGAATCAGTATCACACACCATAGTTCCTGTTTATTTAAAATCATGGCCACAACCCTTCTCATGCCTCATTACTTAGCCTGCTTCAAGCCTTCATACCTTTTATTGTGGACACCTGTTATCACAGCTATCATGGGTGATCCTGAGCTTCAGCAAGTGTCACACAGCTCCAAGCCCCAGGCCTACTGAAAACAAGCTAAACACAGGTAAACCCGGGATCATTCAGCCTCCTTCAGTGCCTGAGCTCTGAACTCCCATAAGTTGAACCTCCACATTCAGAGGCAACAGAGAGCTAGAGACCCTTGTAGTGTGTGGCAAAATGAAACTAATCTGTAATGAAGTCATTAAGCTGTATCGTACGTTCTGTAGCCAGACTCTTGGCAGACATTCAACAGGCACTGATGTTTTGGCAGTCTCGAGCACCTAGGCTGTGCCACATTTTGTCAAATTGGGTGCTCCTGCTTGTAGTCACATTCAGCTAAGAGGTCAGTCATATTTCTGCTAACTATTACAGATTTATGCCAATACTGAATTTGGTTGCAACTCTTTCATTATCACAGCTGGAGGAAATGCCTTTAAAATTGCCATATTACAGACAGTGGGTTGAGTGTGTACAGAGTATTGACATGAGAGAAATCAGAGGGAGGCATTGGAAAAGACAAAAATTGATTGCATATCTGAGATAGTACCTCTCTCAGTACAGATAGATTCATCTGTATCTCACATACTCTTGCATGAGGTAAATGTGCATGCTGGCTTCTTTGCTAAATCTTAAAGAGATATTGCATTTTAATTTTTTTATTACATATTGGTTTTTATATTACATTCAGTATAAGTCCAATAAGACAGAAGATATGGGCAGCCCTTGTCATAAAATCTGTGTTAAATAAAGCCCTTGTCAGTAAATCTGTGACAAGGTTGCTTTTGTTGTAACCTGCCATTCTCACTGCAGCTATTTGACTACTAGTAAACAAAAGAAAAATATGCCCTACAAATAATTTGTAATCTAGAAAAACAGTCCAGTTCAGCAAGCCTAGAAAGGTAATGTTTAGCCAACAGTTTTCTGACTGTCTTGGAAATTAAAATTTCTTTTAAGCTGAAAATCTTAACAAGGATCCACGGTCTGTTCTCTACAGAGTAGATTTGGAGAACTATTAGTTCAGGTTATATAAACCTGTAATAGTTAGGGCTAGGATAAGGGGAAGAAAAACCTACTTTCCCCCATAAATGTGGTCTATTTTTTCACCTCTTTGCAGACTGAAAAGAGGAGGAAAAAAGGTCTTTTCATTCCTCTTTTCTTTTTCCTTTTCCTTTTTTTTAAACAGCTCTAAACACATCTCTTACAAGTGCTGCTGACCTGTATCGCAACACAAAGAAATCAGTAAGATAACGGCAGAAGCATTGTTCTTTCTGCCTTCAAGGGTTGTGTTCAGCTTTATAAACTATCTGCTTCTGCTAGATAGGTTGCCCAGTGATTTCATACCTTCTACTTCTTGTCTTTTTCTAAAGGGAGAAGTAGTATGTTGTCTTTTTAATATCCACTGTCTCTGAGATTATTTTTGAGCTCAGAATGTGAAACTTTTCCTCAGGCTGCATTTCCATTTTCAGTGTTTTATATCCTTATGAGTGGAACTGCATTGCAAACTGACAGAGGCATACATTACTTTTGGCAATGTGTTGGTTTGTTGCATTGTATTGCATTTAGTTGAAGGAACATCTTCCTCCATCCCCCCACTCATCCCCTACCCCCACACTCTCAGGAAAAAGGAGGCGGAGGGAAAAAAAAAGGAGGAAGAGAGAGTAGAGAAGAAAAAACCACAGCACACATACACAGGAGATTTTGTATATAATCTGAATAATTTTTAGCCCTGCAGAGGTCTTTTATCTTAATGACTTCCCTAAAAGTTTGTCTTGTCAAACAAAGTTAAAACCTTTTCCATCATATGAATGGAAGCAATTTGGAAACAGCATAGCACAAGATAAAGAAACCTGTTGGTTTGGCAGAATCATGAAACGTTGAACAAATATGGTTACTACCAGAGAATTTTGATTCTTCAGCATTACATTTCCTTGAGCATATTCTATTGTTGAGCTATATAACTAACAAAGTGTGTGTGTGAGTACACATGAGTGCATGTACTGTTCTCTTCTGCATTCTTATGAGACATTAATACCACAACAACAGTAGTTCAAAAAATTCTGTTTTTTCTGCACAGACGTACATAGAAAATGTACAGACTCAATCCATCTTGCAATGCCTTGTGTATATATATATATATATATATATATATATATATATAGTGCTACTTCCAACAATTCCATCAAGATTTGTCATTGTTTTTGTCACTCTTTCTGTCAATTCTTTCAATGTCTTCTCAGTCACTATCTCAATAAGATGGGTAGTCACAAAAAGCACAAAGCAGAGATGAATATTAAAGAATCCATTACGCTGAAAGAAAGAGAAATGGGAGGAAGCAAGGTAGTAGGAGGAAAGATGAGATGAAATGTGGAAGGAAGGAGACAGGAAGGGGCTAAGCATATAATAAACTACTCTGAAGAAATTAGGAAGGAGAGAGGAGCTGATTGAAGTTTGCAGCTGTATTCTGTCCTAAGGAGGCTAATAGCAGTAAATGAGTGCTGAATGAATTTGTGAAGAACTGAACTGATAATAGTGTCAGCAAAATATGCTATAAAGGACAGGAGACATCAGCAAGCAAAGAAGTTATCAGTGGAGAGGTAGAAAAGAAACAAAACTGTAAAAAGTGAATGGAAAAACCAAAAAGGTCAAAATCTCAGAGCAAATATTTATATTATTTTTTCTTTTGTGTTGTCTGATTGTTTTATTTTTTAATACATGAGTTAAAGGTCTGGGTGGGTGGTGGTGTAATCCAAAGTGTGAGGGCCTATCTGACCCCACAGGAATTTGGTTAATAGTAAGAAACAGAGAAAAGTGATCGCTGATAGAAGGAAAAAAATGGATAAAGTTCAAACTACAACACAGACACTTGTGAAATCAAACTTAGATCTGGAATTTTTGGGTTATGTTTTAGTCACTCTTCTACTAATTTTTTCTTTGCAAAATATGATGATGATGATGATGATGATGATGATTACTACTCATGAGAACTTAGGTTGAAGTTTTTGATTGAGTACACCTAAGTAGTCAAGAAAAAATATTTAGACACTCTTTATCAGACAAACTTCATCTCTTTAAGATAAACAAGTGTACAGATGCTGAAACTGCCTACCTGGACATCCTATATTTAGTGGCCAACTGCTCTTTGTAAATACGACAAGGGAAAATTGAAAGTCTTCTAGACTTTCTAGACAAAAAATAAATCAGGCATGTATCTTCCTCCCTCTCTTGGCCTGTAAGGACCTCAGGTATTCTAAATTTCACGATTTCTAGATTCCAGGAAAAAAGACAACAGAATTGAAAGTTTACAGGAAAAGGTTTTCTTATCATGTTTTTTCACCTATTTTTTTTAAATGTTTCTCTCCTTCTATCAAATCGTCAAAATCCTCTACCTGGGAAATGCAAAGCCAGGTGATTTCTCCTTCAACTTACTTCCATTTTAAAGGATTTAAAAAACTTTATGATAAAAGGGAGGTGACTAAGTATAGATATAGAAAATCATATCATACATGAACAATTCATAATTCCCCATCCAATATTATAGGTATTAAAGGCATATATTGTCAATGAATTACGAAAAGTGGAAAAATGAGTAAAAACTAAGCTTGGCTATCACGAAGTAAGAAATAAGACAGTGTAAATATATAGTCCTGATTTTAAGTATGATGTAAGCACTTAGAGACCAGAGCCATGAGGGCCTAAATTAGATTTGAAAATTCTTGGATCACTTTTAGAGATTGCTTCCTGGCATTTAAGTCACTAAATGTTTCTGAAAAAAATCTCAGTAGATCTGACAAGTTGTTCATGATGGGTACTTCAGTCATCTCCAGATATGGAGGAGGACTTGCAACAAGAAACATTAAACAGCATGGATGCATTTTTGAATTAAGGTCAGGAGAAACAGAAGACATGATTATATAGGATTATAGGCTGACATTACAACAGTTTATATGTTCTCTCTTGCTCACCCTCCATGTCAATGTCTGGATTGAAATTCTTGCTGTCAATGAGGATTCTGCAATTAAAATGTTAAATTTCACATCACTAAAAAATGAGGGGCTGTCTTCAGATTCTTCTTTTCTCACATCCCACACCAGACCATCCTACATTGAATGAAAAGGTTCAGTTAATCATAAATGAAATTTTATTTTACCTGTGGTTATATCATAGAATTGCTTTTGTTGCTGGAATTCAATTGTGCTTTGTCCTGTTTTGCTATTCTGGAACAACTCATTGGGTCCCAAGTATACAGAGTTATAGGACAAACACTGAAGCTTGATGCTGTGCAATTTAGCAAGGTGCATATGGTGAAATCTGCTGGGGTCCTCTGAAGATTTTGTAGTCAGGTTAACATTAAAAGGGAAATGCTCAGTTGTGGCCCATTCCTGCTCACTTTCAAGGTAATCAAAGGATTTATAATAATATCAGCTAGATTAGGTTTAGATCTTTTTTAAAGATTAATCCTAGATGTTTTATGGCAGGTGGTTTATCTATCATCTCAGTGCCAATTCTGTAAGAAAACATGCAGAAAGTCAGAATTTGTAAATGTCATTTTATCATTCACTGTGGGGTTTAATATTGTGTGCCAATGTTACAAACAAAAGCCTCCAGCAAAAGTAAAATGTCATCTTCTCACAAGATATTAACATTTACAAATATTTGCTTCAAGTCTTTGGGGATGATAATATATTTCAGCTGTTACCTTTTGACAAGTTATATAAAAAAAAATCATGGGCTGAATTCTTCCTTCTTACATTGCTATGGGTTAGGAGTAATTCCAGGAAGTCAAACTGTTTACATCAGACTAAAGCTAATTAATAAGAGCAGAAGGGAGCCCAGAGTTACACTGTGAGACACACATAAGTGCAATCTGCAACTAAGAACAAGTGTGTTTAATGTAACCTTCATAAGTCATCAGCACAGATTCCTTTAATTTTGTTGTCTGTTTATTCATATTACAAAATGCCTTTGTTTAAATATTTCTCTGACCTAGTTTAACAAAAAAGCACATCAATAATGTAAACCCCAACAAGTGAACTGATACACTATATTTGTAAACAGTGGCATGTTTAATCAAATTGCAATGGATGATAAATTCAAGTGCTTGCTTTCTTCAGCAGGAAAAGAGCTCATGTATGTATTTGTTTTATTTATATTTAGCTCATTTAGTTTACCATCCTCTTTCTTCTCTCTTTTTATGTTCAGCCCACATTGCATTTGCTATTTGTATTTTCCCATGGAGTTTAAAGAAAACAGGAGCTGAACAGCAAAACAGTTACTAAGGCAGATAGTATTTGAATAATCTTCACTATTTTTATTCTGAAAAAATATTAATCAGGGTTTGGCATGAAGGATGCCTCATTATCTATTTGATTATCTGTTTATTTGTGCTAACATTTAAGGAGCATCAATGTAAATCACTATTTCTTACTCTCCTCATGCTACAGGCCCAAAGTAAAGAACAGTGCATGACCAGAAGAACTTTCTACCTAAACAGGGAAGACAGATGGAAGTTCATTCTCGGGAATGAATAAGCTTGCCTTTACAGTTTCTTGTTGCTTTTAGATAGATATAGGGAGCAGTGCTCCAGAGATGACACATTTATTCTCAAGTTTATTGTGGTGGTTTCAGTTAAACTGGGCAGAAACAGCAATTAAGTGTAGTGGTTTTGGTTTGCCAATCTGAGTTTCCTGCCAACGCACCAATAAATGTAGTTGGTTTAGTGCTGGCCAAACACCAGTGCACCCACTAGAATTATTTACTCATTTTCTGATGCGCAATAAGGACTAGGAGGACAACAAAGCAGGCTCAAACTTTAATGTGTATAAAAAACTTTATTAACAAAATTAAAAGAAAAATAATACAAAATAAGAATACACCTTTGGAACACTTATCCTCCCTCCACACCCTCATTCCCACTGAGAAAGAGACAAAACCTGGAACTTCCAGTCACTTTACCACCTCTAAAATAGTCTTTCTTCAGTTCTCTTAGGGAAAGGTGTGGTTTTTGCCATGCCACGGAGACTTTTCCACAAGAAACAACTCTCTCGTGGCTTCAGTGTCACAGTGAATCAGCAGCTCAGGAAATGGAAATCTGTTTGCCATGTCAAAGTCCCTCCCCCGACTTCCAGCCTTCCCCACAACTGTTTTCAAGGGCTCTATCTTTGGCTAGCAGGGTACACTTTTAAGAATGAGATGTTCAGAAGAAAAGGTTCTCTTTATCTATCTCGAAGATCATCTTCATCTCTGGGAAGAGGTCTTCTTCTTCCCTGGGGGCAAAGGGTCTTCATCACTCTTGTCTTTCTCTGTTCAAGTTTCTCACTGGATCACAGCTACTTCAACATGTGCTTGCTTCTGCACGGGTGACTTCGCTCATGTCTACAGTTTGAACATTCCATCCCCCCATGCTTTTCATGAATTACAGGGATATTCTAGGGTATTATAGTCCATCACCATGGACTTAGAGACATTCATCCTCTCCCGAGTCAGAGGAAAGGAAAAGGTGAAGGCACATGAAGAGAACAACGTGGAGACCCCAAAGTTAGTGAAAAAATAGGAGTCAAAGTCCAGAGAGAGGAGAAAGAGGAGATGCTTCAAACTTAAGAGCTGAAATTCTTTTGTAAGTCCATGGTGATGGACTATAATACACAAGTTTCGCCTCTTCTGGGGAGTTCTACAGCACTGAAAGAGTTAATCTTACCCGGTCTTTGCATCAGGAAGTGCATCCCCTCGCTGTTGGTCAGTGATCTCTGACACTGACCAGAGCTGTTTATGGTGGAGGATTTTTCAGTGGTTGCTCTGGGGGGGAGGCAGCTAGGATCTCAGCATCCAGGCTAGGACTGAGCAGCAGCACACTGCGTGCCCATGGCTTCCCCTCCTCCTGCCTGAGGCTGCTGGACAAACTCAGCAATGGCAGAATTTCAGCCGTTCTGTGCCTGACCCAGCCCCACACTGGGGTGAGTCTGGCCTGGCCAGGCACCGAAGGCCGTGTGGCGGAGTGGGCCTGGTCTGGCTGGTGTCCAGTTACCTGCTCAAAGGCCAGAAGCAAGAGAGCTTTTTCCAGGATTTGTTTATTCTTAAATGTGTTTTTCACAGAGGTGTGTTGAGGTCTTTTAAGCGGTTTAACAGGTTGTCATTATTCAAACTAGCCAACTGATTGGTTTTGTCAGGTCCAAATTGGTTTTGTCAGGTCCAAAGGAAGCTGCCAAGGTCCTTACAGGGAATCACTTCCGTACTTCATGGATTTTTTTCCTAACTGAAAACTAAACTACGTTAAACCAAGACATTTGTTCAGAAAGGGTGGAGCATAGTCAGGAGCTGCAGCTGCAACCCTCTCCATGAGCACCAAGCACAGATATGGCTCTTGGGACAAGTAGCAGGCAAGCACTAAACCTAAATTCTTACTGTTTGCTGTAATTTTTTTGTTTGTTTTCTTATTTTTTAAACACTATCTTGAGACAATACGTGCTTTAAGTTAAAAACCTGTTTATAACAGTGAAATGCTTCAAAAAATTTACTTTAGGAAAGTACAAATATTTTTTCAAATCCTTTCTCTCCATTACATTTTAAAAGATATAATTTTTAACTTCAGTTAAAAGTGAATTTTAAGACAGTTTTCTTCTCATGCCAAAATGGATTACTTGGAAGACAGTCATATTTGGGTTACTCAGAGGGTTAATATAGCTAAGTTTGTAGTCGAAACTTGGGTTTAGACCTAAGGAAAAAGTAAAATCAATGAACAGTGTCTCTTTTTCTCTTTACTGGTATTTTATTTAATCAACTCACCTTATTTCAAAAACCCGTAGTCAGTGTTCTCTAATATAACAGCACTAACTTTTAGTGGTGACTTCCTCCCTTCCACCCAGTTTGAACAGTTTACATAAGGCCAAGAAGCAGTTCTTTCACACCTTTTATCACAGCTAGTCATAGATCCGAGGTCTGGACTGATACTTACTGTGGTTATTACATTACGCGTCATTACTCATTAATTAAAATTAATAGAGCTATTTGCTTTAATAGGCTACAAATTAGCTTTAGAAATGGGATTATATCACAGAGATAGCTTCTCACACTGTTCCAAACTCACTGTCTAAATAAGGCAGGGGATTTTCAGAGGATTCATCATTACCTTAAATCAATGCCAAAAAAGGCTAATAAAACATGCTTGCTATCAATAATCCAGGTAACCACAGCTGGCAGTTATGGTGAACATTTCCCACAGTTGAACTTTATGATAACAGTAACATCTTTCACTAAAGAAAAAAGAAATCATTTACTCAAGCTCATATTGCAAGTCACTGTTGAAGCCAAATTAATATCTTAAAGTTATCATGAGCCACCTGCAGCATTCCTCTTCCTCCAGCATCTAGACATATTAAAATAGCACTAGCAACGCTAATTAGTGAAATTAAATTTTTAGGCCCCTGCCCATATGTATTTTTTTTTTTTTTTTAAGCCAGGTTTAGCATCAGTTTTGTTTTACCAACACAAGGATATATCCTTTCTCAGGCAGCTTCCATGTATTCTGAAAATTAGTCTCTTTCAATGAAAGCTAGCTGAGAGCAATGATCTTATGCCAGAATAAGACTTGACCCTTTTCTTCCATTCCCTCAAAATGCAAGGAATCAAGACAACTCTTCTGTAAAATCAAATACAAAGCATGATTTAAGTCATACTCCTTAAGTTATACTTATTTTAGCAGTTTTTCTTTGTGCGTATGAAGAATGAAAAAATAAAACTTAAATGCTGATAAAGGATCCTTATATTAAAGGCCAACAATAAGAAAAGCAGTAGGAAGCTAACTCCAAGGCCTTTATGTTTTTAGAACACTGTCTGCCAAATCTGTCAGAAAAGCAAGCCCATTCTCTCTGGTCTTTGTATAGTGGAGGCTGGCATTGTTCCTGAAGAGTATCAAGGGGTCTCTCATGGGCCGTGGATTCCTGAATCCAGAACAGGTGCAGTCACACCCTCTCTACAAACAGAACTACTTTGTTTGAATAAGCACAGCAGAGAAGAATGGGATGTATTAATAGCTAAATAGTGTCTTTATTAACAGTGGAACAGCTGGCAGTTCTGTATGACAGCACTCATTCCCATCTATTTTATCCAATTGCAAAACTATAAGCACACCACATCAGGGAACCGAGGAGACCACACACAAGCAATCAGCCATTCAACAGCTCTGTAATTGTTTCACAGTTGGAAGTTTGTTCTGCTCAGCTACTGTTATTCTTTTAGTTTGAATTGTTGATACACTGCAACTATCTGGAATCTAGTGTTAATGCAGATAAGCTTGCTCAGAAAAACTCCCTTTGTTTTACAGGCTTGCCTGCTGCAGGAACTGCTGCTGTGCCTCTGGGGATCACAGATGCCTCAAGTGCTAGGTACCAGGACTGAGGCAGAAGTCAGGCAGTCTGAACATCTTGGCTGTATCTCTCACAAAATGGTAACCCTTACAAGGGGAAAGAAATCCTAAAAAACTCTTAAAATTCTGTTGGACCTTACTTGTGAATCTTTGCTGAGGACTTCCTACTGAGCAGAAGAACAGACTCTGTGAGTCTCTTTGAGATGTATAAATGGCAGAAACTCTACTAGTAACTGTGATGCAACAAGAAAGTTATTCTGGAAGGAATTGTTTTCAAGTACGATAGGGTTATACATGTAGATAATGAGTGTGTGTGTGCATATGTCATAGGGTGGGTGTAGAGAAGATACACCAAGGCAAGGGATATTATATTTACTAGGTGATAAAGAAAATTCAACTTGATACTTTTGTATTCTTAAGGAAGTAAGAGTCTGGAATTCGGGGTTGCAGCTTGCAATACTGCTATTGATTACTGTGTGATCTCCTTGCAATATGCACACATCCTGATGCTAACATTGTTCATTGGGTCTTGGTTTTGCAATTTTTTTCTTCTGTCTGCCTTCTCATACCCATACATGAATGCCTTTTCCCTTCCTGCCGCAGCCTAATGCTTATTTGGTATGTTCTCAAAGTATCCTCCAGAGAGATTAAAAAACTCTTGGCTGTAGCTATGCTAGCAGGATCCATACAGATACAAAATTATAAAATCCTTCTACTTTGTAGGGGTTTTAGCTTTCTGTTTTCTATCATCTCCTGGGATTAAATACTCAGAGGATTAATTCTTATTCAAAGTTTGCTATTCAGCAGATCTCTCTCAACCTTTATACAAAACAGCATTTCAGTACACTGTTGTGATTTCTTTTTTATGGCTTGACACAGAGCTCTAGCTAATAAAATAATGTGCTGTCCCAACTTGTTATCTATTGCTGCTGTTTCAGGTTGTCTGTTTTTTTTGCTTCATCTCTACTGATGCACCTTGTGGCTAAATGAGCAATTCTTATAGGCATAACAATATATTTGTAGGAACTAAGGATCACTGTTAGAACTAAAATTAGTCTCAGGATAGCTTGGAAAATTCTGAATAGTGGGGAAATATATCCTATAAAGAAATCATCAACCTTAAAAGTGACACAAAATTTTTATTGAAATTGAGATGTGAACAAGAATGTGCATATGGTCCGTCAATAAATGTTAAAAAAAAACCCTATATAAATGACAAAACAAGAATAATTAGGGAATCATCTAGGGTCATCTTTGAAAAAAAAATTGCCAAATGTAGGAATAATATGAAGGTGCAAGCTGTAATTGTGCATAAAAAAACCCCTGTGAACTAAGTCATTAATAAACAATGCCATTTTTTCATAGTCAGAAATACTACATTATTAACCAAGAATGTAGTTAATGACTAAGTGCTCATTTTGCCTGTGTTTCTAGACTTTTTGCTGTCTGCTCCAGGGGAGTCAGATTTATACTAGGTATCCACACTAGGCTTGTATTCTTCTAGCTAACACTGCTTCAGAATTTCTTCCTTGAAAAAGGGTGAAGCACTTTAGAAGCAGATCCATCGTAAAACTTGTGATTCTGAGAATGCAAAAATTTTACACCTAGTTCAAGGGGATCATATCCAATTGGATTCCAAGTATTTAATGTCCATTAGTGCCTTGGGAATACTGACCTGAAACAGAGACTGGACAGAGCTAGAGAATACAGTAGATATTTATTGAAAGGCCTTTAGGGAACACCTTGGGCAGTACAAGAGCCTGACCAGGGCTACACCCAAGGTAGACTTAAAATTGTCACAAAATGGAAGGTCAGGAGGCCTTGCACTTTTGTAAGTTTTGGTCTATTTGCATATTGGGGTTTAACTGTCCAGTTACAGTTTCAGTCCCATCCTTCCTGTTTGCCTCCTTCAGTCCACCGTTGTTTCTGCTTTTGGGCCTGAAGACTTGTACTCGTTGCCCTCAGTCTTCCTCAGAAAAGGGATTTGTTTTGTCTACCTGTTCTGTGAAGAGAGCTCACTAGCACTTAATATGAGGCTCAGAACTACACCCCTAGGCAGCACAGAATCTGGAAAATGTGAAAGTTAAAACTTAAGGCATCACCATTAGCAATGGGAGTGCGTTAAATGCATGTGCCATAACCCATTACATGCACTACAACACTGTTTCACCATGCTTCCTCTGGTAAATGTCAGAAGCAAGGAGATGTGATTTCAAACTGTGATTCTGAAATAAAATGAAAAGGTAGTACAAAAGATAACATTATGATTTGCAAAAACATTACGGAGAATATTTGGAAAAATTCCTCTGCAAGCCACACTGAATATATATTTTTTAGACTCATTTAATTCTAAGAGTTAGGGAAATTAAAATGTCCTATTGGCCCCAATAGAGATTTTAAGAGTCTTATCAGTTAAAATAAGGACTGTCCTTGATAATGCTAGATCAGTATTCCATTTCCTTCTAATTCTTCCTAACAAGCCATTGAAGAAATTACTCTTTGGTTTAGAACGATTTACAAGCAATGGAGCAAGTATAAAAAAATTAATCTAGATTTATACTTTGAAAAGCAGAGTTGAAGAGGATTTGAGGTGTTTGGTTCCTTCAGGTAGCTGCTTCTAACAGTGAGATTTTGCAAGGTCACTCAAATCACCCAATTCATACCTTAAGATAGGTAATATCTCTGCTACTTTAACACTCTTAACAGCTATATGAAAAATTAAGTTTTGTAACTGTGGTGCACTCTGCTTTATCTCACACAAGTTTATTCACCACTACCACATCACAAATGCAATGAAAATTCTAGAGTTATCATATGAGGAAAAAAAAAAAAAGAAAAAAAATAATGCTGTTTCTTAATTGACCTGGGGAAAAAAAATTAAATTACTTTGTGATTATCCCAGGAATATCCCTCTAGAAATCTATATAGTTGGAATACTGAAAAAATGTCTCCAGAGAACCCTGAGTGTAATGGTACATAAACACTGTGTATCTGTACATCTTTCATAAGGAACCCATAAAATATGCACAGAGACACTACATTTGTGTCCAGGCACTGTTTAGAAAAATATTTTTTTGAAAATCCAAGGTATTTCATGTGTTGCAAAATCATGCTATGCACAGCTTTCTCTTATTTCCCATATTAATTTCTCTTCTTGGTTTTCTAATAGTTCACAAAGCAAAAGAAAAGCTCATGGAGTGCTTGCCTGCTGAAAAGGAGTCACTGCCATTGGCAGAGAGCAGCATATGGTTGTGGATACCCTTTTCATGCAGGGTGCACAGTATAACTGTGTTTGTGACACACAGACTTCTTACAGCTTCTGTTTAGGTTTCAAGATAGATAAAAGACATATCCTTACAAGAGATTAAAAATAAAAAGAAAATAAAGAAAAATAATAAGAAAACAATCACATTTTCTGACTGAACTGGAAAGTTTGCTTCCATTTCAAGGGAAGGAATAGGATTAATGGCATGAGTTCAATGCTGTCTACTAATTAACATGATTAATTTACATAAAAGCTAGGCTTAGAAGTGGTTTGTGCAGTATAAGCTGTCAGAGCATATTGAGAACACTAAAGCATAGTTTGCAATTTATATCTCTGCTTTCAAAGAAAGAGTAAGTCACCCAAGCACATTTAGTGGGCTCTTGAATTCCCTCTTTCTTTCAGATTTTAGTGGAAGGCTTATCATCTGTTTTTAATCACCTTCAGCTTTCTAAAATCTCCATCAAGCTCTTCTGTCCCTTTTCCTTGTATAATTAAAGCTAAGAGGCAATATGCAGGTGTACGCCTGTATTTAGGCAGCACAGTTGAGTTATCAATGCCTACTAGAGCCCCTTGTGCAGCTGTTGCTAGAAGTTTTGTATTTGGTATTGTATCCAGTTGTCTTGGGCTGGTTACAACCAAAGCTTGTGACACCTTATATTTTTGCTGCAGGTTGATAAAGATTTCTCACTTGATTGCTAAATTAGAGGCATAAGTAGTGTAGTTACACACATCTGTTACTCTGCCCAGCATATTTTCACAACTTTATTTGATTATTCCTGTTCACTTTGTCTGAAATAGATTTTTAGAGAAAGTGTTTAGAAAATATTAGCCTCTGAGAACAGGAAAATGAACTGGAGCTAGTGTCAGGAACAGGGTGCATACTACCCATTCTGCAAGAAAATAAGTAAGAAGTTGAAAAGATGAGGGGCTTTTGCTTTGTACACTTGTAGATTTTCTTAAATGACAACATTTGCAATCCTCATCCTATTTCATGGACTGGACCAAATTCAGAAACCCGTGCTGTGACCTCAGCCCTAACAAAAAAGCACTTCAAAAAGCAGATCAGATTTTGTTCTTGTTCTCTGGTTGGTATATCAGTACAAATATTCTCATTCAGGGAATTTTTCATACCAGATAGGATGAATCAGCAATTTTAGAAATAAACATTTTGAAATTATTTATAGTAGGTAATGACACTGGTTTAGAGGTTTGATTTTGGTTTGTTTTTTTTTTAATATTTCCTCTGAAGTTAGATCAGCAGACTGATTCATATTTCTTTTACCTGCAGAAAGATGGACTGGACCTGCTTTTGGGATGCAGTCAGTAGTCGACTCTGGTACAAGAAAAGGAAAGAAAATTATTTTGGCTTCAGGGTTTCTCAGATGTTGTATGGTAATTTAAGCAAAAAACCCCCAAGTTTTTAATGAACTTCAAAGAATTCGGGCAGGCACTCTATGTGACTGTTAGCCTCTACAAACTGTTAAGGAGAATGAGGTGGAACCCAGGTCTGAACAGGACTCATGTCCATGCTGAACAAGAGAGGTCAAACAGAAAGCTCCAACCCTTTGCTTCCTCATAAACTCAATACACAGAGAACATAAAGACTTGAATTTTTTTGAGCTTTCTGATGCCTGATTACCTGGATTTTTCAAACTCTTTTCCACCGGATAGTATAAAAAAAATCTCCTGAATATCTTCAATTCTTTCTTTTACCCTAGAGAGTCTGACTTCAAGCCTGTTATAAGACTGCAATGGTACTCTGCAGGTCAGTATTGACTCGGCCTGAAGGAAGACCAAGTATCCACTCTGATTTTTTTAAAAGATTTATCAGCTGCTTTCAGTTCTGTTGATAGTATGGTTTTAAATCAATGACATTAGACCAAGATACACTTGGCCCACTTCCTTGAACATAAGAACATCCAGACTGAGAGTCACTTCTGCAGCAGTTACATGTCTTGAAATTTGTTGGGTTTTTTCTATAAGCAATTTGAATTGTGCTAAATAGGTTTTCTTTTCTTTGACCTACGGCTTTTCAGGGCTTTCAGTAGATTTGCTCTCATGAGTGCAGCAAGAAAGTTTCAGGCATCTTTGTGGAGATCTTTAACTAAGAGAGAAAGCTTCTGGTGAAGCTCTGCGGCACTAATCAAAAGGTTCATTTATTGCACTGAATCTGGCTTTCACTGAGTGCAATGTTCTGTGTAACATCTCTCCCTGAACTCTGAGAACGTATTCATGCAAAGATAAAGCAAAATCCGCATTACAAATATGTTACAGTTTAGGAAGAAGCAAATTTAAAACACATTGCTCAAGACTTGTTTTGCTTGGAGGAGGGATGATTGAATAGAAATGTACAAACTATGTTGCATGTCTCTTATAAGCTGAAAATCTCTCTTGCCCTTGTAAGAAACTTGTATTTTTTAAAAAATAAGAAAATATACAATTCATAAAGGCAAAAAATAATGAGAAAAAAATCTGTAGCTGCCCTGAACAACAGCATCTGACAAAGGAGAGTTAGGTTTGACGTGAGTTTTAATATACTGCCTAGATATTGCTCAGATGTATGCACACAATATATTTTGCATTATTAAATAAATAATTGCATTTAGTTTAAAATTGTCTTTGGCACAAAAATAATGATAGAAACTCTTTCAAGCTACATAATTATATATCACATGTGCAGGAGAAACATCTATGAAAAAGTCATAGTCCTTTCAAACAAGGCCAGAAATAGTGGGCTAAACCTGTGTTTTTAGGGACATGACCTTTGTCTCATTATGTGTACCTTTAACTGTGATAAACATCCATTTAAATGAATATCATTTTTTCACAATTACAGAAGTGTCAGACATAATATACTGGGTTCCCCTGGCAGCATATGTGTTAGTCATGCATATTTCATGAGCAGTTTTATTCCTCTAGTCAGCTTCAAGCAATGCTCAAGCTCATGGCTTTGGTGTGTAGGAAATTAAGGTCTTGCCCATAAAAAGATTGTAACTCTACACATTACCAAGAAGTGCAGCAGAATGATCTCCTTGTAATATTTGATGGGTATTGATATCAAATTTCTTTGTGATACACGCTAATTCCCCTTATTTGTCAGTTGCTATGGAAAAAGCATTATTTCCCCAAGTGTTTGAATCTAAAAATTGTGATTGTTGCTCAGCACTGAAGGCCAGTGAGGAATGTTATTGTTGCATTAGAAACAAAAGAAGAGAGGTGGAGAAGATTTAGATAAGTCAAATATGCTACATACTAATATTTTATAGGGCAGGCTGCAAAAAAATTTATTGTGATCCAACATATAATCTGGGTAGGTAAAGCAAATCTGTTTGGACACTGTGTGATGACTTTTCCTGATGCAAAAGGGGAATGATATAAAAGGCTGGAGTGATAACAGGAGTAAAAAAAAAGGCTGCTGTATGAAACTCTAGAAATTCTCAACGCCACCAGCAGCAATTTCCCCTTTTCTCTTTCCAACAAAATCAATTTTATCAAGGCAGGTTTATCTAGCTGATATTTTTCACCATGGTAAGGACACTGTTTGGAGCCACATAGGTCACAGATGTCAGCTTAGACAGTGAACAAATTCTGCTGTTGGTTTGGTCTCTAGTCAAAAGGAAAGGTTATTCTCTGCTAATCTTTAAAAGAGTGCAGACGCATGTAAAATCAAATCCAGCAGATGCCCCCCTCCGAAATGTGGGTAATGCTCAGAGATCGAGATGCCATATTTGATGCCCTGTGTTTTAGGGAGATATTTTTTATTTGAGTGACTGGAGTGAGGAAAGCTGTTCTCCTTGATATGCTAAATTAATATTTATGTTGTTAAAATATCAGAGATACCACAGAAAATTATTAATATAAAAAGGTTATAATTATCTTTAAAAATGTGGCAGCAATTGAAATGTAAATCCTAGTGAGCTGGGAGAGAAACTTGTTTGCATTGTGCCTGGGGCACCCTGCCTGCCTGCCGCAGCTGCCATTGATCATTTCAAATCAAAGGAAGCTGGAGATGTCTCTGGTGGCTCGACTGGGAAAAAAGCAAGCAGAGAAAGATGCTCTGTTCTGAAGGACTGTTATCAAAAAGTGAGCTGGAATGTGTTTTAAATCTTGCTCCTGTTGAATATGGAGCCCTTCAAGGCTTTGCCACAATAAATAAAGTTTTCAAAACACATAGAATCTAAAGGATATGTTTAAAGTCCCCCTGAACTAAGCATTTTTTCCCTTTACTGTTGTTATTAGAAAACAATAGCATGAAGCTAATGTAGATGTGATGAATAAATCAGAAGACTATGCAAACAATCAGAAACCACTATTTTAGAGTGGAGTTTCTTGTTTTGTATTCCTGTAGGGACAAAAAAATATTTTCAGGGGAAAGGACACACAACACAGGAAAGTAGAGATGCAAATTGATATCACTGCGGTTCTCAAACAGAATTTCTCTGTACTGTACTGGGCAGCAACAAGCAATATATCTTCAGCTGTCTACACTTCAATAATAGGAGATAAAATGCATCTTCACTAAACCCTGGATATTACTATGTAGACATTTCGTGAGGTCCATTAAATTCTATTTGACATACATTAAAAAGATTTAATCACAGATGCCAGTCAGCTAACCAACCCATTAATCTAGCTGTTTTTCCTATGAAAATTGTATTTAAAAAGGTCTTTCCCCCCCCAATTTAATCTAGTCATCCATTTAAATTTCATGTATTTATCATGTAAATGTGCCTTATTTGCAAAAGAAAAGCTCAGGACTCAGTGAAATAAATAGTTATTTCATTAAAATGGATACAAAAAACCCTGTGATTAGGGTAATTAATTTGCACACTAAAAGCTATCTTTCTAGTTCAGATCATTAATATTGATGGTGTTCGATTTTGTTCTCAGTAATGTTCCTTGAAATGCACTCAGAACTGGCAAGCAAGGATGAAGAAGCAGCCGCTTAAACTAGAAATGAGGATTCAATAAGCACTTGGCTACTTTCCCTCTTTTACCATTCAAAATTAATAACACACAATCATGATGCCTGTGTCCCAAAGTGAACTGGATTATTTGGATTGTGTGGGATTATGTGGTTCATCACAACTGAATCTTATTTACATATGCAGTTCTCACTGCATTTCTCTGACTTTATTTTCTTAATTGCAAATTTACATTAGTAGAGCTTATGTCTTGGTATTCATGCTGCTATACACATCACTGCCAGATAACAAGGCAGAGTTTGCCAATACACTCTTTTGTCATTAGCTTTTCATGTGCATTATATGCAAATTGTGTTGAACAGTTTCCCAGTTTGAGTCCTTTCAACCACAAGATTTAGTCAAGACTTGTGTTTTGTTTTCCCACTGTACAGCAGATGTATTCCACAAAAGACCTTGCAGGAAAAGTGTCACATCACTGTTGTGCACTATCAATTACAGCTGCAGACAACGTGCTTTGAAAAACAAGTTCTAGAAAAATTTTAGAGATATTGTGCTGTCTGTGCCTACATACTCAGATGTACTTTGTGGTGGAGAAATCAGACATGTATAGTGGTATGAGTGCTGTATGGTTTATTTGTACATGCAAATTCTATGCATGCATGATATATGACTTATTTCAATATCTATGTGAAATATTTACTTTCAACTTGACTGCACAGCCCGATCTCTGTTCATTTTTCAACTCTGGCACCTATTTGAAACCTCCAAAAATTATCAGAAAGTTTCAGTGTTTTGAAAACAAGTTAACAAAACCACTTTTCCCCTCTTTGGCAAATGTGGATCTTTTTGTAGCCTCTTATCCATCTCCAAGATCACATTTGGATAACTTTTGTCTTCAGTCTAAGACAATTTTGTGTCATGCAAGTTTATCTATAAAACTTTTTACTCATGAAGGATTAAAAAAATGTGTTTTATCTCGTTAGAGACAGTATTTGATTCACATCTGGTAAATTTAGTATATAGAAAAGAGATTTCATAAGTATTACATTTATTTTATATATGGTCTATATGGATACATACATCCATATAGTTTTTTTTTTAAAAAATCACATGTTTATAAGTAATTTCAATTTTATTTTACAGCTGTTAATTCATGATTATATAATCTAATAATTATCTCCTTCTGAGTCCTTTCTCAGACATCATATTTTCACTCTTGACTTTTTGGGGCAATTGCATACCAAAACCCATGAAGTTTTTATGCCACAAGTGGGTAATTTTTCTGCAACTTAAATATCATATATAAATAATATCTTAAAATGCTAAAGGATTTAGAACCATTTACTTCTCCACAGTTTGCAAATTCAATGCAGATTCAATTCAAATCATAGCTTCACTACCAATGAATAAAAATTAATCCTTAGTTAAAACAATAACATCTTTCTTTATTTTTTACCACAGGATCCAAAACCAACATGTAATTTAACAACCTGAATGTTGCACTGCTAGCAGATTTATACCATCTGAAAATCCAGTCCCATCAAAAAACAGCATGCAGTATTACCAGCTGCCTTGAAAAAAATTCATATGTTTACTATGTACAGGTATGTGCAAATATTTAAATGTAAACACATGTGTAAATTTATGTATCTTTAAATAAAAACGATCATATTTTTTCACTTGTACTGTATTGAACTGTATTGAGAGGGTATATCCACTCTTTTAATTCCTACTATGTGAATGACTGTACATATATGTGTGTTCCAAGAAAACTTTATGGTCTTTTAGACATCCAAAAAATTTTAATTCCTCTTAGGAAGAAATTTGCCTAACTACTCATCCTACTCATCTGACGCTTTTAAAATGTGAATTTCCAATGTCTCTCATTTAAAAAAAAAAAAAAGTCCTCTAATCCTCACCATGCATAATACAGCAAATACTTCCTGTTTTTTCTGCTGTGGAAGTCTTGAAGACCAATAATTCAGTTAAAAAAATATGAACACCTGTGTAAAGTACTGTGAATTTCTCTAATGTCTTTTTGTATTATTTATTGCCAAAGGTATTTGCCAATTAACATTTAATTAACATAAATGCCAATTAACATTTAATGATCCATGATTTAGAAAGTGCAGGTCATATGACTGGCGCATTTCTGTTCACTCTGGACAGTATCCATCACACTCTACGTATTTGAGCAATCATGATATTTTCTTAAGAATTTGTTTTTAACACCTGGTTTCTCTCTTAACATACCTTGATATCAATCATATCTCAGGAGATAACATTCCTTATGCAGTGATGGAGATACATTTCGCATTTTTCTGGTGAGGATCCACTGCCAAATTTGCAGAAATGCAAACCCAGTGTCGACAATTTGTCCTGTCCTTTTTCCTAGTTTTAGTGAACCTTATATGGAGACATATGCATAGACAGATTCCTGGGCCAAACAATCTTAAAGGTAGCAGATGACCACTACGCTCATGTGGAAAAAAATCAGGAGAAAAATCTTTAATAATCCCCAAGTGTGAAGACTAAATAAATTTGTTTAAAGGTCTCTTCTCCTTTTTTTAGTGTTTCATTGCCTGAAGCTTCTGACAAATTTTCTGGTCAGTCTCCATTTTTCCTTTCATTCAACTATTACTGTAATATTTTTCTACTTTAATGTTACTACTGCTTTGAAATTCTGCTCTGTCTGGAACAGCTGTAAGAATTTTGAAAACCATTTAAAATACTACATTAGATAAATTTAACAAAAATCTTTTTTTTTAAAAAAAAATCTTTTCCATTATGTTCAACTACAAATCTCTAAAATATTTAAGGCATAGTAATAAGAGAACACCCTAAAAATGCTTCTGTTTTTAAAACCTCATATACACATTCCAGCTATATAAAATAAACATTTCCCAAGCATGTTTATGAAAATCTTTTTTAAAAGCACTTTTATACAATACCTATCACTGGATTTACTCAGAGCTTTAACAGCTAGTTCTTTCTTTAAAAAAAACAAAACAAAACAAAAAAAAAAAAAAAAAAAAAGAGTGAAACGTTGAAGTGTTTTAAACCAATTCAAAGTATACTCCACGTTATTCTTTTTTTCCTAACTTGATTCCTGAATTGCTTCACGAGGTGTCCTCTGATGCATTCTAATAAGATTGTACTCATCCAAACAGCAAGAACAGCAGTCAGGTTATAGCAATGTGCTAATTAAAGAGAGAAACTCACCACAAATCTACTCTTTACTATTCATGGCAAGTGTACAGCAAATCACTTAGCTGTTTGTTTTTAAAATAGAGGCTTTTGTCTGTCTTGTTTGGAAAGACAGGAATGGACTAAAAAGACTTTTACTAAAGCATGTCATTGAAAAGACATTGCCCCGAGGTTTGACTGAACAAAATGCTGAAACATTTATAGTTTAATGTTAGACCTTGTTTTTTTTCCCTAGCTATTCACCTTTCATAATTTCCTTTAATTCACTCCAAATCAACAGCTAGGGGAGCAGTGCAAGGAGTCTTCCAGGATGTATTTTGGTCCAAGGAAAATGATAAGGAAAGCACGCTTTCTAATTAAAATAAAGAGATCTCTGATGCCTGGCAGTTAAATACTGTTCATCTGTATTAAGACATGAGGAGAACAGCATTACAAATAGTCAAGAAAACCATTAGTCTCTCGGGCTGCACTGTAAATAACTGATTCATTGAAAACAATGCAGTGTGAAGAATGAGTGAGCTTTATTCCTAGAAATGCAAAACACAGAGTATTTCATATTATTTAAAAAGTAAAGAAAGAACAATCTATTATTATAGAAGAGAAGTTAGCTGAAATGAGGAAAGAGTAGGAAAAATCATGGCATATCAAAATTTCCACTAATCAACAGTTAATAGCAATAATAATAAAAAAAAATAATAATAAAAATAGAAGATGGCAAGCATACTGCTTGTCTTCAAATTCTTTTAGAATTTATTTTCAAATACAACAAAAAATATATATTATTATCCTCCTTGGACATGAAAAAAATCAAACATCCAACTAGTCCAAAGATAAGACTTCCACTATTTTCTGAATTAGACTAAACTCTTGGCAGTGTCTGAAGTTTTATGGTCTTTCATGAGAGCAGATTTAGGATAGTCCTTACCATGTCTGAAAAACCCCATTACACTTCATGGAAAAGATGTCGTTTACCAGCAATTAGAGAAGGAAATCTTTTTGTGAGAGAATTTTATGAGTTATGTATCTTTCCTTAATAGAACTTGCAAATTTTTCTGTTGTCTGTATGTAGCCTGGCATAGATTTGTAGGAAAGTACATAATTAAAAAAGCTTTTGGTTCTGCATTCATTCTTCATTCTCACCCCCACAATGGCAGTGGCTGGTACAATTTACATTTAGCCTGACCATACCATGGCCATGGCCAAAGAGCAGTAGACAAAGCTAGTCTGGTGCTGGCAAGCTGAACACAGGTCTCACTTCCATCATATATCCAATATAGAGTGGGTGCAGGACACTGATCTCTCTTTAGATTTGCACCTGCTCTTGCACATACCCTAACACAGTATCTATATCAGCTTTTAAATCTGTATTTATGCAATATAAGATGTAAATATTGACTTTACTTAAAGACACATTGATTAAAAGCCACAAGAAAAGCAGAACAGCACAGATAAAATGTGGAAATTGCTGAGGGACAGTAATTTTTTAGGCTGTAGGAAGTGGTCCTTGTGAATATGTTACACTTAAAAGGATTGGGTGGACTAGTATGCAGTGATACACTAGTGAGGAGAGGAGAGCAAAGTTTCAAAAATAGCCATCAGCATTAATAGGAATCACTTAACAATGGGTAGAAAAATTCACTAAAAATTATTTAAATTCTGGAGGTTTTCTCTCCTTGCTTTTTGAGGAGAAAGTGTGTAACTAGTGCAAGTAGAGAGCAGGGGGATTGAGAAATATTATTTATTCTGCTGGCTGTCAGTTGAACAGCACTTGGCTGTGTGACTGGGAGGGGAACAGGCAGTAGTTGTATCATCAACACAAGACAATGTGTTCTAAATGTGTCTTTTCTGTTTGTTGTAGCAGGATACAAAAGGTGAATAAAAGTTTTATAAAAACAGACAAATCAGCACAGGTGGGTGGGTGGAGCAGACCCCAGATTGCTGTTTGCAGAGGGAAAGTTTTTGGAAGATAGCAAAGAGAAGCCAGCGTCTTATGCAATTTACTGCAATGCTTCTGTTGAAAGAACTTTGAATACAGGCAAAGTCAAAGGATAGGAAAGGGAATTCTATCATCTCAACATTTACTGGTTTCCACAGAAACTTTAAATAATAAAAGTCCTCAAAGTGTCCTCCTAGGGTATTAATGCCTCTCTTGCTGTATCCAGAGCCTGTGTTACTCAAGATGAAAAATGTTTGGAAATCAGCAGCACCACTGCAGTATGCAGTAATAAATATGAGCAGGAATAAACAGTAGGATTGCATGCATGATGTCTGCATGTCACTGAAAATAAACCCATATCCTATAACCACCCATATCTCTGAAACTACATAAAGATTTTGCTATTCACAACAATAAATAAATGTATTGTTGTATCTGCTTTGCCTTGTAAGACACATTTCTGTGTTATGAGGGAAAGAAGAAATATCATATCATATAATTTGATAAAACTTTCAAAAACATCTGACTAAATCAAACTAGCTCAACTTAATTTTAATTAAAGTTTCCTGCTGTTATTTTTATCCCATAACAGTAATCTGTCCCTTGGATAACTGGGTTCCAAAATACAAACAACCATGAAGCAAGATATCAAGTTGTGTATAACACTGCAAGAAGTCTAGTTCACTCTTTTTTTGAAGAATGAAGAAAAAATTATATTTGTTTGTTACTCAACAAACAAAAAGACAGACAAGTGACTTTTAGATCAGAGTAAATGACAAATAAAGAATTAAAGGAAAACTGGCAATGGGCACTTGATCAACACTATGATAGTCTCACAGACTGAGGGAACATGTGCTAACAAAACAGCATTTTCCAGCAAATACAAGCTGTGAAATGATGCTGGCAGAAATATATTTTACTAGTGTCCTTAACAGATTTAACAAAGACACTACATTCATTTTCCTTTACACACAAAACCTTTCACAGAAATTACATATGGCATGAAGCCTTTTTTTATGTATGGCATGAAGACATTTTTTCCAGCTTGATTTTATATACGTCTCAGCCAGTGCACGTTTAATGGAAAGACACATAAGCTGTATGTACATATGATGAAGGGCAAGAGAAAAAATTTAAAGATCTGTTGGGAAATTTCCAATAAATCTAAGTCCCTTTATGTGAATAGCAGTTATCTATATAACTATATCTCTACAGTTATCTATGTGAGACATAATTTTCAAAAATCTATATTTTCAGTAATCCCCAAATGATTAAAAACTGCTGCAAGGCTAGCAATTATGAAAAATTGCCTAAATAGAATGCTGAGATATGAAGAAAGAATTCTAAATGAAAGCACATCTTTGAAAACTGAAGATAGTTTTTCTAGATGAGGAAAAATTGAGGTACATCAAATGCTCCTTTCTGTAAATCTTTATTCTGTAATTAATTTTTACCCTTATTCTATTCCAAGTTTATCTACTAGCTTAAGAAGGATTGTTGACCACAACATTTCCCCAGCCTCTCTAAATTCCACATAAATAAGAATTATACTGACTGGACAGGAATACCAAAACACTTACGTTAAGAAACAGATGATGTAAAGGCTACAAGTCTTGTTATCACTCCCGACAGGACACTTTGCACCAGCATTTTACTCAAAGAGAGCATGTGTTCCAGGCAACATTATAGCTTTCATTTCAGAATATTAAAATGTAAAAACTGAGTAAGGCTACAGAAATGGGATTAATTTTGTGTTGTCATGCTTATTCAGTGGTGGTTTCCTTGCCACCCACAGGAGTAGAAAAGTTAATCTGGACAGTAACAATGCAGACCTTATACTACTGTGAACTCACTCCCCAAACTGCATTTAAGACTCGATTTCAGAAAAATTATAGGTTAGGTTGCAGTGTCTTGTCTGGCAGTAAGAAATTCAGAAGGAAAGCCACAACAGGAAGAAATTGCAAGGTTTCTTCCCTTTTATCCTGCCACAGACTCTCTGTGTGTGAGGTTAAAAGAGGTGTTTTTTGGATTCTCTGGGCTTCCAAAACATATCCATTAACAATGTGTAACCTCTTTCTAGTAGTAGTATTCTGTTTAAAAAAAAATCATAACATTGCACATAAATATTGTGACATGATACCTATCTAATTTCAAAGTAATTGGGCACAAATGTGTCCTGAATTTCACCCCATATACAAATAAATTGAAATAACATCTTATATCTGAAATGGGAAAAAAGAGCAGACAGTTGGCAGCATTCCAGATTCTCAACATGAAAGAGAATTTATGTTTCAGCAATTGTCATCCACATGTTGAGGGGAAGCAAACATAGTTTTAAAGCAACTTTGGATCCCTCCCAGGCCCCTGCATCTGTCCATAAGTGAAAGATCCTTAACATTAATAAATAGATTTATAATTTGTATGGAAGATGAGTAGAGATTTATTGGGTTTAAGAAGAAAAAGATAAAGGGGATAGCATCCACTAACTGGACAAAATTCTCTACAAATTTTATCTTCTCTCTATGAGCTTGGGTCACGTCCTTGTCTAGGAGGGTCTTCTTCAGAGCTCTTGACATGCATGTTTAACTGGATAGGTTTGATTGTCATTATCTGGAAAAGTATGAAACGGATATGAAGTGACAAAGGTGATAGCTTGCAGCATATGGGGAACTGGATATGCCAAAACAATTAAGCAACAATGATTCAAAATCTAGTCAGAGAAAACTAGTGAAAAAAATAATTGGGATTAAATTGCATAATAAGCAATAATTGGAAAACTGCCAAGGTGAAATATTTTTTTGGAAAGGTAGAAGAGATGATTCTGCGCAGATTATTCTGGACAATTTTTTTCAGTGTACTGGCTTCAAGAAGGCACCAATTCAGAGTATTTAAGGAATTTCTACACAACAGTGTATTGTGCAGTATATGCAGGTATATGTCTCCTTTGGTCACATACAATTCAAAAAACTTAGTGTTTTTCAAGAGTCACCCCCCTTTAAACAATAGCTTCAGTAAGACCAACATGCTTATGGTGAGTTTTCTGCTGTGCAATGGGTTGGTAGCTGAGTTTTTACATCTCAGTAGAAGTTGGTTGTACAGTGGCAACTCAAAGTAGGGAAATGCAGGCACAGTTGCATTTTAACAAGTATAATTTCAGGATCTAAGTGCACCCTTCATTCTGCATTTCCTCTTTCATTCTCTTCTTGCATGACCTGGTTGTCTCAATAGGCCTGTGTTATCAAAAGTGGGTGGAAACAGCAGTACTCACTGTATTCTTGTTGTGTTTTAAGCCCAGTAGGAGATGAAACACCACACAGCCCCTTGCTCAACCCCTATCTCTTCATCTCCACCCTGCTGGACTGGGGAGAAGAATTAAAGCAAAACTTGTATGTTGAGACAAGTGACACAAAATGCAATTGCTCACTGTCCAGTGACAGATGCCAGATTTGCCCCCCCTGAACCCATGTCAGCCACACTTCTGGGTGACTGCCCCCAGTTCATGTAGGCATGATGTTCTGTGGTGAGGAATATCCTTTTGGCCAGTTTGTGACACCTGTCCTGGCTAAACACCCTTCCAGTTTATTTTCTTTGTGTTACTTCCTTACTGACAGAGCACAAAATTACTTTTAAAAATGCCCTTGAATAAATAGGACTTCTCAAAAACACATCAACATCATTCTCATTTCAAATCCAAAACACAGCACTGTTAACGGCTATGGAGAAAAAATTAAGTCTACCCTAGCTGAAACCAAAACACCTGTAGATATATGGTATAAAGTGCTCCTGAGAGCAAAAAGACAAATTTGAGGAAGTTTGAGGAATTCAGGAAAAGCCGAATGCTTTGAAAAACAGTTCCAGATGGACCAGGATTACTGAAACTGCATGTGATGCAGATAGATTTCGGAAATGTCAAACGAAATCACATCTTTTCATGTGAGCAAGTGAAAATAGTCTTGAAATTGCTAGTCTACATGCAACAATTCCAACTTGCTTGCTTTAATTAAGTCTCAAAAGGCAAGAAAGTGTCTGTCTTCGAAAATTACACCTGAAAACTGACAACTTACTTATGAAAAAGGGTTGCTAGAATATTCAGGTTATTGAAAATCATCTGATTAGGAAGACCACAGGAAGAGCAGGTAAACCATACAACTAATGATATTGCACCATGGACTTGGACTAAACTGAAGCAACCACAATCTGTTGGCAACCACAATTTTAACCAACTACCTGAAAATATTTTTTTACAAAGAGGAAATTAAATTATTAAATCTATATCTATATTATTAAATCAGTGTTGGATGTCTCTTTTCTCCTGAGTAGCTGTTACATCACCCACTCCCACTGACTGTGTTGAAACTTCTAACAAAGTTTTTACCTTGCAATGCTGTATGCTGAGGTATTTTGTGAAGTCAGAACAATGTCTATGTATTGGTAATATTTGAGAGAGATTTAATAGCACATTGGTGCTCTGCATCTTGTCAAGTTCACTCTCACTCAATGGTTATCCACAACTCAAAGTAATAAGCATCTGTAAGACAATGGAGAAAAAATACCAAGATTTCTTACTTAGTTCAGGTTTCCTACATTTTTACAGATTAGAGAAATCCCCAAACCACAATTCTGGAAACCACATCATGGAAAAGAAGTACAGAACACAGGAAATCATTTATTGTGTCTTGTGTCATCAAACCCAACAAAGGTGTGTATGTGGGTACGAGTATAAGGGCAATGGGGCTGTCTATGTGCATGAGACAGAGATAAATGGCCAAATACCAATAAAACACTCAAAAGTTTATTCTTTGCAAAAACCATTTCCAATTTCCTGTGTGTATCCATACAGTTATCTTTATCTATCATAAATCTGTATTTATGAAGAGATCTGATAATATTATTCTCATAAACAAAGTTTATTTTCACAGAAAGGCAGTGTTAGGGATGTACACAGAGTGTGTGGATAGTGTGCTTTTATTCTGCAGCTGAGTGGTCTCTGCATTGTCTCTGTATCTCACACTATATCCCTGGTTACTCACTCTAATTAATTGTTAAAGGTGTTATCAAAATTTTTGTTTTATAGAGAAAGAAGCTCTAGCAAATATGGAGAGAGCCTTGTTAAAGTTGGTGCAAACCCAAAAAGATTTTCTTGCATTTGATCTTCATAGTACGACAAAATTAACATAGCTAAGATTAATGAGACAACTATTTTTGGCAGGATAGCAAACCGTTTTTTTGACTTGTGTTTCTTTTTTATATAAGTAACAAATGACTAGTATTTATACAACAGATTGGTTTTTACTACTGTAATCTGTTCCCAGTGAATTAATATTTGAGATTTTCAAGTAAATTCTAGGGTCAAAAGATATGCTGCACAACTGGTCCTAACAGGAAGGGACCAGTTTGAATAATTTTATAGAAATGCCTCTCAGAAAGTAATTTTCAGAAAAAAAAAATCAAAAAAACCCCAACTATTCTGGGTGTCCTGAAGGAATACATGAAGCTGTAAGGGGAGGTGCTGCAAAGTAGGCGTGCAGTATCACAGCTGCAACCCTCTTTCAGCTTCCACTCAGCACAAGGGACTGATGTGCTTGGTGCTGCTTCACTCCAGCCTCCTGGTCCTCTGAGTCACTTCCTGAAAGAGGGCAGGAAAGGAAGCAGCTCAACCTGCAGTTTCATGAGTGTTGCAGGTTTGTTATGGAATTGCTGTTGTCTGCTTCTCCCTTGCTAAGACGACCTTACCCCAGACATTGCCCTGCATAATGCTGCTGTAAAAACCTACTAATGCTGGCCTTCTGCAAGACAATCTAACCTTCAGTGAGTTGTAACACTGGAGCTGAAAGAAGGAAAGCATCCTGCAGGGAGCTGAAAATAACTGTGATGTCCAGCAAAGGCATTACTGGATCCACCTTTGAAAATTTACATTTACTGAAGACCTCAAACTGGAGGAGAAACATCCGTTTCAACTGGATAGGATGCTCATAGCCTTGACATCAAAAACTGTGTATCAGACTAGGTTGGGAAGATGTAAGACACCATCAGGATGATTTTCAAAGCTTTACTTATTAGAGTTTGTTAAGCATGTTGATATTCCTGCTAGGAAAATACTATCAAATAATTTAATAGGGGGAAACAACAGTTAATGAAAGTGCAATTAGTCTGGGCATGGTTTCATGAAATGCCAGCAGTTTAATAAGAGGACAGCAAATGTCACAAAGTGATGATGAATTCATGATGGCATTTCCTCAGGCTAGAATTATTTGTGCTTCCTCCCCTCAATTCTGCATAACACATACAGTATCCAATGAATAATTGGAAGAGAAAAAAATAGGGGAAAATTTGTTGAGATCCACAGGTATGCACCCTGTATTTGATATGATCCATGGACAAAAAATGAAAGTCACATAATGCGACACATAAGAACAATCATAAATTATTAACCACCAATCTCTAAATCTGTAATGAGAAGTTGCTTGTCAGTTGTGGACAATTCCAGTGAATCTTTGTATAAATTTTATTATTATTGTTTTTTTCTTCTTTTAAACTCAAATATAAGTGAAAGCATCCAAGCAAATCTGTCAACAAATTTTCTCAGTGGCTAACCAATTGCAAGTAAAATTCCTTATCCTTGAATTGTTCTCAGTTTTCTGCCTCTTACAGTTAGGGAGAAAAAAGTAGGCAATCTCTCTATGCAAAATATATCCAGTGATTCTATAATTTTAGGGCATTGTCAAGCAATATAAAAAATCATGAAATACAGTAGCTTTATAAAATATTGGCATTACGTTTGATAAATATTTGGGAAAAAACCCAAATACAAAGTAGAAAAAATGTCCTTTTATTAGATCCTTTTCAACACAATGAAAAGTATGAAACTGATAGGTCTTTGTCTTTAAAAAGGCACAGATTTTAAGTATCTTATCAGGCAAGGTTAAGGATATACAATTCCAAATAAAAGCCTTTCAGCACTCTGAAAAATCCTTTTGCTCAAAATTATTTTCTTTCACTTTGTGTACAGAAGTAGAAAAATTTGTCAAATTTACTGCAGAAATCTTTTTAACTACCACAGAAAGTGTATTTGTTACAGACTTGACTTCTCACATATGAGCAAAAAATTTACTTTGCCAAATTTTGTTCTTCAAAAAGGTCTTTTAGTTGAGTTAAATGCCTGTTTTGCGCAAAAGAATGACCACACATCAGCTTGGAGTGATTGCATGGTAGTTACTTAGCCTGGCAAATGGCAGCAAAATGTCAGCTAAAATGAAAGACATACAGCCCTGGGCTTATCTCAGAAAGTGCAGATGATTCATGTAGCATCGTAAATAAATAACACAGGTTCTGTGTTAAGGTAGGTTTAACAGTAGAGGTTCTCTTTTCACCACCAGCTCATTTCAAAACACCCATAATAGAAGCTTTACTTTGTGACAGTGACATGCAACAAGATAAGGTATCCTGTCTTTAATGCTCATATTTCAAGGTCACAGAGTGTTGCATTCCAAGTGAACATGCAGAAAGTCAATCAGATAGGACCTGCATTAATGGATCATCAAAATATTGATAGAAGATTCTCTTCCCTGCCTGCAGGGAATGTTTAGCCTGGCTAGTAATTATGCAGGGTAGGAGGGGGGGGTGTGGATTTGGAGAGACGTGTCAATCATGATTTGTCTACATTTGTCACAAAAATTGGGGCAATTATTTGGCAATGTAGCTTGAATCCACGATTTTTAGATAGTCAAAGCTCTTACTGAGTGATCTCAGTGATTAAGTCTATGAATTTACAGTGCATAGCCAATGAAAAAAACATTTTCTATTCCTTCAAGGGATGTGAGATAGACATCCACTTTTGTTGCTAAAAATCCCTGGTTTTTTTTACCTAACAGATATGAACTTCACATCCTCTTGTTTTCTTTTTTCTAAATTTGCTACTAAGCCTGAGGTTTTAATCCTAAGCACATATTGATTGCTCAGGAGGAAAAACTGGCCCAAACAGAAAGTAGTGATGGAATACTGAGAGAAACAAAAGCATATATTGATAAATACTCTATGAGAAACACTAGAAGACAATTTTTTTCTTATCAGCTCATGGCTACTATTGCCCAAGTCCAACATTTTTCTAAAAGCAGGTTAAGTCATGAAATTTAGCTTAATTGAACTACTTCTGTGTGATGATCAGACTGATGATTTGCTACAGTACATCTGCCAGTACTTATAATTTAGGGTGTGATATGCCCAGGTGAGACAATGCAACAGATACAGAAACAGAATTTTCTTTTGTATTTCAGGCATTAATGCAACTTATCCTTACAAAAAGTAATGTTTTACATGAGAGTATTTAAATAAAATTTACTGTTGGTCCAGATTTTTTGTTCTATGAAAATTTTGACAGTAAGTCAGTGCTTGGTAACACAGGCACTTCTGTTCAGCAATTACTCACAAGTGTTTTTACTTTATCGATGGTCACATTGTGTTGGGGAAAAGATGTTAAGAATGTGGGTTTAGTAAAAAATCTTTTACCCTTAAACTCAATTATTTCTGTTAATCTCAGCGCTTATGAAAATTTTGAAATCTCTGCAGGTTCATTTGAAACACTTGGTCACTATTTTTTCCCCACTTTCTACAGTTTGGTGAATACTTTTGTGTAACTTTTTGTCATCCTTCAAATAGGAAGTTTGGAATGCTGGATTCTGTCCATTTTCAAGGCTTCTAAACAGAAGGACAATAGGCTGTCTCCAGGAAGCAATTTCCTCTCAGGCTTCCAAAGATATCTCAGATATGGAAAACTAAGAGACTTCAGAAATTTTCTGCTGTGACACAGAAGGTTGTGGTAAGCCACCTTTTGTTCACTGACATAAAAGGCTTGAATACCTTTTAAATGTAAACCAGTAAAACAGGTTTAACTATGTAAAATTTCTAAAATGCCAGATGAAGTACCCAGATGATTTTCTACAAGGCCATCTGTCTTAAAGGATGTTTTCCTTCCTTTGTTCATAAAATCATAACTTCCATCAGCAATAAAACATCTTTCAAAAACCAATTACTTCTTCACTTAGGATAACGTCACAAACTAACTCTTCTTTTGGTTATGTTTGTTCAACAGCAATCTCTTTTCATTCTATCATTATAGTGGTTAAGGCACTGGGATATTAAATTCCAAAATTTATCATTATATTCTATATTCTAGTAGTAAGAACATATGAAGACTTAATTATATATGACTGTCTCAAATTTACAAGTTCTCAACTACCTTGCATCAGAAACTAAAATTTTCCCAAGAATTTTTATCCCTAAAAATTGATACTGACTACTATACTGAAAATATGCCTAGTTTAAAATCTTCAGTTATAGACATATTGATTGTTTTGTAGCTATCTTAAAAATTCAGCCTGATGTTAAGTTAGAAACCTCCAGATGACCAGCAGGGTCTTGTCATCTCCCATTAGGCCTGCTTGCCTGATGTGGGAAACAAATTCCAGCAGATGGAAGGCAGTCAAGAAAATTGTGGACATTTAGGAATACAATTACAGCTGAAATGAGAAAGTTCTGTTTTGTTTTTTAATCTCAGAATTAAACAAAGTATGAAACAGTCATGACTTCTGGGACAGAGTTATCTAAAGAAAAACCTTGAGGTCTGCAACAATATCTTTTCCTGGGGAAAAAAGGACTGAATGAGTGAAAACAGGAGTAAATTGGCAGCAGAGACATCTGGAGAAAGGGAATTTAAGAACAGAACTGCAATCACAGCTGGACTGCAAGGGTAATCAGTCCTGAAAGAAAGATCTTGTAATAAATCTTGTAGGAAAATGAGGGAAGCATATAAGGTAAGGATGGAAAAGCCATCTCAAGGCAGTCACTCTCTCTGCTCTTAAAAGTGGAAAACAGAAGTGACTTACCATGGAAAGCTTGTGATTGGAGACTATCCCAGCAAGATCCTATAACCTTTCACTACCTTCACTCAAATTTAATGACACCATAGAACTGAAATAAAATCAGGAGCCATAATCAGTTCAGTATTTTTTTAAACAGGAGTTACTTGAATCATTTGGCTGAAGTGTGAGGTTAGACTGTATTGGGTGAAAGGCTCTGAAAATGTAGAAGTTTGAAAACTCTGAAATTTCCCTTTGTCTCTCTTTTCTGTGCCATATAAATCATATCAATAAAATATAAACAGAACTGCAATTTCTTTCATTATTTGCCTGTCAAAAATATATCTCTTCTCTCCTATTCTAAAACTAATACCACTTCATAGACTATCTAAAAGGCTTTTCTAGTGTTTTAAAAATCATAACATTTTCCATAAGCAAGAACTTTGTAAAATGTTGATCAAGTCATTAATTGACATACATTTTTGCAGCTTTTTCAACTTCACAAAAGATTGTTTATGTGTAAAGAATATTAGGGTTCACATGTTTCAAAAATGCTCTACTGTAAACAAAACAATGTGAAAACTGAAGAATAATTAGAGAAACCTTAGTTAAGGGGTCCATTGGTCATATAACACCATACAAGTAAGGGTTAGGACTTCATCTTTGAGATTGTTATGTTTGGTTAAGGTAGTTAAATTCATGGACTATTAAAAGCTTCATCTTGGGAACTTACATGGGAAAAGTATTGCAACAAAATTACAGATGACATCATGAATTCTCAAGATATTAGAGATTACAGGTGAGAAATTTTCAATTTCCCTCTGTTCCCTTCAAAACATGCACCCTAATCATACAGACACAATACTTCAGTTTTTGTCACAGATCAAAGAGCTAAGGGAGATGCAATCCAATGTGCTTGTTTTGGTAGACAATATACAGATATCATTCAGCTTTCCATATTCTTGTATAAGATGGATGCCGTTGTTCCTGACATTCACAATTGCAACAGGCTTATATGGCACAGCATAATAGTACTAACAAATTCTTAAAAAGTATTTGAGGTTCTAAAGCTGAGATCTTCAAAGCTAACAAAAAGACTGTCCAAATTCTGTAATCTATTGCAGTTCATTGTTCACAGTTTTAAGTGTAATATATGTAAAAGTTAAATCCTAACTTCACCTCCAGAGTTTTTTCAGATCCCACTGCTTTATGTTTATGCTCCAATACTTTGAACTTTCACCTCAAATCTTTCTTGAGACATAATCAGCAAACATCATCCCTGCAACAGGAGACTAAAATACATAATCAAATGAAGAAAAAATTGTTTTGCACACTTTTATATTAGCCATAATAAATTATTTCAGTCCTACTTCTACTCCTAATGCAGGAAATAGGCATTTAGTGGTGGTCATGTTTATGTGTATCAAGTGGGAAACAATAAAACTTAAAAAACTTTGAAATGGCCTGAAGCTAGAATTTAATCTGAATGGCAACTTTGCCAATAAGCTTAATGAATAAAATATTCTCAAGCACAAGATCAAATAAATTAGCAGGGAGAAAAAATGTGTAGCCAAGTTCTTGCTACTCAAACTCATTCTAAATTTCAAACTTAGCAATTACAACCAGCAATTCTGAAAGCCTGGTGCAAATTTGTCTTCTTTTTGCTAGAGAAACAAAAAATAATTGTGTGGGTTTGTAAAAATTAAAGGATTTCAAAAATATTGATCTGAGGGATTATACGGAAATAGGAAAGGAATGCTCCAAGGTAAAATGTGCTCATTTTTTCCTAAGAATTCTTCTGGTTCACATTTCTGTTATAATGCTGCTACATTATGTTTTCTCTTACAGAAATATTGCATATACAGAAGGAAGGAGGAGACCTTGGGACTTGGACAATTTGCCTACATTTAGTTCTAACAGTATAATTAGACAGGAGAATCAGTGACACTGCAGCTAAAAGCTAGAGATGAACTAACCATCGCTTTATCTTCTGTTGCCATGGACTACATGATGAACTCTGCAGTGACCTAAATTTATTACAGAATAGTGCTCGTTGCTGCTGTACTAAGCACTCCATTGCAATTACAGCACATTAGCCAGAAGAGTGAATCTCTAGGGAAAATGTCTAGTCTTTTAATCAAGCAGTAGAAAAGTCAGAGTGAACAAAAATTACACTGCTGTATATATCTGCAGTCAATCTGTAAATGTACATCTAACAGCCGTCTTAATTTTGCCCAGAAAAAAATTCTATTATATACAGGGGTCATGAGTGTTCAGTTCACTCACTTAATCTTTTCTGTACTTCAGTGAATTTTTTCCCATATTATATTCTCAACCTTCCTGAACCTTGTTGGGAACACCAGAAAATTAAAATAAGCAGCCTTAGTATTTCACCTTTAGACTGACCTATTTCAAATTAGAATAATCCTTTTTTATTATTATTTCACTGGTGTATGTCACAAATATAAAGATGTGGGGAAAGCACACTGTGAGCTGAGCACTTGAAGACAGGCACAATTTTCTTGAAAACAGCTTTTAACATTTAATGGGATCTGTAAAGCTCACTTTACAAATATTCTGAAATCAGATAAGTCATTCATTTTTTCTAATGGATCAGATGAAAGCTTTTGTAAACAGAGTGTTTCAAAACATTACTAATGAGTTTTCAAAAAAGAAACTGTCATTTTGGTAGCAATACCTGAATGTGCTGAAGTTTAAAAAAAGACTAATTTGAATTACAGAAAAAAATAAGTCGTGAAATTTAAGGTATATCTTAAACTCTGTCTGTGGGCTGGGTGGAGGAGGAAGATCTCAAGCTCTTTTTACTTCTATTCAAATGAACAAAAGAATTCCAAATATTTTCAGGGAAGGCAGGAGCAGGCACAGACTTGATTCACGTGACCCAACCTTAAATACCCATCTGAGACACCAAAGTCAGGAATTTCACTCACTCTGGGCTACCTGTAATATAACTGAGGACTGGTCATCTCCAAAGTTCTAGTCAGCCCTGTGCAGCTCTGAATCTCCATCTGAATGCACCTACAAAGTCTGTTTTTCCTGAATAAGATACTATTTAAGGGCAATTAGGATGTTAACTCGGGTACATAGTGTTAGATGCATGAAGGTGACTGATGCAAATTTTCTCCATGCTCAGTGAAAAGAAGGGAGATCAAAATAGTGAGTACCTATCATGGCAACATAAGAATATAATTTTGAAAACACAGCTGCAAGTCAGGTTTCTTGGTCACTCATCTGGGTAAGGATTTGCAGAACTGCAAAATCAAAAGGCTCATTCTTGGTCTTTTTTTCATTCTCCACTTTTAGATGTACATGACAGCATGCTATAGGCACAGTAGTAAGACAATGTGTATGCAGAACAAAATAATTTACTTCCCAACACCTTTCCTTTCATTGTGAATTCGGAACCATCACCCAGGGAAAGTCCAAGTTACATACCTTTATGACTCCAGTAAATAACTGTCTTATATTTTCTGAAGGAGCTCAGTTCCACAAGACTAGTGGAATTATATTTGTGACTACAATACCTTTCATGAACTGTCAGTTCTGTTGATAAAATAAGAATTAAGAATGAGATACTGTACACTTGTGCCGTTCATTTATGCTTCTCTCCATTCGTCTATTCCTACAATGGCTGCTAAAAGCCTTGTAATAATATTTCACAGTAAGCACTCTGTATATTCTGTGAAATATATGGGTCACTGAAACCACTTCTAAAAGGTGGAAAAAGATATGCCACACACATTATGGTGAATTGTAGACATTACAGGCTCATCTCTTTAATGATTTGTAACTATTTCTTCCCATTAGTGTTTTAAGCCCTAGAGAGAAAGAACTTGGAGGGCATGTCAGAAATACATATGAAAAACACAGAGGGGATTGTACCCATATCTGCAAACTAAATAATGTGCAAGAATTAAACTATTTAGCACAGAGAACAGATAACATTCTTTGAGACTTACTGTATCTGAACTGTCTCTATTTTCAGAGCACCTTAAAAAAATGTTATCTCAGATATTTTAAGGTGTAGCTGGTACGCTGTATGACATTTTCCTTCCCAACACATTCTTCCCATCTGTGTGGAATAAGAATTGTGGAGAACTTGAGGAAATCAGTCAGAAGTAAGCCTGCAACACTGTTGTCAGAAGCTCAAAGCAAGATTGGATAACTGGAAGAGAATGAAATGCAAAATATTTCCTGGAGTGTGAGTAGAGTTTTAGAGAAAGAAATAGGGATTGTTTGGAGACAGAGCTTAAAAATATAAACTTGGCTAATAGATGTAAACAAGTGAAGACAAAGGGGGGGAAAAAGCTTAAAAATATAAACTTGGCTAATAGATGTAAACAAGTGAAGACAAAGGAGGGGGAAAAGAAAAGGAACTTTACTGAAAGCAGAGCATCACAAATGATATTTTTTTACAGTAGAAATTAGGAAAATGAAATGACTCTTCAGGAAGAGATTGACAAGTGCAGCTATCTCTGTAAATAGCTTTAGAAATCAGTGGTTAAAGTCAATACACTAATTTAACAGCAGCACTCACATAATACTTAGCACATTTCGATAATTTTCCCTCTTTAAGAGGAGTCACAATTACATTTTCAATCTTGCTAAAGGTTCGTGAGGTAGAAAAATAAAATTCCATTGCACAACAGGTTGCAACATGGTATAAGACAGGTCAGTAATTTTCTATGCTAATTCATTTAGCTACAAACATCACCTGGAATTCTTATCATCCTCTAATAAATTTAACATTTCTCCATAGAACTGTATTTTTAAGAGCAGTCAAAATCAAGAAGGACTAAATGAGACATCTCCTTCTTGGTACATTTCATATTTTTACCTTTAATAACATAGAAAACTTTAAAGTAAAAGAAGGAAACCTGAAAACATTTAAGCCTGTAAAAATACTTGTTCCATGGTTATGGAATTAAACATGTATGTACACTTATGTATAAATGCATTCAACAACATAGATGATTTTTTTTCTGGTACATTTTACTGATCTTTACTTATAGTTGAAAGCTACTTAACTCCTAGGAGAAAAGCTTCAGAGATTTCAGAGGAGCTGAGCTTGCTGGTTTAACTACATTCAACATCTCAAAATGATTATAATGATGACTACACTCAAGTTGCTTGATGGGAACATTCGGCAGTATAGTAATTCCCCTGCTGTTATTATTTGATGTGCTTTCATGATTATTTGTATGAGGACAAAGCACTATAAAAGGGTTAGACATAAGCAGGCACCTACATCAGCCCACACAGAAAAAGACTCTTAAGATGCCAGTAAAAGAAAGGGAATATATAAAGGATTATACAGCTTCTCAGTCTAATTTATTTTTTTCTGGTTTTATTATGGCATATAAAAGAGCAATCCGGGGTGAGATGGAGGCCAATGTATAGAATATAACTGTGTTTTTGGCACTCATTTTCAACTACTAAATGTTTTGGAATTGCTTTGATGTTACAATAATATTTCAGAGCTGTATTACATGTATCAGTAATACTAAGAAGGATTTTTTCTATGAGTTCCTTTTCTCCATCTTCCCATTTAGAATTATTCCCATTATTCTGGCTCAAGGAAATCAGATCATCTCAACCACAGAATCACAGAATGGGTAGGATTGGAAGCTACTACAAGGTCACCTAGTCCAACCTTGCTCAAATAAGTCTCCTAGAATACATTACTCATAAATGTGTCCAGACAGCTTTTGAATAACTCCAGAGAAGGAAATTTCCCAACTCCTCTGGACAATTTGCTCTGGTGTTCAGTCATCAATAAAGTAGTTCTTCCTCGTGTTCAGGTGGAACTTCCTGTGCTCCAGTTACTGCCCATTGTCTTTTGTGTTGCTCGGCATCAATACAGAGAGCTTGGCTCCATCTGCTGCCACCCTGCCTTTAGACACTTTGATAAGGTCATCTCTCAGTTGTCTCTGCTCCAGGATAAACAGGCCCATCTCCTTCAGCCTTTCCTCATAAACAAAGAGCTCCAGATTCCCTTTGTATCCCTCCACTGGACCCACTCCAGGATCTTCATGTCCCACTTGTGCTGAGCCCGGAACTGGACACAGCACTCCAGGTGATGCCTCAGCAGGGCCAAGTAGAGGAGAAGGATCACATCCTCCAACCTGCTGGCAGTGCTCTTCCAAATGCAGCCCATTGGCCTGCTTGGCTGCAAAGACACACTGCTGGCTTGTGCAGAGCCTGTTGTCCAGGTCCTTCTCCACAGAGCTGCTTCCCAGCAGGTTTGGCTTCCAGCATGTGCTGCTGCCTGGGATTAATTTTCCCCAGGTGCAGGACCCTGCATTTGCTTCTACTGAATTTCAGAAAGTTCCTCTCTGCCCATATCTCTAGCCTGTCAAGGTCCTTCTTGAAGGGCTGCACAGCCCTCTAGGGTATCAGCCACTCCTCCCAGCTTTGTGTTGTCAGTGAAACTTGCCTCTTCATCCAAGACATTGATGGATAAGTAAAACAAGAATGGGCTCACTATCCACCCTTGGGGCACGGCACTAATGATAGGCCTTCATCTAGGCCTTATGCAACTGGTCACAACCCTCTGAGATCCACCATTCAGCCACTCCTCAGTGCATCTCACTGTCCATCAGCACAGCCAGTCCGTGCTTCCGGAGCTTGCTTATGAGGATATCCAGGGAGACAGTGTCAAAAGCCTTGCTGAAATCCATTTAGACAATATCCATGTCACTCCACTCAACTCTTCAGGCAGTTGTCCAGTCATAGAAGACAACAGAAGACAGTCAGGATGGTCAAGCACTATTTACCTTTGGCAAATGCATATTGACTCTCTTGCTCACCTTTTCATCTTTCACATGTTTAGAGAGGGCCTCCAGAGTGCCATTTTTCTGCCATTTCAAGGACTGAAGGGAGGCTGACTAGCTGGTAGATTCCTGGTTTCTCCTTCCTGATAACTGAGGTGACATTTGCTTTCTTCAAGTCCTCAGGCATCTCTCCTGACTGTCACCTTTCAGAGATGATTGTCACTGGCATTCCTATGGTGCCTGCCAACTCCCTCAGGACTCATGGTTACATCTCATGAAGAGCCCATGGACCTGTGGATGTCAAGTTTGACTAAACAGTCTCTAACCCAATCCACCTCAAGCAAAGTAAAGTCCTACCTCCTCCAGACTATCTATCTCCCTGTCCTGTGGGTCAGGGATTCCTGCGAGCTGGCCATGTCAGTGATTCAGTATGTATGCTTCCACTGCAGCCCCTGTTTCACAGATCCGTGTTACAGTTAGTAGTAGGCCAGTGTGTTCTCTAGTATTCCTTTTGTTATTGATGTGTTGGAAGAGGGCCTGCTTGTAATCTTGCCTTCCTTGGTTAGATTTGGTTCCAGACAGGCCTTTGTCTCCCTCACCGCATTTCTGCATACTGCAACAATATCCCAAGAGTCATCCCTGCTTCCACCCTGTGTATTTCCTGCTTATGTCTGAGTTTTCACAGGAGTTCCTTGTACATTCATGCAGGTCTCCTGTCCCTTTTGCTCAGTTTCTTGTCTGTGGGATGTAGCATTCTTGAGTCGGGAAGAAGTGGTCCTTGAATATTAACCAGTTCTCTTGCAACATTCTTCTCTCTAGGGCCTCTTCCTATGGTGTTATTCAAGAAGATCCCTGACAAGGCTAAAGTTAGCTCCTCCCATAGTCCATATCTGCAATCTCATTTGATGCTCTGTTTTCTCCATAAAATGCACTGAACTCCACAATCTCACACTCACTACAGCCATACCTGTCTCCAGCCTTCACATCTACAACAATATCTTCCCTTCTTGTTAGTCTAAAGTTCAGCAGCACAACTTTCCTCAATGGCTCCTCCATTACCTGTGTCAGGAAGTTATAGTGAATGCTTCCCAGGAACCTCCTGGCATGTTCTTGGTTGTGCTGTTCCTTCTGTGGAAAATTAGGTGCAAGCAAGCAACTCCGAGCTGCTAAAGTTATAAAGTTAAGAGTAGTTGATTATAGAGTTGTAGTGTTTAGTTAAAATTAGTTGAGAGTTATA
>JBBMKD010000115.1:18759552-18960589 GCA_037834095.1 Argya squamiceps
TGCTCCCTGGCTCTCTTTTCCCATGCTTTGCTGTCCTTATCCTTTGAAATGTGACTTTTTCCACCAGTGGTTTAAGGCTACTCTCTCTTGTTCTGCCTCCACAGGCACAGAAACAAGGGGCAACCAGGGTCTGACTTGCATCTCCAATCTATGTCTTTGTAACCTACCTGTTCCTTAGCCAGAACATTTGTCAAAGATTTTCTCCATCTATCCCTGAAACTCTAGGCATGAAAAATGAAGTTAAGTGCAAAATATATGCCATCCAATTTGCCAGGAATTATTCACTATTATGATTGCTGAATAAATGTTAATACTGCAATTAGATATCCCCATTTAAACATCTCAGCATTGGAAGGGATTATAAAACTCCCGAAACCACAGTACAATATAATGGAAAGAAAGATGTCAAATGTTCCTACTTTTGTTTTACATAAAGATGTGTACATATCTATATAGTGCTTTCCCATTTGCAAACTAGCACGTGTATGTAATATGTTATTGCGTACATTAAGTTGGGCCAATACCACCCACTTTTTTCACCAGCAACACAGTGCTTCAGTCTTCTCAAATATCTACTCTCCCCCAGCCAAAAACCCCCAACAGCTGAAAACATAAATCTTGGAGTCAGCAAATTAAAAAATAGACACTTTGTTACACCACAGCACTTCCCTCGACTTTCTCTGTGGTATCATTTGAAGCCTGCTTTCTAAAACAGAAGTTGAACAAATGAATCCTTCTGTCCTCACTTTCAGTTGTCAGCAGTGCTTCAGTGTGAGATGAAATAAATTGCCAGTCTCTTTCATCTTCTATAATCAGCTCTGCACAGCTGAGTACACCCACAGCCCTGCAAGCTGCCTCCGCCAGCACTAATTCTGTGTGGAACAGAAAGTCTTTGTTAGTGCCATGTTTCTAAAGTTCTACACAGGAGCAGATTTTATTATTTGTATTTCTCTTTTTTTCTCCTGTGCACTTTTCTCTAACTGTTAGGCTATTGTGCTATCCATTTTCTGCAAGAGACAAGCTTTTAGGTGGGCATGTTATTTTTAAAATATTCTCTATGTAGGGTGCTTCTGTTCCAATGAGTCACACCATCACTTATATTATCAATGTTTTGTGGTATAATACTTATATATTGGTGTAGGAGTATCTGTGGACAGCAGGGAGAGGGAACTCTGCAGACTTGAGACATTTTGGAATACATGGCTTTATTGCAAGGGTAGTGGGTAAAAAGGGCCTTGCCTTCAGCCACCAGCCTCGGCTGAAGAGAAGTCTCAAAGAGAGAGGGAGAGAGAGAACAAGAGGGTAAGAGGTAAAAGAGGTAAGGAGGGACCAAGAGAACCAGAGAGAGGTGGCAGGGGTCAGAGCACAGGGGGAAGAGCTAAGAGGGGGGGCGCAAAGAGAGAAGGGAGCAAGAGAGCCAGAGAGGAGGAAAGCTAGAGAGAGCAAAACCCCTGTTACAATACATTATGTCTTCTTTTGTGTTGAATATTCTAATTTACACTAAGTAACCAGTACAAGACACAAAATCTTATAGAATCTACATACAGCTTATAAGAACTACTACATTACCTTACTGTGTTATATTTTAAATTCTAAAAACTACTCTTTAGATTTTTCTCTTTTGGTACATTGACCTTTGGATCCCTTAACCAGCAGAAGGGTATTGTTCAAACAAAAGGGATTCTCCTTCAGCTGGCTAGACTATTGTTTTCAGGTTATATAATAACTAAGGCTCAGTATCCTACAACTCAAAGCAAGCTTTCATTTCTATTTCGATTATAGGTTTCATATTTTCAGAATCTTTTGCTAAGCAATCATGTTTATAAAGTTTCCCTGATTCATCTTCCCCAACACATTGGCTATTGCTTGAAGAAGACTTCAACCACTCTAACAGCAAGACTAAACATATCATTTTTCAGAAGTGTGAAAGCTCTAAATTCATTGCTGCCACATCACTGCAGAGCATTGTGGAGATTTACTTATCTTAGGGTTATTTTTGTATTTTCACCATATTTGCCCTGCTCAAGAGCAGTGCAAAAGTCATTAGGCAAGGGAAGACCAATGTTTCTAGACCTGCAGATGCCCTAAAATCCCAGGCTATTATCTTGTGTGAAATTAATCCCTGGGGTACTGAGAAGCAATCAACTGAAAATCTGTCACTAAACATACAGAGATGTGGAAATGGACTTTGTTAATGCACTCACTGGGCCAGGTGATTAGTAACACAGCACTAGCGTCCTAGCCTCCCAGTCATCAGCTCAAACTCAAGGGCAGGTCATGTGAAACATGTTGTCCTTCTGTGCAAGTCCCAGCATACATGTTGAGAGAATCTTCTTACCCACCACACTTGCTGGCAGCTTCTGTGAGTGTGGGAAACAAAAACCGAATTATGTTATTCTTGTCCTTCCCAAATTTAGCCTTTGAAGGAAAAAAATGTACAACCTTTGATATTTGAATGTTACCTTCTACAACTAAGGACTGAAGTTTTCAGTCCCTGAACCTATCCTGGTATGCATTAGATAAAGGTAAACAAAAGTACAGAATACTTCATCTCAGTAACCCATGAGTTGAAGCATTCCAGTAAAAGGAAAATAAGGCAGAGCAAAATATCAACTTTTCCCAATATTTTTATTTTAAACAGATCCTTTTCTGCATGCTAAAAAATATCAGTATTATGTAGAGGCCAGTGCACCTCCTAAACCAGAGCACCTGAGACTCCCTTGGAGGGATGTCCCTTAATCGGGACAAGTCCCTTCACGTTAGGAGGAGGAGAAGTTGCCTCCTCCTGGAGTTCTTTGGTTGTTATTCAAATACTCCCCGGTTCTGCTCTCCCAGCTGGCCCGTTGGCCTCCCTGCCCCTTTGTCCCTTATATAGCCTTCCCCTCAAATATTCTCCCCTCCCCAAAGCCCCATTGACCCTGGTTTAGGGCAATCCTCTGTCCATGTTCCACCCCTGTTACCCCATTGGTTCTCCTTGTATGTTGCCCTGCGTCTGCACCACTTTCTCCCTCATCCATCGGCTCCTGTTCCCAACTCCACCCCAAATATAAACCCCTGTCCCTCACTCATGCTCCTGCCTTCGTTCCTGGACCCCTTCAGGCAAAGATGAAATAAAACCTCTCTGTGGAACTCTATACGAAGACCCTTCTCTTTCTTACTGCCGAGGGATTTATCCCAGCTATCCGGTGTGAGTGCTGAGTGATTGTGTCAGTGTGCCTGTGACTCCTGGCAGCTCTCCACTTGGGTACACTTCCAGAAAGTTGTGGAACCTTTCTACCTCCACCCACCACAACAGTAGTAGAAGGCTAAAATTCGTCCACTGCTTAGTTTCTCACAGGCTGGTATGTTCTGTGCAAAGGAGCACATTTATTAAGCAGTGTGACCTAGGAGGAGTTGTTTTACCATAAAATAGTAATAATGATGATCAGTTGTGAGGTAGAAGCAGAACACCTCACTACCCCATAGAATCTGATTTTCCCAAGACATGAAAAACAAGCATTTTTTATTAAAAATTGTTTTAAAGCTCTTTATAAATGCTCTTATCATTAAGTAGCTATTCTTCAGAAAAATAATATTTTTGCATTTGATCGAGAGAAAGCTGACCATTTAAAAACAGATATCATGGTGAAAGTCTGTTTAAAACCACCCAACCAAGATGAAGAGGCTGAAGTATCCTAAAAACAGCTGCAAAATCTTACAATAGCTAGCACGTGTTCTTAGTGGGGACTTCAGTTTACCAGGTGTAGCTTGGAAATACAATACAGCAGAGAGGAAACAGTCCAGGATATTCCTGGACTATGTGAGAAGTAACTTCCCAACACAGCTGGTGAGTGAGCCAGCTGGGGAATGCACCCCGCTAGACCTGTTTTGTGAAAAGAGATGGACCTGTGAATGATAGAATCATGGGTTAATTTATGTTGGAAAAGACCTCTAAAGGGATGGTGACTCAGCCACTTTGCTGGGCAGCTTGTTCCAGAGTGTGAGAACACCTCCAGAGAAGAAATTTGTCCTAATAGCCAATCTAACTCTTCCCCAGTGCAACTTGAAGACTTTCCTCTTGTCCTGTGGCTTGTTATTTGTGAGAGATTGACCTCCACCTTTCTACACTTTCAGGCAGATGTAGAAAGCGATACAGTCTCCCTTGAGCCTCCTTTTCTCCTGGCTAAACACCTCCAGTTTCCTCAGCTGCTCCTTATAAGACTTGCACTTTAGATCCTCCACCGATTTTACTGCCATTTTTTGGACACAGTCCAGCACCACCCCTGGAAGTATATGGGATACATGTAGGCATAACACTTAAAGACATGGTTTAGTGCTAGTCTTAGCAGTGCTGGGTTAATGTTTGGACTTCAAAATCTTAGAGGTCTCTTCCAACGTATATGGTGGTGTGATCAAGGTTATTGTGTGGCAAATTGAGTTATAAAATTATTATACAATGATACAAGTATTATTGTACAATACGTATAGCATGGCTTATATATTTTTCTACCTTTTAAAATGGTTTAAGAGGCAATAAAATTTCTCCCTGTGACAAGTACTTTTCAGTCTCAAAGTCACAGCTGAAAGTGCTGTTAATAGTTTTTAAATTACTATGTGTTTACTGCTGACCTCTAAATTGCCTTGTCCATCTTTGGGCACAAAGGGAAAAAATGGTATTCATTTCTCCAATATTTGTGCATCATCTGTGCACTGGCTTCCACTCTTCTCAGAGATAAAGAGTGCAGCAGGCAGTCACTGTGTTCTTAGAAATATTGGGAGAGGGAAAAGCAGGTTTCTGGTAGGTCTCATTCTCTGCTTTGACAAATTCTGAGATGAGGACTTCTGGAGAGTACGTTTCACCTCCTGACTCTGATGATTTTGTGGTATGCACATTCCCACTCAGCTATGTTCAGCTACGCTAAGGAAGACATGACACTACATACTCACTTCCAGAGAATTTTCTTCTCCATGAATGCTGCAAGCCTGGCATTTAAAAGCTGAATGGACACCCCATGGAGAAACATTTTTAGTTTAAGGATAACTACACCTTCGCATAGGCTGCCAAATATTTACAAGTATTCTGTAAACAAAAAACATAGATATGAAATGTCTCCTCCATTGTAAAATCACTTAAAGATCAGAATAATAACATCTTGTTAATATTTCATAATTATAAGTATGCAAAGTGGTGGAAAGTCCTGTAGCTACATCATAAGAGAAAATTATCCAGACCAAATGAAATACCTGACTACCAGGTGTGACAGAACCTAAAGCGAGATTTGAATTTAGTTCTTCATAAGAGGCCAAAATAAAATTCTCAGAGTTGAACTTCCTTGAACTTCCTTGAACTCTGGAGTATTTCAAATCTGAGTTAAAAACAGGAATGTTGAATCCATTTGTAATGTCACGAAAAGTTAAATTTAGGCAACACAGTGATACACATAAAGTATAAGGAAGTTAAAAATTGTCTCAGGTTATGTAACCAAAAAATGTTTATTCTATTCCATCTATTGAAATCTGGTTGAGGAGGTGTTTTTTCTTTATCTGTTGTAACTCCAGGAGGGACAGGGTGACTGCCTTTCTGATAACAAGCCAGCTGTTAAAACCGGATGGGGTATTGTGTCTTATCTCTGTTCACCCTCCCATGGGACATCTTCTGCTAATGGGCCATTAAAGCTTATCACCTTAGTGCCTCCCATTTCCTTCATGGAGATATCTTCTGTTAATGGGCCATTAAAGCTCACCAATGACATGACACATTACATCATGCCATTGCGAGATACTCTACCCGTGGAGGAGAAGCCAAACCATTTCCACCTAGATAAAAAGGAGCCACCAAGTGTCACCAGACATCCAGAGTTCCCACAGGACTCCCAAAGGAATACTGGACCCATCTCTGGATGCTTTTCTCTACAGAACCACCTCTACTTCCAACAGGACCACATCTGCCGCTCCAGGAGGGCTTACTTTTGGACTGTTTCACACACCTTGACAGACCGGTGTCAGGTTATATTCTGACTTTGTCAGTGGTCTTCTGTATTACTGCATTTATTTTATTTTACTTTCTTTTTTTTTCTTCCTATTAAATTGTGTTTCTGACTTGGAGCCTCTCACTGGTTTTGTTTTCAAACCACTACAAAAGTAAATTATTGTTGTGACTTCAGACCATTGCACAGAGAATTTTAATTTTTCACCACAAGTTTATCTTGCCTGTTCTTCAATTAGCTATATTGTGTTGTAGAGAAATCTCTAGCATGGGTGTAAATAGTATCGTGAAAAAGAGCAGTATAATTACATATAATATCAGAATTTACATGTCTCAGAAAATGAGTAATTGGCATTTATTTCTGAATCCATAAAACCTTCTGTGCTTCTAGAAGCTTGTTGCTTGCTCTCAATGACAAAACCAAACAAAGGTGAGAGATTCCATCCACAGGCTCAAGATTATCCTGGAAAACAGGGCTGAAGTACTTAGACCTGAAAAAAGGAGCAGGCTGTCTTTTTCCAGTCACCTTTAATGAGAACTGATCATGTAGATGTGAAGACTTCAGGGCACAACCCCTGGCTGTGGCTGCTCACAGGATGTGATGGCCCTCTACCTGAGAGTCAGGGAGATCCAGCCAAGATGCAAGTACAGATCCAATCACATAGTTTTTCTTTCTGTTATTGTTAACTTGCCCCTCAAAAAACAAGACAAAGACAAGCAAACAAAAAACACAGAAAACCAATCCAACCAACCAAAATAAAAAGCCCCCAAACCCAAAATCACAATCAAAAAACCTCCCACCTACAACAAAAAGGCAAAACAACCAAACACCCAAACAAACAGAAAAAAGAGAAGGCCTTATTTATGGATATGAAGGAGGGAATGCTGATGTCCACAACAACATATAACTTCTCTTTTTCCTCTGACTGATAAAGAACAACCACCTACCTGTTTTTGTTAAAGCTACTAAGGTCTGTCATGTTAGTCAGGCAGGACCTAGATTGCAACTATATTGTTTTTCTCAAAATGTAGTTTCATTCAAGCAATCTTTCCAACCACCAGGGAAAAGAAAGTCAGGATAACACTTACTTGGAAATGAATGAAATCAGAACCTTTCTCTCAAAGCAGGAAGTTTAACAGCTGGGGTAAATGATAGCCTTCTTTGCACAAAAATCTAGTTCCTTCAGGCTATCTACTGTAAGAAAAAAATAAATCAAACCCATATGCATAGCACAACAAACAGACATGCATGCAGTAGCTACATTATTGCTGGTGTTGAACTACTTAAGAAACCTGCTGCAAATGAGTTCCTTTAAGCTTGATCACAGATGTATTTGAAAAGTTAAAGCAAAATTAAGATGCAGTGTGGCTATTGTTATGTATTGCAGTTAACACAAATCAGAACATTAAATATTAGTAAGGGATATAGTTTAGTGCCAGTATTTGTTCTTTGTATAACACTGATTTCATCACTAATTTCTAATGAATAATTTTATTTGTTAAAATAAGTAGTTTAATACTCAGAAAATGGTTATATGCTAGATATTTTTTTCTAAATACTGATCTATCTTATTCCCATAAGTCTGTTTTCAAAAAAAAATCCTCTTTGTAAACCATGTGAATTGAATTTAGCTTTTCTTAATGTAGTTTACTAAAGAGCAATACACTTGGTATAACAATAATATCCAGCTAAATGAATATTTAATAGCTGGAGCTGGGATCTAAGTAGATTAAATGAAAGGAACTCAATGAACAGGTGCATAGTTAGATCTTGGCACATTAAATGTCAATAAACATGGCATTTGCTTTATAGGCTTTTCTAGGTGTATTTTTGTTTAGAGAGAAAGGTTTATTTTTGCAAAACATGTTTTATAATCCTCACAGCAGTAGACTGATTGGCAGAAGCTTCCTTCTTTCTTTTGCATAACCAACTATTAGATCTTATTGCTGTTTCCTGTGTTTGAGAGTGGTTTTCCTTTTGAAGTCAAAAGAAACTTTTTCATCAGCTACAGCTGGCACAAAGCTAAGACCACTGACAGAAATTTGCTTTCAATCATATATTGCCATTACCAGTAATACATAGCATATGGGTGAAAGAGACACAAGAGGCAACCAATACTTTTGGACAATGCAGAGTATCACAACCTTGACATATTGTACATTAAATTTACATTATATCCAGCAGCCAAGGAGAACATTAAATATGTTGATATTACAAGTTCATAATATCCTTTCTCCCAGGGTGCTGATATGATTTTATTCTAGGAAGATGTGTACAATTCTAGACAGAAATGTGTCTTTATTAATGATCACTTACTAAATTTCTGAGGTTCCAAGTGCTCTGTGAGGGAGAGTTCACAAACTGGCCAAATCCTGCAGACTCTGTCATGAGTCTACTGAATGAGGTGCACAACATGTTATCACTGGGAAAATCTCTTACAAAGTACCTTTTTGACTTTTTTTTTTGCCTTATTGTTACTATGTTTTCATCACTACAGTGTTGACAGATGTTGTTGTATTCACTAGGGTTTTACTGAGGGAAATATCATAAGCATATTAATATTTCTGTGTACTAGAAAAACTACTTTCATAGGTGTAGATTTCCTTTTCAGAACATTAAAAGTTTACAGAGATATATCTGAATCCCAATCTGAACTTTCTGATAGTTTAAGACTTTTTAGAATTAACATTTTTGCACCACTTATTATATAAATGGGACCCAAGTGTAATTCTTGGACCCAGACCTATACATACATCCAAGTTTTCCATATTTGGTTCATTATGTAATTTCAATTGAGGCCAATGGGAGATATTCCACTGACTTCACAAAAAATACATCAGGCTGTTGGCTGAAAAAATATTTACATAGAGGAATTCACCCCACCACTAATAATAATAAGCATGATTTTAAATTTTGCTTAAAATATTTTCCATTAAGAAGAAAAGCTAACAAACTGAAATGCTCTTTTGAATATGAATTTTGTCTTGACAATATATTGCAAAGACTTTCCTCCTTGCAAATTAAAAAGATCACATTAAATACATATGCTCATTTATTATACACTTATTGTTAAGGCTTGCAGAAGAAAAAATGTATCACTCAAAAAGACAAAAAAACACTTGATTGTTCTCTCTGAGTAAAAAAGGTGATATAAAAATTTTTATATAGTTTAGATCAAAACAATTGACACAAACTCAGATTACATTCTGTTAATTTTAGAGATTGCAACTCTATACAGGTCTCTTGGGAGCATAAAAGCTAGTTAGTCTTTCATTTTGTCAATTATTTGTCAAAAATGTAGTTTGTAGAGCTAAGATTTTGTGCATCTAACAATAAATATTTTGTTTTACTAAGAAACAGTGGAAATTTCCTTAGAACATTAAAAGAAAAAGAATCTTTACAGAAAAAATCCCTACTATGAAAAAAAACTATCCACCAGTGCTGTCTTGCTAAAGCTAAGTTCCAACAACTGTTAGTTTTGTCTGGTTCCTTGGTGGAAGGTTTATATTGCAAACACATTCCCAGTTATGGTGTAATCCATCTAAAAGGTGGCATGATATCAACAGTCCTGCAGCCAGGGCTGAGTCTGTGAGTATGAGGGTAAGAGAAGTGCATCGAAAGAGAAACAAATCTTGGTTCCTGCAGTTCAAAGACTGTTCCCATTAGAGCAGAAGGAGTTTATTTTGATTTTATGTTTTGGTAAGAAAAACTGACATGGGTTTGTTTGTGTCTATTTGGCTTCTGCCAGATGGAAAGGTTTACTCATTAGAGGCAGCTGTTTTAGCAAATTACCTCACTGTGCTATAATGACTGAGTTATAACACACTATTGAAGAAAATCCTTTCGTTTCCCAGTGAGATCATGAGAGCTAGAAACAATTTCAATAAGATTTTTGATTTACTTTGGAAAGGATTCAGTTGGAAAGACTGGTGATACAATGATGTATTTCTTTTGTTCCTATTTCTTTTTTATATGTATTAAGCATTTGGGTTTGTTTTGAACTAATGCATCTATATTTTCTCTGGAGTGATATATTTCATATAAAAAAATATAACTGCAATTACAATGGGAAGGAAGTTACTCTATATACAATATGTCTTACTGAAAAAAAAATCCCAAAACTCACAAAGAATTTGTTCTATGCCATTTATACAACGACTTTGTTCTTACATGATTAAAATAATTACAAGAGAAAATGTAAAGCAACACATATAGCCCAAGCTCCATATACCCTGCTTCCAAACTGCTTATCTGAAGAGACAAACTTTTTTGAGAGAGTTTAAGTGAAGTAGACTTGGCTGACTTGAAGAGCCGAAGTAAAATAACCCACATTTTCGCCATGTCAGTTTCATTGCTGTAACTTTTTCTAGAAACAAGATTAGCATGTTGGAGAGTAAAGTACCACAGAACACTGGCATTTGGCAGAATCTTGGTCCCTTGGTCACAGAGGTGCCTTAGGAGGTCTAGTAAAACTTGGCTGTGATGTGCTCTGGCAGAAGCTGTGCCTCCTGTGGTTGCTGCAACTACAGCTGCCCAGCACTTGCGTTTGTAGAGGGAATGTCAGTTTTGTCAGCTTTTTTTTCCCAGCTCCATTTTGAGATATTTGTTACAGGCTGTACTTGCAAAATGAGACCTGAATGGGATACACAAAAGGCTTTCCTTAAATTTGCCTAAGTGTCCTTCCAAGCAAGTGTGGTTATAGGGAACTTTGCCTGTGCACAGTGTCCCTTGCAGCAACACTCTCCACAGAACCTGCCCCTTCAACCAGTGAGCTTTAAAAGCAAAATCCTTGTGGCTTCCTTTCTGATCAAGCTGTTTCTTTAAATCATCTTTCCTTTGACTATTGGAGTGGAAGATGAACTTTCACTACTGTTCATGAATATTTTAGGACACAGCTACAGCGATTGACCAGATGCTAATCCTTTTTGAGCCCCTGGCCTCTTAAAGAATCACTTTCCTGTGGCAGGCAAGGTACTTGGTAAAAAAAAAATACAATTAACATAGAAAAATCTATTCCCTGCACTAGTTTATACAGGTTAAAATGAGCAGCAACAGCCTACATAACAGTGCTAGAGATTTGATTGTAAGACCAACTTGACACTGTTTATGACATCTGGCCACAGGAAGGGCACTCTGTACACAGTACAGCATTATTTTAGGACCTTCTGAAGAGGATATAATTCTTCAGCTTGGTTAGCCAGCTCTATGGTTGCATAGTTCATTGATCTTGGACAGCCTCTGTGGGCCAGCAGCCGCAGCAGCAAATTTAGTCTAGACAGAGCTCTTCTTTACTTTTATGACTGCAAGTGCATACTTTGAATGGACAACTTCACTGAGCTGATTCATAGTGAAGCCCACATTATATTTTCAGAAGCACTGACCAACACAAAAGCCACCAGTAATTTAAAACTCCTTCCACCATACATGGTTGTCTTTCATTTTGTTTCTTACAGACTGTCCATTTTTTATATGGTATTGAATTTATATGGTGAAGCTCTTTGCAGTTTCCTTCACCAGTGAATCACTTCAGCACTTGTGCCATCTACTGTGCATACTTGCACCATATATTTACCATATCTATGATTATTATAACAATTTATCATTCTTATAATGTTTCCTATTATTAATAAGAAATTCAAGTTCCACTGTAACTTTTTGCCAGTTCAAGATGAGTAATTTCTTCTTCTTCTTCTTAACTTCTTTATTCAGAATGCATAACATTTACACAGTTATCATATGTTGAATATGCAATATAGGGTACATTCAATTAGGACTCTGTAGCAATATATATAATATTTGTGCCTCTTTTTTGCATCTGGATATTCAGCTGTAAACTCTGTGTTTTGCTTACACAATTCACATATTCTGAAACCTGAGCAGCATTATAAAAATTCTCTGTATTTTTAGATAGCAAAGATCATAATCAGATACAAGAGCGGAGTTCTTTTTCAGGAATATGCTATTTAATTCCCAAATCAGAGAAAACCTTCATGATTATGCTATCTTTAGTCCACCTGAGAAACCAGCTCAGTTTAATAGCTTGTTTTTCCCTAAGCATACATTAGGGATTTGTTAACCTGCAATGTTTCCTTCTTTATATCACCAAGCATATAATTTGGGGAAAGATCTTTGGATAGTAGCACCACTTGGGAAATCTACTGGAAACTTGCATACTGGAAACTTGCACTCCTGATAAACCTTGCTTTTTGCTGGGCACTGGGAGGGGAGGTGGGTGTATGAGCAGGCAGGATGGACAAGTTACAGGCAGAAAAGTGAGCTGCTCTCAGGAAACTGCTGGGAGCTAGGGGGAACCATAAGAGGAAGAATTCCTGAGATCAGGAACTGTTGGTGACTGCCTGAGCTGCTGCCTCTGGCCCCTTGTAAAAGCATACAGTCCTTCAAATAGCCAGTCATCAAAAGGGTCCTCAGAGCTCCTGTCTCACATCCCGTATATTTTCCACCAGCCATAAAAACACTTTCCAGCACCCCACAGCAAAAATAAAACCTTTAGTACAAAACCAAAGCCACAAAAGCTGTAAAGAGTGGCAGGAAAGGAAGCAGAAAAGAACAAGGACACTTTTAATGTACTATATCCATGAAGTAGCAGGAAACGTGGAAGTTAACAGATGATTTTAGAAGACAGATTACACCACAGAGGAGGACAAAACAACTGCAATAGGCTTGCCAGTATGATCTTGGGAAATTTTTTTCCTGAAGACATGTTTGTCAAAATATGTGTGCAAATACTACCAAAATGGAATCCTTGATCTTGAGCCACATTCAAATTTAGTAGCTCTCTTCCACACAGTGCCCAGATTCAACAAATATTTTGTGAATGGGTGAAAAGAATTCTTTGCACTTATTTAGAATGTTTATGTGTGCATAGTGATTGCTTGGAAATTCCCATTTGGTCATGGAATTAGATCTGCCCAATGATGAATGAGTTTCCAGGTAAACCAGAAAACGCTGCTGACTGAGAAATAAACTGGTTTTTTAAGGTCTTTTGGTCCTTGGTCACTGTTCACAGAGGTGGCAAAACATACTGCTGTCATTTAAAAATCCATGTATTACTTCTTGCCTATGACATGTGGGGTGCTAATTTTCCAAAGGGAAGTTTAGTAGAACTTACTTAACACAAGCAAAGCAAGACAATTTTTTCTTTTCCTTCCAAAAAATGGCTAACCTATATTCCAGAGAAGCGAAGAACTTTGTATCCAAGATAAATTGAGTGTTTCAGACTGAACTGTTACAATTAGTTTCCAACTTTTTATTAATGTTTATTTGTGAGAAGGAATAAATGTGTTTATAAATAGGGATTAATCTTATCACAGAGTTTATTTGTTACTGGATAGCGAATAAAGGAGTATTAAACTGTGAAAACACGATGTTTTTTGAAAAGACACTCACTCACTGACTTCCAAGGGATTTTAGACAATATTTCACAACACTGAATGACAGACAAACTGGAAATATCTGGATGAGACAAAGGACTTTCAAATGTGCAAGGTTTTCATTTTATTAACCAGAGCACATGTAACTAATCTTGGAACCCAGATAACCATTCTTTTCAAAACAATTAGTCCTGCTTCATTAATATGCTATTTAACATTTGCTTGGGACTTTCTTTTGATTTTTTTTCCCTCATGAGTGAAGTATATTTTGAATTTTTTAAAAAGATAATTAGAATAGATTGCGTGCATTAAATCTGGGAACATCTACAGGCAGGCACTCCAGAAGGCAAGAGATTGACATTCGACCTTGAAGCATTAGAGAAGTCATAGACATTTGGACTGAGACATAAGAATCTCAATTTCCCTTGTATATTACAAAGAAGAGAGAATTTGGCACCATGCAAGCAAGAAAAGTTTATCTAGGATGCTCATTAAACTTCTACCTTCCTGTGACTCTAATTTTGCAGAAAAAAATATAAGGCAACAGTAGCATAAATAAATCAGGAGTGATTTTATAGCAACATAATGCATAATTTGGATAATTCTTTATTATTTTATTGAGTTACCAGAGATTACATAGTTCCATCCCTATTAGAAACTAATTAAACAGGCATTCTTATGAGTCCTGCTATCAGCTAAAAATGTGATTTTTCTTTTCTTAATGAAATTCAGTAGTTATCATTCTGTCTTGATGTTCTTGGAATCTGTTAATGGTATGACAGAAGGCATGAAGTTGATGGCATTTCCTATCAGCCAGTTGAAAACCTCATAGTGAACATCAAGCTGTGGTGCACAAGCCTGGATGAATCTTTGCTTCACAGTACCTAAAGCCAGAGGTATCTCATATTTTCAGATCTCACCTGCCATGATGGTAACTAACTCTTAACAAGTCAAATAACATCATTTAAATGAAAGCTTTTCAGTCCAATATAGAGAAAATGTAAGAAATTGAGGTACCACTCCTGGAAGAAAGTCCTTTGACAGTAAAGGAGCAGTCTTAGAGAGGCAGCTACAGTGGAAAGTTGCAATGTCCTATGAAAGATACATGTGTGCAAAGATTTTCCAAATGTTCAATATTTTTCTCCTTGCCTGATTTTTAAGTGACCTTTGATTTGGCACTGCACACATGACCCAAACACAATGGAGTCTGGAGAGATCACTCCCTCTGCCATCAGAGAGAGGTAGTAGCTTCATTTCATAGTTAGCAACGAGTGATTTCAGATGAAGGAGCAAGTGAAAAGAAAACAACAAAACTATTGGAATGCCTCATCAAGAGGTCTTTCAACCCAAATATTCCTGTCCCAGAGGCAGTAAAACAGGCAGTGGCTGGATCCATTCCTTCCTTTTTCAGTGATAAAGAATTTTTATTGATAAATCTAAAAGTCTGCAATTCTACAAGTACCACTGAAAATTCAGAGCAAATAGTTGCTTAATACCACACATGCTTCTGAAGAAAATGGACGAAACCGTGAGCCCTGACTGTCTCTTCTGGATTCAGCTGAGGCATTTTCTGCTGCTGTGACTTGTTCTAGTATGTCTAGTAGAGCTTTGAACTAGGGCAGCTGAGGAACCAGTACATATTCACATCTGCCATGCCCACTTCAGGGCAGTAACCTTTGGCAGCAGCACAAAGGGACAGCTGAGAGCAATAACCTTGTAAATATCCCCATTACAACTTGCCAGAAACTGTGAGTCAGAGTCCCTGACATGAACATGTTATCTGGAAGATGATGGAAGATTTGTGATGCATTTTATTCATGTCTGAAAATAACATCTCATCTTTCTCTGGTCTCTGTGCATCCTTACTCCCACAGGCACATCATTTCTCATCGTTTCTTTCCTTCACACTGCTACTGCAACTAATTCACCTGGAGCAAAATCCTGCTCATCTTTTTTGCCAATCCAACTGATCAGCACAATGCAGTCTGAGGGTTACTTTCCTTTTTTTTTTTTTTTTTTTTCCCTGAAGTGTAGTTAACTGGATAAACCCTCTGCCCAGCAGCATTGCAATTGACAGCCATTTCTCAGAGGTGGTTTCCCCCCCTCAGCGTGCTGAACCATTACACAAGCTAAACTCATCATGTGCAAGGGCCAGGCCAAAAACAGAGCCCCAGGCCTCTTGAAATGCCAGCCAATGTGTTAAGCAGCTAAGCACTCAGCCTGCCTGCCCTGTGCTGCAGCTACATCAACGCTGTGACCATCTCGTGGGGCTCTCTGTAAGTGACCTGCTGTTTCCTAACTGAAATGCCTTGATACAGTATAATAATGAATCCATAACAATAGCTCTGTACAGTATATTACTAGTCTAATCAGATATTTTATTGGTAGAGTGTACTTCTTAAAGCCAGCATTTCATTTGCCTCCTTTGCTTTGTAGAAATCCTGCTGCTGAGGCAATGGATAGCTGTAAAGCTAATGGTCTTTCTCAAACTCCCTTCTGAGAGAGAAAGAGAGAGAAAGTAATCTCCAGCCTTTTGTGTTAAAATAGAAAGAAAACAAGAATCATTCAAAAATTATGTGCCAGGCAGCCTGTATTAATATTTATGTTGACATTAATATTGATAAGAATGCACCTTATGCTTTGTTGTCTATCCTCAGCATCCACAAGTCCTCTGTTATTCAAGCTAGTAGCCATTACCTCGCATCTCCCTCTGTACACAAAGCTTCAAACAACCTTGGCAGGGCTCCAGCTCACTTACGCTTAAATGGACACTCAAGCTTCGGCAGACACACAGCTAAATAGAGGCCAATAATTCAATACAGTATGACTGTACTGGGGCTTCTAGTAAATCCATCAGGCAGTAAATATCATCTGAAGCCAATGCAAGCTTTTATCTTTCCAATTTTGTGTATGTCTGTGTGAAGCCCAGGCATTCAGCAAATCATGTAATTTATTCTGCAGTGCAGAGCCTGGGCTGTCTCAGACATCATATTGACTTTTTTTCCATCTGTCAGGGGCAGTTACTGCTACGCTTTTGTGCAAACGCATCACATTGCTTTTATTTATTTATTTAATGCGCTCTCTAGTGCAATTGGGCAAGGACACATTTTTGCAGATCAACAAATGCTAAGAAAAGCATCTGAATATCATTACAACAGCATGTTAAACATTTGTCCTAACCAGTTTGTTAAATCAGCAAATGCACTTCCCGCAAATGCTTGTAATGGCTCAGAAAAGACTCCCAACTGCAATGTTTTATTAAGCCTCAAATATGCCCTGTTATTTTCTTTTGCTCTTTAGGTCAGTGGAGATGCCAGTATAATATAAATAATACCAAACAGCCAGGTTTTTTGACTTGTACTCTGTGTTTGAGAGGATATTTGAATCCAGTGGATGATACAAATCAAAAAATATTTCGCAGAAATCAGGCTGGTGTTCTCTCCCAGACTTTTAGGGAACAAAACTGCCCTTTCAGGGAGAGGAGGTGTGCTCATTCCATGAGAGCAAGTGGGCCAGCCAGAGCCTTCATCTCAGGAGTGGGCATGTGGCATCAGTGCCAACTTCATCCTCGGGGTCTCCCTGTGTACTGGGAGAGGTGACAGGAGAAAAGTTTAGCACCTAAAGCACTGAAGGACTGTTCTGTCTGGGAGATACAAAGCCAAAAGGCCTTGGCCAGAAGGGTTCAAGGTCAAAATGACACACTGTGGAAAGCTCGTGACAGCATGGCATATTTTAGCAGCTGGACCATATACACGTGACTCTGTGATATCAGAGGAATTAGTCAATTATCTCATTTCCCTGAAATAAAGCTAGCTTTTATCTTCCATGGAGACAGATGAGACTTAACTAGCTGTCTACTTTAAAAAATAAGTCCTCTTTTGGAAAAATTCACACATTGCATATATATACTTCCTTTTCTCCTCAAATTTCCCAAACATATTATACAACAACATTGAGTACATCTCATACTAGTATACAGAGTTTGGTTCAGAAATCCTCCAGGGTGAGAGATGCAAGAAACATACACCTGTGGGAGCTCACTCAACTTAGAGCCTAGACCTGTGTGTTTCTAATTCCTTTAGTGTTTGTAATTTACTTTAAGGCCAGGCATATGTATGGGTTTTAGTACAGATGCATGCACACTGAAAGCACGGCTCCCTTTGGACTGTAGCCAATGGTAATGAAATTGCAAGGCCAAACTTGAGCTGCTGACATCCACCTTTGCAACAAGAGATTGCAAGAACAGAGCAGGAGTGCTTGGTGGTTGCAATCCCATGTGGCAAGATTTCTGGCAATAGGGCTGAGTGTGGGAACACAGAGAGATATGATGACTACTGTGGCCTTCATCATGGAAATGCAAAGAGATGATGATTACCACAGCCTTCATCATGCATGATGCAACAGCAAACAATGCAGTCAGCGTGACCACGGAGATTCTTTCTTTTTCACTTCTTCTTTAGCCCAGGAAAGCTATTATATTCCAGCCTGTGCCCCTCCTGAGCCCTGTCATTCAGCAATTGATTAGAGATTCTGTTTTACACTGCTGTAGTGGGCATGGGAGATGTGTCCTACCACAGGCATTTTCTTGACAACAACAATTCTTTAGCGATTCAAGGGTCTGAGATTCATACTCCAATCTGGTATCCACCTGAGGGCAATGTCCATAATCAGATATGCAGCAGCTGCTGTTGGGCTATAAACCGGAACACTGAGGACCACTGAGACAGATTTATTACCACTAACATGTAGCTGGTGTCTGGCTCTTCAGATATTTTTTTCTTGGGCCAAACTGGCATCCTCTCCTAAGCTAAAGGCAGGGAGACCACAGACTCAGGGAAATGAAAACTCCAAAGATTCCTGGAAAACATGTAGGTAGCAAAAAAAACCCAGGCATACCACTTAAAACAGTGAAATATACTTAGGCCTTCAGGAACTCTGAGAAATAAGGCCAGTGTAATCATGCTACAGCTACATAACGAGGAAACTGAAAGACAGCAGACAGAATATTTGTCAGGACAGTAAAAGGAAAACAGTAAGATAAAATCCAATGTGATCTTCCAAAAATAATAAAATATTTGCAAATGTCATGAGCCACTAAGCTGTCCCTTAGGAAATTACCCAAAATTGTAAATTTCAATAGGTGTATTCAGTAGACACTACCCAAAAAAGAAAGCTCTCCTTGTCCTTGATCAGTTCCAATAAAAGTGAAAATCGCCCATCCAGTGTGCCTTGTGGGCCAGGGCTTGAGTTCAAAGCCATCCCATACCTCTGTTTGATCTTCACTGCCAGATAAACCATTTGGCTTATGTCACTCCAGACTCAGACAAAATACAAGGCTCTTTGCACCAGCAGAAAGTTCAGATGCAGTGAAGGATCATCATCAAGATAGTATCAGAACACTGACAGAGTTTTTTTAATAAAATAGTATCATATGATTCCTCTCAGACAGTGTACCTTCGGAACATTTTGAACCCCACTGGCCAGAAACTGTAGAAATTCTGCATTCGAATAGGAAAGGGCACATTAAGGAAGAAGAAATTAATGATAATACTACTGTTATTCTATGGATAGGATAACTCTAAACCAGTTTTGCTTGAATTTTCAATAATGTGAGGTCTGGCTTTTGCTGGTTTTGGGGTTTTTTTCCTATAAGAAATCAAATAAATCACACAACAGAACTGGAAAATCAAAATGATGTTAATTCTGATCCAGGTCCTTTCAGATTATGAATATTGGAATGGCAATAATGAAAGCAAAAGTAGTTGAGTACTCTGTCCTTTCCTGAATCAGACCCTCAATATACAGCCTGGAACAAGGAAACTTGTTAAATTATAAATTATGCTTTTAAACATTGGCACAGAGGAATCTGAGTCTCTTCACTGCCTGCACACCTCCTCTTGGTCCTCCTGTCTTTCCGCAAGCTCACACATGCACACATGCAGAGAGGCAATAGCACCCGAACATGCAGTCAGTGCACTCTTATTAACCTCCAGTTAGAAAGTATTGCCTCAAACACATTACTTACAGTGCACTGAAAAGCAGCATGCTGCTTTTCTAAACAAATTAAAAGGCAACTCACTGAGCAATTCTCCAACACCTGAGAGCAATTAATGTAAGCAGAAACAGAAAACATCATCAATTATTTAAAACAAAATGAATACATAACTTTGACCTTCTCAAGCACTCATCAGTTTTATACCTCCACCTGAATAAACTCAGGGGAGACAAAACCACAAGACAGACCTACACCGCAGGCTACAAAGTGCAGCAAATGCTGAAAGAGAGCTCTCTGTCTCCATTACTGTCCTCAGCATTTTCAGTTCTGTAAATGAGACTTAGGCTGTCAATCCCTCAGTTTTGATACATGCACCCTTGCCTCCTGTATTTTGAAATCCTGTGTTCTTTACTGTGCATTTCAGGCTTGTCTTGTCAAAAGAAGCAAACCAGACTGTTCCGACTGTATGACAGTGATCAAAGAACAGCAGATATCATCTGTGAGTTGTCAGTCCCTGAATTTAATGAACAAAAAAAAAGAGATATACATAGGTCATGCTGATTTGGTCAATACAGAGAAGGGGATTTAAGGCTCCAGAGCAGCTACGTTCCCGAGCTCTATATTAGAGTTCCAGAGTTGTTTTAAATGCAGATGGTCCTAAGGAAAATGTTATAGTTCACATTATCACAGACTTGGATGTGGGCAGACCAGATTTCAAGGGAACGTGGAGTTTATTAGCTGATGCAATTGCTGAACATAACATACAGCAGAAGGAGAGAGATATTTGGCACACTAATGGCTAAAGATTTTCAGAGAAAAGCCTATTAGACACAAAGTACAATAAGTCCTTTGTGACTCTTCAGGCTAAACAAGGCTTGAAGTGCTGGTGTCTGTTGTTCCCCCAACTCCTATTAGCAGTTTCAAGGAAATTCACAAGTGTTTCATTCCAAGTAACACCAGCTTGCATGAGGTCATCTGCTTAAAATCCTCCTATAGACATCCAGAATCTTGACTAATAGCTTCAGATAAAGTGCACTGTGTCCTTACCGTGAAGTCTAAGTACATTATTAGTCCTGAGGATAAGATTCATGTTTTTGTTGCTCTTAGGGTGCTATTAAGGACATTTCAGGCTTTCCATCAATATTTTTATTTCTCTGCTTTGCAAGGATAGAACTGCAAAAAGTGTCAGGGAACCAAAGAATGGCATATAGGGTGTCAGCATGCAAGCTATTAAAAGTGGTGTGTTAACTGTTGAGTTTTAAAAGAGAAATAAATAAATTATGCCAAATACTGCCAGGCATTTTTCTTATATATTTATGTACTGTAGTTCTGTAACTTCCAATGATTTCATTAGAAAGAAGTTTAAAATACAATATTTCTTCAATGTCATCTAAATACCTTCTGGGGGAGGAGGAAGTCTGAATGACTTGAAGAAGCCCCATACTGCTTGCAGGTATTACATTCAGCACCCACACAGTGAAACACTTTTCCATGCAGGAGTTCTTGCCAAGTTGCTGCAACCAGTGCCGAGGAGTGATGAGGCAGATGCAACCCAGGAACCATGGGAGCTAGGGGAGGGTAAGCTCCAGCAAGGATGGGAAGAAAATGTGGAGAACAGCTCTCCAGGATATACAGAGTGACAGCAGGCAGGGCAGGTTTGGCCTTTCCTCAGTGAGCCATCCTTCCCGAGCAGCAGCAGCAGCACTGTGGTTTCCCACAGCTGGCTCTGTGGTGCAATACACTCTGAGGACTTATTTGGGTGAGTTTGTCCAGGCACGGTACCTGCCAGGAAATGCACTTCTCCCACCAGACTATGCTGGCTGTCCTGCACAAGAGTATGAGATAAAGGAACTGTGAGGTGTAATCTGTTTAGTGGGTTACACATAGCTGGAGCCACAGAAAGGTAAAGAGAGAGCTTTATAAAGCAGATATTTAGGAGTATAAAAATAGAGTCATGTCCAAAAATTTAGATCCCCCTCTGAGTCAGCTACCATGTTAGGCATACCTAACAAAATCCTTAATTTTGTTTTAAGCCTTAATTTTTGTGCTAAATATCTTATTGTAAATAATTTTTGAAGAATTGACCCAATTCATACAGCTTTTGGCAAAAAAAGAGATCAAAGCCAGACTTTTTTTACAGCTCCTAGCACGGACCTCTAATCACTGAATGGAATTTCTGAGGAAAGAGCACAGCCTGAGTCTTTGGGACTCAGTGAAACAGCATATTTCTGGACCAAAGACTTCAGCAGGATCCAAGAGCAGATTGGATGTTTCCATAGATATTAAAACTTGCTGAGTTGACAAAGTATTAAAAAAAATAAGAACTTCGGAAGAAGGAATGTCAACTCTCACAGTTCAGGACTTAACTAATGGGAGCATCTATGCAGAGCTTAGAGAAGGCTTGTTCAAAGAGCCAAGAGTCCAAAAACCAGCAAGAACCAATACCAAGACCAGGGTTTTTCAATTTTAAAAATATTTTCATTCACTCATTTCAGAAGCCAAATAAAATGTACCAAGAGGCCCTTAGAGGAGAACTAGGAGGCTGTGATTTACCACTGACATCAAAATCAAAAGTTCTCTGACTGACCATCTGGGTAAATGTTGCAAGGTCAGAAAATCATTATAAACTGCTAAAAAATAATAATAATTTGTATTTCTGGTTTTATACTACAAATGGTATTTGACATGATAAATATCCTTATTTATGGTATGTAATAGCATATAAATATCTCAATTTTTAATAACAATATCTCAATTTTTTCACTCTCATTTAGTGTAATAATATAATTTAACATAACAACACTTGAACTAAAGCCAAAATCTTCCATGTTCACCTGCTCCAAAATCATAACATTCAAAACAATCCTTTCTTATATTCAAGCCATTGTATCATTTGTGATTTGCCATCATCCAAAATGTAGTTTGAAACCACAAACCAGAACAGTCCTGAGAAAAAAATGGGGCCAAAGCTCAAAACCTCATGCAAGTTCTGACCTGGCTGCAGATCATACCCAGTCACTTTGTAGGGACAATACTAAGCCCCAGACTGCAGCACTGAATCTACATTAACTCTTGATTTCTAGTGTAGCTGCACCGTGAGTCCTGTGTTCAGTATTGGGCCCCTTACTTCAAAAGGGATATTGGGGTGCTGGAGTTCATCCAAACAAGGGCAACCAAGTTGGTGAAGGGTCTGGAACACAGTGTTATAAGGATCATTTTAGGAAGCTGGAGTTGTTTATTCTGGAGAGTAGGAGGATCAGGGGGGACCTCATAACTCTCTACAACTGCCTGAGAGAGGTTGTAGACAGTGGCAACTATTCTCTTCTGCCAGGTCTCAAGTGACAGGCCAAGAAGAATTGGCCTTAAAATTGCATCTGAGGAGGTTCAGTTTAGGCTTTTTTTTTTTTTTTTTTTCACTGAAAGAGTAGTCAGGTGCTGAAATAAGCTGCTCAGGGCAGGAGAGAAGTCACTGTCTCTGGAAGTGTTCATGAGGCATCTAGATGTGGCACTTTGGGAAATAGTTTAGGGGTGATTATGGTGGTTCCGAGCTGATGGTTAAACTAGATGATCTTGAAGCCTTCTTCCAGCCTTGAAGACCCTGTGCCTTGTGGCTGTAACATCTGCAAAGCATCTGTGATGGGCATGCATATATCTACCATGCCCAAGCACTGAGAAGTTGTTTTGGGCCTTCCTTCTCATTCATCATCTCCTTTAACTCATCTACAGAGGAAAAACACAAGGCTGAGGCCACGTATGCAAACAGACAGGACATGGGTGTCCTGTTCTCCACAGCTGTGTGTCAGGTCAATGGCGCAAAGAGTAGCTGCCAGACTTCTGCTGAGCTCAGCATCAGTGAGGATTTTCCAACCTTCAATTGAAGGTAACCTTCAATTTCAAGAGCAGGAAATGAAGATAATATTTTCAAAAAACCTTCAGACAATGTTGTTTACAGTAAGATAAGGTTAGGTTTAATCTAGACTTATCTCGAACTGCCGGGATTGACTGAATGTGATCATTTTCCTGGAAGAAAATGCACAACAATATCTTCAGTCAGGCCTTTTTTAATATAAGTTAATAATGGTGCGTTAAAATCTACAATTCTCATTTAGCTACTGAAAAAATGAAAACAACACTCCCAGTAGTGGACAATCATTCTGTACCAAATATTTATTATCAGCACAAAGAGTAAAAAGTTGAATATGTACAAAACTTTGCTATGGTACACAGTATCTATTTATTGCACCAATGTGTGCCTGTTTGAGTCATTTTTATTCTCCATACATAATTACATACATAATCTAAATAACTCTAGGAATTAGTCTAAGTTATTATTAGGGCAAATATTTTTTCAGTATGGTGGTGTTTTCATGAACAAATGTAAGACAATGAGTCATGGCATTAGTCTTCAGACAGCAGTTACCTATATTTTAATTTTAAGGGCATACAGATATGATATGAAGATCTGACTGGTTTAAAGAGCCACATTTTTTCTAGAGATGTAGCATTAAGCATTACAAACTCGATGGTTTGGCCAAACTATCCATGCATGCAAAGTGAGCACATGGTGCTTGTTGAAATAGACAGTTTTAAGTCCATTTACCTTATTTCACCTCTTACATCAGTGTGTAAGTTAATATTAGAGATGCCATTGTTTCTGAAATGGAAGCTGTGTTTATGATATATCTATATTTTATACTTACATTTTGTTTACCTATATTCACAGTACATTTTATCTTTAATTGCATCATAACCCAATATTATATCTAGTGAGTAAAAGTGTGTTCCTGGGAAATAATTTCAATATTGCTATGTGTATAGAAGAAGCCTACCAAGTTAATGAACAAATCCTCTGTTTTGCAACCCACCGAATTACTGCAAAAAACCCTCAGTGTTACATAGTAACTGGAATGTTATACGACTTATTACATTAATGTTGCATATAAAGGCTTCAAAAATAGAGCTGCTTTGAAGCTGGTAATTCATTTTCTTAAAAATTATAAACAAGTGATGGCATATGGAAGAGTTCTAACTGTCTCTGTGATTAGCCTAAAAATAAAAGATGTGTTTACATATTTTTATTTTTAAAAATTCAATTCAGGTTGGATTAAATAAATCAAGTTGTGTCAATAATGCATTCTAAATTTGAGTCTCTTTTAATAGAAATTTCTAACTTAAAAATCTTTATTATACAGAACAGAGTATTTCATCTTACTTTGAAGATTGTGCTTTGCTCTTCTGGCAATTAATGTGAACTTTAAGGCATGGCAGAAAATTAACCAATTCTGCCAGGTAAAAATTCAGAGAGCAATTTGGTCAGACTTGTTGTTAGGGTGTCTTCTTAATCAGGGTGATAGCTGTTCTCCAATCTGCTCCAATTAAGAGGGATTTACTGCATTCAGAATCTGTGCATACTATGCTGAAATTCAAAAACAATAGATTAAAAAATTATTACATGTCAAAATTTCAGAATATAACTCTAAGGAATTAGTATCTTTTCCCCCAAACTCTTTTGTGGAGCTTAAATGCCTGCCTGTCTGACATGTCATTTTTTTTTTTGCCTAATAATTTCCAACATGCCCTTTGCCCTAGATCCTTGAAATAAAATAAGGATGGCATTTGTCAGCAAGTTTCTCAAGTCTGCTACCTCTCATTCCATGAGCTGTCACTTGAAAAGGTGCATTTAACTTGTGAAAAGGTCATTTTTTGACTAAGAAGAGAGCTTGATGTTTTAGATGATTTGTGTCTTGATCCAAATTTCATTTGACTCTGCAGAAATAGCTTGCACATGCATAAGTGCCTACACATCTGTATGTGCATGCGTGCACATACAAATGAGAAACACAACAGGGCACCCTCCCATATTAAATATTCTTCCTTCTTTGGGATTCAAATAGACACATAACCTGTGGCTTTCCACCAGGAGCCTATATAATAACTCTTACCATATTCAGGTCAGTTTACTGTGCCCTTGTGTGTCTGCCATACCTTCAGATTTGATGTCCTATTACAAAGCAGATGAAGAAATAGTTTGAAAGAAATACACAAGTGGATTTTTAAAAACAAGGAATAGATCCTTAATTCAGTTACTTATATGTTTTTCTTTCTTGTAAGTGCTCCAGAAGAGACTGTGAAAGCACTGCCCCTTGTGGCCGGTGGGCGGGCAGATAATCCATCTGGGCAGAGGAAGGAAATAGTTCCACAGCTCACCTGAGCACTGCCTCAGTCACCACCTGCAAATCACTATCACAAGCAGTAGTTACAGGTTTTTGTAGCACACAAGTCCATCAGACATCTGTATCAATGGTATAAGCAATGAGAAAATCACACATAAATAAAAGAGGAACTGCACATCAAAAAGGTCCAATTGCCTCAGAGTTACTTGAGGAATAAGGATGAGATGGGTTAGTGCATAGTTAGTTTTTCCATCTGTTGCTCCTGATTCTTCTGGTGGTCATTTCATCATCTGAATTAGAACACACATTTTTCAAAATCATTCAGAATTCACCCAGGCTGTCAGGTGTCTCTGGCAATGTGTTAAAACTCAAAGGCAAAATTGGTAAAACATCTTGCTCTTTCCAAGAGAGCTTTGGATCCCCACTGCTGCCTAAAGGACACCTAGCACTCTTCTCACCCAGCCAGGAAAGCCTCTTTGTCTCTATGTCTCACAGCATGTTGGTGGCTGTGTGTGGCCTCTCTGCTGAGCAGAACATAGGCATGATCTATATGTTCTGTAAGATAAGGCTTCACAGCAGCAAATTTTCCCTGCCCCTCTGACTGATATATGAGAGTTTAAAAGACTGGGCCAATGAGTATCAGGTATCCACTGTCATTAGGACAAGTCCTGTGGATAGGTCTTTACAGCACACAACTGTTTTCCTTTCTAACAGCTGTCAAACATTTTTCTGGAGCAAGACAATGTAAGTAACAGCAGCTTGAATGTAGCTCTTTAAAACTGTTTGTGTTTCATGAGGTGAAGAAAACTCATTTTGGCCCAGTGGAGACTTTTAACTGAATATATAATAAAGGAATTTTTTTTTCTTTCTCTCTCTTTTATATCATGTAGAAATGTAAAAGTAATGGTAATAGGTTTTCCTCTTTGCTGATAATATAAGGTGTTTCTGACAGGAGGGAAATTCAAGATGACACATTCCTGGCTCAGTTAGGCTACTCTGACTGATGTGGTCTTGTTACCTTTTCCCCTCTATTTTCTTTTTAGACATATATTATCACAGGGAAATCTGCGCCTCAGAATGACCCATGTATTTCTGCTACAAAGGTCAGCTCATTATATAATTTTATACATATGTCTAATACAAATCAATTCTCTTTGGCTCAAGTGCACCTAAAGAGGTCCAGAGTACATTCAATCTAAATTGTATCACATTCTCCTCAACCAAACACCCATGAATGTGTTTTTCCAGTCCACCGATGATACAAGGTGTTAAAAGCCAGCTAAATTCAAGATAGAAACATATTTTAGCAGGCTGACAGGAATACTCAAAGATGAGACAGGTGAAAAGGTACCAAAATAAGCCCTGGATTTTGACGACCTGCAGAAAGGTACTTGGTTACTTTACATGATGAGACATGGCATAATAATTGAAATTTCATCATGGTTATGCAAGTTTTCTGTAGAATTATCACTTTTTAAATTTAAAAATTAAAATTGAAATAATTTGCTTTGTTCAGTGTGGATGGCATTTATGAATCTCATTAATATGAGACAGATGTGTATAACAGAGTGAAGCATTAAGCATTTTATAATACAAAATTAATCTTAGAGTCATTAGGGTTGGAAAAGACCTCCAAGATAATCAAGTCCAACAATTAACCTAACTCTGGCAGGTGTTAGGTTAGAAGAATAAAATGACAGTATCATTAAGGCTGAAAAAGACCCTTTAGATCATCATGTCCAACATCAGCATAGCACTACTACCATAATCACCAATAAACCATGTCTCTAAGTGCCACATCCACAGAGCTTTTGAAAGCTTCTAGGGACAAGGTCTCAACCACTTTGACAGTCAGCCTTTCCCAGTGGTTGACCAGCCTTTTGGTGAAGAAAAGGGGATCACTAACTTCCGTAATGATGTATTTGTTGACTTCAGTCTGGAAAGTTACAATTTGGTTTAAGAATCAGGCAGCTTTTTTCTCTCTTTGATAGGTATCCAAAGGAATCTACCGAATATTTTTGTCAGCTAAAGACAAAAGTGAAAAAATAGTGGTTTTTTCACTCCGAGTGGACATGCTACTTAAAAAACCTCCATGACAGAAGAAAACGAGCATGTCTGCTGGTAATGAGTACAGGACACAGGTGTGCTGGGCAGAGCCTAACTCTGTGCTCTGTGAAGCCCTGGATTTCACAGTCAGGGCACACCTGCAGCCAGTGGGAAGGCAGCTGCTGGTCCGGGGCTGCACCAGGACAACTCTGACCATCAAACCTGCACCTCTGCAACTCTGAACCAGATTCTGTTCTACTGATTCTGTTTGGGCTTTGTTAATATGTAACTTTTAGCTGAGGACACAGCCCAACTGTCCTTGCACAAATTGCATCTGTGCTACTGGTTACACTCATTCTCAGAGGACCATGTCTTTCTGCCTCAGACCAGTGCTGCCTGGATGGATAGCACCTCAGCAAAAAAGACAGAAGAAGACAACTGTGAAGAGGCAGACAATCACGAACAGTTATAAATTATTCAAGAAAAAAATGTTCAAGTAATATTAACCTGAAGGTATTGTCACCCATTTTTCTCCAATGAATGAAATCACCTAGTTAGTATTCGCGTGTTACTACCCAAATAAAACTGATTGATGTTAACTGAGCAAACTGAGGGAAAATTTCATCAGGATGCCCAAATTCTGTTCCTTCTTGCTTAATCAATCACACCTTTGCTAAGTTGTGCAGTATTTTGTTACAAAAGTCTTAGCAAAGAAATTGGTCTGTGGCAAAATGAATAAAACATTTTCCTTAGTGCTAGAGTAATGATCCTTAAGTGCCTTAGAAAAATGAGCTGCAAAGGCTTCTTCCTTTTACAGAGAGACTTGAAGTAACTGCTAATAAGGTAAAAAGGGTGATGTTTAAGGGTGGGGATAAAAAAGAGTATGCACCTCTTACTTGAAGTGTCAGCCCAATCCCTTGCACAAATTCACAACCATGGAATCCTGAGGTATGAGTTTATTTTTATCCCCTCACCTCTCTCCTATTGCAGTTTTTACACCAGCATTAATCACCTTCATCTTTTCTCGTTGTGTTTTCATGGAGCTTATTGTGTCACCACAAAGACATTGATCAAGTGGTGGCTGACAAGATGCAGCTATTTACTTTGAAGCAGTGGGAGCATACAGGGCAGGGAAGCACAGTGAAAATCTGCATTGGCTGGCACTTACAATTCCTGAACAATTCATACTTCTCCTTGAACACGTCCCCAAAGGCAAAGAATAATGACTTAGGTTTCCTTACAGAAATGTCATTTTTATCTGGGCATAAAGTAGTTAAGGAAGAAAAAACCTCTACATATTAAGCATGCTTAAAAAGACTTATTTAAAGATAATTGCAGAGGAATGCAAGACTAGTTACTGGTGGAGGATTATTTACTATCTTTTCAAATTATCTTACTTTAAATCCATCTAAAGCATACTCGAAGTTAAGATGAGGCCTTTCTTCTGATTTTTATTTTAAAAATAGAAAGGGAGAAAGAAGAGAGACCACTGATTTCTGGTGTGTATTTAAATAATATAATTGGTAGATAGCTTCTGACAACAAAATGCTCCTTTAAGAAAGCACTGATTTGAAAACTAGTGTGAGGTCATGTAACCTCATTATTCTCTTTACATCTTCCATTAGGTCAAAATACCAATACCTTTAGCAGTAACCTTCATCTTAGGCAGCATATGCCAGTGTTTCACTTTCAACTCTGGCTTTTTTATTCTTCAGAAGAATTACAATCTGCAACACCACTGCTTCATTTTCATTACATTGCTGTTCTATCTTTTAGGGGAAATCAGTTTCACATTGTGTTATTCTTATACTCTTAAAAAGGTTTAGAAAGAAAAAGAAAAAATGAATCCTTTTAAATTAAGAGGTCCCAGTTTGATAGCACTTCCAAAAAAAAAAAAATTAAAAAAAAAGGGAAAAAAAGAAAAGGAAAAAAGAAAATAAAAGAAAGCTCTATTATAGGAATAGTTTGCTTGAAAAGGATATGCAGCAGTAGAACATTCAAATCCCAGCCGTCTAAGCTGAAGTCATTGATGTGTATTATCTGCTGGCTGCTATCATTAACAAGGCGGCTTTAAAAGGACAATTCTTAAAGCCTGAACAATTTCTTTGGGCTAAAACTCTGAGGACGCCCTCTCTATCCTTTAGCTGAAAAAAGAAATCCTCTTGTGTGTGAACACATATAAAAAATTTGTCTCCTCTTGCTGGACTTTCACAGTCTTTTTTCAGCATTCCTTTGCTTGACTTACAATACCCTTTCTGTGCAAGGCTCAGACCATTTCTGAGCATTTACATACAATAATAAAGTCCTCTGGCTGATTAGTAGTAGCATACAAAGCCCTCCTTGCAAGTCTTCTGTAGGTATCTGCTACTGCTCTCCTCAACCTCCTTAGGAGGAAGATTTCAGGAGAAAACCTAATGTATTCTATCCAATGATCTTGTAGAACTAGATGAGAGTGTACTGACCTACAATTTTCTTAGTTTCATGGTTTTATTTTGAGTAAGGTTCTGCTTTCTGACTCCTTGATTAATTTGTCTTTTTGGGGGGGGCAGAGGGGGGAGGGAGGGGAGAAGCTAGGACTTAACAGTCTTACCCTCACAAAAAATCTAATCCTTTGAACTGGTTACAATAAAATAGTCATATTTCCCTTCTGCTGTTGTTTGCATGTGTTATTGGGAAGGTCAAATTCCATCTTGGTCCATTGCCACTTCAATCCAATAAATTTCAAATGATGGAATATGGAGGAAACAAGATCTTAAACAAAACAATAATGATACTAAAACTGTTTAATTTATACTTTTTTTTTCAGGTAAGATTGGACAAAAGATGCAATAATTTTTATAGACTTAGTAAGGTCTTCTAATTACCACTGTCAGATGTTTATTAGATTGTAACTCTTTTGGTGTCTGGCTGGAAAACTGATATAGTTTCCTGGAAACAGATGTCTATCTTTAAGTACCACAAACTTCTGATAAAACTCCTGTATTAAATGCCTAAGTTACACAAGTTAGGGAGTCACTAAGCTTGGTCAATGTACAATATAACCTGAAATGACAAAGGTTTTCCAAAAAAAAAAAGCAACTTCATGCCTTAAATATTGAATCAATCAAGAAAAATCAAGAAATAATCAACATATCTGCCCTGAAGTGGAATATGATAGATTTAAAATTTAGATCTCATATTATTTGAAATTTAAGATAGTCACCCTAGTCTATTTTTCAGCATTTTTAAAACTGAATTATTCCCAGAACTATGATTTTCTATGTTATTTTCACTGCATTGTGAATATTAATGTTTGCAAATCAGTAAAAAAATTTTTTTGATCATATAATGGCAGATATCATGTGTAGTAAGAAATTTGTTAGGCTGACAAAATTCCAAGCAGGAGGCATGGTACATAATAAAGTACTAGGAAACACACTAGAATGTGAAGTTCAGCTCTTCAAACTCTGACTCTGGTACGACCACCTCCAGATATATAGTTTCAGACTGCAGCAGCACTTTGTTTCTGCCAAGAGCTCATCAGCTTGAGGAAAAAGAATGCAATTTCGACAAATGAAGTAACAATCTCCAGACACAAGTCTCAAAATTAATTAAAATTTCCTCAAGATTATTTGCTTCTACTTTCTTCACATAACTTCAGCTCTTATTATGTAGGGATGGAATACAGAAGCCTTGCTCAAATAGAGTATTGGAAAACTTTCACTGAAAAAGGGTGTCCAATCAGTCCAGGACTGTGATTTTAATAAAGGGATTTTCACCCTGGTGGAACATTGCCATGAGATTTGATTGTTTCAGCTGCTTTTTTTGGGTCAAGGTTTGAGACTTCCACACTTGGTAATCAGGGACAGTCTATGTTTGGACTTCATAAAGCCTATAAGCTATCCTATTATTTTAAAACACAATGAATGAAGTCACATTCTGAATTTTGTTAGCTGCAAATGGACTGTGAGCAGTCAACATGGTGGATTTACCTGCATAAATCAAAGGTGTGGGAGTGCAATTTTCAATTTAAAGTTTAATTCATAAGTTAATGTTCTTTTGTAAAATGGTTTGTTCTCTGTACCCCTTTTGTTACCCACTTTTGGTTTTCCCTGTTATTTTCCCAGTGACAGTTCTGTGGTTGGTTCTGTATTCTCCCTAAATTTTCCCCCCCAGAGACAATTATCTGTCCATCACTTCATAGATAGCCTCCTCTTGCTGTCTACCGTTTTTGGGGTCGCTCCTCACTTCTGGAAGGTTCTGAGAGAGGCATCAAGTGATTGGCCAGATTCCTGATTGTCACCTTCTAATGTTCACTGTATGGTTGCTTTATATGTTTATTTATGATATGTTAAACCTCATTGGTCCCCTTTCTGTGTAACACCCCCAGTTATAAGGTCTGACCCGAGAGCTAGCCGGGGTCTTCAGCACACTGACACTCGAGGTGAGGACCTCATGCCGGGGTTCCAATAAACTCGTTTGACCCACCCGTCCCGGAGTCCCCCCTTTTCCTTCCTCCAGCCATCGCCACGCAGGAGCAGCCCGAGTGAAAAAGAGCCCACTAGAGTGTTACCTGTGCCAAGGCTAGCCGGCTTGTAAAACAGGCACAGTAACACAAAGGTAAATACACTTGACCTTGAGAAATTACATCTGAATAAAAACCTGCCAGGTATCTATTTGTGGTCTGCCTTAGACATTCACACATTGAAAAACATGTGGGCTGCAAAAAAATTCTGCCTTTCCTTGTTTAGAGAGAGCTCTACTTTGCACTTCAGGCCTCTGAAGCCAATGACCTGTTTTTCATCAGTACCTCAAAGACTAAGATTACTTAAATTATATTTTAGGGAAGGAATGTATAAGGAGACTGATTTTGCAGACCACTGCAGTCAACAAAATAATGTCCCTTCTGGCCACGTCAAAAACATGTATGGTAGGCCTTGACATAACTGATGCACTCCTTAGATAAGGAAAAAAGTTGTTCTGTGAAAACCAGGATCTTAACAGATGCCACACGCAACAACAACAACAACAACAAGAGAGAGAGAAAAGAGACAAATCTTGACAACATATCTCATTCTAATTTGTTACGCTGTCTTTGATTAACACTTTCCAAAGACACAGTGAAGCATTTGACAGACCACATGTGCCAGGGATGCCCCACAAACCTTGTCTCTGTGATTAACTCTTAAAGACTTACAAACATGCTACTTGTCCAGTCTGCATTCACCTTTATTACAGTGAAATTGTTCAATACCTTTCTCCGAGAATAAGACAATATGATTTAGATGTTTGCTAGATGACCAGTAGCATTCAGAAAAAAAAAATTACTTGAAAATGGTGTAAGTGTAGGGGGAAAGAAAGGACATTAAGTTTTTATTAAAACAGATAACAGGATACCTATCAGTGCATCAGTTTCCTATTGTTTGCTGAATGAGAATTCAGGACTCTGAAAAAGATACACCACCAGAAAAAGCCTCTGGATGCACAGCAATAGCAAAAAAACAGCTTCATTTTCCTGCAGGACTTAATTTTATGAAATATTTATATAAGAAATGCAAAGTAATTAAAATGTGTGTGTGTGTATGTGTGTGAGCATATGTTTTTTTAAAAGGTTCATTTTTTAAGCTTGAGTATACATTCTTGTATATCACTCTTGTATATAAGTAGCCCTAGAATTAAAAGCAAACACACTAGAGCTTTTATTCTATTCTCTAAAGAAGTATTTTTTTGTCCAAAATAATTAAAACCACAAGCTTGGAGGTGAATTATGTGTGCCGAATGTAAAAAAGAGTGGTAGTCACTTCTTGTCTCATGTAACACCTCAGTTTCTGCTAGTAGAGGAAACATTGGCCAGGGTTTTCATAAGGTGACTATATATTGGATTTGCATTAAAGTGCAGATAGTGAAAACTGGCAGAGGACATTTGTCCACCAAGATTCATCCCTTCTGTATACTTTCACTGAATAGCACGGTTTCCTCTCAGTCACTCTCACTTGAGACAAAAATGAGACCCACTGTCTTGTGATGCTCTCATGAGTTTTAAAACCATTCATACTCATTTATATTTTAGCAAATATATTCACACCATGAATTTTTTGACTGCTGCAGCAGCTGCCACTCTCACCCTTCTGACAAGAATTAAGGAGGAAAAAAGTAGGCTAAGTTCCACACTTCTTTTCCACCTCTGTTGATTAGAGATAAGACTATGTATATAGTATGTATATTTAAAACATTGACATCATTGACGTTGCAGATGGGAGAGGAAAGGTTTTGAGCCTATCCCTCCCATCAGCTGTGAGTTTAGGGCACATAAATACTTTCCTGAGGGCAGCCTGGCATAGACCCAGCATAGGTGGAGATGTTATACAACCACCAGTTATACATGTGACAGGAGAAAAGCAGAGATATATAATCTGGGTTTAATCTAGCTGTAGTGAAAAGAGCTATGCATAAGTGCTCATTCCTGCCAAGGCCTTTGTCAAAATCTTAACTTACAGAGGAAACCATGGAGCTAAAATCTGAATGAGTGGCCAAGGATGCTCATCCTAAGCAGTAGAATAATTATGGTTTTCCGTACTAAATATAGACCTGGTCCATACGTTTTGTTTGTTTGTTTGTTTATTTCTGTCTTCTTCCTAGAGACAAGTTGACAATTTTTATAATTTAACCCATTTTACTTGATTTTCCCATTTCCTTTCAAGGGGCAGCTTATAAGCACAATGTGGGTTGCACTTAATCAGAGGAAGAAACGTTACCCCTCTTCTCATTTGTGCATAAAAAATCCTTCTTTTGATTCCATTCATTCCTCAAAGGCTTTTCCTCTCTAGTTAAGTCTAGTTCTCAGTTGTCCTCCTCACTTTTGCCTTCATACTTGCATATCTACATCCAAACACAAAAAAAAAAAAAAAAAAAAAAGCAGCACATTAAACTGTGAGATTAAGAGCAAACCATCAAGGGCTGACTGTAGGACTCAGTGTTCGCCTTTGCTGCATGCAGGTTTAGATGCTTTGGTTTTGTGGAGGACTGTAACAGACCAGAAGCAAAGCTGATCAGCTTTAAAGGTTTCATTTAAAATTCAGAGCACTCAGGGACCATGCATTCACAATGAGACAAAGCAATAAACATGAAGAATGAAAAATATATTAGTCCTCATTTAATACCAGGAAAGTCACTATTCCTCTTTCATGTACTTGATCGGCAATATTGTGTGCATTACTTTCAGAAAGTAATGTTTTGTATGAGTAGACTTTTGCCATAAAATATCACAATGACTAAAATGAGGACAGTAAAATATCTCTAGTTCCTTTTTTCACATAAAATCGCAATAGATCCAATATTACATAATTGCAGAGACTGAGAGAAATAGTGTGTAAAGAATGTGAGTATCCCTTGTGCCATTATAATAAAAGGTATTAAACTCTTTATTTATTTCATTTTACTGCAAATAATCCTATGCAAGGCTTTAAACACAAGAATCTTTTAGATCTGTAGAAAAAATCACAAAAAGGGCAGAGGGCATTAGAGGGCATCAAAAAACCTAACATACTTTCATGAAATCTATTGTGAGTGAGGGCATTTAAAAGAAACAGTAAATATTCAAATAGGTTTTGGGTACAGTTGGTTGATTTGCTAGTGTTAATACAAAGTTAACAAGTATAGATAATTCAGGAGTATTGGTTGCTGCTGGCTTTTAGACTGTGATCATTACCATCACTGTCAGGTGGCCTCTTTCCAGTCTGTGGTAAGTGCGCCTTTGTGTATTGCCATTTAAAGTACAGTGCTGCTGTCATCTATAAAATGTTTTTTCCTTGGGAAATTATCCAGTCATAGAAAATTTTTTAAATCCCGTAAAAGGAGAAGTGATCAAAGTTCGTCATCCAGGCACAGAATGTGATAATGACATTTCTTCACTCCAGTTCATAACACCCAAAAAACCAAAATAATGTAATTTTTTGATGAAGATACATGTGACCTTGGCACCTCCCTGGACTCAGTGAAGAAATTTCATAATTTGTCTCTGATAATGGGTACATGTTTTTATGATTGTTGGTAAGAAAATACACTTCTGGTATCTACCTGAGAATAACTTCACTGAGTGCTTCAGTCAGCAGAAGCAAACCAAAAGCCAAAGCCTGTTCACAGACCTGTCCAAGACACATAACTAAACTGCCTAGATGCACAACTCTGGGGTCGAAGCTTATACAGTGCTTTGAGATTCTTCAGGTAAAGAGGCAATAAATATCATGATAATAAACCTTGGTCTGCAGCAATCCTGCAAGGATAGTTGATATTAAAATGGCCATGATAGAAAAATCTGCTATGTAAAATCTATCATGAATATTTTGGAAGGAAGTAAAACCTCAAAAAATTTATTTGAAAAAATGTGTTAGTCATATTCTTTTACAGACTTGCAAAATCAAAAGCTTCCAAAAAAAGTGAAACCAGTTTAAAATTAAGTCTGAAGCTGAAAGACTACAGAGGCAGCTTGCTTAGTTAATTTTCTTTCTCAGGCCATATAAGCAGTGAGCTGAAATACACTCACTGGAAGATATTGGAAATTTCACATAAAGAGCAGAAAATAGTGTTTTCAAAGATCCTGACACACAACTAGTCCTTCAAAAAAGTGAAGAGCCTTCTGTCTAGCTCTTAAGCTTTTCAGCACTTTATGTTTTATCTTAGACCTCAGCAGTTTCAATCACTGTTCACATGCAAGTGACTTGATGCCAAGAACAACTTTGTTTGGCAGCAGGAGCTGACACAATGCTTTAGGTCTCCTGCAGTACCTCATGTGTCTTCCAAAAATTGTGGTTACAGACCAAAATAAAGATCTAACTGTTACAGAACATTAGTGAGGAAATATACAGTCCCTAACTAAAGGTCTGGAAAAAGATCCAAGCTTAGAGCTCTGGTTTTTATTCAGATGCTTTTTTCTAGGTTGCATGCTTCACTCAGCTTCTGACAGACTTTATGGATGTAATTGTTTATTAGAGCTGGATAAATGTTAAAACAGATAAGATATTTTTAGCAGCTTCTTGGCAAAAACAAACAAGAGAGAGGAGGTAGTTGCAGTTGCCCTGTAGTAGCCCACTGCCTGGTGGATATGGAAATCATGTAGGGCATGGGGCAACCATCTGGCCGTAAATTTTTCTGGGATACTTAAATATATTTTCAAGAATATTTTAGGAAGATTTCACTTTACTTCCATTTCATGCTCAAAAGAAGTATACCTAGACAAACCCAAATATTCTTTCAGAATTCTTCTTTTTCATCCAGTCTAATGTTTTCTTCCATCTTCTATGAAAACATCAGCCCATAGTACTCCATTGTAGGTATCATCATTTAGTAGTATGTTAATTTAGAATTGAAAAAATTAACACAAAGAATTAAGTCAACTTTATACCTGTTGTTGAGTATAGAATAAAGAATTACCCTAAACAATAATCTGTGTACCTGGTTAGCTATTGACCTCACAGCAGAGCCTCACCCTTCAATTGGTAGAATGTTTACTTTTTTAACACCTTAAAAACAATTTCTTATTTATCTTAATTCTTTATCTGTAGTTTCCAGAAGTAATGTTGTGGTGAATTTACATATCTTTTGTTGGAATTGAATGGTTATTATTGTCATTATTTAGGCAATGAGAGAAACCAACTACAGTCTTTCAGTATGTATTACGATTTTCAGAGATTATTGATTTTTCAGTTGTCTTATCAGATATGTGTAATTTGGGAAGTTTGTTGAATCCATTCTTAGTTACTGTACAAACTGGTTTGAATAATTAAAGTTTAGGGTTTATGGCAAAATTAAATGAAAACAAAAGAAAAATCTAACAAGGTGTCTAAAGTGATTCCATCTGACCTACTTTATGGGAATTTTATTTTTATTATGAAATCAATATTTGAACTGAAAATTTGAAGCCTTAATCTTTGAGTAAAATATCTACATGAATTGTACATGAGAAGAAAATTCAAAAATTACTTTTTTCTAATAAGTGCTAACATAAAGCATCTCAAGAACATTATAAATCAGTAGCTCAAAAACTTACATTTCGTAGTATCTTTGTCATAGTAATAGCTTTCTCTAAATAATCTAAGTTGCCAGACAAGCAGAGAAAAAATTTTATTTCACTGATAATGAAGCAATCTTCAGCAAGATGTCAAAATATCCTAAGTGGTTAAGGACATTTCTTGTGATCCATCTGTTGGCAATCCTTCCCCTTGGGACAAAAAGAGAATCCTTTTTATTAAATGTAAATCAGTATTTAGATAAACACTAAACAGATGAAGAGAAAAACACTCTGACAGCCTTCAAGCTCAGGGACTGTAAGTGTACTCAACCACAGTGTAAAAACAATATTTTTTTTCCACACAGACACCTTTGTGAATACCTAGCAGCACGGGTGCCTTGATCTCCAACTAAGGAGGAAACACACACAGGGTTATGAAATGCATATCCACACACACATACAGATATAGATAGTTACTATGACAATGTGCATTCATATCTTCTGTCTCCTGTTTTATCTTTGTTTTAATGCCCTGGATAACAATGGCAAGGAGAAATGTACTGTGGACTTACAAGAAAAAGAAGCAGGAAGGATTGTAACTGTATGAGCAGATACTTGAAGGAGAGAAAACAATGGCTCCTCTCCATGGAGACTGCCATTGGAAGGCTGGCATATGCCAGCTCTGGCCCAAAGACAGGGGACCTGGGGTTGTGAGATGTGTCTGTGGGGTACAAGCATTGTTTGGTGTCTAAGTCTGCAGACAGCTTCTATGGGCTGTGCCTGGCTCCACTCCACCCACAACAGCAGCTCTGATGGTCCCATGGCCACCTTGATTTCATTCCCCTTTTCCTAATCTTTTTCAGATCTTTCCCCTCCAAGACAAACTTTAATAAGAGAAGTAGCTTTAAAATGATATTTTAATAAAAAATCATAGAATTGTGGAATCATAGAAGGGTTTGAGTTGGAAGGGACCTTAAAGATCGTTTAGTTCAAACCCCCCTTCCATGGGCAAGAGCACCTTCCACTAGACCTGATTTTTCTGAACCCCATCCAACCCAGCCTTGAACACTTCCAGGGATGGGGCATCCACAGCTTCTATATGCAACATGTTCCAGTGCATCACCAGCCTCGCAGTAAAGAATTTCTTCCTAGTATCTTATCTAAGCCTACTCTCATTCAGCTTAAAGCCATTCCCCCTGTCTTGTCAAATATGTTCTTATAAAAAGTCACTCTCCACATTTCTTGTAACTGCCTTAAGGTATCAGAAGGTGCTACAAGATCTCTCTGGACTCGTCTCTGCTCCAGGCTGAACAGCCCCAATTCATCCTGTCTTCATAGGAAAGGTGCTCCAGCTCCCTTATCACCTTTGTGGCCCTACTCTGGACTTACTTCATCAAGTCCACACCTTTCTTGTCCTGGAGATCCCAGATCTGGATGGGATCTGGTCCAGGGGCAGACTTACAAGAGCAGAGAAGAGGAATAGAATCACCTCCCTTGACTTGCTGACCCTGCTGTTTTAATGCAGCCCAGAACATGCTTGGTTTTCTGGACTGTAAGAGTGCCCTGCAACACCCTGTAGAGCTTTTCATCCACAAACATCCCCAGGTGTTTCTCCCCAGGGCTCCTCTAAATCCATTCCTCATCCAGCCTGTATTTGTGTTTGGGATTGACCAACCCAAGTGCAGGACCTTGCACGTGGCCATGCTGAAATTCGTGGTTTTCACACAGACCTACCTCTCAAGCCTCCAGATGGCCACATGCAAATGCTCTTAACAAGTTAATCACTAAACTGTATGTTACTTTTCTAAATGTCCGTTGGGGTCTAAATCATAGGGCTTTTCTGTTGACATTTAACTACCACTTTTTAACTGTTATTTGAAGATGAAAAGGAGTAAAAATTGTATGTCTAAATTCCTATCTCAGATTAAATCACTTAAATTCACAAACACTACAATATGCCTATCAGCGAACACTATGCTGTACTTGTCACATTCCAAAAACAAATTACTTGAGAAGTTAGTAAAATTTGCTATAAGACTATTATTTCAGAACAATGAAAATCACGTGAAAATGCTTTCTGCACTTGGGCCTGCTCTCACTGCCATCTTTCCTAGCAGGAGTGGGAGATTTTGAGAAATGGCAATAGATGAGTCTTAATCACCATCTGTCAGCATATCTCAGACTCTTTCCTTTACTTGCACAGGACACATCCAAATAAATCCATTGCATATATACGCTTTATATTGCACAGCAACCAGTAAATCACTAACAATGAAGTGTACCCTTTCCTGAAATTATTGAATTTCCTGAGCAGAGACAGAAAGCCAGTGCAGAAATGCACAGCAGGTCCACTGTTTCTTGGCATGTACATCTTTGATTATGCATGTTAGTAAGCAAAGCCATTACCTCCAGAAATGCCAGCAGGACTACGGCTGTGTCATGACACCTTCCTTCCATAATGGAAAAAATATCAAACATACAATCTCACTAAAAAAAATTTGATGCTACTAACTATAATGATGATAGTATTCTCCTTTGGAAAATAAGTTAATTCATATTTGTTTTAGAAATGTATATTTCCTGGATTCATAGCAATAACGTTTTTGCTTTTGTCTGGAGGGTTTTGGCAGGTTGCAAAAAGCCTTAAAGATCCTTCCATGCTCCTGTTCATTGTCTAGTACCTAATGTCTCAAAATTTTCTCATAGACTTCTCAGTCCTTAAACAACTTTCAATATGATCTCCAACATTTTTTCATCAACACCTGAATGAGCATCATCTTGTGGTCTTTAAACAAATCCTATAAAATATATATAGCGCTTCCTGGTAAGAAGAATGTAATATTGGTTTAAAGCAGGCTGTCCAAACCTTCATGATTTAATATACTTCCTTGGCTTTGTGGGCTCTTATCCTTGGGAGTAGTTCTGGCAATACAGTAGTTCCCTTTTGGTCAGAGCTAAGGTATATCACTTTTCGTCTCAGCTAACAAATCTGGAATTGAGATCATTAAAGAACTATGATCAAGTAACCCTGAGGATTTGCACACAACTTCACAACTGTCAAATCCCTCCTGAGCTTGTGTTCAATCTTCAAACCCCAGGTTTATACCTGGAACAATAATGTCTTTATTCACGCATGTCATAGCCCCCTTTTTGCCACATTAATAACCAGTTTATGGTTGGTTTCAGTTCTCAGTAACATACCCATGCATTTATAGGTGAATAAAACCAAGAAATGAAAATTCTTACACAAGTGAACTAGAGACAAAATGTCCTCCTTTCTATTAATTTATTTGCATTGATTTTTTTGTTAGCATTGAGACTAGGTACTCTTGTCTAGTTCTGAAAAATAAGCAAAAGTACATGTACTAGGAGTAGCTCACTATGTTGGCTCTTCTCATTGCAATTCTACTTACACAAGCAGCGTTGTTGTAAAAGCAAAATCTTCTCATCTCTTTTTCTGTTTTTACTGCCTTGTCTTAATATTTCTAGTCTTCAGGCTTTCAGTTCACATTTCTCTCCAGCAAATTGCATCTATTTGGTCTTTTAAATGTGAGATTGAGGATTTCTGGTGAGATATGTCATCACTGTTGATAATTTGAGCTAAAACCCATGCGAAGGTCAATCAGTGTAGGATGGTGGGAGAGCAGCTCTCATCATACTGCCAATGTGACAAGCAAGATCCTGCTTCCATCAATTGCCTTGTCAGGGTAACAGGCAAAATCTGAGAGTTTAGGGTTCATAACGCCAGATTCCTTAGTATTTACAGTTTTGTTGGAGATTGTTTTCAGCTTCACTACAGCCATACAGATATTTCCAGTGATATCCAAGAAACACCTGAGCACATCACTGCAGACCAGCAACCAAAAATTCAGATTTTATTAGGCAAAATATTATGCTGTTCAGTTCTTTAAAAAGCATTCTACCTCCTGTCATTTGGGTTAGGAGGGATACAAAGAACTAATAAGCTGTTGAGCTGCACCTGTAAAACTCTTTAAGGTACGCAACAAAGAACAGGTAAGAGGGAAAAAAATCAATGATCTTAAATCCTCATTTTAAGATCAATGATCTTAAATCCTCATTAAACATTTTGATAATGTTTTTCTAGATTTCTCTGTCATTAGCTAGAAAGATCCTTCTTTACTGCTGCTTCTTTAGCTACCCATGTATTTTTATAATCCCTTCCCAGTTCCTGTACTTCACTGGTGCAGCTGAGCAAAACCTCTCCCTGTTCTATGAGCATGGCTGCCCTGGCAGTGATGAGCTGACTGCTGGGCTGCAACTGCACATTTTGAAAAACCACTGCAGAGCTTCAGCACTTCACTCTTCCTCCAGGATGAAAGACGACACCACAGCCTGCCCCTGTCTCAGGAGACCTAGCAGTCTGGGGCTCCCAGGAGCCTCAGATGTTCTGAGTTTAGTAGGATGCTACAAAACTTTGCTGTGGTTTGGTTAGAGCCATAAAATCTGCAGGCAACTGTAAGGGAAAAAACTGCATCTACCACAGCTGGAGAAACAAACCCTCCTGCTTCAGTAAGCTAAACAGATGAATATTAAAACTGTACTTGTAATGCAATTAGTCAAAGAATACCAGTTCAAACTACGTACTTTTTTATCACCTTGTTTGTAAAATGTGCTGATGGATGCTACATGATCATATTAAAGATGTCAACATAAATGCATGTGGTAAATATCAACAATTTCAAAATAGTCTTAGTTGCTGATAGAGCAACATTTTTCCTTAACATTATATACCAGTTCCTTAGAAAAATAAATTCTAATATTGTTTATCTCATGACAAATGTGTTAGAAATATACTATTTAAGCCTACATGCTCACTCTGGGATTCATACTTAAAACTATGAAATAATATTTATATTATTAGATGGAGTAGGCTTTCCAAAAGCACATCCATTAAACTCTGCACTTATTTTCTGTATGAAGACAAATTCTTCAGTAATATTTTGGGGAATCAATTCTGTATTAGTTACATATATGTACAGTCTGATCTTCTCTTTCATGTTAGGAGACCAAAGTTCCCAAAGAAAATCTACAGTTCAAAGGTTTATGTAATTTTTTGTCACATATATTTTTCTTGTTTGGTGTGTTTGAAGATATTTTCAAACACCATTTCTCTATCACAGGTCTAATGCTTTACAGTTTACGGGTATACTACTTTATGTAAAAGCCTTTTATTCTAAGAAAAGAACTTGAAGTATCTACAAGGCCATGAGGTTAAAGAGGGGTTTTTTCTAATGAAGACTTTTTGGCAAAAAATATTGAATACTTTGGCAAGAGTATAGTGAAAGACAAGTGACTACACTTACACAAGAGGTTTATTTAATAAAAAAACCTGTCTTCTACATGGAAACTATGAAAGTCGAAAGACTTCAATAACTAATAGGAAAATATGGAGATCAAACACTCTGGAACAGTTTTTCATTATAATGCTAAAAATAGGAATTATCCGTGCTCTTTCTGCTAGTGAAATCTGTGTAATTCTTTCACCTCTCAGCAAAGTGCTGTTGAACATAAGTAGAGAAGCATAGATTTCTTTAATTGAATCAGTTCTATACTCAAAGGACTTAGTAACCAATCTGTAAGTCTTTCTGGCAGTTCTCTGCAACTGGTGGATGACTGAAAGCCTAGCTCCTAGTAAATTAGTGGTAACTTTCTCATTCACTCCAAAGGATCTGTGAGTAAAACCAACAACAACAACAACAACAACAACAACAACAACAACGGCACCAAATAAGTTTATATTTCAATGTTTGTTTGTTTATTTTTATAGTAAGCCAAGAAAATGTAAAGTAAGTAAAGAAGAAGTTTTTAAAAAAGCAAATAATATCATGGGTATTTCTGATGGTGGAAAGGAAATACAAATGCTGCAAGATAGTAAAAACAATGGAGACCTTCAAGATTTCATCCAACTACTACTCGTTATAGGTTTAGGCACTTTTCTTTTTGCACTGTTTAGCTTTTGGCTGAAAAGGGAAGCTGGCAGTACAGAAGGAGGATGTCCCACTAGCTAAGCATAAACAAAAAATGTTCTGTGCACATCAATCTAATTCCTGGTACATTAAATTCTATCCCAACCTGGAAATGGGTTCCTCTAAGTGTTGGCAAGCAGCAGTGTTGAGCACATAATTTGATTAATACTGCATTCAGAGGTGAAACCATTCATTCATGCAAAATGCAGTGGGGTCACATTGCAGACCAGGTCACTTCAGACAAAGTTATTTTAAACTTACATCAGGTTTCCAATCCAAGCTACCAAGTGATCCACGCATACCAGCACAGGGATGTGGAGATCTCTTAGAAATAGTGAGAGACACCAAAAGAAATTGCTACCAAAGTACATCAAAAGGCCTCTTATTTAATGTACGTCTGCAAAGAAAATCCCAAAAGAGGACAGAGGAAGAGTTTTTAAAGAAGGCTAGGTGGGTAGTCTGGGACTTGTCACGTATTCTCCGCTTTGAGTGACTTTTGGCTTCTACAAAGTCTTTTATGGCATTTCACTCCCAAGAACTGCAAATTGCCAAACCACAACCTCCACCTTAATTTGAACACAACAGCAACAAGAAGGGTGTTTGTAAAAAGATTCCATAGACAGTTCACAGCTATAGACAGAACTGACGGAAAAAAAATAAAATCCTAATTTATTCAAAAAGGTCAGAAAACTACTTTTCAATAACCTCAGCAGCAGGAGAGCACAGAAACAAAAATGGAGCCAACTAGAAAGAGTACTCTTTTGGCGTGGCACAACTATCCTAAAAGTGATATATGTGCTAAGCTAAGGGATGAGACACTGACCTCCCTAATCAGAATTATGGATCCTGTTGCTTCTGACATGTATTGTAGCAGCCATTTTCTGAAAGTAGAATTCAAGAGTAACACTTGCTCTCTCAATAGACACACAGAAAGACTATCAGTACAATGAAAACAAGTTCTTTATCAAAAGAAAATTATACTGGTCTCCTTGCTTCCCCCACCATGTGGTTAGCTGCAGCACAGCTGGTTAAAAAGATTTTATTAAGAGAGAATGAAAAAGCAGGACATTAAAAACTGCTTCATGACTAAAGGATATGTTAATGATAGATCCTATACCTGAGCATATCACTCTGTCCTGAGGCAGGTGTACATGTCCCTCACCCATCCTGTGGCAAGCCACAATGCAAAAGTCAGCACATAGACCCAGTATTTGTGTTGACTTGGGATTATAGGAAGCACTGTGGTCACACATCTTTAGCCAGTTTTTTCCATCTCAAAGACTACATTTGCAGTGTCTTTTGTACTGCACTGGGTATAGGAGGGGTTCTATGACCACACTGTATGGCCCTCAAAACTAAGCAGATTATGGCCTGGTCAAATTTTTTTGTAATAGCCAGTAACTATAATCCACAAGAATTATAGAAATTACTAGTTTAGTAAGAAGAATGTAAGAGATTTTTATATGCCAGTAGCAGGAAATACCTGTTATTTTGAAAAATGATGTCTCCATTTGCATTAAGGTCTTAGAAGAGGGAGAAAACTTTTATCAGAAATGTTATATCCAGTACCACTCTGGATTTTCTCATCATTACACGCTCCTTTTTCCTTTGTTTTCAAATTCTCTTTTGACTAATTTTAGACTACCTCACCCTCCTGCCACCCACTCAGGACACATTTAGTGATGGAAACCTAAAACTCAACTGTAACTAAAAAAACCCAAGATTTGATACTACTGAGGAAAAAAGAAAACCAATTTTTTTTTCCTATTTTTCTCATTTTCTTCAAAACTACTGGTTGCAAAGTAGTGTTTTGACTTAAAAAACTCACTTATTCCTTTGTTAAACAGTAGGAAATAACAGAACATGAGAGCATGTGTAATATAAGTTTAGAAGTGCCATTTATCAGAGTTCAGTTTTGGTCAAGGTTGTCTTCTATAGTGTCTAAGATAGACATAAACTCAATCTCTCATAACTAAGGGGTAATAAAATACTGAGAAACAAGTAGTGAGATAATGCAAGTGCTAAATTTTTTTTTGCCAAGAATCTGGATCTTGGAAAAAATCTAAAACGAGAAAGGGGAAGGGAGACAGAGAGTTCTACAGCAATTCACACCTTGATTTCATGGCTCATTCACTTCAGTGTCAATAGTGTCCACACAGAAGAAGCACTATTATTTCACATAATGGAGGGGGCAGCTAAAAAATTGGCTTCGTTGCACACTGCAGCTACATTGACATTTGTAAAAATGTCCAAATCAAAGGGATAAATAATTCACAGCTTTGCTGAAAGATAGTGCTAGAGGGGTTTGATAGATTGATAAAGAAGAATGCAGCTGTAAAAGTAGGGTACATCCAAGCTTCAGGGAATTTGGACTGGCCTACTACATCCTCACATTTCTAGAGAACTGTTAAACTAACTCTCCCTAAACTTCCTTTTTCATCTTCAAATGATCCCTATGATTAAGCACAGAAGATTAAAAAAATACATCAAAAAATACCAAAATGGGTCTGTAAAAGAAGATTCAGAAAGGCAATGAGAGAGGGGATTGGCTTGTAGTTTTCTAATTACTTCTTTAAACACATTCTTAAATTGGAACGAGAATTATATCTTAGAGTTCCTTTCTCTGTGGTTTGACAAATAAACAGTTTACTCATTGTAAAAATAATTACATGTTTCATTTATTTTCACTAGTTCTTTTAATAGAATATTTTAGTCTTAAAATTGCAAGGACAGCTGAAAAGCTTCTTTGAGAATGTAGAAATCTGTGCATTACAGAAACATCTGTGGTGCCTAATTCTGTTAACAATGAGTGTAATGGCTTTATTTTTTTCACATGGTATCCTCTGCATTCCAAACATTTGAGGATATTCACTCAAATAGACATTTATCTGTTTTTAACCCTGGAGGGCCCTTGTCCTGTTCACATTTGATCCAGCCAGAGCTGGGATGCATTTCAAAACCAATCCTCATCAGAGATGTGGATAACAGTTGCAAAATAAAAAAGAGGTCAATTATCTATAAAACACAAGTTTTCCACTTAAAGCACTTCACTGCCTGAACTAATAGAAGGACTAAACAGTAACTTGTTCTCCCACATGTTCATATGGCACATAGGGCCTGAAAAGACCTGTCTTAAGAATCACCAAGCCCAATCCCCCATGCTGCATGCAGTTGTGAGCACTGCCTTTGCTAACATGTCCTTCTTACTGCTGAAAATCTTTCTTGATATGCTTTCAATTTTTATAGATTTTCAGGACCTAAAAGCTTGTTTATGTCTATGGTAAATACTGTAAGAATAATAAAAAACCTTGTGGTGTTGGTTGTATTAAAAATGTGCCCAATTTCTTTATTTTACCTTTTTTTAGTTTTCCTCCTATAGGGAGAGGACTTAAACAGGTGTGGACACTTCCTTTTGCCTTCTTTTGTCCCTCCATTCCTTTGGTTTGGACTTTTAAGGGTTATTCTCTTCCCCTATCCTAATCTCATCTTGGGCCTCCCTGGTGTTCCACTCTCCTGTCTCTCTGATCCCCACATCCACCTTTTTCTTTGGACATGCAGCTACTATCTCTGTGCCTCAGAGTCACGAATCTACCCTTTTATTCCAGACCTAACTCATTTCCAAACTAAACTCTCAGCATATCTCTTTGAGCTCCTGTGGATAACTGTCAAATTAAGGTCAAAATTGTAACATCTTCTTCCTAAGGTATTTGAGGCTACTTTCTTTCTCATTTTCTGTGCATAATTACATGCATATTACAATGCATATTACAAAGATGTCATCTTTAACTTGGCTTGCTCCTCGTTTTCGAATGTCAAGGGTGTGGAATATACTAAAGTTCTACTGCACAGCACCTGCCCTTCCACACCTTCACAAGAAAAATTTTTTTCCAGATGATCATCTATTGTCTTCATATTTGTAACTTTCTTTTGTTTGGAATTGAATAAATGAACATCAGTGCTTCAATGTGCACAAAACATGATGCTTGCAAAGATTATTTACCTATCTCACTGAGTGAGACAAGCAATGCATCTATAACCCTGCAGCATAACCTTTCCCTCCTCTACTATGATGTGACTTCTTGAAGTTGTCCACAGCTTTTCCTTGCCCTATTTAAATATTATCTGACATTCAGCTTCAAGAGTTTGAGGCCCATCTCTAGCTTATGGTTATTTCCTTCTTGTGGTGAATTTTCAAACAAGAACCTTCAGGCTCACACTCAGCATCCTCTTTACGATTGCTTTTTTTAGTAAAACTCACAAACTCCCTTATTATCTATCAAAAAATTTCTACCAGTTTCCTTTTCCTGACAGATTAATGCTCATCCCATTGTGCATCTGATTCATTAGCTGCTATTTTTAACTGTGTCATTTCCTTATTGCTTTTTGCTCCTAGTCTCCTCTGAAGACCAGATGACGAACTGGCTGGAGACCAAATTCATGCTTTGCATCTTAACAGAGAGCTCAGCTGAGGAAAATCCCATCTCATATGTAGGGCCCCAGTAGCTGTGGTAACACAAAACTGTGGAATTCTTGTTCTAATGGGTGGCATGACCATAAATAATAACCATAAACTCTTTGGAGTTCTGAAAAACATTGTCTTTAATACTTCTGTGATTTTTTTTACAGCACTGAGTGTTCTCCCTGGAAACCCTTATCACATTTGGCCCACACAGAACAGTGTGACATTCAGATGACCTGACATTAGACACCTCCTGTGTAGTAATTTCATTCTGTAGTAATTCCTCTGGTGAAGACAATAGATGAGCAAACACTTCTGGGCACAACTCATCCAATTCTGAATAGCCATCTATGGCATATGTGAGTCACAGCCCCATTGTGCTTATTTTCTCCTATTGTGTGTGAAGATGGTCAGAGCTGCAGTGCAGAAACACATATAGTGTAGATGTCTAAAGTTAGGAGACATAAATCCCAGTCCTGCTATGATACCTGATGGCACAAGGCAGCAGAGTACTTTTTTCCGGGCATTTCAAGTTCTGTCTTTATTTAAGGTGTTCTTAGCACTAAACTTGTACCATGGGCACATATGCAGGGAAAGTTTGTCTCATCAAACACAGCCAAAAGAACATAACAATTATTTTCTCTTCCACAAAAGAAATAACAGCTGCTCATTTCTGATATAGAAAGTACGCTGATCTATAGTTTCAGCTGGCATAAGAACAATGACAGCTTGAGTCTTGCATTTTCCTTAATCTTTATTTAGTTTTAATTTGTTTTAAAGTCTATTCACCACTATCCCCTTTGCCAGGTTTCTCCTACATGACCTAAAACTAACCCTTGGACAAATGTAAAAGCAAAGAGAGCTCTTAAACAGTATCTGTATGTTCTTTTGTCTTGGGCAATGTAAATTAGGGCACTGGGTGAATAACACTGCTTGGCATTGTGTCATGAAATGTAATTGTGGAGCTATGGCAGGGTCAAGATTTATGAAGCTATCAGGATTGGAGTGGGCAGGGGGCCAGCTTACACCTGCAGCACTATTTTTGCTGCTTTCCAGACAAGTAACTTTGGAGTAAAGGGCACTGGTTCCTAAGGTGATTTAACAGATTGGCAGGCAACCCTTTGAGATGGATAGGAACTGTACAGATGAGGAAAGAAATGAAAATAAAAGACAAACAAATTGCAAAATTGAATTTATATAAAGTAAATAGAAAGTATATTGAATAAGAACAAAGACAGTAATAGAAACAGTAAATCCTTTGGGCAACTCAACAAAATCCCTAACTACACATGAAGAGGAAGGAAAGAGGAATTATCTTAAGGAAGTTAAAAGAAGCAAAGGATTCATACATAGTGATAGACCTCAATAACAACTTATTTTTAATCCAAGGAACTAACCTAAATATGCCTCTTTACTAGTAACTAATGTGGTCTGTTAAAAACAAACAAACAAACAAAAAACCCAAACAAACAAAAACGCTCACAACAAACCAAAAGAAAACAAGCAACAAATAAATAAAAGAACCAGCACATGTGTCTCTGCCTCAGTGACTAGGTTCCTGTTGATGCCCATCATATTATTCTCTCTCTTACTTATTCACACTTGCTGACCAGACTACAAAATCACCAGCTTCAGAAGTTGCTGGGGAAAGCAAAATAATCTTCACAAGAGTCAAATGCACAAAACAAAGGACTACAGAGACAAGATTCAACATCTCTTGTGTATGCTCTGCAGTACCTTTCTGGTTATTAAATAGAGCTTACATTATTGTGCCAATAATAGTAATAATAGAAATTTGACAAGCCATTTGACACAAAAAAATTATTTATAGAAAGTGGTTTTTTTGTAGTGAGGCAATATCTGAGAAGTCCTAATTTAATTGAATGTATTCAATGTACAAATTTATATTTCTTCATACTACTCTGTTGATTTCCATTATTCATAATTTCCATTGAACAAAAATGTCAGATCAAATAGATTTTTTTCTATTTTTCACTTTATGAGCATAAATTTATTTTTCACATATTAATTTAAATTGCAGTCTTTTAAGTGTTAAAATTTTGCTTCTTCTGAACATTTTTCCTCAATCACAGAACACCAAATGCAGATGTGCACATAGTGAAAGAAACCATCAACACAACCAGCAAAAATGCTGTAGCTTTTCTCTGCATTTATCATTATTTAAAAAACTTTTTTCAATATTGTAAATCTATAGATTATGAAGGTTAGTTAAACAAAAGAATTTTTGTGTGTCTGTGTAATCCTGAACAGGGAGAAACAAGGACACTTAAACCCAAAGCGGACAAGAAACTATAGTGTGTTCTCACAATCACTCAGCTGTGCCTCTGCTTGTGTGCTCAAACCAGGTGGATATGCTAGATACTCCATTGTTTCAGATGCTAGGAATCCAAGCCTGTCCTACCTTAACAAATACACCCCTATTCATAACAGGCAATTGTTAACAGCCAACTTTTGTGTCAAACACAAAAGGGACAGCTACTAAGCTAGAACAAATTGATATAGGTAATTTTGAAGTATGTAGTTTTCAGGTGCTAACATATTAGTAATGCCCCATTTCTGTTTCACATTTTGAACTCCCAGTTAATTTTGGTTCAAAGCATTTTTTATATTTACAAATTCCTTATCTCCAGCCAACCAACATCCTGAGGAATCAATATATCCTTGGTTCTTTCCATCAGGGCTTGGTTGGTTTTTTGGGGGGGCTGTTTTATTACATTTAACTTAGATTCCATAAGTTAATGTTAGAATTCATTAGCCAGATCCTCTATACTCTTGGCCAAAGAGCGCAAATTTTTATTAAAATTAAATAGAAAGACAAATACTGCAGAAATGATCATAAAAATGTTTCTATGTAAAATAAAATTATCTATTTAATGTTTTAGTTCCATCCGGCTATAATGGGATTTCTGTTGGCATCCAGAAAATTCAATAAGCCAATCTGGCATTGCATTATTCATTGCAAGTTTCTACTGCCTTAAAGTGCACTATAAGAGGCTAAAAAATTGATGGAAATTGTCTCATTATTTATTTTTCTAAAAACTCAGAGGGTTACCACTGCAGAGTACTCAGAAAGTTGATTCTGGAAGGAAGATTATGTATTAAGCCTGGACTTCAAGTTAAATGAAAGTGAGCATACCTAATCTCTGGACACTGGATTACTATAATACATTTTCATTGCTGCTAGCGCTAGCCAAACAATAGGTATGAAAATAGCAATTAAATTGAAAAGCCTGGCTACTAACCACAGTACTTACATGTACTTCAGTCTTTTCCTGCTGTTGGTATCTAAATTTAAAAATAATGCAAGAACATTTTATATCTAACATTTGATAGATCGTATTACAACTCTTTCCTTCTCTTACTGTACTTTTTAACAGTGTGTACAGCAGAAAAGGGCAAGAAATTAATCAGAATGCCAAAAGAGTTGGGTTACACAGTGTGTAGAAAGCACTTCAGCTACATTATTTGCTCAATTTCTGTAGGGAGTTGTGAAATAGAGGTCTTAAATTTAACATGTCTGGCTTACTTCCACCTGGATTCACTTCAAATCCGTTGCCTGCAGCTTGCTGAATACAGAGTGGGAAATCAGTCATTACATTAAGAACTGATGGCAAATGATTCCAATTCACATTTTTCAGCTGGTATGTTTTTTAACCTGGAGCAACACCAAATTGAAAAATTTTGCAAGCTGGGCATAAAAGCTGTTTTGTAGACTAAATAGATTTCCAGTTCTATGAAGTCCACAAGGAGATATTTCTCTAGCATTTCTCCAGCTGCTATGCTACCCACTGAAGTTACAAGGCACAGTATATCTTCAGCTCTCATCCTGTTCTTTTTCTCTCTGCTACCAGACAGTGTCAAAGCTGCTCAGTTGCTGTGATCTGCAGTTTAGCACTGACCCAATTTCAATACATTTATAAATGTCTGATAAAGACTTATGGGCTATTTGCTACTAAAAATAAAAACACACCCTTGAAATTAACTTGCTGCACTTTCTGATTTGAAATATGCATTTTGGTTTGATGATGTTGCAGGAGTTGTATATCTTTTCTGTTCTCTATCAAAAATACGGTTGCATTTTTGCAACCAAATGCATTTCAATAGCTCATGGAGACATTACACTGCTCTATAAAGCACTGACACACATTCCTTACTCAATTTTTTGAGAAAACTCTGACAATTTGTAAAAGTTACAGAACTGAAGGAAAATTTTACTTCCTGGAATCTTATATACTTTAGAAGTCAAATCGTAGTACAGAAAGGAAATCTGTCAGACCCAAACTCTGCTACTGATGTCGTTTTAGCCAGGGGACCCTAGTGGCTGTGTAACACTAGATGTGTTTAAATGTCTATTGATTTTGTGATGCTGACAAATGCAAATTTACAAGTTACAGGAGGATCTTTTAATCATGTCACAAGACAGCAGGTCCAAGATAGCTTTCCAGTGCATCATAATAGGAACTTGATGCAGAAAAGTTTTGATACAAAATACATTAAAAAAAGTCCCCAGCACTGAGTGATTTTTTATTATTTTTAATGAATGTAATTTAACCAAGAAACGAGTTGCATTCCTGTAACAGCTTAGTGCATATTCCCATAAAAGTATTTATAATTCAGTGACAGTATAAAGGAAAAAATGTTTAAATTGAGCTAATCTTTCACACAAAATGCAACCATGACAAATACATTTCTGGGATAGTGCCACTCAAATCAGTTTTGCTTGGATAACATTATGACAGTCTTTAAATCTTATGACTAGCTGATCAGCGACTTGTTTCGGTATATTTTTTTATTTGCATTTCTGCAGAAAATTTGTATGTACAGAGAGATCTTGTTATCAGGAATTATAAAGAGAGTGGTCAGTGTAACATTTTCTATCAGTAGATCTCAGCATGTGAAGGGAGATCTTAGCATCCATGTGGGAAATTGGAAGAGAGAAAGAGGGAAGAGCAGATTTCCTGGAGATCATACAGTGAGCAAGTGGCAAATTTAGGAATAGAAAGAAATGGATTGAAATGTCAAAGAAGAGGACCTCTATCATAGCTTTACAGTGAGTGGAGAGTTTCTTCCCATCTCTTCCATGATGAAAGACCTTCCAGATGTAACTTGATCATGGAGTGAAAAGGGTCAGCATTCCTCTCATAAGTCATTCAATTGCCATTGTCTGAGATAAACTTCCATCTGTCCCAGAAACAATGAGGCCAATGTTTGTGTTTGTGTATTGAGGTATCCTCTCAGTAGATTTGAGGGTTGCATTTTAATACAAGGAAAGAGAAAGACATGAAAAACATATATTATTTAGCCCTTCATTGGAAATGCCTTAAAAACTACATGGATTTCAGCACAAAAATTCATTCTTTAGAATTCATGGTTATCTACATGATTTTCAAATTGAATCTCAAGTAGAAAACTGAAAGAGAAAGGATCTTTTTAAACGATTTGTTACTCAGAGCAATGGCTATGTCAGTGACATGGCATGAAAGGTTCAACATTTTTTCAAGTGCTAGGGACTCAAATCCAACTGAAATGCACATGTCAAGAGGAAGCATTTGGAAAGCTTTTGTTCAAGACCAAAACAAGAATGTTCTATTTCTAGATTTTGATTCTGATGCAGCCCAAAATCATGGAAGACTTGTGATAAAGACTGCAGTTGTGAGAAAATCACGTCTGAAATGCTTTGTTAATTCAAACCTTACATTTGTGCTGGTGAAGCTAGGAGAGAAATAGAGGTGTCTGTCAAAATCACATAAGGAGAGAGTTCATGTCGTACTAGTTAATCTAAGCAGCACAAGAGCTTTCTGCAGTCCTGACACCCTGTTCCGCCACACTGGACCACTGTTCTGCTAGTACATCCTAGCTTTAAATGATTTTTTTAATGGTGTCTTAGAACTGTTGTTAGAGCAGCTACAAAAAGAAGGAGAATCCATCACCACAGGTGCCTCAAAATATTCTTATCTCCAGAGACAGAAAACACATCCATGATCTAGTTACACTTTTTGGTGGAGTTGCAGAAGTTGTGTGCATTATGTGTTCATTTTGCAAAGTACTCTCTGCCTACAGAACATCCAGAATCCAATCTTAGACACAGCTATAATTCACAGTCCATTGACTCTTGATTAAAATTATGTCAGATAAGACTCTGACTCATTATAAAACATTAAAAGCAACAGATACAAGAAATGTTTCTCTGAATAAGCAGCCATGATATCTCTAATTCTATATTTGGCTAAAGTAAAACGTTTTTGTAGTGGCAATTTCTTTTGTGTTGCATATGTTTTAAACAAAAAATTAAAAAATCTATTGGAGAACTATTTAAAACTTGTTGGGCTGCAGAAAAAGCCGTAATCTTCCTAAAAATGTATTTTAACTGTAACTTTGTCATGCTGATGCTACCTGCTCTCAGTTGTAGATAAGAATTTGATCAAATAACATACATTTCTGACCATATTTGACAGAGAAAATTTGCTCTTTTGGTTGCTGTTCTAAATTTTGCAAATATTTGTTTTGACACTGACTCATTTGCTAGTGAATTCAACTGGCAAGTGGAAGTTTCCACATGATGGAAGTACACATTTGTTTTTCTAGGACAGCATCTAAAGGAAGGTAAGAATGCTCTTAAGCTAATTTCTTGTATTTTCTATGCTTACTTGTTTCAAATTCAGCATCTTTTTAGAACGTCTCTGAAAAAGCTAATTCCTGCATAAGTTGAAGCATCTGTTATATCCCAGATAAGATTGTTGATAATAATATGTCTAGAAATTAAACCAAGACACAGTGCTTTATTTCCAGTTATGGGGGGGGGTTTGTCAACTATTATAAACATTATCAATTTCATTAGCTGATTCATCTGTCTTTGTATTCTAGTGCATAAACTAATTGATCAGTCTGTTCCAGATACAAATTAAAATGAAGTAAAGGTTTTAATTTTCAGATATGTCTATTTCTTCTGTGTGCAAGTAATTTTTTTCAGAAAGGTACTATTTGTAATAATCTCACTGGTAAGATTATATTTCTAACATTTGACCCATCTTTCTCCATCCAGTAGCCTAAAGAACAAAAGTTTATTAGAAAATTTGGCCCATTCTTTTGCAAAGTTTTTTTCTAGCAGCCAAACCAAGTCTTGAACACAGCTGGTGAAATCCCACTGCTTATAAAACCTCCCCTCAATCTGTGTGCACAAGTTTAACGTTTGGGTTTTAGGAAGCAATTCTGCATCTCTAGTTTCTACCTTATTTTATGCTTCAGTAAACAGTCTGGAATAACAAGAGGCCAAATTAATTTCTGAAGTAACTTCTTTTATTGAAGTTGACTTATGATATAGCAAGGCATCTCAGAAAGAATTCATAAACAAAGTTGGGGATTGACAAGTTCAGTCTTAACCATATATTACAAAAAAAAAAAGCTTAGAAAATTATGTCCTTTTGTCTGTATCTGGAGGTATGAACAGAGGTTTAAATTCACTTTTCATGTTTGAGGATATCAGCAGTACCCTGATGACTAAAAAATTTGTCAGCTCTATCTACTTACTTTGCCCCTTACCACAACTGATAAAAGTTTTTGTCTATTGAAATGTCTCCTTGAGGCTTTTAGAGATTGCTCTCTGCCCAGTAAAAAACTTATGTACTGCTCAATACAATTTTTTCACTTGGTTTTGCCTTTAGCATAATTTTAGCACCTTATAATTTACGTCATACTCCATAAGCAATTCATTTGCTAGAAATTACCAATGGTTTCTGGCTCTTGTGATCTGATATTGTAAATAGAGTCAGCAAGCAGTATGCTCATTTTAAATTTTCGGATAAATATTTCATGGTTCACAGCAATATTTCAACTATGGAACTAATAGCAACTGGCAAACTTGGAACATGAAACTTGTTAGATGACATATCAAAAGCATATCAAAAGCAACTGCCTTGGCACTGCAGTTTTGAATGAAGTTTTGAGTGCCTGAAGCCTTGAAAAAACTTCAAAAAATTCTGACAGGTCATTCAGTATTTCCTCTTATTTAGGTATAAAATGCTGTTTCATTTACTCTTTGCCTATCATATAATGTGATTTATACCATCATGAAGTGCATTATTTCTTTTTCAAATACACATGGCGTTCACCCTGAAATTGCTTTTTTTTCCCTTTGGTTGTGTTTAGTCTGGATGGTAGGAAACATCTTTTAAACTCTACCATGCCCTGGCTGATGAAAGCCGCATAAGTCTTTAATCCAACCATTACAGTGAAAGGTCACCAAGGTGTAAGAATTTAATGTTGGTCCTCATAAAAGAGGAAAAACAAAACAAAACAAAACAAAACAAAAACAAAAACAAACCCCCCACACACAAAACAACAGACTGATCTTCCAACAACACAGAAATCAAAATGCTGAATAACTTTGTAACTTTGTTTATTCTCCTAAATATAACATTGTATTAAAGTGTGGTTATCTGTCATAAAACCTGTCAGCTGTAAACCAACAATTTTAAAGCAATGACCATTGTTATGTTTTGCTCTTTGAAAATATTAGCTTCAGAATGAATGGCTGATAACCAAGGTTTGTACATGTTTCCACAAGGCTACAAGCAGAAGATTGAAGGGAAAGTAAAGCCCATATTATTTTTGTAAGACAATATATGAGTGATTATCTTATCATTATTATCTGTACCTAGAAACCGGTTGAGTTTTTACTTAGTTTTTAACTATTGTAGGTTTACACAGTCCTGGTAGATTATAAAGAAAGAGGGTAAAAAAGTTTGTGAGGGAACAGTCTGTAATAAACTAGTGTATATTTATTTTCACCTGAATTTCTGGCTATGGCTGCCACTGAGCTCACCTCAGTAGCATATCTACAAAAGGTAATCCCAAACATACACTGTAGTGGTGCTCTTTTACCCTCCCTTGTTTTCAACATTTATATGTCTCCAACTATGGCAGACTCTTTGAAGATACATGGAATATATCCTCACTGTGCCTCAGAGATGAGAAAACAGTACATCTTTAAACTGCACAGTAAAATTTAAAAGTTAAAAGCATATAGCTAATATATAGCTAGTTTACAGAAGAATTGAGATCAACTACACCCAGGTTGATCTGTCCCAAGGTTTCTGGTTTAGAGAGAAGAATTTAGAGAGGAAGAAATAAAAATTATTGAAAACAAGAAGGATACATATAAAAGGATTTTACTTGTAAAAACTTTACTTGCAAGTCATCTGGCCTAGCGAAGCTATAGCAACCTGACTAACAAAATTCAACAATTCACCTGATCCTCTCTAGAACAGCATTGGAATTTAAATAAAATATAAAAAATGGAGTAAACAAATTTTTTAAAAGTAGTAATTTAATTTTCAAGTAGAAATGTTGAAGGATAAATAATTACAAATGAAATATTGAAAAAATATTAAAAATTAAATATTGAATAAATTAAATAGTGAAATGTCCATTTTTGAAGATGTCTTTTCAGTTTAGAAGAAAGTAATGTTCCTGAATATAGAAAACATTTTTCTGCAATACAGAAAGCTTTCCTGCAAATATATTTGTAAAAAAAAAATTGCTCATAAAATGTATATCTCTGACTAGAGAAATCATTTCTATGGCTGGGCAACAGGAAACAGAATTCTGAAGATTTAAGACCTGGATTCATGTCTGGGATAAGAACATGGTTTATATTTATAGCTTTGAGTCAACAGGGTAAAAATTTACTTATATTGGTCTTTTTTACTTATAGGATTTTGTATTTCACTCAGTTTCACTCATCTCAACAGAAATGAGATATTTTACCCATTTAAATCCACACACTAGGCAAACACTGCTTGCATAGCACAAAAGCAGGTCGAGACAAACATAATTGGTTTTTTCCTGCACACTTCCTCCATAGCAGCTCACACAAACCAGACCAGGAACCAGTATCTTACTTCAGCACAGAACTCTGGCCAGGCCAGTCTGCCTTGCTCAGATACACACTGCCAACCTCAACTAATGAACTTTGCTGGCAGTTAATTTCTTTAGCACTGTGCTCTGGGATGTCTATATAACCTGCCCTGTTTTACAAACCTATCTTCTAACTATCTTCTAACTGTGCCCAACATAATTGATTTAAAAATAACTCAAGTATGTTTTCACAGCCATAGTAACACCTTTGAATTTCAGGAAGACAAAGCCCTGGTGCTGCAAAGGTTTTCTCTCTCTAAGAGCGTTACAGGTAGCAATGAGATCAGCTACTCAAGTTACTTCGAAAATTAGAGCAGGCCAGAATTGTTGTTTTAACAACTATGATCAAAGCAGTGTTGAGTGAAAGGAGGGAATGTGAAGCTGATTTACAGATAACAAGGACAGAAGCACCACGCCAAGCTTTCAGTGCAGGACTGTTCTCAAAAACACAAAACAGAACACTTGAGTCACAAGTACAGTCTGTCGTGTACAATTGTTAAAATTTGCTATTGTTTCTTCATCAACAAAGCTGAAAATGTTTCAATAAAGTTGAAATATACAGACTTCAGTATCTTATAATACAATATGTAGTAGTAAAATTAAAACAGAAAATAATGCAACTCACTGGAAAATTTTCTACAAACACATTGAAGAAATCAGGTCAAAACAACATTTTGGATGGAATTTTTTTCCGCTAGAAACCATTTCAGCAACTCCAGTTATAACAGTTGCTCTAGGCTTATGTTACTGTAAGAAGCAACAATATTTCTTAAAAAATGGGGTTGTTTTTAGCAAGGATATGAGAGTACGAAGTGCTTGACAGTGCTCAGTGTACTGAACAAGAAACTCTGAGTTCTTCCTATTCTTTGCACAAAATGACAGGACAAAATGATCTGTTACATCTATTATTATCTCCTGTTGAGAGAGGATTGATAAAAATAAGAAAGCAATTTGTTATTACCTAAACTCTCTTAGCACAGTTCTTCAGAAAGAACAAGAAATACAAATTAAAATTCAGTTTTGGAAGCCTCTTGTAGCACAGACTGTTTCGAGCAGGTTTTTTGGTGTTAAAACAATATTCAGGCCTTAAGTAAACAGTTATTTAACATACAGAATGGCACCTCCAGGGACCTTAAACATAGAGGTCCTTGCTGACAAGGCAAAAAGCTTTGCTCGTCACCTCTTTTACGGAGTGTTACGATCTAAGTCCAGGTCAGCTTTCCTATGCCTGCATAATCCTAAACAATGAGCTCTTTAATGAAAAGAATGAACATTTCGACTTCCTTTATTCTCCATTCAAAACAGAGATTTTGAAAACTATACTCTCAAAGGATCCATGTGAATTACAGGGAAGGAATATCTCAGAATGATGAGCCATAATGAGAACTTTGTGACTTGGGCAAATTGACAGTGTTATCACTAGTAATATCAGATAACATTATTTATATTAATGCCTTCTGCCTAAGAGTGAAGGACGCGTAGAATGTAGCCTTGAGTAAATCAGTATTGTATTCTGAAGCTGCAAAATGCTGGGCACAAGGGGGTTCAAATCCCCCACCAGCATTTTTAAGTGCTGTAGTAACACAGTAGTGGCAGATACCATAATCCTTCAATAGTTCATATGCATGTATACAACTGAAATGCATTATTTTCTAAAATATAATATTCCATAAATAAACAGGATGGGGCCTAGAGTGTCAGTAGTAGCATTACTCATATTTTTAGGTATTCAACAAGACATTATGAAACTCACTGATCACCACGTGGGCACAAGAACATGTATAAGAAATTAGACACACTGAAGTATGCCTTCTTGTAATGCATTTTGTAACAACTCGGAGTCCCTGAAATTGTGCAAGCAGGCCTGCGTTTGTCACAGGCAGTGAAAAATCTAATAAATAAATTCTGTACAAAGATACTGAGACTGCAGAAGCTTCCCTGTCAAGTTTTTGCCACCAAAAAAAAAAAAAAAAAAAAAAAAAATCGGTTTTATTAGTACAGACAGAGAGCCCAGACGGAAAGAAAACAAAATTATATACAAAATTATATATACAAAATGTTGCAATACAAATTAAATAAAAAACTAGTGAAATCCTTCACAATCCATGGATTTATAGCAGATTGGACACACCAGTGTGGTCATGTTCTGAGGAACCTTAGAGGAAAGTCTTATTCAACTTCCTCTGTAAGCTTTCAAAATTAATTCTTTCTGAAAGAAAATTTACTAGAAATATCCTCCTGTGCATGTGAAGAAGAAAGGGCTGTGAATCCCTCAGATTTGCTTTACTGTAAAATATTAGTTGGGTATCACCAAATGTTAATGCTTTTCACAGAGATAATAACGGACTTGCCATGAGGAGTGCCCACAGATTTTTTTGCTTTTGAAGCACCACCATCACCACCTCCTTAAAAATTTGTGCATGCTGACTGACTCTGCTCCTTTGCTTGCGGCAATTCAAGGAACTAATCTCTTTTCATAAAAACAGTCATGTTAGCTCATTTTGTCTTGTATATACAATTTGTTATTTTGTTCTTATCACCTTTGACCTTACATAAGTAAATGAAGTTCCACTTATATTTCAACTTATAGTTGAACGGCCCTACAAATTTTGCTCTGCAGCATCTTAAATGCCTGAGCTTTTCTGTTCTCATATAACAACAGCCCAAATGGCACTCCTTTGAAATAGAGAAAACAAGCTGGATCTCCCGCTGAACTTATCTCTATTTTGTATCAAGGCTCTGGGACAAGGATAATTCTAAATTTATGCCACTACTCCTTTGAGATAACAATTCAGCCTTGGTTGAGCATTCCAGCTACCCACTGTGCACCCACATATTTTATTTATGATTTATTTCTTCAATAGATTGACTAATAGTTCCAGCACCCCAAAAGGTTTGTGATTCTTGCATTGAACTGCTGTACAAATAATCAATCAATTATGGTATGTCCTCTTATAGGAGAAGACTGACAGTGTATACATCTTGTGGTGCCACCTGGCCATGTAAAAGCTCTTGTTCAGCTGTCCATCACAAGGACAGTGAGTGGTACAGAAAAATGCTTTCATTTAATGGAAGGCCTAAAACATTATAAAAATAAGATTTGGTTTTTCAGAAAAGGCAGATTTTTGTCAAACATCATTTTGTCCTTTAACTTTGCCAAACTTTCCAGAGAAAAAGACAAGCTTTCTGCCCAGCCTTCACCAGTCATACCACCTCCTATTGCATGTACCTAATACTGGGATGGCCTGTGTGCTGTTAATGCACAGACATTATCAAGGACCTTTATTGTGGAAACATTTAACTCACAGAGATTGCAAAACTCTTGGTTGAAGATTGCAAACCCCAGGACTTGCTGAAACCACCAGAGCAGCTTAGTGCAATTGCTGCATTAAGTCATAACCATTACACAAACAGAATATTGCTGTGGGGTTTGATAGTGTTAGAAGGTGTTGTTTTACTAGACTGCTCAATTTAAAAACCTTTCTGTATTCAGGCTTTTTTGCAATAAGGCTTTATAGATTTGGCAAGGAAAGAGAGGAAGTATTTTTGTTGCTGTTGGAATAACAGATTAAGTTGTAGGATAGCATTTGACTTACAAATCAACCCTTGATTTCTGCCTGCACTTAACAAACTCATATTAAAAGCCCATTCAGAATGTGAAAAACAGAAGAAGTAGAATGCCTAAACCACAAGCAGATGGATAGAAGTAAATACAGAATATTTATTCTCTTAGTGAAAAAAATGAAATCTTAAAACAACAACCTGAATGGCATTTTTTTCCCCATTGGCATCACTAAAGATTACACTTTAATAAAATATAAAACTGGTATTGTAAAGTGAGAATTCATATTTTCATTTTGTTCGTTTGCATTTTTTTACATGGAGAGTGGGAGTGGGGAACACCTCATTTTGAGATTGTGGGAATTACCATGATGAAATAAACTAAAATTTCTACAGTTCTTCTTACCAGAATCAGTGAAAGTGTATAAGTTACAAAATTAATTTTGCAAATAATTCTGCACAGAGAAAAATACTTTTGAAAGTTTGGACCACAAAACACTGCAAACAAGAAAAATCGCAACCAGCTTGCTAGCAAAAGATTTCAAATTGCCTTTTTGTAAAGGAATTACACTGTTCTTGTTAGGAAAGGATATGTTGTATTGTCTTACAAAGAAAAAGAAATTAAATTTGGTTTATGAAAAAACCCAATATCTTTATATCCTTTTATAAGGATACTGTAAGGTATTGTAAGGTTTAAAATTTAGCTATTTAGCTTTTAGTTTAACAGAAAACAGTATTGTTTGTTTCCGTGTAGAAAGGCAGAAGTAACAAGGGCAATGTTGCAGTATTGAGAGTTAAATCTGATTGCATGCTGTGCACCAAATCCTCCACATCTTTCTGAATGACGTGGTCTGGTTCTTACACTGGGAGAAAAACTGTGAAATTACAGGAATGTAGTAAAATAACTACTCTATGGACAATCTGTCTGGTTCAGGGCAAGGACTTGAACTTGTCTTTTAATTTGAACTGTGTGACCTAACCAACAAGCCACCAAGAGGATGGCTTTTTACTAAGGGAAATACATACAGATATATGTGTGTGTATATTACATATATATACAGACACAATATGTGCATGCAAATACATATGTATGTTTATGCACATATATGAGATTTGTCCTGATGGGGAGTTTTTATATTTTGTGTCCCTGAAAGCCTCAACTGACAGCAACAGAATTTCTCACATTATTCCAAGATGAGATAGGTTGCCAACCCACATATATATTGTGTGGGGAGCCCCAGGCTAGTTAAAACCCTGGGTCAGACTCATGAATTAGCACCTTTATTTCATGCTGCCTCACTGCAGCATCTACTCTAATTCTTGGCTTGGTGGGGTTGCTGTGAACCTTGTCATAAAATTCAGAAACAATGTGAATTTGCAGAGTACTATCTATGATGCCACATTTACAGCCTGGTTCCAAAAAGTCTCACTGCAAAACTAGCAAACCTTAAATCACAAAGCCATTCCCTGATAATTATTAATACTGATTAATCTCTAATAGTTCCAGGGCCATGGCACACCAGCATGCAGGAGGTCAAAGGTTTTTTTCCCAGTGTATTCCACCCTAGTAGTTGTAGATCAACCCTAACAAAGTCACAGAGGCTGTCTCTATGCTCAAGAATAAAAGTGTATCATGTACCCTGCCTTGGCACAATTGAAATGATAAATGGGAATGGTGCTTGGCCACAATAGCTCCTAAAGCATGCTGAGGAGACCTGGTGAACCCTCCTCTCACCCATCCACGGTGTGTAGGACAGGTTCTCCCTGGATCTCTACCTTGCTTTGGCAAAGTGGATAAAGAGGTCAAGATCAGCAGCACAGGTCAGCATGCAGAGTGACAATATGGCAGCACCTGAACCAACAGATTACAGCATAAGTATCTTTCTTCTTGCTTCAGACCAGCTCAGCTCATCATTTTAGAGGCGAAAACTATCTCAAATGGGCTTTGATCATCCATAATGGATTCTTTCAGACTGGTTGTCAACCCGAAAATTAAAATGGCTGGTTGAAAAAGCACAACAATGTGCTGCAGCAAGGGGAGATTTATCATTTGTTCTGACTAATGAAGCTATCATCACCAGTGTAAATCAAACAGGCCAGATATCATTAGACACTGATATTTTCCTTAAAAATCAAAATGTCTTTGTATACGAAAGCAAAAGCCAGCATACAAATTTCAGTATTTGTTTTGCTAATGGTAAAACTGAAATTATTTTCTTTCTTTTCAGTGACACACTGGACATAGATGAAATCAACAGATTGTGCACATTTTTTAATAAGATAAACAAAGATGTAAAATGAGGAGATAAAACAGAGATGCATTCATGAATGCTAAGTTATTCCAATATTTAAATTAATTATATGCTTAAGGAGTGATTGCCTCTTTTTATCTTCTTCTAACTTACAAGCCAGAAAAGAGATCAAGAAACACAGATGGGCATTTATTAATTCTATTCTTCCCTCTACAATTAAACTTTAATCTGTTTCAAAGGACATTTGGGTTCTGTCCAATGCAGTTGCTGCTTGAAGCAGTGATTAAAGATAAAAGATATGAACATTACCTGTAGCAGCATTTTGGGGGAAATTTGGTCTCAGGAAGAAATACACTTTGCAGCAAAAGAAGCAAAGGTTTTTATACTGTGGGTTATACACAAAATTAGTTCTAATTGATGTTTCTACAAACAGACAACTGGCTTTCCTTTTTGAAAAGCAACATCTGTGAAGTTTAATTTAAATATTTTAATCTGAGTAGTCTTTAGAAAAATCAAGAACCAAAATCCTTTAATGTCATTAGCCCTCAGCTGGGATTCATCATAAATAACCCTCTGTAACTTAAAAGCTGATGTAAAACTTGTATAATCAAAACTAAGACTTCAATCACAAGTAGCAGGTTTTTAAATCCACATGTTTATTAAAAGATCTGAAGCCTTTCTTCTCACAATGAGGAAGAGTAGCATCAATGAAAAGCAGCACGTTTTCCCCCTCCCTGCAGACAAAGTGCCTGCTGTCAGTGGCTGCACACATCAGTCTTCGCCTTGGGCTGGGCAGCAGGATCTGTCTGCTTTCCCCTGCAGCTGAAATGCAATCCAGAAAGGAGGGATCTGTAATTGTGCTACTGTGAAACATTAATACCTGCCAGGCCAAGAGAAGCTATGGCTGCCTCAGACATCAAATTAGATCAATTGACCATCTGGGGTGAACACATGGAAGAACATACAGAGAGCAGTGAGCAGCAATTAGTCTTCTGAGGGTTTCAAGAAGGAGACTAATCAGTAACACAGAGATTGCATCTATAACAGGACTATAATTTGAAGAACTTTTACCTTTAATGAGATTTAAAAGTCCTAAACAAATAGGAATACCCACCTAATGAGACAGATGTCAGTCTGAGCTAGCAAATACAGGAAATGGAGCCTCAAACCTTGACCCTTGGCCGAGGATGCTGGGAACATTTGTTGCAGGCACTCCGCAACAAGGGAGGGTCAAGCACACTTTTAGCTAGTTCTGTGGAGAAGCCTTAATAAGGGTCAGGCTCAGATTGCAGCACACAAAGTCAGCAGTTTGGACAGAAGAAGGGGTCCTTCTCTGAGTTCAAACAAGCCTAAATGTTCTTGGGCATGGCAGTGATGTGCCACAGGGCGTATTGCCCAGCAGATGTTGCAGCAGCTGTCCAGGTAAGGACAGAGGATGCAACATGGGTGCATTCCCCTCAAGGCTGAAGTAACTGGCCATGCTTTCAAGTGAGGTTTGGGCTAACTGACCCTGACCTATGCAAGGCCACCACAAGGCAGCAGTGGCAGCAGCAGGGAACTCCCTGCTGCAGGGGAGAGCAGCATCACCTGCCAACCTGACCTGCTGGCTGCAGAAGTTTGCTGCATGCTGGGGACCTGGATCTGGGTGCTGAGAGGGACTGCCAAAGCTTACCTGACCCCTGACTACTTTTCCATGATGCTCTTAAATGTAGACACCAGTGACAGTGCTGGGAAACCTGGAGCGCATCCAAAGTGACTACAGAGCTCTGGGGGTGGCAGTCAGGGACATGGGGTTCTCTTCCCTGCTGCCAGAAGGGAGAGAGGAGGTCTCTGATAATGAATGTCAGCCACTGGTTGTAGAGCTGGTGTTGGCAAATGGATTCTTGTTTCTGTGACCATTAGAACCAGTCTTAGGATAAACATGCAAAGATTTGTATTTAAATTATAGAAAAGAGAAAAATTGTTTAAAACTCAGACTCAACAGTCAGCAGTTATGGCCAGGACTGGCCAGTTGGTCCAATTCCATTTCCTGAAATTAAATATAACTCTCTGCAAGGCTTACCCTGTGAGACACGAAAGATCAAAAGCTGCCTCTCCCCCCTCTTGAGCCTTTTACCCAAGTCCCTTCTGCCCCAGCTCCTCTCTCCTCTGCTGGAGGAGTTTTCTGCCACTCACAGGAGAGCAGTGAGCAGAAACTGCCAAAATTCTGCTGCCTGCCACCACTGTCCCTCTACAGATGAGTGACTGACTTACACCCTGCCTCCTACCTAGTTATAGGGTTACAGACAGTAAATGATAGCTGCGCAGTTATAGTGAGAGCAAGGAAGTTTAGCTGGGATAAATGATCCTTGCTTCCTCCTGGGGTGTTACTGAAAGCAAAAAGGAAATAAAATTAAACAGGCCTATTAATTGTCCCCCCTGACTGGTGTCAGTCAGCCACAGCTTCTAAGAGATTAGTAAACTACACTGTAAACTGAGGTAGCTAAGTAAAAAGTCATCTCTCAGTAGCAGAAATTTGGCAAAAAATATCTTTTTATAAAAGTAAAAGCAAAAAGAGACCTCACAGCTCAGAATACAGGCCTATCTATTTCTTTTGATGCCAGCAAAAGCTTGGGATCGCTTCTATATTATTTTAGAATACTAGCTTGATACTGTTTCTGAATGAGCTGGTAGAAAATAATGAAACACGTAATGATACCAATTTATACTCAGATTCTACCAAAATATAAATATTGAATTTTATGTCTAATTGCCACTTATTGCCTCATAAATTAGAAACTGCTATTCAGTAGCAAACCATTTGCTTAACATGGTGCTGCGCATTTTATATCAAACAGTTCTTTTCTTCCCCTGCTTTGGTTAAAATATATAGCTCCCTTTGGAATTGTTAGATTAATTTGGTTTGTTTTATAGTTTGGATGTGAATGACTCACGGTCCGTAGGGTCTAGCTTTCCCTTTTATAAATAATTCCCCTTTTATAGTGCAATTAGGATGCACTGTGTTTTTGCAACGCAACTCAGAGGGAAGCATAACAAATGGGAGGTACTAAAAGTTCTGTTGCTTTTCCTCCCTGACACAAGCAGAACCTCAAGAATCCAGAAAAGGGACTGTAATGGTGTTTCTGCATATATTGAGTTCACAGGTTCTACTGTGTACCATAATTTTTATTCTGATGCTTTACTGCGCTGTTACATCTGTACTTGATGTTTACCCCTGTCAAGGGGCTTCTCACTATTATCTATTTATCTATGCAAGCACTGATCAATGCATGCATTTTGTAATGAATTTGAAGTTATTTTGATGAATGTTAACAGGTGTTTACAAAATATATACAGATATTTACACTACATTCAACTCATGACCAAAATTGAATTTATGGCAAATGATAAGAACATGAGAGTCCTTGTTATTTATAACAACTGCATAAATGATGAGATGTTGTGGGGGGTTTTCAGTGAGCAATTACAGCTATACCCATCCTAATGGATATTTTTATTCATCTGCCTACATGGAAGATGTATAGCTGAGATACCATCAAGGTATACTTGTAAGCCATTTCACTAAACAATTTATTTTTTGCATTGAGTCACAAAAAACCAAACTAACCAACAAACAAAAAATCCCAAAAAACTAAACCAAACCAAATCACAAATCAATCCTCAGCTCCTTTATACAAAGGAATACACATATACACAAAAACAAGCTCCTTTATGGAACAAATCTAGGTGAAAAAGCTTTGCACCAGGCTTTAAATAATGCATGTAGAAGAAAATAAAGAAAATAAAGGAATTTTAGAGAAATAAAAACTATTTGTTACAGTTCCCAGTTATCACTCCTTCTTTGGTAAAATCTACAATTTCCTTCATTGTTATGTCACAGTGAATGTGTTAATATGAAATCTTCTATTGAGAATGTTGCCATAGCCATTCTCTCATTCTTCCTTCTTGCCTGGAAAATCTCAATTACAAAACCATGAAAGAAAAACAGCATCTCATGACAAAGGTAAACAATCACACATTTTACATATGAGATACACAGAGTGTTCTTCTTAATTATTCCAAAATTGCTTCAAAAAATTTAAATAGTAAACAAAAAATACATTTTAATTCATTTGCATGCTGTTAAAAACATGCAAACAGAACAATGAACTACAAACAATAAATACATCATTTGCAATGAAGTGTTCAGTTTGTACTCTTTTAGACATGCTTGTTGAAACCATGAAATCATAAGTCAATCATTAAGAAATAAAGTCACCATTAGTATTCAATCTGCAAAGAAAAGTAAACCCAGTCAATGTCATTTACTACATGAAATGAATCTACATTCATCTCACAGAAAATCCGAAAAGCATAAGTGCTGATGTTTGTCTGTTCCCACTACAATTGTATTGTCGTTCACACTCCAGGTGAGCATAAAGGAGTGAACGTGTAAAAGAAATGGAAAAGGCTTGGGCTCAGATTTGTTTTGGCATGTGAGGTGGAAAGCAAATAGCACTGATGTGTCACTTTCCCAGGTCTTGCCCTGATAAGGGCCCCCTTGCCATTTCCAGGGGAGTACTTGAGTTTCATAAGGCGTATAAAACATTCATTAGACATTATTGTTTGTATAGCCAGCTCTGTGAATTAAGCTCCCTAAACCAGTAGGCTCTTAAGACAAATTCTACTCCACCCCAGGCTGTCTCACACACACAAAAAAAAAGAAAAAGAAAAAGAGAAAAGAAAAAGAAAAAGAAAAAGAAAAAGAAAAAGAAAAAGAAAAAGAAAAAGAAAAAGAAAAAGAAAAAGAAAAAGAGAAAAAAAAAAAAGAATTATCTGTTATTACTTCCTTGTAAGATTCTTTGGCTATCCAAACTCATCAGGACCACATGAAGAGAACCCAAGCTCCTGAAAAAAATTGTATAATTATATTTTCCAACTGGTCTTCTGTCAACTTTATTCAACCACAATCTATTATTGTGCCTGTTCCTCAAGCCCGGCTATCCTCGGCACCAGTACCACTCCAGTGGGTTCTTTTTGCTCAGCAGTGTCAGCGTGGCGATGGCAGGAGGATGAAAGGGGGGACTCCAGAGCTGCTGGGTCATAACGAGTTTATTGGTACTCCTGTGTGGAGCCCTCACCTCGTGTGTCAGCGTGTCCAGAGACCCCGACTGAACCTCGATGGGGACCTTTTAACGGGGGGTGTAACACAGGGGGATTCAACTAGGGACCAATAAGGTTTGATGGGGAGGTGGCTCATATCATAAACAAACATATAAAACAACCATACACTGAATATTAGAAGGTGACAATCAGGATCTTGCCCAATCACTCAACACCTCTCTCAGAATCTTCCAGAAGTGGGGAGAGATCCCCAAAATGATGGGCAAGAAACAGGAGGTTACTTGCCAGGTGATGGGTAGATAACTGTCTTTTGGGGGGAAAACTTAGGGAGAACACAGAACCAATCACAGAACTGTCACTGGGGAGAAAACAGGGATAAACCAAAAGTGGGTAACAGAAAGGGTACAAGGAACAAACCATTTTACAAAAGAACATTAACTTATGAATTAAACTTAAAACTGAAAAATGCAGTCCCACAACAATCAGTCTATCTAGAAGAGGAGCATTGGTGCTAGGGCCTCAAATAGTTTTTTTACAAGGCAGTGTCTTAAGAGTGGGACTTTTGAGTTCCCACCTGCACTCTTCAACATCAGACAGAAAACAAGTCCAACTGTGTTTGGAAATGCTGTCTTGAAATCTTAACTCAGAAGGGATGCAAAGCCTTAGGAGAGTCCACTTTTAACCTTGAAAGAGAATATTTCATTACCCAGGCTTGGCTGGCTCCTCATCATGGAAAGTCTGATTCTACACTTTGAGCATCCCCTGAAGCTCAATAAGGAATATCCTTACATATTTACTGTCCTCATGTGCTTTGAGAATGCATATCCTCATATTGTCTTTTCTAATTTTTTCTTCTCACTGTCTGTTCTAGCATATATGTGTGTGTGTATAGATATACATGATGTGTAGGCATGATCCTTGCCAGATTACCAGAGGCTTCCAATTTATTTTCTTTTACTGTCTACTTCAGTTTTTTTTTATTTCTTTTCTTTTCTTTTTTTTCCTTTTTTCTTTTTTTTTGCATAAATGCAGAAAGACAGTTCAGGAAGAAAAGAATACTTGAGGATTTGAACAAGCACTTTTCTCTCAAGTGTGGAGAGAATCTGGGAAAGCAAAGCTGGCTAACAGAGGATGCACACTCTATTAATATACTTGTTTCAATAGTTTTGCTGAAGATACAGTGCCAGGAACTGAGCAAGTTAATTTTTGCTGGCTTTTTGTTTTGTTTCATTATGTTATTTTTGTTACAAAAACAAAACAAAATGAAACAAAAAAATCATACTGAAAAACAAATTGAAAATCATTTCATTACTGAAGAACTGTGGTAAGCAAAAATACCTCTGAAAACAAGCACATTTTAGGAGTGGGAGTAAGTAATTTTTTAAAAATAATATGCTTGTTCTCTTAATACAAAAAATCCCCTTTTGTGAGAATGGCAAATATACTGGGATTTTTTACTATTTAAAGTTATAACCTGAGCTCTACATGCACACATGTGGACAGCTGTGTGGCTTATTCTTATAACTGCCACTGTGGACATTATGAAAAACAGAGAAGAAAGTATACAGGGAGCAAGTAAAATCATGCCATATGTACATACAGTAGGAAAGCTAATCTTTTTCTACAGCTTCACAGCGCTGTGTCTTTTTCCTTTATGCATTTTTATTGAGCTCTCCAGAGAAGCCATTGCCTTCAGTTGAACTTTATGTTAGAGAACACATTCTCAGTGCTTAATAAGTAGTCAGGGATGCTGTGCAGATTTGTGGCTCACAGTGAGAAGGCAGCTCAGAAGGGGAGTGTGCAGAGACGTGAAAAAGCTGTTCAGACACTGAAAACTCTGTGGACTGGAGATGTGTGAAGAAGCTGCATTTTTAGTTTACATTTGGGTGGATGCAATATATAGAAAACATCAAAAGTTTCTCCATGTGCTGAAAAGTGTTGAGATGTTGAAAGGAAAAACAGTGATCTAGGAACAAGAGGAAGATAAAATTTTGACTGGAGTATTTATGAAACTGTTAATGTTGTACAAAAGGCTTTTAAAAATTCATATTTTTTGGCAGGTTTTTCCCATGTTAATGCAGTATGGACACCATCAGTAGAAACACAGGCTTTTTTGTTCATTTCCAAGTTGAATGAGAAAAATATGATCCTTTTTCCCTTGTAAACAAAAATACTTTTCCTGTCCTTTTCCACAGTTTCAATGGGAAAATGGCCTCATTTCACCTGTCTTTGGAGGACAGTACACAAAAATCCTACTCCTGGGAAGCAATGGAAACAGCACTGCAAAATGCTGTACCATGAGACGTGTTCATATCCCAGAAATGCAAAACCACAGATTCAAACTGCAACTGTATAGATCCCGATGGTATCAATTAGCCTCTACACACACTGGATTCCTAATTGAAAACTACTGAGAAACATTGATGAAGTGAAACAAATTTTGTTCTACTGTCATCTTTCAGTAAAGGAAGACAGACTGCAACACAGTAGGAAAAAAAAATAAATTTGGAGAAGAAAATTGAAACAGATCCAAAGATGTAATTTTTTTTCATATTTTAGATTCAAACTCTATCATCCAGTTTGACAATTGTACTCAAATAAAACAAAAATATTTCTCTTTAACTCTCATATCTTCATTCATCTAAGACAATCCTTGTCCACAAAAACAAAATAAGTGTCAGAACATGTTCAGAGGAAAAATGCATCAAGAGGTCATAATGTTATTTAATGTGTTGTATTACCTTATCACAACATCATAATAAATCCAGGAAATATGGTCATATTCAGGAATCAGTACTGTGAAATCAAAGATCACATCCCAGTCTCTCAGCTATGCTGTCCTCTGCACCTGTACCAGTAAATGGATGTCCTTTGCAGGGCAGGCTTTTATGACTACAGAGTGGAGAGAAAGCTCAACAACAGTAACAAATCATGGAGTGGCTTTTGTAGTACTTCAAGAGGCAGGAATCTCTGAAATTCACTCCTGATATCATTGTCTAACACTGGCTCAAATCCTCTTAGTCTGCACTCCTCAGATCTAGAGATATAAATAAGTGGTCAATGTAGAAATAGCATGAATGGATGTAGGGACAGCTAAACAGATGAATAAGAAGGGTGTTCTTGTAGGTTTTGTTGTTGTAATTTTCCTGGCTTGTTACTGGACCAGGAAGTAGGATAGGTTTGGCATGTGAGAAGAGTCATTTAGGAAGGTAAAGTTGCACAGCTCATTTGAACACAAGCATGATAAATTTCACAAGATTTTTATAGCTGGTGTGATATGCAACCCTCAGCTAGGAGTAAATCTGTCCAGCTCCCCAGTGTTTTTTTGCAGACAGCATGCCTCTTCCTTGGCTCATTCAGCGGACAGCCTCAGTGCTTATAAACTCTTTACAATAGCACAGGGTATTTTTCAGATTACCTTCAAGCTCAATACAGAATTCTAGCCATGCCTGCACCTTAGATTTGCTATGTTCAGAAATAACTAAAACAGAAATTTCTGGGGAATACTATGCTTATGACAGTATTTGAGAAGATGTTTGTAGGCAGGTGTGAGATCAGCACTTTTCATGACAAGTAAAATCTTATTTTGTGTTTGAAAATAAATATTCCTTTATTCACACAACAGTGTCTCTTTGGAGCATATCGTATAGATACAATATCTAGTTGTTTCATTCTAAACACCCATTTTGGATGCAACACTACATGATAAGAAACCTGAGAAATCTCTCTCCATTCCTTCAGAAAAGAAAAAGCAAAACAAACAGATCCTTATGGGACATGGAAAATCCTGATATGCTGTGTAAAGGTCCAGGCACAATGCCTTTTTTTCCTAGCTCTTTCTTTTTTTAACCCAACAAAGGAACACAAGCCTGAGGTAAATTGTTGTTCAGTGAAACTGGATTTTGTTTTGAGCTCTGAGTGTTTTTCTATTAGTGTCGTTTAGTGCATGACCACAGGGGCTGTGTACACTCATTTTATCTCTCCATGTGGTTAGCTGCAAGCTTGGAAATCTTCATCTAGACACATCTCTGTCCCTGCAGCATATTAAAAAGAGTGATTGCCAGTGGTCTAACTTTTACCTTTGTTTTTTTTGATAGGGAGACTGACAAGGGAGATGATACAGTGCAGAGTGAGAAAGTACAAAAAAGCAGGAAAGAAATCCTACCAATCTCACTCATAATCTGAGACTGATGTCAAAATAAATGTCTGGTAAGTGAAAGGGATGAGGTTTGCAGTTTCATTTCGTGTCTAGTTGTGCTGTAGTCTGCCTCAGTGCTATGATGTGTGAGTCCACACTCCCCACAGCCCTACATTTGCAGGAATATCTGTCTGTAGGCATCAGTTTCCCTGTCAACAATACACATTTGCTCTGAGTTACAGTGACAGTGGGCACTGGCGTCTGAAAAGAGTAAAATTTCTTCGGCACATAACATCTTGTGGTTTTTCCCATTAGATAGTATTTTAAGTACTTTCCCTTCACCCATCCGTCTAATTCTGCTTTCTTTTTTTACACTATTATTTTCCCCATTATGATGACCAGCACTATGAAACCTGACAACAAGATTATTTGTACCTTGATACCCCAACAGGAATATTCTTTTGATTCCTGGAAAAATTTGTAAACAAAGATTCTGTATTTCATGAGACTGAAGTTATACATAACCTAGTTGCCAGCAGAGGTGCTTCAGAGAAATGACAGTGAAAAGCATTGTCTTATGTTAGTTTATGTTCCAAAGTCTAAGGTTAAATAAACAGAGAGCTTCAGAAAAGATGAGGAGACTTTAACTCCAGAGGACTGGAGACATAACTGTAAAAGCTTTGGCACATCGTACCTGTTTTTCTCTGCATGTGACCCTTACTTTTCACAGCATTTAATACCATTGATTGGTTATTTTCACTAAAACTATGTTAGAAGCACATTTAGAGTATTAATACCTCCAGATGAAATTCATGTCCCAGTTTTATGCCACATTAAAAACAACATGATAACAATCTTGAAGTCATTGCTATTTCACCTATTTGCCATTAAAAACAAATGTCCATGTCCTCCCTCCAGATTCTTTGCAACTTCATGTGTCAGAAGATGAAGTCTCGGGAAGAACACCGCCCAGAATATGTGCAAAACAAGAATGACAGGATCACCATCTATCACTTGGATACCTCTCTCCTAATTATCTTGATTTTAACTGTTTCTATTCTGACAGTTATTAAATATAAAACTGGTTTCTGAATTTCTAAGTGTAGTGTCTGCATGATATTTTTCATTGTTGCATCAAGTAGTTTTATCAGGAAACACTGAGTATTCGAAGCTGTACTACGGACTGTGATTCTATTTGTTTTGATAAAATGTGTGTTTCTTTTGTAAACTCATTCATTCCATTTTGATTTTCATGAAAGATTTTTTAAAAATCCTTCAAGAAATGGGATTATATTAAGGATATGTATAAAAGGAATTCTCTTGTGTGTTTTTCCTTTGATGGAAAGCATTCTGATGCTCAGAAAACATGTGGTGCCCCTACCTGACCTGGACACTGGAAACTCTGCGCTTTGTCTCCAGATTTTACTTTCTCCAGTTTGCCATTCTCTTCAGACCCTTGCTATCAGTGATATGAAATGCTGTGCACTGATAGGTATTGACAGGTCCTGATTAAAATTCATTTCACATCACCTGCTATTACTTCAAAGGAGCAAAGATCTTTTTTTGAAAGAAAACCTAAGTTTCCTTTGAGGTGCTGAGCATGAAAACTGTGTCTTTGTTTGATAAGCAACATCTGATGATTCCTCTCTTTTCAACTCAACAACTGGTCACTACTGAAAATCTGTAAAAGCTGGATTTTGGTTTTGTCACATCCAGGTGCTGCTGACAGCTAACAAACTGCTATTTGGAAAGCAGTGCTTATCCTTACCAATTTCCTAAGGCAGAAGAAATAGTAAAAAGGTACCACTTTGGCTTGAGGCACAGAATTTATTTTCAGGCTAGCTCTGTATATTTTGACTCAAGGGAAGCTGTTTTATTTCAATGCAATTTTCTTCTGTTCATGGCCGTTTAGAACCTGGTAGCTAAATCTCACTCCCCTTTTACTCTGCTTGCAAGTTGCATGTAAACTTCCAGTAATTTTGCCTCCTTTTCCTGATTCTGAACAAGTCCAAGTCAATCTTGCATTACAGGCACGTGGGACCTGAATGAAAGACAGTAAAAAACTCGTCATCTGAAACTGAACTGAACCAAGTAAATCCAAATAGAACACTTCTCTTGCATTTGCTTTCTTACTTCAAACAGTTTTGATCAATTTCCAAGAATCAAATTGCAACCACAAATTTTAACCATCAGTCCTGGCTTTAGTCACCAGGGCCACGTAGAAAATAAAAGCACAGATTCTTGGGTCTTATCCCTTCCTTGGACTAGCTCACTTCTGATTTCTCTGCACTCTATTACTGCCAACATGTAGTACACAATGCAACTGGCAGCTGAGAAAAGATCCCTTTTATAAAGTGATACTGTGTTCAGGAAACATGTCAGTCCTATATTCTCCAGTTTTGCCAAAGTAACCTATTACTAAAAATTACATAATTCAAGGGTTGATTTAATAAATATATTTCTTTGGCCAGACTCCAAACACTTTGAAAATCTCAGCAATAAAACATAGCCTTATAGATCAGACCTGCTTTCAGCAAAAAGTACTCAACACAGCCATTCTTCCCCAGCACCTCAACCAATAAAGGCAGCTGTTGTTGACATAATATCTCACATGATACAAACAGATCTTCCACTATGATCCTCCAGCCACTATACAGATGGTCTATCAAATCTGCTCGTTGCAGACTCGTCACCAGTAAAATTGTGCCTCCTGTTTCCATAGGATCCAGTAAAGTAACAGGTCCCAGAAAGTGTAATTTCCATGTTAAGAGTGATTAGCCTCAGTCTGCACCAGTTCTTATCCTGTGTCAACTCCTAAATGCTTATTTCCAGCTAGCACAGGGGCACCGGCAATACAGCAAGGATGCAAATTTAAAAAAAAAAAAAAAAAAAAATCACTCCTAGCTGAACTCAGTGATAAATACTAGGAAAGGAGGTGTTTGGGCTATCAGCAGGGTATCAACAGGACAAGAGTTAAAAAAAAAGATTAAGGACCAGTAACCTCGGCATTGGTGAATGAGTTCAGGAAAAGCAAACATGCAAGTTGTCTGACCCAGAGGTAACTAAGTCTGATATACAAAGCCCAGATAAGACTAACATGTCTGATGTCTGATGTCTAACTAATGTCTGATGTAGTCAATGAAGATGAACCTGTTTTGTGTAATACATCCTTAGTAGCCTCCAGTGACTGCAAAGTGGCATAAGACAACTTCATTTTTGAGCAGTTGATTTAAGAAGAACACATGCTCATTGTGTTCGTCAGTAAGACCTAAGCATGGGGAAACAAGCAAAAACCTGGGCAAAATCCAGAACTTTAACACAAGGATATCACAATGCATGATGACCTTTGCCAGGTTCAATTCCTTTTAGCTTTCCCGGGTCCATCTCAGGATGCACCAACAAGATTAGCACAGAAAGAAGGGGATGAACAGAAAGATAAGAGCAGCAGTATGGCAGATACACACCTTCATTGCTGCTTGTGTGAGCAGGTTGTGTGTCATGATGCAGTGGAGACTGGGTAAAGGTAATTAACAGCTCCACAACACTGAACAGAATTGGATACAACCTCCCGTTGTAAGCAACTGCTTTTATTTTCTGCCCACCTACCTGTCCTCCTTCCTTCTCAAAAGATGCAGAAAGCCATGTGTCCTTCTTCCTTTGACCTGATTTGATTTGCTCAGTACTTCGTTAAGTTTGGTATCTGTCAATGAATTTTCCTCCTTTCTTGCTGGCTGTAGCTTTCTCAATGGGAAGGCAAGTGCTAACTTCAGTGTGGGCATTACTTGGCTGACTTATTCTTCCCAAATCTGGCTGAACAGAGTAGATAAAGAAGGGAAAATTACATAGAAATTGATCTATCTTTGAGCATTATTTATAGGGAGTGTTTTTTCCATCCTGTGGGACAATAACCTGTTTCGTGTCAGGATGAAAACAGTCTTTTTCAGACATTTAAAAATTATTAAATAATTGTATTTTTAGGGGAAAATAGGAAATCATGTGTCATGTCTGAAAAGACCTCTTTTATTCCAAGTAACCACTAGTTCAGTTATGATAGTCCTTACCTAGCAGCCATGTGAGGATACTACTTCTATATTACTTTGATATTACTTGATTTTATTTGATATTACTTTGTCCCTGGTCTGAACATACTTCAGTCACAGAAATGACCTGGGCTCTGAATCTTGCAGAAACACTCACAAAGACAAATGCAGTAGCAGCAATTTTAAGCACCAGTTGTCACTGGTTTGTTGTTAAAAATAATGCAAACCACCAGTTTAATATCCGTAGCCAAAAAATAATTGTGGATATTCACACTGAGTTTTGTGAGACTCCAGCTGACTCTATTTCTTCATCTTTGCTTAACATAAAAATAATTTTAGAAATTAAGAAGTATGTCATATGCAGAAAGGGCTATCAGTAGTGGGACAAAATAATGAGGGTTATGTATCATTATGGTAATACACAGAAAATAATTTCTCTTCTTTTTGTTTTGAAGGAATTCAAAGGACTGAAAACTGAAATCATAAATTTGTAGCTGGACAAGTTAAACAATGTCATGGTCTATGCCAGAGGACTCAATATGTCCTGTACTTGTTCCTCCTTGAACTTGTTCTGTTAATGATCATGCAACTTCCATTAACAGCCCAGGCTCCCCCGAGGCAGCACAAGTGTTGAATCTGCTCATGCTCTTTGACTGGGCTATCTAAAACATGCCTTCCAATTGTCATCCACCTTCACTGCACCATCACCCACCCTAAAATTCCCTGACTCTACACCGGTAGACAATTTAAAAGACCAAAATTGACAGACAGTCAGCATGTACCTTCTGTCCTTGAAGGACTAAAATTGATATTCCTGTGGTCTGCTTCAAGAATAATATAGATTTACTAGGAGACATGTAGCCAGAAAGTATCACAATCACCGCATCATAATTACTGAGGAAATGCTGTAATCCTGCTAGTTCACTTACTAACAGCCCATTTCTCCAGTGCAGGCATACTTCCCACAACTGGCAATGACCCAAAAGCTGTGCCAGGTTTATTCAGCACCTAACAACATGGCAGAAAGAAATAGTGTGGGGAGCCATAGGAACAGCTGCATCTTAGCTGCACATCCCAGTGCAACTACTACAAAAGGTGGAAAAATATGCTCATTTTGAAATATTTGGCAAGATAAACATTTAACAAACCAAGGCTGGATTTTATCAAGTCTATTTGCCATTCCCACACATTTCCCTGCACTTGAATCACAGGCATCCATATTACAGCTTATTAGCTGCTCCGCAGTGTTACAATTATGGGTGATGGGGTCAGCTCATATGGATGGCAAAGCTAGCAACTATCCCTGCTGCCTTTCCCATTGATTGCACCTCATTTTATACTGCCACCATTCTCCACAAGGCCTTTAGGATGCCTTCTAGACAAAAGACTCATTCACCTCTTGCAAGAGGAGACAAATACCTTTCCTACTACCTGTTTCTTCTTGACCCTACTTAGCTTTACTTGTCAGAATCAGATTCCTTACCAGAAACATCAAAGTGGTATTAAAGAGGTAGATTGAGAGAACAGCAGTAGGAACAGCAAAGCATGTGAAAAAGAGACTGAGAGGGAAAAGACAAGGTGGTAAGGGTTTAAGATCTGGCAACTGACCAGGCCCTGCTGCTGACTGACAAATACTCTACTAATCAGCAGCTGGGATAAGTCATTCAAGGTAGCTTTGTTTCCTGCATTTTATTTGCCAGAGTAACCACATTAACACGGGTCAATAGTTACATCACCTATAATGTCTAGCACATAAACCATCATCTAACTGCCTGACTTGCTTATTACCATCTGTCATTCAAAAAGCTCTTATTTGAACTCTGCTGCAGTCAGTTCATCATCAAGACTTATTTTTATAATTAGATTTTTAAATAGCATGATTCCAGCAGGATTTTTTAGCTCAGTGATGATTCATAAGAGGATAGTAATATTGCTAGCTATTTCAGTAGATTAAATACAATCTCCTAAATGACCAAAACCGAATTTAAGACCAGAAAACCATCTATGATAATAACTTTCCATGAAATGCTGTTATTATAAATCACTGTTATTATATTTGCATCTCAGTGCATCATAATCTATGTAATACTTGAAACAAAAAAACCAAACCAAATAAATAACAGCATGTACTTAAACATGCTTACAGAATTATGTGGCTCTGAAAAATTACATGCTATTCCACTACTAGGTATAAAAAACCCCAGCTGTTTGATACTGTGAGGGAAATATATTGGCTTTACATTTTATAATTTCAAACCCTCTTGTCAACAGGTAACTTATGCTACTTTATATTCCACTCATCACAGCCCACTATAATTCCTTCTGGCATGACCAAGTAAAATATATCCCTCTGTGCTGACACTACTTATTTTTTTGTTTTTGTCTCGTATAAATGATTTGTGGCTGTGTTTTGAATTTTTGTCAGAGTATTTCCAGAAGCTTTAAAAAGAAACAATACATTCAGCAGAGCAGGCATACCAATATTTTAGGAAACAGGAGAAAACCTTTGGTTCATTATCTGACCCTGCTTAATTTTCCTCCTGCTACTTCTTGCCAGAGTCCCCCTGGCCTTTCTTTTCTGTTCAGGCTCATCAAGTAGTCATGAAATCTATTAGGCTACTTGCTTTAGGCTATTTGAGCACATGAGTGCTGCTCACTCCAGCCCATATGTCACACACAGAAATGAATCAAGAATCAGTTTATTCTGTTTCAGTATAATTAATGTGGGTTAGGCATGCCTATGTCTCATCAGTGGAGGAAGGAAATACCACACATGGTGAAAACAGCCACAGGCATGAAAAAGGCTCTCTTTCATCCTGGTACCTTAAGCTAATTAAAAGAGTCCATTTGCAGTTTCTAGCCTCAACCATTTTCAAACATTTCTTTGACTGCTAAGACATTAATATTGAATTGCAGACCTCTGCTTGGGTTTGGCAAGGCTGTCAGATGGAGCAAAAGTCCAAGTACTTACCAAGAAGGGCTCACTTGATTTGAAGCCCAGAAACCTGGTTTGTTGGTGATTTTTTTCTGTCACTTTTAACACTGGAGCATTTTTAGAAAGCAATTTTGCTCAAATACTGTAATTTCACAGAATCGTAGAATCACAAAATGGTTGAAGTTGACACCATCCTCCAAAAGTCATCTGGCCCAAATCCCTTGTTCAACATAGAGCTGGTTGCACAGAAACATGTCCCAGTGGCTTTTGAGTTTCTCAAAGGATGAAGACTCCATAGGCTCCCTGGACATCTGATGCCAATGCTCAGACATCCTCACAGACAACAAGGGTTTTGAGATGTTTAGAGGGAGAATCCCACTGCTCAATCTGAATCCATTGCCTTGCTCTCTTGACTGAGCACCACTGAAAAGAATCTGGCTCTGTCTTCTTTGCACCCTTCTTCCATAACCTTGCACATATTGATGGGATCCCCATGTGCCTTCTTTTATTCAGTTCCAATACTTTCAGACTTACATGTAGGGGATATTTCAGCCCCTTGTCAACTCTGTGTCCCTTCCCTTTGGTGAAGCCATGCTGACACCTCCTGATGATTTTCTTGTGCTTTTGTGCCTGGAAATGGTTTCCAGGGTTAGCTGCTCCAGCTCCTTCTCAGAAACCAGGGCAAGGCTGGCCTGTCTGTAGTCCTCTGGGTCATACTTGACCTTCTTGAAGATAGAGGTGACATTATGACATTTTATTTCCCCTGTCTTTGCATACTTCTCCCAGTTGCTGGGATCTATCAAAGATTGTTGAGAGTGTCCCTACAATGGTACCTGCCAGATCCCATGAGTGCAAATCATGATCCCACGGATTTACATATGCCTGGTTTGCTCATAGTCTCTGACCTGATCCTCTTCCACTAAGGGTACTTCTTCCTTCCTGCAAGGAACCTCGCCTTCCTAAAGGCCAGCCCTTCTATAAAGGCTGAGGCAAAGAAGGCATTGGTAGCTCAACCTTCCCCATATCCTGTATAACCAAGTCCACTGTCTCATTGAGCAGTGGGCCCACACATCCCCTAGTTTTCCTTTTACCTAAGTACTTACAAAAGCACATCTTGTTGTTTTTGATGACCTTGGCCAGGTTCAATTCCTTTTATCTTTCCCGGGTCCATCTTAAGATGCACAAGCAATGTTTTACTGTTCCTCTTATGTTACTCATTCTTTCTTAGATCCTTTTTAAGCTTCTTTTTGTCTTTGAGTTTGGCTAAGAGATTTTTGTTCATGCACACTGGCCTCTCATCTTTTATGCTTTCTACAACGGAAATGAAGAATCCATTGTACATTGCATTCAATAATAAAACATTTTCCAAAATTTTTCATTACAAAATTCTTCGTCACAAAGCAAGCTTTTTCACTTAAATCACTTCATTTTAATACATGACTTAATGGAGACTGGACAATTGGTTGATTTAAACACCAATACTACCTATATAATTAGACTAATATTTATGGAACTAATTTTTCAGGATTCACAGCAGGCTTCACTACCTAACTGGAAAAAAAAAAAAAAAGCGTAACACCTAGAAAGGAGAAATTCAAGCAACTATTTTGCCAACAACATTAGAGACATTTTCAGTGTCACGACCTTTGGCCTTTGATACTTTCAAGAGTTGTCCCTAAGGAAATCATCTGCTGGAATGTTAATCTGTTGCTTCTCTGACCTTCTACACATGTACCACATTATTATTACAACCACATGCTCCCCTTTTCATGCTGTCATTTTGACAATGGGGCCAATGCGCAATTCATCTCCAGACCAGATAGTTGCAAGAAAGTGGATACCAGTAATTGAAACTAACTTGGAAATGGATAGTTCTAAAATCACAGTAAGACTGCTTTTCAGCAAGAGAACCAGCTTTCTAATTATACATTATGTGAGGTAAAAAGTGTGTGGCTCACATATAACAATGATTTAGAGATGATGCATGGAATGATCACAGCTCTGGCCTTTGTTTCAAGCTTTTCACAGCTTTATCTTTAAACACACATTTCTCTTTAAACAGCATCTAGGAAGATTCATTATTTGGTTTTTCCTAACCCATATCATAGCTCATTCTTTCACCTGGTATTTGTTCCATGTCCCAACCTTAGCATGACTGACACTACCTCAATGTGCCTTTAAACAAAAAATAATAACAACAATAAGCTTTAACACAGGGATTGTTAGAAAATAATGACTTGCTGACAATCAGATGTTGTGTCTATTTTGCGCTTAGAAGCAAGATATTCTCATCTCACAAGCCTCCTTGTACAGAAACATCAAAGTCCCCTTTCAGAGGCAGCAGCAGCAAAGCGAAAGGTACAGTTCTGTGCTAGTCACACCCAAAATTAGTCCACTTCTTGAATTTCCTGTGTGCTCATGAACTGCATCAACCAGCAAGTGGGTTGCAGTAAAACTTGATAATTATTGCAAACAATTTCAATATTTTAATTTAATTTGATTTTTTTATTAACTTCACCTCATTTGAGACATCAAATATTTTGATATTTCATTGTCCAATTAGGAGCCACTTGCAGAAGTCTTCCAGATACTTGGTAGTCTAGCACAACAATCTGAAAATATACTTAATAGCATAATTGGATGGTATAGTTTGTTTTAACTCTATTCACTACAGTTTTGAGTCCTAAGCCCTTAAGCCTAAGGGAGGTTTGGTCCTCAAATTTGTTCAGACATTTCTGGCCACTAGCTCAGCAGTCATATTTAACATGTGTTCCTGGTTTAAACTACATTGAAAAGACTTGTTTTGAAACTGTCACTACACAGCAAAATTATCAAAATGAAGCTCAAGTCTTGATTTTCCAAAGTGACACAAACATTAAAAGTAACTTTTATGCATTTTACTCACTATTTTTCCCACTAAAATGGAAGTTAACAAGTTTTCTAAGACAAAACTAAAATAATCTTTTGAGGCGTTTTTTTTCTGAGATCACAGTGATGAAGAAAAGAAGACTTCTTAAGAAAAAGAAGGGAGGATTAAAGGTCAGCAGATGACAGAGTTCAAATTATGTATCTGGGCAAGAAAAAGGTGCTGCAGAAGAATGTAAAGAATGCTGGGCTTTTGTCTTACTTTTAAAGAAACATTTCAAATTGATACACATCTACTGTAGTTCTAAAAAGTTGAATGACATATTAAATTATTGAAACTGCAGTCTCAAGTTAAGAGCCTTGAACATACTAACAGGAATTCCAGCACTTTAAAATTTCTCTAAGCTTCCTGTTAGGCAAAGAGATAAGAAACCTTGGTAAAGAGTCAAAGATATATATCCAGTACAAAATGTGTGACAAATCTACAAACCAGACTTAATGTTTGGACAACAATTTGGGGGTCAGGGAAGCCTTTCTTCTCAGTTGACCTGAAACTTTAAAATGAGTAAGATTAGCCATTTAGTCTAAGAATAGCCATTTAGAAAAGTTTGTTTACATGCTCGTCTGTGAGCTTGATCCAAACTCCAGTATCTATTTACTGCCTTCTTCTGCTATAGTTAACATTAGAATTAAAGCTGGGTGTGGAAAACTATGACAAAGTAATTAAGTGGAAATTAGATAGAAAGGGGTTCATAACAAAGCAAATTTCATTTGAAAAAGGTAAGGTCTTTAAGGCATTAGAAACAGCAGATAGAAGCATTAATTAAAGAAGAAATTTAAATTAAAAAGAAAATGTTTAAGGTATAACCAATTTTAGCCCATAACCTAATTTTTGCCTTTCAAAGATAAGGAAATCCCTAAACACAAACCAGAGTACAAAATAAGAAATCTTGCCCGAAAAAAATATTTAAATTATGTGGAGGAAGATTACTGAAAAATTTTATGATTTGGTCATTTGGCATAGCATTAAGCAGCAGGAGCACTGTCAAGAATACAGCATGTACTGCATCCAGAGAAACAGCAAGTATTCACAGAAAGTGAAAAATTATTAATCAAGGACTTCTTTCTCAAAGTGGAAAGGGTGTCATAGAAACTGTAAATTCATAAAGTCTAAATCTCTACATTTTGAAGAAAATTCACTGAGAGCCTTTAAGGATAAAATAGTACAAGACCAGGATAAGGCTGATTCTGAAAGGTCAAATGAACAGAGTTTAAAAAAGAAATCATGTCAGAGTTCTTTTGAGATCAGCTGTTTGTGCTTTAAAGGAGTTGCCAGCAGTAGCTTAGCTTTTCTTGAGGCATTTGGAAAGTGGCTCAAAACCAGACTATTAACTGATGTAACAAGAGAGAATGGGGAAATGTAAGACTGTGAACAAAAACTACTGAAGGAAGGAAGAAAGATACAGCAAATGAGCCACGTAGAACTTAGGTCCTTTGCCATTATTAAGCTATATAAGACTTCTGAGTGTCAAACAATTAATACAAATAACCAAGGACAGGGTTGCATGAAAAGAGCAATATTGCAAAATAGTTAAAGGATTATAAATGGAGACATGAGAAGTGTCATGAGTTTTTATAAGCCTTTAAAAATTACAAAATTTGGTTATTTAATTTCTGTCAGTGTTCCCAGGTGTCAAAGAAGGCCAGAAGTGTCCTGACTTGTGTCAGCAATGTGTCACCAGCAGGACCAGGACAGTGACTGTCCCCTGGTACTTGGCACTGATGGGACCACACCTTGAGTGCTGTGTTTCATTCTGGGCCTCTCATTACAAAAAGGACATCGAGATGCTGGATCAAGTCCAGAGAAGGACAATGGAGCTGTTGAGGGGTCTGGTGCCCAAGCCTGATGAGGAGCATCTGAGGGAGGAGGGGATGTTCGGCCTGGAGGAAAGGAGGCTCTAGAGGAGTGACATTATGACTTTCTACAGCTACCCAAAAGGAGGCTGTAGTGACATGAGGGTTTGTTTCTTCTCTCAGGTAAGAAGTGTCAGGACAAAAAATGCCCTCAAGTTCCTCCAGGGGAAATTTAGGTTAGATATCAGGAAAAATTTCTTTCCAAAGGGTCTGGTCAGGAATTGGAACAGGCTGCCCAGGGCTGAGGCACCATAACTAGAGGTATTTAAAAGATGTGTAGATGCATAAATGTGGTGTTTAGGAACACCACATTTTAGTAGTGGACTTGAAAATGTTAGGTTAATGGTGAGACTTGATGATGTTTAGGGCCTTTTCCAACCTAAACAATGCTACAAGTCTGTGGTCCTTTAAAATTCACCTTCCTAGGCTCTTATCTGCAAGTCAGAAACACACTTCTAAGAGAATTGGAAGATGACTTTAAGACCCAGATCACATGAATCTGAGGTTTTCAGTGGTGCAGGTTGCAGGAACAGATGTTTCTGTTGGCTGGACTGTGAGGTGAATTGCACATGCCAGGTTTTATTACAGTTACACCTGGGTAGCCCTTCTGCTACGGGTCAATTCTTGTCCTCATTGAGCCCTTACTCTCTTCCCACTTCCCTGATGACCTTCCCACCCTCTACCCAAGGGTGCTTATGCTGGAAAATAGAAACATCTAACCTGAAGACAGAAAGGAGGACCATGTAGTATGACAAGTGTTAGTTTGGAAAAGAGAATAGAGTAGAAAAAAGAAATCTCAATAACAGCATCAGAAAGAAATGCTCACTGGAGGCTGGCACAAGCCTCTCCCCAAAGACTGGTCCCTAGCAGAGCAAAAGCTTGCACTCTGCTCAGTCCTTGCTTTCTTTGCTGGTACTACAGCAGAGTTGTTCCTGGCCACCAGAAGAATGATGTGGAGTGAAACATTTAGCTCTATTTCTAGCTCTCCAGCAATATGATGAGGATGGGAGGAATGTGTTCAGACTTGCCTCACTAGAATCATATCAGAGGGTAGGAAAGAAAGCTGTGTCTTAAATGCCTGTACATCACTGCTGTCTTTTTGGGTGTTAGCTTGGAGGAAATCGTTCCTAGACTGCTTCAGGAGCAGACCTACAGCCCCTGTGCTGGACAGGGACAGTAATCTTGCAGTATTATTCCAGTACTAGAAACATGCAGCTAGAACAACCCATGTCACCTAAACAAAAAATTGGTGAAGAGATTGAAATGCATTTTATCACACATAACGTCCCAATTCCTCTGCATAGGAAAAAAACAACACACATCCAGACACCTGTGCTTTGACTTGATATGTGTCTGGGGCAGCTCTTCCACTGTCTGTGGCTGTCTTTCCTAAATAAGAGATAGTTAAGAGAGAAAGAGACTCTATTTTGCCTCTGCACTTTTTCTGCTGTGAGGAAGATGATCCCAAGAAATTGTGCCAGCACTCTGGAAGAAGCTACCAGATTCATTACCTAGTGCATTACTCCAAAAAACACATACTACATCTTTCTTGTGGCTTTTTACTTTTCCTCTGATGTCCCAGGAGTCTACTTTGCTGTTATTTCCACCTAAACTGTTAATGGTATTCCTACTTAATTACTGGGCTATTTATCCACTTATATAACCAAACCACTCCAACTGTCAGATTGAATGCAGTATATTTTCTTCCTGATGCTGCTGATCTACTCATTTCAGGACATTGGTTGCCTTAATACCTGTGTGGGTTCTGTATTCTCACTGTGCACATTTTGTTCATGGAAGAACTGGCATTTTTTTTTGTCCCTGAGAAAGGTCTTAACTCATAAATCACAGGAATAATTAAGAGAAAATAAAGTATTTTTCCCATAGCACAGATGGTAAGGGTCTCTTAACTTATTAAAGTATATTATCTATAAAAAATTACATTTCATAAAGCAACTACTCATAAAGCTGATTTTTCTGCAATAATTTTTATTTGCAAGAGAAGTATTTGTTATAAAAATGCCATTCATCCCCTGAAAATAATTTTATTCTTTTAGGATTTGAGAAGTTACTTTCCAAGTGGCTTTTTTGTAATATCAGAAGACAAAAAAGGAAACATCAGCTACTAATGGATTGAGATAAAATTGTGTTGGAATCAAAGTATGTTTATGTCACATTTCACAGTAAAGCTTTCAGACAGATATTGACATCACTTCAAACAAAATACCAACAGGGATAGTGTGGCTCTCAGCCTTAAAACATACTTGTCAGAAGACAAACAGCAAAAAACTGAAAGGTGAGTAAAAAAAAATTAAGGTGAATGAAAACAAAAGTACAGCATCTGTGTTTCAGAAGGAGAAAAGATCAGCAGTGTAAGGAAAAACTAGTTCACCATTTTCATCATGATCTATCTTGGCAATTACGCCATAATATCTGTTGTGTGTACGAAGAATTCAACGTGATTAGTCTTTGGCCTTGACCCATAAAAGTGAATACATTTATTCACTGGTTTGAAGTTAAACAAATGTTTAACATCTTTGCTGGAACAAATGTTTTAAGGTAGATCTCAGTCTCAATGACACGAGCAAAAACTTTGCATTTTACTTTAGAAATAAGGAAATTTATTTGTCCTGCTGGTAACCACCTTTTGAAGAGAAGCCACTTTTATTACTCTTTTATTATTATTTGTGTTTTAACATTTTCCTTCATCTCCACCTGAGCCACCTGCCTTTTTGTCTGATTAATGTTTCTCTGATCCAGGGTTCTTCTATACCTGCCAAAGCTTTCCCTACATGAGATTTTTAAATGTATCTATTTAAATTTCTGGAAATCTCTGTATAGGGATATTTCTCTCAAGGATGTTACCTTTGGTGTAGTTTAAGATAATTCCAAATAATGCTTAAAGAAAATAAAAACTCATACAAACAAATTGTCTTCCCATGGTATCACTGAGGAAACTGTCTTCAGAACATATTTTTGCCAAAGGTATATGTTGGTGTGCGTATCTATTTGGTCAGCTTGCTGTTCAGCTGGACCACCCGGCAGCTCTCGATACACCACAGATCCGATTTGTGAGTTCTTGGCTCTACAGCACCTCGACTTTCGCTGTCACGGCCGTGGTATAAATGAAAGAGGGGACCCTCGGAGGCTCAGGTTTCAGAGGTTTGTTCGGGGGTCCCAGGGGAACCCCTTACCTCAGTCCCAGTTCCTCAGGAGAGACCCTGGGCCGCGGCTGCAGGGGGGGTTTTATCCATGGACAGTTCAAGGGGTGGGTACAAATGATTGACCAATAAACAAGGTAAAGCAACAAATACCTACTAGATTACCTAACTGCTAACAACTTAAAAGTAATTTTGGGAGGGGTCTCTGGGGAATTTGCTAACTGGACAAAGGGAAAAAGGGATACATTGAAGATGATGGACAGGGAACATCATACGGAAAGGGCCAATAGGATGCAGTCTCTAGGCGAAGACTAGAGAGGCAGAAAAACCCTTATCAACTTATGATAAGAGAAAGTTCCAAGACAAGGGGCCCATATAGGGTAGCTAAAGCTATCCTAAACTTATAATAAAAAAGCTATCCTAAACTTATAATAAAACATAAAATCAAAACTTGCAACCCCATGGGTATATTTTCATAACAAAAACCTGCAGATCTTGTAAATAAATAACAGAAGATACATTCTTCGAATTTAAATCCTAAAACAATCAACGGAAAATTAAAAGTCAGAAAAAATAATAATTTCAAAGGAGCTGGAGGGTAAATTTTTCTTTGTATTGTATACAGATCTTGCATTTCTAAACAACAAGCTGGGGGCTTGGTTTGTTTTTTGTTGTTGGTTTTTTGGGGGGGTTTTTTGGGGTTTCTTTTGGGTTTTTTTGTTTTATTGGGTTTCTTATTGGGTTTCTTGGTTTGTGTTTCAGGTTTCAGGTGGGTTGGTGGGTTGGTTTGTTGGTTGGTTGGTTGGTTTTACATAGCTTCAACTGCATGCTAAATACAAAAACAATCATCCTTTAACAAAGCATATTACCATTCCTTTAGGCAGACTAAAAGAAGATGTGAGCTACACTGTGAGCATTGCTTAGGCCACAGATTACAACAAGCAGAAAAGCATTTACTCACTGAACTCTGCTTCAAGGAGAGTCAAAAATAGCTCAGTTGTGAGGGGAACTTACCTTTCATTAAAATGGTGCAGGTTGTAAAAGACCTTTGCAGAACAGCTTGTACAAGTCCCCAGTGAAAGCAGGCCCAACAAACAAACTCAGGACTGTGTCAAGCTTTGAATTAATTCAAGAATAAAACAATTCTTGTCATACCCTGAAATTCCCTTCACTGCTTTAATATTTCCATGTTTCCCTAATATCAATGTTTTCCTAATATCTCACTGGAATTTTTCTTGCTGCAGAATAAGGCTGTTGCCTGTCATCCTACCACATCTCTGAGAATAGCCTGGCTCTCTCTTATCTGCAGATTTCAGTGAGATTGTTAAGACAGCAATAAAAGTCTAGCATTAGACTTCCCCTTAAGTTTTATGCTGTGTGGAAGAAGTCTCTGTCAAAACGGCACAATCAATTTTAAGAATAAATCGGGCAGGAGCAAAATGTGAGATTAGTAAAAGGTACAGCAAGGAAAGATGGAGCTAAAGATAGAATGCACAAAGCAGGGAAATACCTTTATGTTCAAAAACTAAGCAGCTGAGAAAGGGGCTGTAGAGAGGTGTATCTGCTGGTGGACAGTCATCAGAGGGCTGTCAAAGAGCAAACAGGAAAGCACAGACAGCATATGCCCTCTGCATAGCAGACGAATCAGTTGCTAATGGCTTCACAGAAGCTGGAGGACTTGAGTCTTGTAAAGATGCACATGTATCAGTCATGCCTAGAGGAATTAGGTGTTCCACACATGGCTTTAAGACCTTATATCCCCAGTGCATGTAAAAATATGCCAGGCGTGTTGTGCTAACTTCATTTTCCTGAGTAAAAGGTCTTTCACTCTAAGAGCATACTATGAACATGGTGTAGTATATTCATAGTATGCTCATAGAGTATGAGACATGCAGACATGGTCTCTAACTCTGAGGAGTGAGACCTTTGCCATGCCAAAGAGTCTTATAGCCTAAAAAATGTAAAACAGATACCTATTTTAAAAATGTGATCTTCTGGAAATTATGCTGTTTAAACTGTTAAATAATAATTTCTTCTAAGCAGTTCAGATTCTTCTGTCCTCTGTACCACTATAAAAACTCTTACAGCATTTCAAAAGCACATAGTCTTTCATTTGTGGGTTTAGATTTTCTTCAAAGGGAACCATCTTATTACCTTCAGTAGAGTCAGAACCTTCTAAAAGTGTCTCATAAAAGTATTTGAAAAAGATCTAAAGAGAGAGGAAAGCCTTTGATATATAATGAAATAATTTTGAATCATTCTTCCACATGCAAGAGCAAGACAATGTATCTTTTTTAAAAAGCATAATCTACTTGGTGCACAGAATCAATACAGAAGCTCTTTTTCCCATTTGCTGCTGAGCTAAAGTAATTTCAGTGACATTAGTTTACAAAATCAATTACTGATTATTAAAATAAAATAATGAATAAATAAAAAACTAAGCTTTACCTTTTTTGTTAAAAAAAAACCCCTAACAACTAAGGATACAAGTATTGAATTTAAGCAAGGAATATTAATATGCCCAACACAAAAAAAATGCAACATCTAACAACAGGAAGAGGATATCAATATGCCACTTTTGATCTCAGAAGGACTAAGAAAAAGTTTAGTTTACATGAAACTTCTTGTCAAATGGACTTTTCTTATACTAGTTTTCATGGACTAGCAGGTGGCTGTCAGAAGACTTGAGATAGACTTTTGAGGAACTGAGCTGCCGATGAGAGGGAGAGAGAGCATGTTTTATCATAGAACACAGTCTGGTAGGATGGGTAGGTCTGTATATTTAATGGCACACCACAGACTCTCCAACAGCCCAGAGTGAGCATTCATGCACTCCAATTCTTGAAGTCTTATAAAAGGTACCTGAAACTTTGCTTTGTTACATACATTTAAGACTAACATTAGTCATCAATATTTTCTACTTTCTATTTCTTCCTTTTTACATGTCTTTTTCTTGTGTTGCTGCTTACTTGCTCTCTCTCTCAATGTAGTCCTCTTTGATTATTCCGGTTACTGAATTACACTTTTTGTGGTACAATTTTATTTGGTAAAACACAGCATTTTCAAGATGATTTTATTATTTGAAACTTGTTTTCCCTGTTAAGATAGTCTAAAACTGCATGGGGGTCACAAATCACACCAATACATAATACAGCACCAAACTTCAAGAGGTTTTCTCTGAGAGACCATCTTTGCTAACTGTTCTCTGCATCACCAGGTTTTTTCAAACTATACTTCCAGTGAACAGGGGAGCACATGAAATTCAGACAAGTGCTACAGCAGATCCTGATGCCAATAAAACAAGAATGATGAAGTGCTCACCAAGATAGAAGGCATGAGGTTAAGTGCACAATATAACCACATTCCTCTTGAATTGCAACAAATACTTGAAGACTGCTTTGCCTACTTTTTCAAGCTTGACTCTTTAATTTGTTATCAACCTCTTCACTGCATCTCTCTCACTCCCCTCCTCATTTTCTCCCTGCCTCTGTGTTGTGCTGACTGGGCACTTCTCTGTACAACACATCATGCCAGCAGAGCAACACTGATTATAAACATTGATTATGGTGGATGCCAGGGAGAATCCCAATGCAACATCAGTCCTGAAACCTACCAAAGGGAGGAGACAGGCAGTGAAGCTGGAGAAAACCTGACCAAAATTCAATGACTGCTGGTAACTTCACAATCTTCACTTATGCCCCAAAACTTGGCTGTTTTGAAATTAGGATATTTCTTCATGTTAAAATCTGTGTTATCTCATAGCAGTTTAGATAGAATGAATGATAGAGAATGCCAAAAAATACCTTATAGTTTTGGGAGTTCTCATAAACTTGCTGCTAGAGCTAGTGAGCTCTCCCCTTTTTATTGGGGAGACTTAAGGATGAGTATATAGATCTTCAACCAGGGTTGTGTTGGGTGAAGAGCTCTCCTGACAGCAGACAGGGCTGGCTCAAGACTTCGCTAGTGAAGATACAGCAGAATTTGTCTCTGGTAAGACAATCTACTGCTTTCTTCTGTTATAGGAACTACTTTGCTCCTCTCCTTGTGGAGAATAGTTATTAATGAAGTTGCCCTTTCTACCATGAACTACCTTCAGGTTTTCGGTGCTTTTACCAGGATATCCTGGATAATGCTCACAGAAAATCCCATTACTGGCTGTCTTATCAGTGTAAGACATTACGAGAGGGGTGAGTTACATGATTGAGCTGCAGTAGCATGATGAATTCCCTACCAGCCATGCTGGTGTAATAAGCTGTGTGCTGGCTCTTAGCCCACTGCAAGTGTGAGGTAATTTAAATCTCTTCCATTTAAACTTAAGGAAAGACTTTCACCTTACTTTGCCGAAAGCAAAGCACACAGCCTGATACTGCATTGAGCTGATATGCAGGAACTTGATATTAGGTTTGTAATTGTGAGAGAAGTCAATGAACTGACATCTATCATGCACAGGAGGGATGAATTTGCTTATCATTCTGTAGTAAAGACCAGCATTTAATACTGGTTGAGAAGGGAGTGATTCCTTCTCAGCCTCTTCCCTACAGTGAGGAAGGACAGGTCCTACTGCCACATCCACTTATTTGCAGGGATACAGCACCAAGATCCTTAATTTTTCACCTTTCTTCAGCTCTGGGAATAAAGAAAGAATGCACTCCACCAAGCAGTAGTGAGGGAAAGTGAATAAAAGCAAGACATAATTTGGGGGTTTTCTCATCTGTTCTCCTGGAGATATAGTTAAAATAGTAGATTCACATTATTAATAAAAAAATATATTATTTTACAATGCAGTACCATATATAGGACTTAATGTGCACATTATGTTGTAAAATAAGGACCAGATCAGTACTGAGACCAATGTTTCAATATGAGAGACCTCCAATTCCTCTTTTGTGGTTTTACTACTTCTGGCTTCCTTCTCTTTCACATTTTGCTTCACTTCTATACATAAGAAAAAACTCACTTTATTGGTGATTCAACAGGGAATGAATTCTCTAACAAGAAGTTTTGAACTCAGTTATGATGAAATTTCTGTAGTTCACTAGAGTTATTATGCATGCCATGCCACTGGGACTGCCTCTCAACCTTCCCAAAATATTTCTCCTCCTCCATTTTTAAGAATTAAGAAAACAAGGAAACAACCTAAAAATCAACTGGAAAAAAAATCCCAAACAAAACCAAACAACAAGCAAAATCAAAAAAAAGCCAAAACCAAAACCCAACCTAACCAAAATCAGTTACAGGGAGACATAAAATTCCAACCAAGTCATGCATTTCAAAAAGGGTCTTGACTGCTTCTTTCCCTCCAACGCCTTGTCTTTATCATTAACATAATCAAGACTCTAGCTAGCTTCACAGACAACAGTGAAGATATCGTGCAGGAATGAAATATGATCACAGAACAAAAATCAGCCTTTGGGCAAAGGAGACTTGTGACTCAGAAGTGGTCCAAGGCCACGCTGAACTTCAGCTACAGTACCCCAACCCCATTGTGAAACATCGTTCAGCTGTGTCAGATGTCCATTTCACAAAGAAATTCATGAATTGCAAATAAACTTGTACTTAGAGATTCTGTTCCCAGAAGTCAGAGTTCTGGCAAACAAAGAACTTCTAGAGAGCAAGGGGAAATCTAGATTCCCGCTGGTTTTCACCTCATTATACTCTCTGTGGGTTTGTGCAGTTAGTTTAAATGTGTGTAAAGGGCAACATGTCTGTTCACGTTAAGAGACTTTGCAATCCTTTCCCTTTTTTGTGAGGAAATCTTCATGTAAAAGAGGAGAAATGAGAGCTAAAGAATTACAGTGGGAAAGAGGAGAAGAGAAAGAAAAACTAGGAAAGCAAAGCAAAGCCAGAAAATCCTATCACAAGAAGGTAAAATATAGTTGCCACAACCTCCCAGAGAAAACTGGCAAAGCACTGAGCTTCAGGGTGTGCTTCACAAGAGTAGAAAGAGAAGACTGGAAAAAATTACTGAGTGAATAGAGCAAGGAGAGAGTGTGTGAAAGAGAGTAATAGAGTATGCCCTTTAACTGTACATCTGCAATTCCCTCACATAAGGAGAGAACCATTATTATGACATAGGCATAGGAAGCAAAAGCTCAAAGGATAAGATATGTAGATGAATAAAATAATAGAGTAGATTAAAAGAGACGTTTGGATATGCAAAATAAAGGAAGGACATAGGAAAGACTGCAGGGAAGAGTGAGGCAAAGGAAAGAGAATGCAGCAATAGAAGAAGAATAGATTAAAAAGGGCAGAAAAATGTCTGAGCAGAAATGGATAGGAAAGTGGGCAGAAACAGACAGAGAGATGAGCAGCACAATGAACAGGAAGGAGCAAAATCAAATTTAAAGTGAGGTGAAAAGGATAGTCTCTCAGAAACTTTATGGTGGATCATTTATTTCAGTCATTTTCTGATCAAGATCTAGGTCAACACTGCCTTGACCATTCTGCCTTGAAGATAGCTATCAATAAATGGAGTGAAAAAGGAAGAACTATAATGCCCAGGGAGCAACAGGACAGCCATCTTCTAGCTATAACAGCCATGTAGACTTTATGCCAGATTATATTGCCAACAAAGAATGCTGTGCCTTAAAACATGTAGAGTTCCAACAAGGTAAGCCGTATATTCACTTACTCCTGGACATCACATCAGACACCCTGGAGTACCACTTCAGGATACAAAGAAAACTGAACATCAGCTCCCCTCTTATAAATGAAAATGTGCTCTTTCACACACTGATCAGATCTGGCTCCTAGCTAGCTGGACTTGCTCCAAATCCATAGGGTCTTCTTCAAACACAAAAAGGCCTATTTGTGTAGCATGCAAAATCCCCCATGTCTCAAGCTCTCTGATCTAATTGTGGCAGCTCAGTTATAGTGTCAGGTAGTAGAAAAGAGTGTAATCTTTAATTTGAATTTACTGAGTTCTGAAACATTAAAGACTTTCCTTTACATCAGTTTCAAAATTTTCTGTGCACTGTACTTTTGCTACTTTGTGTCCACAGATTTCTCTAAAAGGAGACAAATCAATCAGTTCACTGCTTTGCCCAGAGTTTGGATTATCTCATCACCATTATTTTTTGAACCTTGTCTGACCATACATTTATTTTAGATTAGGACATCAAAAACACTTCTCCCCCCACTTCCCTATCCCCACAAATCCAATTTGAACTGTTTCAGTGACTTTGATTTGTTTTTCCTTTCCCAGGGAGAGAATTAGTGTAAAACAAGGAGGAAGTGAATAGGCTATATAGTATTTGAGAAAATGAGCAAGAGATCAAGAGGTTACTCTCAGAGATGCTACAATCTCAGGAGTCTCAAACCTCCAGTTTGTAGCCAAGGATCTGTTGAACATGAAGGCTAGAAGCTGGTCACTGGCAATACTGGGAGGAAGGCAGAAATCGGACAATGACAGGTAGGACTGGCACATTTTATGACAGATATAAGGTCCTGGGACTAGAAGAACAGTTTGGTGGATAAGGTGGATGAAGGTCCTTCTGGGATAAAGGGGCCATTTAGAGCAACACAATCTACCTCCTCCTTAACAAGCTCTGTTAGCAGCAAAAGAAGGGTAGATAGAGGTGGCTGCCTTCTAGTGGAAGAGAGAGCCCAATATGAAAACCAGACCCAACCAACAGGAACACCTGGATGGCCACAAGCTCTCCAGGAGGGACTGGCAGGGCAGGAGAGCTGGAAGGGCTGGAATATAGCCTGAAGTCAGCCACAGAAGGCTGAGTAAGGATTAAGGGACAAAAAAATAACGTGGATGTCATCATAGGAGTCTACTATAGGCCACCAAGGCAGCAGGACAATGATTCCAGTGAATTTTTCTTTGAGGAACTAAGGGGCACCTTCAAAACAACCGCCCTTGTCCTTACAGGAACATCAACTTGTCAACTTGTTAACTGGGAGCTTCACATAGCTGGCACAAAAAGGTCCAGAACAGTCCTAAAATATCTGGATGAAAACCTCAAAGTATAGCTACTAATGGAGCCAACTAGGAAAGGTACCTTCCTTGGTTTGTGGCTTGTTAAGAGACAGGCTCTCATGTGTGAAGACTGGTGGCCACCTTGGCCACAGGAACCATGAAGTAATGAAGTTTAAATCTCTGTTGTCACATTGTGATTCTTGGGACTGTCCTGTACCAAACCAGGAGCTGGCCTCTGGTGATCATTGTAGGTCCCTTCCAATGCAGGATATTCTATGATTCTATGATAAATATATATATATTTACATATATGCACACACAAAACACTTATATGTATAGTGTATGGTAATGTAAGCTGTAATGTATATTGTATATGATACATTACACAAAATATATCTATGTACAATACACGTATATTTTATGTTTCAGAGAGGGATAATGAAGGTGATGAAGGGGCTGGAGCACAAGTCTTATGAGGAGCAGCTGGGGCAAATAGGGTTATTTTATCTGGAGAAAAGGAGGGTCAGGGGAAACTTTATCATTCTCTTACAACTGCCTGAAAGGAGGCTGTATTGAGGTGGGTGTGAGTCTCTTCTAGCAGGCAATATGTGACAAGGTCAAGAGGAAATGGCCTCAAGGTTTAACATGGAGTTTTAGATTAGATATTGGGGAAAAATTCTTAATTGAAAGGATTATCAAGAATTGTAACAGACTACCCAGGGAGGTGGTGAAGCAGGCATCCCTGAAAGTATTCAAGAAACATGTGCATACGGCACTTGAGAATGTGCTGTAGTGGTGATGGGGCTAGGTTGTTGTTTGGATTTGATGATCTAAGAGGTATTTTCCAACCTTAACCTTTTCATCATTCTGTAGAACTGACCACACACATTTATGGCTTACTCCTCAGATTGCTCCATTGCCACTCTTGCATATCTTCCTTGGTGACAGTTACATTGAATAATCTCATGATCTGAGAACCCATCACCACCAGGCCAACAGGCACAGGATTTTTGGGGATGCTTTATCAAAATGACCTGGAGTTCCAAAACTGCTTTGAAGTTGAGCAGTAGGAACTTGCTTGAGTTAGAGGGAGATCAAAGTAGCTATTCCTGTATCCAAAGTAAACAAAGCCTTATTTTTAATTTTAGAGATTTTACGGTGCAGGTCTTCTCTCCGAAAGGTAGGAGTGTGGACAAAGTTTTTCCACTTACCATTTCTGCATGTCAGATCTTTAAAAAACTCCTAATCAACTTACTTCATATTTCCAGTCATCAGCTCTGGTATCACAAACCTCCTCTGACAGTTACTGATCTTTACCAGTTATTGATCTTCTTTCCAGCTCTGCTCCAAGAGGAGGGGCATGACAGATTTGCTTTACACAGAGCAAAGTCCAACCTCATGTTGCACACATGTTGCTGCCATGATATTCAGGCCATGTTATGGGGCTTCTTTGTAGATTACAGCACTGTAGACCTAACATCCTAAGAAAATTTTTAAAAATAAGCTAACTAAAAGACAATAGGCTTTATTGTTTTGTTAATTCAGTCTATAACTAGATTACTTCCTTAACTAACCTCTTCTATTCGCCTTTGTTGAGTCAGTCTTGGTAGAGGTAGAAATCTAATTTATATTAATCATTCTGCTCTCTGTAAGACAGTTTCCATCTCTTTTACTCCCTCCAAATGCCTGATGTTTGTACACAGGAAGAAAAGAAATAGAACCCTTGGGAACAGAATGCTTTTATCCGTACAGTTCCTTTACTACAGAAGGGAATTTGTGCCCATGCTATGACCATTCCTGTTCTTAGGTCAATACACTGGCAAAAACTTTCTGTCCCTGAAAATGAGGCTGTGACCTGGAACTGAGCACCTGAAGTTGGGAGCATGTGGTCCTGCCCTTGTCACTGCTGTTCCTGCAGTGGCAGACCCTGCCACACAGCCAGGGCTGATGTAACAAGGAGAGATGACTGAGGAAAATGACAGTGAACAGAAAATGCAGATAGCTGGCTGGCTTAAGCTCTCTTCCAAAGACTTTTTCACCTGGTCCAAGGCAGCTCCTTGAATTATATTTTTTATAAGTTCAGCAGGATCATATCTTCAAAGGAGGCACCACTCCCATCTAACCACAAAACACACAGCTTTTTATTGTTGATTTTACTGTCCAGGAGAAGCTCGGGACTGTTCACAGCTGGGGCCTTGATGAAGGCGATAATATTAATTAACTTCACCCCAAAGAGCATAAGTAGATTCAATTGCCTTGCACTTGAAATCACTTTGAAACTCTCATATAAAAGTAATGGTGTTCTCTATAACTTATTCCAAATCAGTTATTATATTATTATTATTATTATTATTAATCTTTTACCAAAAAAAAAAAGCTAATGAAATGGATTCTGTCATTTTTAAACTCCCAAGAAAATTTCTGAAGATGTGTACATCACAGATGGTACGAAGCCTAAAAAAATTTTTAAAAGCAATGAAATATTGAAAAGGACAAAAGCCTAGGACTATATAATTGAATCAATCCTCCAGAAAACCTAAAAAACCTGAATATGATCTAATAAACAGAAGTTGTCAAGTGTTTTAAAAATACTGGGTTTGTTTTTGTTGAGTTTTGTTTTTAGTTTGGTTTGATTGGTTGATTGTGCATACTAATCTGCTCAGTTCACCACTGTTTTACATATATTCTGTTGCTAAACAAGATAATAAATAATAAGTAATTAGAGGGTAATTCTCATTTCTACAGTAGTGATCTTTAAAAGGCTATATTAAATAGTAAAATAATCTTCATCCACAGGCTGGAAAAATATCTGTCTCACTCAGCTGGACCAAAATTACAAAAGAAAGAATATGAATTGTTCATCTCCTTTAATTATCTGTAAGAATTCCCTACTTCATTATGTTAGCTAAATGACTACCTTGAATTAAATACTGTTTACATAATGAGAATGTTGGAGAAGACCCTCATGACAGTACACAGCACAAACACTTTTTCAGGGTTGTAGCAAAATTTAGACACTAGTTCTTACAGATTTTGCAGGCTGGTTTTGAACACCTCTGTGGCAATACAGGACTGCTTAGCTTGCTTCCCACTTAACACATGCAAATATAGACATATGCAGAGATGAGTGTATTTTTAATTTTTAAATACAGAGGCAGGGATTCACTTGTGTCTTACCACACCCTCCTCATTCACAGGGAGCAGTAGTCTGTGTGAAACATCAAAGCAATAAATAAATCTCAGTGTTCCCACTGAACAGGTTAGCTTCACCTTCAGTAGTCTTCCTAAGGACGGAGTTGAGGAAAAAGATTAGCTGCAGACATCAAAAGGATGAGGTATATCTTTGATATCCCTTCACAGTCCAGTATTTTGTTTATGACCAAAGCCCCTGAGCTGCATGTGAAAGCCAGTTTCCATGGCTATTTAAATGACACTTTTATCAGGCATATCAGAACAACACACTTTGATATTTCAAAGACTTGCAAGGTCACCTCTGAGCCGTCCTCAAATTCATTTCTGTCAAGCAATCAACATTTCATGTAAGCAACAAACAGTGCTTATGGCTTGTCAGTGTGACCAAATTGGAAAAGAATTGAAAATGTGGAGTACTGAAGCAGAGAAGATTAACCACACCAGCAACCTGTGACAGAAAACCAAACACCTTTGCTAGCTGTTCTTTCCTAGCCTTCTGCTCTTCCACTGTGCTTTGTTCTCCCTGCGCTGCAGAACGAGCCACAGGTATTTTTATGATATGCCATGATTCATCTCTGAACTGAAGCACAAGACCAAAGCACTGAATCTGAAACATGTCCATCTGCCTTTCCTACACTGATATGCCACTGAAATAAATAGGATTGCTCACTTTGTAAATCAACGTGTTTGATGAATTGGGCCTTTTATTTGTGCGTGACATATTTTATGGGAGAACCATTTCAAGGCCAGCAAATTATGAAATCTGGGACTTCAGTTCAAGTTGTCTGTCATCACATGCAAAGAAAAAGAAAATCAGCTGTAGTAAAAGCTGAAATAAAATTATTGGGAAGAAATTAACAGCAATGAAAATGCTTTTTAAATTAATGCTTCAATTTTGAAATAGCTACTATAAACATTTGTGCTTGCTATGGCTTGCAGTTAAATTTTAAAAATAGCACTTAAATATGCATGTTAATAACATCCAGAAGGCATTTCTTTCAAGCCTGTTTGGGCTGTTGAAGGCTTTAATTTAGCCACAGCATTCATTTATGTCTAGCAGTTAGAATTTTCTTTTAAGCTCAAAGGAGCTGAGAGTTGTAACTATGATCTAATTGGTAAGGAATGAAGAATGTTTTTCATGTTTTATAGAAGCATGAATCCTGATCATTTTACTGCAGTAAATTATAGAGTGTTCTGCTCACTGTGTCTCCCTCTGGAAGTATGGGTCTATATCTCATTAAACTATAAAAATAACTTGCAGTGTTCGGCACTCCTCGAAAGCTATCCTGCCAAGGTATGTTATTTTTATATCACTAATGCATGCCAGAGAGTCAGTCCAGAGAAAGTTAGGTTTTTTACAGCCTAAAACTAAATTAATTTATAGCTACATGCACATGTCAGAGGGGACACATAAGGAACCTAAACTGCTATACAAAACAATAATTTATTATTGATTTTCAGCTCCTTTTTAAAAGCAGCTGCAATTTATTGGCTTCTCAGTTCTTTCCTTTCTGGTACAAATGATCTAAACAATGCTAGCAATGAAGCAAAGCAGCTCCTGTGGGTATGGCAAATTACATAAAAATCACACATGTTTTACCTCTTTTTTGGCTTAAGACAAATGGTCCATCACTGAAATGAGAAAAAAAAATTATCAGAGGTGGAATGTAATGCTTTTTTGTGTTTTAAATTTTCTATTTCTTTTTAAGACGTGTGTGATTAGGCAAGATATCACATGAAGTGTTTGACTTTAAAATACAAGCTAGCATTTCACACATTTTTAAAGCTATGTAATTGCCATTTGGTTGTAAATTCTAGATGAATGTAGCTGCAGTAAAAGCAGTACACTAAAAATGATAAATTACATATGTTTTATCCTATGGTAATAGCTTGGGTTTGTGTTTAAAAAAAAAATCTTAAAGTCAGATGCTACAGAATTGCTACTGCAGCCACTGGAGTCTAAATTGCCAACCTTTTAAAGCAAGGGTAGAGTGGATTGGAAAAGAAAAAAGCGACTCAAGAGCCAAGGTAGGAATGAGCACAGCACTAGGAACACTCTTCAAGGAGCACAGCAGTAAGATAAGAATAGTAATCTCTTTTCTCCAAGCAGCACAGTGATTAAGCACAGATATCTTCTTTCGGAGCAAAATGGTCTATGAAATTGTTCTCATCTTAGGAGTATACAGGAGTACACTAAAAATTACAGCAATAATTTTGAAAACACAGGCATTTGTTATTTCTTCTTTCTATGGAGGAAAATAAAATTACTCCATTGCTAGGAAATTTAGCTCAAGCTATTTCCTCTGTCCAAGATTTTGTTGTCAGTGCCATAGTTCCTTCCCTGAACAGTCTTAGCTCCAAGGTCCTAGCCTGACCTCTTGGCCACAGTCCTTCTATGAGCAGGATTTTCTTCTCAGAGAATGAATGGCCAGTATCCCAAGAGAGGAAGATAGGCAAATGTCACAGACTGACATGTGAAACCCTTTGTGTTTTGCTCATTGGTGATTACTGACATGCACACCCTTCTTTGGAACTGCAGGTTACAGCAGATCTTGGTCCCTTTGGAAATAATTCTCAGAGCAAAAGGACATGCTTCTTTCCCCCCAAGGTCTGACCATGACTGACGAGGAACACAAGGGAGGGTCATCCACTTACACCAGGCAGGAAGCCAGAGTCAAGGTAAGTAATTCCATTCTCAGGTCATGAGTTTCAACACTCAGGCTTCTGGACCAGAGTTCCATGCATATCCTTGCAAAACAAACCACAGAAGATGAGAAGACTGAACAGAAAATGACAAAAACTCTCTCATGTCTGCCTATACCATCCGTCTCGCACACAGAAATGGAAAAGTTCTGAAATGAAAAGCAAAGAATGACAAAATTATTACTTCACAGGAATAATTATATACATAAAGAGTAATGGAAACATGGAAGTAGAATCAGAGGGTGCTGAATGGCAAAGATCCTGATTTATTAGACGTAACAGAATATGTCTGGAGTAGTTGCCTCCCAATTTTCATTTGGAAAAAAAATAGAACAAGAAGCAGTATGGTCTAACAGCCACACTACACGTTCTAGAAAGCCGCTAGCATCACTGTGAGAAGTCTTCCTTGAAAAAACAGAAGGACTAAGAATGAAGAAATGATCACATTTGCTACTGACCAAAGGCACATGAGAACAGCTCATAGGGCAATGTGCAGGCTCCTCACCTACCAGCCACTGTGCTACAGGACAAATTTCACTCCCTGTCCTACTAGATGGAATTACAAACTGGGAATCAAACCCTATTCCGCTTCTCTCTCTGATCTGGCCTGTGACAGAGCACACAGAGAACTCTGTGCATAATTTTCTTTAATCTACAAAAAAAACCCAACCAAAAGATTAAGCAAACAAATATAAACAGAGAGATAAACAAACCCAACCAAACCCCCAAGCAAACAAAACCCAACCAAACAAACAGCAAAATTAGGCAACAGAGGAGAAGGCAGAACTATTCTGAGACAACAATTTTGTGGTATATAAATAGCTGGGTTTTCACTAACTGCTGTAAGATTCAACTGTAAGAGAAGCTGATCAGAAATGTAACCCTTTGCTCACATGCAGCTAGTAAGAAATTAGTCCAAACTTTAGGAATTTGCAGGTAGAGAGGAGGAACATCATTAGGAAATGTATTCAAGCATGGTGCAGGGGTTCAAACAGTTTGTACAGTGTCTCACAGTTCAAAAAGAAGTTAAAAGTAGCATCCTCCACAGGGTAGCACTCAGGCAGCAGCTGACACATATTCACCACAGAGTCACAGATGTACATTTTCTCAAGATAGGTTTCAGACTGCTAACACAGCTTCTCTCATCCCAGAGATGTACAAAAAATACATCATTAAATTGTCAAATTTGTGAAAATTTGTGAAAGTTTGAATCCCAAATATAAATAGATTTATGGGAGTGGCACCCAGCCTCATATAAAATTTATAGATGACCGTAATCACCTGAAGCACATAAGTGTCAATATGAGAAATGAGAAAGTATATATAAATTTTTAGAAACCTGATTAATATTTTCTCAGCATTACTAAATATAACCACTAAGCATGATTCCATATATTTATGGTTTACAAAACTCCAATTTACTCAAATTTGAAAGAGTAAAGATATAGTATTTCATAAAAAATACACAGATGCTGCCACTTCAACATTTTCAGTGCTCTAACTCTAAAAGTATTTTGTATTTAATTTTTTTAAGTTTATGTGTTTGCAACCTATCTGATAATTCAGTGTGAATGAGGCTGAAATAAGTCCTGCTCCAGCTGAGCTAAATGCCTGTTGAATTTTAATGAGACAAATTGTCTCTTTTAATGTGTTTTCATAAAAACTGATTATATTAAAGTATGCTATAATTGAATTATATGTCAGGCTATTATTTAGAATTACTTGTTGTGTTATTAGCTTTAGATTCCTGCATGAATACCACAAATTACAAATATTTTAAATAACATCATTCAGAGTAGAAATAAGTGAATTACATAAAATTGGCTTTGTGCTATTAGAAAGTGAAAGTAGGGGATTTGTCATTTCACATGCACATACACAGATACACACACAATTTTTATTTTACATTTTTCCTTTTGTGCTGTGTAGATGAACCTGGATAATCAAGAAGCAAGGCCAAAGCCTTGGAAAGTTATCTCTGTCAAAGACAAACTGTTATTTTTACATACATTATCATTGTTAAAGATCAGTTTTTCACAGCTCCAAAATTCTCCCCAGTGGGCAGTAGTCCATCTTACTGAACTACCTATCCATAATTCAACCCAATTTTATGCAATAGTCTTTCTGTTCTCGTGAAAGTCCATCGCTGAACTGCAATGGAGACTATTTTCCATAGCCTCCAGGGAGGCAGATAATTTTATTGGCTGCTTCCATTCCATTCGTCTTCTACTAAATAAAGAAGGGATTGCCTTTTCCCTAATGCTGCCTGCTTTCAGAAATCCAAACATCCATTCAGTGGAAAGCACTAAATTTGTACAAATACTAGTAGTAGACAGCAACTCATTCCCACGCAAATTCAGAATCAGCCTTCAAAACTGTAACTACTGACAGCTTTTTCAGCCACAGGATTACATCTCCAGAGGCCAAATTCTAATATTTAAGTCTTGTGAGAAAAATCCATGGCAAGAGGGAAGCTGAACTAATGTTCTTCAAGAAATTCACCTTTTCTTAATGGATGCACCCTAGTTTACATTAAAATGAATAAGAAAATGAGGCTGTTCAAGATCTCCTTTTATTTTCTAATACTCAAAATAACATTTAATTCACTGCAGAACAGGGAATTATTCCAACTCAGGTCATTTTGAGGTTTTAAGCAACCATTATTAACCACTGCCACAGAATGAGCAGTCTGAATGGATTTATTCATATTTCCAAGTTATTCAATTCTGCTTTAACATACTGGTTTGACATGGAAAAATTTGATCAATGGCAATAGAGGAAAGCAAATTACTTTCAGGAACTGATTTGAAATGCTAATACTTTTTCTAAACATTAGATAAGCTCTTTTTCTAGATCTAAGTCTACAATTCTCATGCAGAATCAAGACAAGATTACTGAATATTGTCTTGCACAAATAAATAATCTGTAAAATATTTTAAGCTTTTGACCCTTATTCAATCGTGGGCCATAAAAGATCTAATTTAAAATGATATATACTCTCTTATTTCCATTTACACTACTGGATATAGTGGTGTAGACAAAAATTCTTCTTGTGAGGGATGGTTACACTCAAGATTGCAAAGACTAAATCCATGTTATTGCACAAACAATTTAAAAAATTAAAGCAACAACTTATCAAGTGCAAAATGAAGTTTGCTTCTGTGTGAGTGTATCCATGGACAGCACAAAAATAAAAAGGCTTTCTTAATGGAAGTTGTAAGCGTTGGGTTCATTTCAACATTTTCTGCAGAAGGCTGTGATTTAGTGTTCCAGCAGTGCTGTTTTCCAGCAAGAGCTGATGCATTACAGCTTCTAGCAGGTCCTGGAAACTCAGAACAGGATTTTACTACTTTCTCCACAGCACATTCAGCAGGAAATAAAAAGATTTCATTCTGAAGTAAAACAAATCACACGGTATTCCTGTAAGTTTAGCCAAGCAAGATGATTATAGATGCATAGTAAATATTTAGGCTTTTTCAGTGGGAGACAGTATTTCTATAGAACTCTTAACATGTATTTGATATCAGAACATCTGTACCTGGCCACTAGAAAAAACAAATAAATAATACTTTCTTGTATATACATAGATCTATCAACAATATGCAGTCATTTTTTCATCCATATAGCATATCAATAAGTAACAGATTCAGTTACACTCTGTTCATTTCCTCTCTTTTGGGTCAGAACAGTGACATTAATTTTAAGAAACTACACCTGATTTTCCTGTCGCTGAAATAACTATGCTGCCCCATGACATGAAATGAACAAGCGACTTACATCTTTAGCACTGCCTGCAAGGCAACCACTTTCCAAAAATGTGGCTAAATGGATAGGCAGTGCAGGAGATTCAATCAGTTGACTGAGGGCCTGCTGGCTGACAGTGCAAAATCAAGTGCCCCTCATTGAAATTCCCTGCCTGCAGTCCCTTTGCATTTATAACTGTGGGAAATCAGCTCTGCCACCTGAGCTGGCCTCAGCTGCCATGGCATCACATGAAGATAGATGTGATCACTTACAGAGGTACAATAGGGAGCACTCTTCTGATCTGCTTTCATCTCGCGCCCTGATCTCAGATCAAAGCAGGGAGGCAAGCAGAGCAAGGGCATGTCTACACGAGGACATTACATCAATCTAGTTTGTTCACTCTAAGTGCACCAATTTAAATACATCTCACTGAAAGGCTTATGCCCTGGTTTGTCGGGCCTGCTTAAAATATTTTCCTTATTAATCATAACACCCAAATAGCTCTGAACTTGTCTGAATCAACTGCCCCGACTTCCCAGCCAATATTTCATGTCTCAGTGTTTGCAGCTGTGATTTTTTTTGCTATGCTGTAGGAGGCCTATTTGAAATTAAAGAAATTTGTGGACAGGAGAGGAAAACAAGTCAAATGAACACACTCCTTGAAAATTTTCCTGCTGTCCATTAACATCATCAAAAACATTGCTCATCTGCTGACATACAACATCAATGACCCATTGCTAAACACAGTAATTATTGTAATATGAGCTGAGCAGCAGATACATATTTGCCATAGCTCCACCGGGCAGAATTTCCCTTTGTACAGAAACAAATGACTGCCAGTACAATTTCAGTGTATCTGCTTTCCTAATGGGAAAAAAAATGAGCCAAGGTCATCTGTGCAGCAAGCACAAAGAGCTGCAGCTTCATGTTACTGTGGAGCTTTACTTCAGGTCACAGGATCACTGTTCTCCAGGGGTAGAAGTCCAGCACCTACAGCCCTGCTTGAGGTAATTCCTTTGATGTTGGTAGATCAGCTGTCAGGAGTCCTATTCTGGAGCTTTTCCAGATCACCAGGTGTGTGTTGTCCTGTCTGAGGTCACCATGTCGTCCCTGTAGAGCCAGTCTTTCTCCTCTGCTACTTATAGTCTGTCAGACCAAAAGGGAGGACTCAGAGGCCAGAAATAGATGTTCCAGAGAGTTACCTGATCCTAAAAGTTTTAGACATACAACTCTGCCTGAACACAGGAAAGCAAATTCCAAAAACACTTGGCAACTTAAATGAATTTTTTTCTCCTGCCATACCATACCAGTTGCTGTTAAACATTTTTTTTTAGCATATGGGAATCCAGGGGAAGTCAATTTCATTACAAGAGTTCTAATCACATTGAACACATCTGAAATCTGTCTCTGAAAATTAAGGAGTTTAAGGACAGAATAATGAGCTGTCATTACAAGAAAACTCTAGGAGAAACTTAAATTATGAGTTTAGGGTGAAGTGATTTTTTCATGTCTGTTAATGAACAATCCAAAATAAATCCAAATAAGGAGGCATAAAACTTTCTAATAAGATCAATATATTTCTTTAAAATATTGCATTTTCCTACAGGCTTTGGAAATGCATCAGTCATCTACTTAAGGCATATGAGGTTTTTAAATAAAAATAGCTCAATCTGCTGACTGATGAGGAGAGCAACAAGTTTCTGATATCTGCTGCTGAAAACACACATTCAGTCTCTGAAACCTCCTGGTTGCCTTTGGGAATCCATAGAAGCAGAAATATTTGTACATCATGCATGGTACAACCCCAAATATAGCAGCTATCAAATTCAAGATACTTACTAGCACAGATTTATTTTCTCTTTCCCATTTAATAGCTTCAAATCTGTTCTCCGTGGATAACAAGTGACATTAAATGGCACAACAATTACAGGTGGCGTCTCCAATGTCTACCTGCCTCCCACATCTGTCTACAGTTCTGACTGAACAATGGTTGATCTGGAGGTGGAGAGGTACAAAATTATTTCCAGACAGTCAGTAATGAAAATATTCTTATTGGATACTTCCAGCTACTTCAGACAGCAAGTGTCCCTAAAGGGCACATTTTAATAAAAGTCATTACAAGCTTTAATATATGTATATATGTTTCCATAATGTATCATGAAAAGAAGTTGTGATGATTTCAAAGAGAAAAATCAAGTGGTAGAGGAAATATTTATTACATTGTGTTTTTGATGATAAACAAAAAACCTGAGACAAAAAAAAGCTGAAAAGTCATAACAAATTAAAAGAGCCAGTTGTCCTATTTTATATGAATTATAACTCCTTTAAATTTAGATTTAAGTCAAGGAAAGCATTACCAGAGAGGAATCTTTTCACAATAAAAGATACACTACCAACTTAGTGTTAATTATACTTACTATATTCTCAATACAAATCCTAGATGTTGATATTATTGTCCCAAAAGAACTTTAATCTTCAACTCTTAACAACATCTGCAAGCCAAACAGTACATAAATAAACAAACAAAACTACTTTGATTTTTAAAACTTGCATGCCAGGAATCACTTGAATTTCCGCTACAAGCTGGAACATGATTCGTTATAAATGAAAAAGTGCACTTAGAGAGCGCATCAAAATCTAAAGATGTCATGTAGATGGCAACAGGCATATTAGAAAAATATGCCAGGCCTGAGTAAAAATATAAAAATCAAAATTTTATCAAATGTTTGATTGGGTCAACCTGTATTAGGTTATTGGACATAACATTGTCTGACATACAATAAACCTACATGGAAGACTTCACTGGTAAAAAGTGGTGTTGTGGAAAATGGGGAGAATAGGAAAGCAACTGCCAGAAAGACACAAATTTTTGAAGAGCTGCAGTGGGCTTTTCTATGTGCAAGGAAGAATGTTAATATCCCTTAGCAATTTACTCCTCTCAGTTCTTCTGACATTATATGAAGAAGCTACATAAAGCATTTTTCAGTCCTATTCAGAGCTCCCTAGGTAATCTTCATTGCATATAAATAACTTTATTACAGCTTCTAAACAGAGAACAAAAATTTCTGGTCAATAGAATATTGTATTATGCAATATATACAGGCACTAGAGAGCAGGGAAACCTTTCTCAGAGTAAACTAGCAATAATTCTCCATTAACATCTTCAAATGTCTTGGCTGTAGTTCACCTTCACATGACTATGGACCACAGCCATGTGATTTATCTTGTCAAAACTTTTCCCTTCCCACAGTCACAAAATCAAGGAAATCTGGGTTAGGAGAAGTTTAAAAGCAAACTTACCTATGAGAAAAATTCTTCTGAAACCAAGGCTTTAATGCTAAAAAATAAAATGGCATAAATAATCCCAACCAAATAACCCAAATAGAAAGATTGCTTCTCTCAAAACACAGAACCATCCCCCCATGGTCACTGCCTTAGAAAAAACAACAGACTCTTGGCCTTTATGAATGGAATGCATAAAAGTGGACATGGTGCTCATGTACACAAACATAGATATTTTGTGCAATCACTCTAAAAGTTATCCAGTCAGCTTTTTATAAATGGAAGGAAAAAGTAGAAGTCTCAAGGGAAATGATAGATAGGAATAGATAGCCACATATATGCCTTACTACACCATATAGTAATCAAACTGAGTTAAGTCAGACTAATTTCATTGACAGAGATACATAATCTATTTTCAGAACACTATGTAGAACCTTCACTTCTGCATGTGGCAAGCAGTATCTTCTTGGATATGTTTCTGTCTTAATACTTGGCAAGCGTACAAAAAAAATCACATGTATAGCATTTGCTAATGCCACTTGCTAGAATGTATTTAGTAAAATTATTTACAAACTTGTGACCTTGAGATTGAAATAGTCAGTTATAATAGCCCTGACACATAATATGGAAGTGATTTCATGTCACTAAAATTCTTCATAAAGAGCCTACTCTCAATTCCTTCAGGGACTGAAATTCCTTATGTAGCTATTGCATTGAAGTTGCAACTTATGTGGAATTAGTAAACGGCTAATATTTAAAAAAAAAAAAAAACAAAAAGAAGATATTAATTATAATGCTTTGTTAACCTTTCATTTTCCAAATATGTGAGGTGACTTGGAAATAACCCTTAGTGTTATTAAATTACCTCACAGCCACAGCTTTGTTCAAGTTTGTTCAAGTTAATATTTTTCTGCATTACCACAATTACACCAAACACTCGTCACAGCTAGTTTGTTTGATCTTTCATATTTCTAAAAACCAGTCAGATTTCTACTTCCTGTCAGGACAAATTTTAGAATCTTAACAAAATGGCAAATTAACTAATTGGCAAAAAAATATAATTATTTGAAAAGTATCTTTTGGTCTCGCAAATAATTTTTTTACTAAGCATAGAATATCCATTTGTTCAGCATCAGCCATAATTGTTATCACAAAATGGGTACAATAACTGTCTTGGATGCAGTGTTTTTAGGTTTTTAGGGTTTTCTTTCTTTGCACGTGAGTCAGGTGGTGGTTCGGTGTGGTGTTTTTGAGCTGGATCTTTTTCTGCTCTCTGTCCCTCTGATGCTTTTGGAGCTGGGCACAAGAATGAAAAGGAGTCTCGAGGTCTTGGTGCTTCTTGGTTTCTTGTGTGTTTATTATTTCTTATCTTACAATTCTCTCTGTGCCCGGTCGAGATGTTCACAACAGCTCGGACACAGAGTGACTCCCCCTGTGATGGGAGGTCACTACCTTCTTATACAGATAATTATGTGTCTGTTATTTACAATTCTGTGCCAATGTCTATTATCTATACTAAAAAGGTCATTCTACTTTGACCCAATCTCCTTAACACTACTTTGTGCCCAAGTCACATCAGAAGATGGATGCCAAGGGAGAACGAGAAGAATCCAGGGCACCACCCTAAAATCTCCATCTTGTTCCCAAGTCAGCTCCGTTCTAAGAATCCCAAAACTACCAAATTTTCCACCCTGTGCTGTGCTAAACTACTGTTTTCACACCTTTGTGACTTGTAATTCTTCTCTCAATTTTAGAAGCTTTTTCCATGGACTGAAATAAAAGCCTGTGTTTTCCTGGGCTCTGTGCCAGGCAACCTCACTGGACAGACCCTCCTGTCCAGGGTTCAAACCCTCTTTCTTGGGTCCCAGACCTCTCTGCCAAGGTCTGTGACCATCCAGGGCAACTGAAGGAATGCCCTGGACTCCGATAATATATCACAGTTTTACAAAACTATACCAATACTCTAAACTCATCAAAAAACCCCATATTTATTTTCTTTAATTGGCATTGATTTTTCAAATATTTGCAAGTAGAGAGAAATTACCAAAGTCTGACATTAAAAATGTTCATTTAGTGCATACTGCAATAGCAACAAGTAGAATGGTAAGAATAGAAGGCCCTGTAAAAATATTTTTGAAGTTTTGGGTTTTTTAACAAATTTCCTCCATAGATTGAAACAAAAATAAAAAATTCTTTGCTGAGAATTAAATTGGGAATAGAGGCCTGTCACTGTTGCACATGCTCCTTCAACTTAAGTAAGTCACAAGCATCATTCCTTCATGAAAAATCTCGGGTCAGGTTTCTCTTTGTTGAGAAACCCCGCAGGCAAGCACTGAACAGGATGCTTCGAAGCCCTTTCACTATTATTCATAACATCTGATAGGAATTTATCTTTTTGTCATTCAATGTGTTTATGCAGTTCCATACTTTAGAACTAAATGATTGTGAGAAAAATTTGCTAATTATTTTAATAATAACCAATACATTGCTAAAAACTTATATGTTTTGATCCCAGGAATGGAAAAAGTCATTTTCAACAGGATAAAAAGTACACTCTAATTTACACAGTAGTGAAAAAATATGAGTATATAGGCAGAAAAGGCTGAGGAGTATTTATATCATTTCATGACATATCTTCAAGTTGATTGAGATGGATTACTTCAATTAAGACACATCTGTTTCAAACATTCCTACTTCAAGGGGAGCCTGGTGGCATTGTCACAGATTGTGTTACAAATTCTTTTTCTGGAAAAGTGAGCAGTCTTTTGTTTACACAAAAATATCAGATCATTAAGGGTTTTTTTAATTCACTTTTTTTGGGAAAAGCCTGGTAGTTTTCTGTGCATTTTAGTCCACTGGATGAGCTTATACCCCCAGCACAAGTGCTCTATTGGAACATATCAGTCACTTTTGTGATGACCTCTGCTAAAGGAAAAGCACGCACACTGCACAAGCTAATTCCAGTACAACAGCATCCAGTCTCAGCAGCACTAATTTTTTCAGCAAGAGCACAAGCTGCCATGCCCCAGCTTCTGCTATCATTTACAGAAACATGATCATAAAAAGGAAAAAGTGCATAACATATGTTAAAGTATTCATATGTAATTTCTATTCAAATATACTTTTTTTCCCTGTTAAATGTGAGCATTGATGTGACACTGTTCAAATAGAGCAGCAGTGTAATTTTTATTATTTTTCTGGGAGAAAAAATAGCTATTGCTTCCTACCCACAGGAAAACATCTCAAATAAATCAGATATGGAGTAAATGTATCTCCCACAGATATCTCCACACTAAATTCTTTAGTGACAAGATTGCTAGTATGAGTTACATGTCCAACATTAAAGAGTGAGAAAAAAGTGGTAAGTGGGAAAGTAACATCATTTGCACTGATACAGTAGGACCACAAGGACAGCTGTAATATACAGAAAGACAGGATAGATTGAGACGTAAAGTAGCAAATACAAATGCTGAAACTCTTTGGAGGCTTTTTTGTCCTATCATTATACTCACAAACCTCTTCCAACAACCCCTAAACCCCACATCATCATTTTCTTTAAAAACATTTGCTTTTTAGGTGAGTACATTTGCTTTACACAGCAAAGTTTTTGCAAGAAGGAAGGCTACAGGGGTGGCTTCTCTGGAATCTTGCCTATGCCAGCAGAGCCAATGCCCTGTGGCTCCTAGACAGACCCACTGCTGGCCAAGGCTGAATTCAACAGCAGGGGCAGTAACATCTCTGCCATTGTAGTTATAATGTATTTATAAAGGGCAAAAACTCTGCACAATGGCAATTGCAGCCAGAGAAGAATAAAGTCACAACATGTGAGAGCAGCAGCCCTCAGACACAAAGGTCAGAGCAGAAGGAGGGGCAGGAGATGCTCCAGCTGATGTAAAGATCATCCAGGGGCAGCCATGACCCTGCAGCCCTTGGGAGGTTCACAAGGGAGCAGGTCAGTGCCTGTGTCTTCATGACAAGCCTGCACTGGAGCAGGCTCCAGGCAGGACCTGTGGAACAACAGAAAAAGGAGCCCATGCGGGAGCAGGTTTGCTCACAGGACATGTGATCCCATGGGAAACCCTCTCTTGGAGAAGTGCATTCCTGAAGGATTGTACCACATGGGAGGGAAGCCTGTGAGAAGGATCCAGGCTGAATCTAGATCATGTAGGTCTGTCTTCCATAGGAAGACACTGGAAAAGGGGAAGGGTATGAGTATGAGTATGAGTATGAGTATGAGGGTGTACTCTACCTGAGGAGGAAGGAGCAGAAAAGATAACATGTCCGTTCAAAGGCCCTATTCCCTCTCCCACTGCACGGCTGAGGGGAAGAACATAGAGAAAGTCAGAGTGAAATTAGGTGCAGGAAGAAGTGAGGGATGGGGAGATGTATTCTTAAGGTTTGCATTGATTTCCCATCCTACTCTGAGTTGATTGACAATAATTTTTTTTTCCAAAGTTGAGTCAGCTTTGCCCATTGTGGTAATTGTTGAGTAATTTCTCTCTGTCCTCATTTTGATCCATGACATTTTATTTCTATCTTGTCCACCTGTGGGGGTAGATCAGCTTTTGTAGGCACCTGGAATCCAGGCAAAATCAATCCTTCACAGTGAGCTTTCAGCTACACAAGAAGTAACTATTAACACTATTTTTGAAAGAGTAAAAATATTTAAAATTTCAGTGCTGTAGTGCAGCAATAATGCAATAAGAGTACACTGAGAACAATAGCATTTCTTTCCTGTTTAGAAAAAAAATCAAGCCTAGTTGTTAAATGTAAATGTCTAAAATTTCAATATAAGAAATATACACCCCGCAAAGAGGGTCAGATCAGAGAATACTTTAGCAAACGGGTCGTGTATAAGTCTGTGGGACAGGACTCCATGGCATGCACTTATGAGTGCTGAGGGAGCTGCCAGATGCCATTGTGAGGCCACTTAAAATAATCTTTGATTAATCCTCGCAATTGGGAGACTGGAAAAAAGTTGACAGCAGTCTCACCTTAAAAAAGGGAAAGAAGAAGGGAACTACAGTTCAGTCAGCTTCACCTTGATTCCTGTGAAGTCAGTGGAGCAGCTAACCCTGGAAACCGTTTCTAGGCACTAGAAGGACCGAAAAATCATCAGTAGTCAGCATAGCTTCACTAAGGGGAAATTTAACAAACCTGATGAATTTCTACAGTGAAACAACTGGACTGATGGATAAAGGGAGAGCAGTGGATATTGTCTACACAGATTTTAGTGAGATCTTTGCCTCCCATAAGGTCTTTGTAGATAAGCTGTTGAAGTATGGGATGAATGACCAATTGAGGGAACACTGGCTAAAAAGTGGTGATCGATGGTATGAGGTATAGCTGGAATCTAGTGATTCCAAGTGTACAGGAAACATCAAATCTGTGTCTGATACTCTTTACCATTGTCATTAATGGTCTGGATGATAAGGAAGAGTGTCCCCTCAGCAAACCTGAGAGGAATGCTTGATATGCCAGGGGGTCATGCTGACAATCAGGGAACACTCAACAGGGTGGATAACTGGGAGGACAGGAATGTCATGGAATTCAACAAGGAGAAGTGCAAAGTCCTGCACCTAGGGAGGAACTATCCCATGCATCAGTGTATTTGGCAGCCACCCAGCTGGAAAGCAGCTCAACAGAAAAGGACATGGGCATCCCAAATGACACCAAGTTGAACATGAACCAGCCCTGTGCCTTTACCGAAACAGATAGGAATTGTACCCTGGGCTGCATTAGAGAGAATATTGCCAGAGATTTGAGGAAGGTGAGATGCCCTTCTATTCAGTGCCTCTAAGGCATGGATGGAATGTTGCTCCCAGTGCTGGGCTTCCCACTACCAGACAGAAGTGGACGTACTGGAAAGAGAAAAAAAGATGTTAGACAAGAGCATCTTTCCTATGAAGAAAGGCTAAGGTAACAAAGTCTGTTCTACCTGAGTAAGAGCAGGGTCAGAGGGAAGTCACCAATATACATATATTGATGGAACAGCGCGAGGACAGAGCCCGACCTTTTCCAGTGGTGCCCAGTGATAGGACAAGAGGCAATAGGCACACACTGAAACACAGGAGGTTCCCTCTGAACATCAAGAAACACTTTTTCATTCTTTCTTTGTAAGGTTGACCAAGCACTGGTAAAGATTGCTCAGTGAGATGGTGGAGTCTCCTACCTTGAAGACATTCAAAAGCCATCTGCATATGGTCCAGAAAAATGGTCTGGGGAAAATGTTTTGATGGATCCACTTGAGCTTGGGGTTTGGACCAGATGGTCCCTTCCAGGTCCCTTACAACCAATCATTGTTTGATTCCATGATTCTTTTAGCTCACAAAGGAGGTAAATGTTTATTTACACTGAATCTAAATGCAACCCTGTATCAAGTCCAGTTTCAAAATCACTTGTAGGTCAGCAATAATAGATTTGGGGGTTGATCTTTCCCTTGAAACCTTTTTCTTAACTTTACCTAAACAAGTAAATCCTTTGTTAAAATACATTCCACTTAGACTCCATCTCTGACACTCACCTTTAATTAATCCAGAGTGACAGCTAAGGAGGGGCCTCCTCATGCTCCTTTTCCAGCCAACAGACACCAGTGTGGCAGATCTGGCACTGTGGTGCTAGAGGAGCAAGTCAGACTGAGGCTGCTGCTGTAGCTTATCCCCAGGAAGACTTCTGCTCCCCAGAAAGTCTTTATCCTCCTCACCAATCCAGCTTTACAGGCATGGGGAGCAGTAGTCCTGAAGGGAGCACCTACTAGCCTGTGGTTGACCACTTACTGACAGCACTTTAAAAACATTTTCTATTAAAACATGATATAATCCCATTCCTTCAAAGGTTCTTTACCTGAGTAATGACCTGAAACTTGGTCCATGCCATTCAGCATGTACAAAACTGTACAATTGCTAAGACCCTGATTTTTACCTTATCTCAGAGCGTCTGGGAAGATCTTTGCACTGAATTAGTTTATTTTGTGCTGCTTTTATTTGAAAAGCCCACATACAGCCATCTTTCGAGCCAAAGAACTCCTTCAGTTATATCCATGAATATCAGTGACCCACATGCAGCACACAAAAAGGCTAGATTTTTTAATTAGAAAAGCTGACTAAGATGTAGTAGCAACATTTTATTCTGAGTCTATTTTTATTTTTTTCCTCTTGGGTAGCATATGATGACTGGTAATGTTTTTCACAAACTAATCTCTATCTCAGAACACATTCTGATTAATAGGTTAATATATGTACAATTTATTTTTAAACTTAGTTACCTTTTTTCCTTTTCAAACACTATTCTATATTAATCTTAGTACGAATGTCAACAAGGAAGATAGCTTTCCCAGTTCCCTTGGCATTTAAGTCCGCATTCAATGCAGATAAGGTTTGTTTGGGAACATACAGGGTTTGCTGAAGACAATCACTGGAGATAGAACCTTAATTTAACCTCAAGCCTGTAGTATTTCCCCTGGGACATGGATGACTGATAACACAGCAGAGGGCAAGGAAAGCACGAAATTATTGAGAAGGGGAAGCAGCAGATCTTGAGTGCTGAATTTCTTCCTCTAAATCATTGTTTGTGAGGATAGTCATGCATGTCTGACCCAGTCAGGAGACATTACAAAGCATCTTAAAACAACAATCTTAAAATGTACTGACAATAGATATTTTAGAAAGTAATTTCCAAGACATAAAAAGTACGGTTGCCATATATCTTGTAAGTAAATATCATTACAGGATCAAACTGCACTTTCTTAGAGTATCTTATGTACAAGGTAGGTCAGCAGTTGTTAATTTAATTGAAATAAGTCCTTAAGAGAGAGCTTGATAGCATTTCCCACAGGAGCATTAGAAAATGGTGTTAATGAGGATTATTATTGCCTGCTTCTGTAAGAAAATAGATCATTATTAACCGAGGTTGTGTGTGATGTTTTCATGTGCTATAGTCCTAAATGGATAACATGAAAATTTTGATAGCATTTAAATAAAAAGGCTTTCTGTGCTCTAAACTTAAAATTAAGCTCCTCTGTTAGGGTTAAAGGTTAAATAACCCTTTTCTTTCCTAATGATAAATTTAATTGTCTGAAGCCAAATTGAATACAAGCTGATTTATGTTTTCCTTTCCATAGGGATAAAAAATCCTTAGTAGGCATGGCTAGAATATATTGCCTCAGCTTCAGAGTCCTTGCTTTCAGAAACATTTCTGAATTCAGCAGAGTTTCTTCATTTACAATAGAACATGTGAATATCCTTTATCAGACAAAAAGGTGTAAAGAAAAATGTCCTATATACTACAAAAAAAGCAAAAAAACCTGAAATTCATTGCTATGCAAAGTGTAGGTTTTCTTTTAATTGTATCTTCTGAAGCACAAAACAAAAGCAATTTTTCTTCTTCCTATCAACATAAAGAATCCAAATCCCTGAACATAGTTCCCTTACAAAAAACAAAACAAAGAAAAAAAAAAAGAAAAGAAAAAAAACACAACAAAGTAAACCAATTATGTGCAGTTAAAGAAGCATTTGCATTTCACTTCTAGAAGTCGTTAGCTTTTATTTCCTGATAATTAAAAGCAAATACCAAACCAATACCCTCATCTGGTACTTTAAAATATTTGCATATTTTTAGGGAAAACAGAAATAGCATTGTGATAAGACTTCTGGCTCAACAGAAGAGCAAGACAAAATGTAACCCCTTAAGACAGCATTCCGCACTTCATATTGAGCAATGGCTAATGAAATCCTAAGAGGGTTTGTTACATAAACCAGTGGACTGAAGAAACCTTTAACATGTAGGAAACTGGAGTTAATTAAACTGTTATGGGTATCCTATCCATCATCCCACCAGACCACTCTATTCTAAACCTATTTACATTTTGCAGCTGAAAAAGTGCACTTGGCGTGGTTGATAAACCATGTTTACTATCCTTATTGACTTGACATTTGTGCATAACCTTTATGCTTTAATTATCTAACAGCATTTCCTGTATCTTTCTTTGCTACAGAAAGTATTTGATTTCCAAGCAATTAGACATATCTGAAAATTAGCAGACAGTAAAATGTTCCCTTCAACAAATTAATCAGTTTGGGAAAGCACTGGTTCATCACTGCATTGAATTTGCTGAAAAGGTTGCTTTATTGAATCTCATTTCAGCTTGTTTTAGCACCTTAGTGTAATCAAAGTGCATTTCAACTCTGCATATATTTCACTCAGAGGATAAACTGCTTGTAAGGAGCCTCCTTTCTCGTGGTAATTTGGAAACCTAAATGCAACATAAGGCATTTAAACTCAAGGTTAACAGCTGGCTGCATTTGTAAGCATCAGCTGAGGAAATGAGAGATCAAATATTTTCTAATATAGATAGAGTTAAGGAAAAGAAGAAAGATGGTTACTGCAATAAATATTTGCCTTCTATTCTGAATCTTTAATAAGAAGATAATTTTTTTATTTCCTGTTTGAGACAGTTTCTTAGAATTTGCTTTTAATACATTTTGTCTGCTAAATCAGCTTATGATATTTTTAAACTTTTACCCATGACTATTCTAGCACTTATGTCTGCCAAAAGTCTGCACATTACAACAGTCATCAAAAATGTCTGCAGTCAACTTATGAAAAACATGCCCATTTCTTTGGTTTTGGAGATATTTTTCAGAGAGAAAATGTAGCAGTGCAAATTCAGTAGTTAAAATTTTTGTATGCTTCTCATTTATGAAAGAATATATTTCAATTCTTATTGTCTTATCCATGAAATTAGATGGGTGACCGGAGGTCAAATTCTGGAGCTCACATTTGTGAAAGGCAGTATTTTATCTTTTCCTGCATAAACAGATCTCCACATTGTGAAAGAAACCTAAGGCATCTGAGAGAACATTGTCTCACTGTAGGTACTGTGGGAAAGTGCTATACCACTACAGTCCCTCATAACATTCACCAAAATATGCTAAAGGTAGGAGTCACATTTTACTGTAAGACTGCAGAGCAAACCCTATGGAAGTCATCAATGATAACTTTCAATTAACCTGGATATCTGTCACAGTTGTTTAAATAGCTTCTCCCCTTCTCAAGATTATCAAATGTCATTACAAAGAAGAGGCGTAATTCATGCTTCAGAGAGGGGTAGGAACAAGATGACAAATATTTGGCTCAAAGCTTTTGCCAGGCTTCAGATCTTACATTGTACCTCTAAACAGTGCAACCCAAATCTTCCAGTGAGAAGAGCTACAGGGTTATACCACATACACACCTTGTGGCTCACAGGTATCTCCAAAATATGATGCCATGATTTAGGCAGAGTAACAGTAGTGTCTTTTAGCTGGTGTCACTGGAGGTGTTTTTACAGAGCAATTTTACTACAAAGTATTTATAAACTAGAGCAAAAGATGGCATTATTTCTTTCAGGTGGATGGGAAAGGCTGTAATCTGTTTCTTCACATTTTCACATTATGCAAGCAAGAAACAAAGGGAAGCACACAGTGATTTTATATGACAAGTTAAGTAAAAGCTGAGCAAGAACCTAGGGTTAAGATGGAAGAAATTAGTCACTATTTTTGGACAGCAATCAGTAACTCTGGCTGGTTCATCTTTTTATTTCCTGCTGCAATAGTACTTAGTCATCAGTTCTCGTCCAAAGAGTTCTTTCTGATCAGAACACATTTATCTCCTTCAATTAGATGATGTCCTTTCAAATTTAAACTTTAAGTAATTTTATCACATTTTACCTCAACTTTAAAAAATACCCTCAACATCTAAAGGAACTTCATATTGCATCAGAGTATCAGACTCCAGATTCAGCCCTAAAGTTCATATCTACGCAAAATTCTCCATACCTACCAAATAATTTCTTAGATTTTAGTGAGATTTTGGCATGAACATGCTTTCACAAAGAAGAGCACTTGGTAGAAATCAATGAAAAACTCTTTTTGCCCTGGCAAAACATAAATTTCTTGATTGTTCAGAAATAACTAATTTTGACATCTTGCTATAATTTCAGAATGTACACACACACACATACACACAGAGTTATTTCACAGATTATGCTTTTGTTTCCAACATAGTATACAATAATGTACACCACAGCATAAATTAAATTTTAAATATATATATTTTTCTCTTAGCTAATTCTTAAGTAATACCCCTCTCTGTTGTAGTGGAGTGATTCAAGCAGTAGCCTGTCTTGTAGTGGGGCAGATCTCAGCTGCATTGCTTGATGCCTATAACATATTGTATATGGAAAGTCCTGATTTGGAAACCTATAGTTTGTGTTGGCACCTACAAACAAGCCTATAATGCAGACTTCATCTTTCCTCCATATTGATGATTTGAAAATGCCTCTTTTCCATACCCCATTATTTTGCTAGAGGTGTCATTCAGAACTGGTTTTTGATAAATTCAGCCTGCTGCCTCTGTGACTACTGCATAGGAACAGTAGTTTTAAATATTTATATTGTGCTGGTGGTGATAATTATTATTCTAATTCAGTATAGCTTTAATGCATTTAAATGTCAGTGTTTCTCAGTTTAATTCATCATACATACATTCAGATGCTTGTATACATATATTCAGTATGCATCTCTAAGGACCTAAAAAGACCTATTCATATTTTAGCAGCTGTGAGAAAGTGAGGACATATTTCCTTTACATTCTTAATGGTAAACATTAATTAGGTGTTTGACACACATTAACGATTAAAATCCTCTTTGTAAAATAATCCATCATAATTCTTTTATCACAATGCCAACTCAAAGAACTATGTCATTGTACCATGGTGGTATCTCTGATGGCAAAGTTAAAAACTATGTGATAAAATAAAATCCATTTATTTACTCAGTCTTTTTCCATGGGAAAAAAAATGTCTATTTGCTGTGATAGCTAGTATGCTTCTGAATACAAGAATGTCATACCTTATTATCTGTTTGTATGCATTTGTTAGAAAGCCCCTCTGCAGTCACTCATAAACTCAGTTGCCTTCTTAGGCTTAACCATTGCATCAAAACAAAATGTTTAAAAAAAGGACTTGAACAAAATATTAAAAACATTCTGAGGGCTATCACAAAAAGGAAAGAAAAAAAGGAAAGAAAAAAAAGTAAAATAATAAGAAAAATGGCAGCCCCTTTTTGAAAACATGACTGGAATGCATTTAACCTTGGCTTTCAGAGTGGTACTATTTGCAATTGTTTGATTAAGCAAACCACAGAAGAAGGAACTTTGAGTTCCCAGGAGGTCTGACAAATGATTTCCAAGGTCAGACATGTGCACAAAAGAAACAACAGCTTCTCACTCTGTGTTCTGTTACAGCATTTCTCCTTATGCTACCTGTGACACTGCCTCTGTTTGGTCCCCTTGAAGGTTTATGAACATAGAATGGGTCCAGTGTTGTCCAAAACACGAGACTGAAGCTGCCACTTGTCAGTACACAGCTAACAGTTCAGAGAATCCCTCTATTGATTTTCTTGGTGTGACTCCACCCCAGCTGTTTTCTCAGCCTAATGCTGCATCTCCAGAATGTGTAATAGTAATTGACCAGAACAGACTGTCAGGACTAATTAATGTACTCTCGTTATTGGTGAGAGCGCTGGTTTTCAAAGAATGTCCTAGCTGTTATTTATAGCTTTTAATTAAGGTACAATCTTATCTAAATAATCAGTGTGTTGTAAAATAGAAGAGTCAAACTACATAGCTGCAATAAGCCAAACATAACATGCACAACCACATTTGCACAGAACACTTAGACATTTTGCAAGTCATGAGAAATTTGGGAAATTAGTAAGTTTTTTAGCTTTTACAAGGCATGTGAAAGCATTCTATGCCTTCTAAATGGATTTACTCTAACTGCCTAATTCATTATGCTAAAACCATGAAGCAATTTCCTATTCAAAGCCCAACTCACAGGCTCTCTGTTGTCAAGTATTTGAATTTCAGATTAGAAATGTGTTCATTTGGATAGCATGAAAGGAAAGCTTTGTTGTCAGCTTTGCTTTATGTTCTGCCAGCAGCCAAATCCCTCTTTTTCAGCGGTCACCAGCAAAATACCAGACCTCCACTCTGGTCTCCACTATCTTGAAACAAACACAAATGCTTTTGACCTTTATGGCCTAAACACTGGTTTGAGGTTTGCTGTTCTCCCCTCTCTCTTAATATTTTTCTGGAGATTATTTATGACAGATGATATCAGCAAATGTTTAGATTGCAGTGAGGTTTTCTCATCCTTACAGAAGGGAAGGGGAGGGAGGGGGAGAGCATTTCCACAGTGGGGGAGAGGAGTGAAGACATTTGGTTCTCTTAGGAACTCTGTAGTTTGTTATGGAACAGCGAGCTGAAGTGGCTGCAGCGCTTTTACCCCCATAGCGTGTTGGCAGCTATGAGCTACACTGAATTTTAACTATGCTGCTGCTTGCTTGTTAGCAGCTATTTCTTTGCTGGCTTGAAAAATATACAGGCAGCTGTCAAAATCAGGGGCTGCATTTCCTGCAGAGTGTAACAAAGTTATCTAATACAGCCTGTAGGACAAAAACCCCCAAGCATTCATATATTTGGCTAGTACTGTGGAAATCAAGGAATTCCACTCACATTTCTCACAGGAAAGAGCTTTTCAGAGCTCTTCCATTACTGTAAGCTGTTTCTTCTGACAGGTTTAGGGTCTACACTGTGGAAGGACAAGGCCAGCACATCCTTCTATTAATTAAAAGCAAACATTCACACAGGGAATGTTGTAACCTAAACATGAACTTTAATGGTTGTAACATAGCTGGAAGCAAAAATAATTACTAGCAGCTATAGAAGACATTGAGGTATTTGTAATCCCTTTGCTTCTGAATACAATAACCCCTGTGTAGTCATAATAAGCTCTTCAGTATAGGAAATAGTAATAGAAGATCTCTCTCCTGATACTGAGGCTGTGCAAATAATTGATTTCTTAGCCTAACAGATGAAGGACTAAAAGGGGTGGGGGGAGGGATGATTCATTCCAACGTTAATTTAAATGTTCTTTTTTTGATTTCTTGTTTGTTTTGTGGTTTTTTGGTGGGTTTTTTTGTTGTTTTTTGTTTTGGTTTTTGGGGGGTTGTTTTGTTTGGGGTTTTTTTTGGGGGGGGGAGGGGTTTGGGGTTTTTTTGTTGTTTTTTTTTTTAGCTTGTGTAAAGAAAGAAAGTAGAGCTACAAATCATTTCATCCAGCTTAGAAAGTCCTGCAGGATGCTGAGTGAAACATCTCAGGGAGCAAAGGGAGGAGTGACCCAAGGGATTAGTAGCGGCCCCTTTCCCTCTCACCTGATTTGTGGGATGTCCTGGGATGTGCCTGCACTGCAGTGCCAGCAAGAGGTCAGAGGATGAGGCTTCCTCCAGCCAGATCACATTGTGCTGAAGCACATGGATCCCTTGGGTATCAAACGTATATCTTTTTCTCCCTAATTCTTTATGCAAAACTCTGCATGGCAAACAAGCTATGGGAGACCCTGGTCTCCGTCTTCTTCACCAGGAAGATGCTTGGGTCAAAACTTTCCTCCTTGTATAAAGAACTAGTCCAACAGCTAGAGGCGAGGGCTTTAATTACCAGTTTAGAGACACCTGACTGCCTAGTTTTTTTATACAAAAGTGGCACAGACCCCAAAAAACCCAAACGCGCTGAGGCTGCTGGGGAGTTCATCTCAGTTCATTGAAAGTGGGAGGTCTCTGTTGAAATCCCTGTCCAAAAATGGGCACAAAGCAGGTTTCTGTTTCCACTTCTGGCTCCCGGGAGAGTGAGCATCAGCTATTTCACCCAGCTCTAAATGACACATTGTTCCAACATGTGTTTCCAAGTGTTAAGAGTGAAGACAAATGAAGTCATGCGGCTATGCTCATTGATAAGGTTCCTGGCACCCTGTTTCATGGTTAGCAGAAATGAGCCTAAAAGCCTACAGAATTTAAATTCCCTAATTCAAGAATTCTCTTCCACTTCAATCGTGCATGTTTTACAATATTTAAATGCAAATAGCATTCAGGTCAGGTTTCCGACTGGTTGCTAAATACCCTCTAGTGCTCTCATGGAATTTGTTTCCTTAATGTTGGATTACAAGAAGAGAATTAGAAAGCATTAGTATACATTATATAAAAGTTAAATATGAATGGTAAGAATTCAAGTCCAAACCATTTTAAGTTAACAACAGAAAATTATTACACTGCACACAACATACTAAAGCTCACATTTTTTTACCCTGAAGCACAACAATTTTACTTCATGAAAAAGCTGTTTTTCTACAGTGCTATAGGTAAACCCAAGTTCATAATTCCTAATAATTTTATCAAACTCTATCATTAGGCACATTCTACAGCTGTCAGAGCAGTGTGCTTGCCATCAGATATGGCCCTTATGGAAGAACACAGGCTATGGTTTAGAGGACCAAATAACTAAGTATTTTGTCAGGACTTACTCAGAAAAGAGAGGCAGAATTCAATTATATGTGAGTTTGCTACACCAACCAATAAAGCACCAAGATAGTGCATTATTCTGTTTCCAGCGAGAAGGAGAAAGGGATTCCCACTATTAGAATACATGAAACCTCTTTCCTTTACTTTGTCATCCATACTGAACAATGGAGTAGCAGCATAGAACTCTTTCTTCTTAAAACCCAGAAGTATTAAAACATTTAGAGGGCTTTATTTTCACATGGTAGCCCAGAGAAATTTTATTTTTAAGCAGTCTAGTTAGACATCTAATTAAAAGACACAGAATACAGGGTCCAAAGCAATCAAACTACAAACATTCTCCTCCCTGTTCAGAAAGCAAAGAGGAAAGAAGTGACTAGGATGCAAGTGGAATATTGCAGTCTAGGCAAAGCACCATCCCTAGCCAATTGTAGGAGATATTTCTAATGAGAAGGTGATATGAAATGATGTTGGAAGGCAGCTTTGGAGAAGTGAATCTCATGTACTTCCTCTTCTAGTGGAGTCACCATGTGCCATCAAGGTGCTCTCACTTTAAAAATGAAAAATTGTGTCTTGTGCTGCTGTACACAATATATATATATTGCCAGCAGGTCTAGGGAAGTGATGCTTCCCTAAGAGCATCCAGAAATACCTGGTCACAGTGAGGGTGAACATGTACTGGCAGAAGTTGCCCAGACAGGTGATGAAGTCTCCATCCTTGGAGAAATTCAAAAGCTGTCTGGACAAAATCTTGGGAGAACAGCTAGAACAGCACTAGGTGAACCACATGAGCTTGGGGATTTGACCAGATGTTCCCCCCCAAACCCAACTGTACTGTAATTCTGGTTTGCTTGTGCTATGCTTTGAAACATTCTCCAAACAGTATCACTCCTTAGGACCTGAGCATGGACCTGAGACTTTGGATTGTCTGGCATGCTGCTAGAATATGTTAAGTGACAATTAAGAGGTATGCATATAGATATAGACACTTTTCCATTTGTATAGGTATACACACATTCACAAAGACAAGTCTAAGGCATAAATAGCTGAAGACAATTTTTAAGCATTCAAAGCTAGTGTCTGAGCAGAGGAAATATATATTTTCATCACCATTCTTTTCATACAAGCACTAGAGTCCCACTGCTCCATATTTCTGGATCTTAAAGAAGCTTTAAGAAATCCCTGGCAAATCTTGCCCCATGAAGAGCTCTCCAAGTACCTCATGTAGTGCATGTAGTGTTAAAGTCAGGTAGTACAGAGATAGAGCATTTTGGTGAGAAGATATAAGAAAATACTGCTGCAGTAAGGATGATGCCTATTAAATTCAAAGAATGAACTTCAGCTTTCTTCAGCCTAATTGTCTGGTTAGGAACTCATTACGCTCTCTAGTACTATCCTTAAAGAGCATTTACAAATTGCATCAGCAATTTAATTAACAAATAAAAAAACTGCATGCAAATGCTTTCTGATACAAAGTAATGGCTTTAGCCTGACAGTGAACATAAACACTCATGACATGATCACATAAAAGATGAGCAGGCTCTACTTTAAAAGGAAGGCAGCCTTTTCAACACTATGCAGGGAATTCATTTTTGTACTCCAATATTTTGTACTCCAATACTCTGTTCCAAATAAAATGAGACATAAATATTTCTTTGTGTGATCTGCATTCTGATATCCTCTGCTATAAACTCCTTCCTTATGGAGTCCCTGATCCTTATCTTTTTCTCCCTTCTACAAATCACATTAACTAATCTGATTAGTGTCTTCCCCATCTCAGCACAGTCTTCCTGGAAGATCAAAACCAGACTAGTATCATGCTCTCAGGATGAGAGGCACAGAGCTTTTCAAAGAAGTCTGTTCCCACGCAAAAGGACAATTTAATCACTCTACAGCAAATTGCCTCAAGACACAAAAAAGCAGAGAATCGATTTGAGGGTCTCATTTTACCAGAACCAGAGGCAAGGAGTTAAAGTATAGCCTACACTGGCTTTAGAAACAAAATGTGGTACAGTAGCAAAACTTGGCTATCCCACCAGGTATTGGATACTGTATTTCATTGAGATATAACAAAAAAGAAATTATTTCAACACCTGCAAAATTCAAGTCCTGACACTTGGCTCACCTACCTTATGTGTCCACTGTCTTGTCTAGAAAAGCTTTCTCCCATATAGCTTATTGAAGAGCATTGTGTGTCACAGTAGTTTCGCTGTTAAAAGTAAGCCACATTACAGTAGTTCCAGATGACACAGTACATAAAGAGGCAAGTAAATAAACGTCACTGTGCCCCACCATTCTCTTTCCTATCAGATGGAATGAAGGGAAAAAAAATTTAAAAGTCCTGTCTTGATAAAGAACTCCTATCAGAACAACTTGTTAACACAAGAGTAAAAGCTGAACGCCCCAGGTACAGCACACATTAATGGGAGGGGGATTTAAAAACACTTCTCAGAGTATACACACACAACAATGCATTTAGAAATGGTTCAGGTTTTTTTAAATCTTGCTCACATGTCAAAGAATACAAGAAATACCACAGAAATGGGATCAGTGCAATGCTGATCTTTTTAAATCAGACTGGCAAAGTAACGTATTGTGCCACAGGGTGGGCTTCTTAACTGAAATGCATAGCTTGCATAAGCAGAAATTACTCTACATGCTGTATTTATGAGAAAGCATATTAACATGCCAAAGAACATATTTATGCAACTCTGAGTTGCCTGAAACCAGTGGAACAGAGTTTTGTTGATTTCCTAATCAGATTTGCACCAGTCTTCAAAGAGAGACAGCCTTGGCTTCTGGTGTGAGCTCAGACACTTTCAAAACCCCACAGATTTACAAAGCCTTTGGAGAAACAGCTAAATTCTGAAAATAAGCACAGCAGACTTGCTCCTCCAGTTCACCAAAAACCCCACCAAAGCCAACAGGTAGCCTGTGTTAATTCAGGTGACCTCAACTTTGTGCTCTGCTGTTTCTCTGGCAAGGTAAATATTTCCTGGGATGTGAAGGTAAAACAAATCTTGAGCAGAGATACAAACAGAGTAACACAGACTGGTGGGTAGAGAGACAAATGTTTCCTGGTGGAAGGTAAACGCATTAGAGGGGGCTTGGTCAGCTGTTTGGAAGAAATTGGTCAAGGGGAAGCCTGCTGAGGAAAAAAAAATGTAAAAAAAAAAAAAAAAATCAGCTTAAGTATTGGATTTAGGAAGGGATGTGAATACAGGTCAGGAAAACAGAGGGAGAATGGGGAGTGACCTGTCTGACAAAAGTGAGACTTCAAAAAGTTCAAATACGCATCTGAACTTTGGAAACCTTACAATTAAGGAGTCAGATTTGGAAATCCTTTGATGTTTGCCCTCCAGAACTCCCAGTTCGGTGGAGAAAGACACAGAGACTCAGCATATGAGCAGCTCCCTTTCCTGAACTCTCACAAGATAAGAGTCTGACTCACACAGCGGCAGAAACACTAAACCTCCTCATTTTGGCAGGTGTCGTTGCCAGGCAACAGATCCATTAAGCAGCACAAGCTCAGGGATCCTGATTAACCCATTAGCTTCTCAATTAAAACACTAATTCGGGCACTGGCAGGTTTAAGAACCCCACAGGGTGCCTTCCCCTGCCAGTGTGACATCCCACCCAGGCATTGCCCGGTGCCAGCAAGCCCTGCCGTGGGGCCAGTGGACGAGGTTTTGCCTGAGAGCACTCCAACACAGCAGAGGCTGGTGTGCCTTTCTAAACTGGGAAACAAAAGAAGAAGGAAGGAATAACAACTGTGATGAAGGAATGTGAATTATTCATAAGAAATTAATGCAAGCCACCAGGGGTGAGCATGGAGAGAGTTTTGTTTTGCTCATAGGATGGGTAGCTGCTCAGCTGCACTTTCATGGGATCTCATCCGTACATTCACAAGATGACAATTTTACATCATAAGAGGTCCCCTGATGGCATGTATTAATTTATAATCGAGGCAAAAGGAAGGGAGTATTTTGGTGTATCACGCTAGTAAAACACATAAACTACTCCCTCAAGGCACATATACGCATACATTAAAACATTAGCAATGGCACTAGAGTTAATAAGAGCTGTGACATACAACACAACTATTCACACACACTTCATGGCGACACAAAGCCAATGCTTGAAACTCACACTGTTCTGAAGTGTGGTCTTGCAGCTCGGTGGCAAATAGAGGAAAAACAAATCTTTTGGATGCCTGGTACATGCTTTTAAAACAAAATGAAAGTGAACAGTAAGGCCACATAAAACAGGGTATCCTTTCAGAAGGAAAACAAAGAAGGGCTGTGTATTTTTTAAATGTATTTATCAACACATTCATTGCATTAGTCAACAGGGATGAAATTATGTAAGCATGGAGCACTGTAAAAGTATACTATTTAGATGATGCAAGAGTATGGGTGAAAACTAGTTCTTTTAATTTTTTCCAAGAGTCCATTATTGCATTCTTCTGTTCCTTCAAATTAAATTAATTTTTTATTATGTTTAGCCTAATGCAAATAAGTGTCTGCTAGAGTTTGGGTTTCCTCCCTGTCCGTCCTCCTCTTGCTGCACAGAATAGTAATAGAAAACAAATGTTTGCAAAATTGAAGGTAACAGAGAAACTGAAACTATACTCTGTCAAGAATAATCTCAGGAAAAATAAAAAATGCCAGAACTTGTAGTCTATCAATTGCTAACTATTGTTGGATAGTGGTGTGTTTCAGAAAGCACCCCAGGGAATTACTGCATTATACTATAAGAATAAAAAAATGAAACAAATTTTTTAATTAAAATCAAGAAAGAACTGAACCATAGATGACATTAAATGCCTTATAACATTAAAATTTATTAAAATTTATTTTGACCAATTGTGTTGCAATTGGCAAATCATATGTATTGCTGCCTTGACAAAATTTAGGATGTTTGTAGATAGGAAAAAAGAGAGAAATATTGCTGGTTTGGAGGTAAAATAGGTATTTGCTGTCACACCACTTTGCAGCACAGAAGACAGGTTTATCTTGGGCAAGGGGGCTGATATTTTTAGAAGTATTTTTAGACATTTTCTTTTTGCATTTCATTTCAATCCTAATAGGTTTCTTTTCTTTCTAAAATTTTGTCACCCATTCTTTTCAGCTTAAAGCAATGGCTGGTTGTTGTGAAGATAGAGACTGAGGTCATGAGACACAGCAGAAGAGCCTGACAGATATATAAGCTGAAATTTTATGAGATGTCACCTTTCAGTCCCACTGGAATCTAAAAGCACTTTGTTTTCATCTGACATACAGAAAAATGGGTACATTTTCCTGATAAGAAAGTATTTTATCTTTTTTTTTTCATGATATCATTATACAATGGCAAATAGCAAGTGATACACTTATTAAATTCTAGTTTGGCACAGAACAACCAAAAGAGAATGAAACATTTTCATGTTCTTCACTGGGGAATACTTTTCTATCTGTTCCCTACCAGTGTTAGAGCTTGAAATAGCTGGGAAAGAATAGCTCAGTTTTCTTCAATGAAGTTTTATTCAAGTTTTATTACCTCCATAATCCACAGAGGCCAGTTGCATGAGTACAACCCTCAGAGACCTGCAAGAATTAATTCTGTCCATTTACTGCATTTTATTTACAGGATATACTTTTACATTTTATTTACAGGATATACTTTTACAGTGCCAGAGGTATACAAGAATTATATGTTTGGAAATTAACTTTAGCTTATGATTTGCTGTACCATCAGAGTGAAATAAAAAGCTAATTTATAGATGTATAAAAAGACCATACCATGATTTGTGTGAAAGCAACATTTTACATATAGAAAACACAGTAAAGTCCTTGCAGTTAAAGATATCCACATCACCAACATAGAAATCTGACCCTCACTACTTAATGCCGCCTTTATTCCCTGAATGGCAGAAACATTCCCACTAATGTTGAAGAAAGTTACTGGAGAATATTTCTTTACTTAGAAAAGTTTAGAATTCACTGTTATAGATCCAAAATTTATTTCTTCTTACTTATATATGAGAAAATAACTCAGAATCAAATAACGATTTTTAAAAAATAGTAATAAATATATCCAAAAGAACACTTGAGAAATAGTTTACTATCTCTCCACAAGTTATTTGGTCAATCAAAAAGGAGAAAGAGGACTGCTTCTTACTTCAGTCTTTTGACATAAGTACTGACTGTACTTGTAAATCCAAAATAAATTGAGGGTATGGTTTTGAGATTATAAGGGGACCCTATTTGTGTAATCTCTCCTGTACAACAAGAAAGTCAATTAAGAAGTGATTCTTAAAATGCATATAATGGGAGTCATTAATGTAATGACTGCAGAAGAAAGTGCATTTCTGAGCTATGTCTCAGTGCTTTGTCCTGTCAGCAATGGCCCTAAAATCAGTATCAGCCCCAATACAGACTATTGGCCATTGTTTTTAGCTTAAAATAAATACAAAATCTTTAAAAAAAACCCACAAAACCAAAAAACCAATAATCAAACCCTTTGCACTGTTGATTTGCCCATTTCTCCTAGCTTCTTTTCACTGAGGGTTTCCTTAACAGCCATCCACTCGTCCAGAATATCGCTGCTTTCTTGTCTGCTTTGCCTTTTAGACTTTCCATTTTTTCAAAGCAAAATGTATATATGTGGCACTCAAACGACAAATATTTCTAATGATAACATGCTTGACAAACAAAATTGTCTTCCTGTATAGTGTAAGGGCTTTAAAAATGACAGCTCTTCTCAGGTGCTCATGAATAAATCAACCAAAGCAGATGGAACGTTCAAGTCTAGTAGAAGTGGACTCCAAACTTGTAGGCAGACTGGGGAAGATTGCTGTTCAATTTTAAAATGAGAAAGAGTTGGCAGCATAGGAGAACACTATTAAATGCTTACACCTAAAATACGAAAGTTTGCATCTGTAAACATTTGTTGCAGTTTTATATCTGTAATAAAATGACTTTTACTATTTGTGGAACATACCTGTCTGCATGAAAAATACACTTCTGACACTGAATTACATCAGACCCTTCAACAGTTAATTTTTAATGGTTATTGCATACAACACTACCGAAGCTGGAACAATGATTAAAAGCAAGGTCACAAAATAGTATTACAAGATATTTTCAGTTAGCTGACTGGCTTGAGGCTTGGTATCTGGCCTCAAGTATTGACTAAAATTACACCTATTCAACTGTAAAAAAAATCTCCTAGAAAACCTGTGATTAGAAGTCAAACTAGTAAACACTGGTGGCCTAATTTTTCATATATGGTGATTATTCATTTACTTATTATATTTATTTCAATATTTATTTGAAATGAAACTGATTACTGATATCAGCACCACACATGATTCTGATGGATGGGATTGTGATTTCTCTCTTTTGGAAAAGCTGTGAAAACAGAGATCAGTCACAGCTGAAAAAAATCCTAGCACAGTACTGTAATTGTGCATTGAGCTTGCCCAAGCCTAGCAATTTTGTTCTTTTTAGTCTCATCCATATCACTAGGTTGTTTTTATAGTTAGTGACACAAAGTCAGACAGCAATGCTCTAAAATATCTCTAAAAAACCAAACAAACAAACAAAAAAAAATCATCATGGGAAAATAATTCAAAGCACTTTTAGTAATCTATAAAAAATAAGACTTCAAGTATTTGTCAGAGAAATATAGTTCTTGGTATTAGCTTTTTCTTTTTTGTAGAGTTTCTAAGCTTTCATGTATTTAGAAAAAATCCCCAAACAACAAAAACCAAACATTAAACGTTACACTGCAAATTTCACTACTAAATCACGGAACCACAAAATCACAGAAACATTTAGGTTGGTAAAGACTTCCAAAATCATTTAGTCCAACCTTTGACCCATCACCACTGTGACAACTAAACCACAGCACTAAGTGCCACATCCAGTCACTTCTTGAACACCTTCAGGGATGGTGACTCCACCACCTCCCTGGGTAGCCCATTCCAAGGTTTAATAATCTTTTCCATGAAGAAATTCTTCCTGATGTCCAACCTGAGCCACTCTCAGTGCGGCTTGAGGCTATGTGCTCTTGTCTTTTTGTTCATTGCCTGGGTGAAACTAAACCCCTACCTGGCTACAATCTCATTTCAGGCAGTTGTAGAGAGTGATAAATTCCCTCCTGAACTTCCTTTTCTCCAGATTAAACATCCTGGGGGCCTCAAGCACTCCTCACAGGACTTGCACTCCAGACCCTTCACCAGCTCTCTTGCCCTTCTCCAGATATGCTCCAGCTTTCTCAGGGCCCAGAACTGGACACAGAGATTTAGGTACAACCTCAGTGCCCAGTACAGGGGGACAACCTTTTTTCTGGTCACATTTGTCACACTACGGGTGATAAAGGTTGGGATGCCATTGGCCTTCCTGGCCACGTGGGCACACTGTGATTCGTGTTTATCAAGAGGCCCTAAGGAGGAATCCAGGGACCAGCTGGCAATGGGATTTAGCTCCATTCTACACAACTCTCTGAGTCTGGTCATCCAGCCATCCAGCCATCTTTTCACCCAGCAAACAGTCCACCCATCCAAGCCATGAGCAGGCAGTTGGTATAACTCTTACTCCTTTTAGGTAACAGGAAATTTTCATGCTCTAAGTATAAGCAGGTCAAACATTACATATACACAGAGGACAGAGGAACGAAATGTAATAAAGAGATGGGATGGATAGAACATAACATTCTTTTACTTGCACTTTCTAGGCTTCAAAGCTAAGTACTGAATACCTTCCACCCACTTACTGGTGTCTGAGATCCACATCATCTCTGAATCTGTTCCAAAGCATGAGATCAGGGCACAGAGTAACACACCCTGGGAATGGCACATCTTTGAAGTTTTCACTGATCGTTGTACTCCATTTGACTCTGAATGGACCTACTTTGAACACTCAAATCTCCTTTGTCCTCATTTTGTGTGGGTTAAGTTTTCATTTTCAGCTGCCTCCTAAGTTCTTTTTTCCCAGGCCTATAATTTCTCACTTGAACCAAAGCGTCTTCTTTCTTCACTCATGCTCATGTGACAGCCATGGACACTCCACTTTTCTGGCTGACAGCCACAAAATTTGCAACACTTAAGTACAGCTCTTGTAATTTTTGTCCATGTCACTTTCTTCATCTCTTTAGCTATTTAATACACTTTGGACAAACCTAGGCAATTTATTCTTGCTTCCCTCCTGTCTACAAAAAAATAAGCTTTTCTGTTTCTCACATAAAAATATCATCTGTACTTGAGGTAACTTCTGAAACTTCTTCAGACACATAAAACTGATCAGCTACAACACTGACTAGGGGAGATAATAAAGAGAACCAGCAGCTTCTCTGAGTACTGCTTGTACCCTGAATTGAGAAGGCACAGTATTGAACACAGCATGACCTACAACTGATGGGGTTTCATATAATGAGCAAGATCTGGAGCCTGTGTTTATTCTCCTTACTTTTGTATTTACATCCATTATCCTCAGCTCAAAATTGTAGACAATTCTTTCTAAATGAACAATGTCTCAGAGTGTCTGCACAACCCAATAATTCTTTGACTCTTTTAATAAAATTCAAGTTTGTTTGTTTGTTTTTAATTTTGGAAAAAAGCAGCAGAGGGACAGTCAATTAAGTTTCATCATACATTTCTTCTGCTCTCGTTTGTTGTATGTGCAGAGATTGATGGTGAAATAGCAGTAAACTTCTTTTTCATTTTTAAAGGCTATCTGTTTTTTCCAGTCTTAGTCTTGGTCATGTTCTATTATTCTTCCTTGTGTTTTTTTTTCTCAGAAACACAGCATTTTCCTGTGTTTTCAGCTTTAAAAAAAGCCCCCAGAAATTCCAAAAAAAATCTTCTCTATTCAAGTTTGAAGCACACCTATTTGAAATGTCAAAAGAAGCAAATTGGCCAGAAGAGTTTTTCTCAGTCTGTGATAGCTGGACAGGGAAAACCATTACAGTTGCTCTCTGAAATATCTCTCCTAATGTCCCATGACCACTCCCAAACTTAAAACAATCTAGACTTTCCCATGCACACAAATCAAATACAGTGAGAAAAAAGTGTAAATAAGCATCACACATTTTTTTGTCTTTTTATTTTGTTATCAAAGAAAACTATTAAGCAACAGCTCAGCTGGATATACCCAGACTAGCATTTTTAGGGTGAAGAAAGCGGGGAGAGAATATGTTCAAGAAACTAGTGGGTCTTTGGATGGAAAATAAAAAATGAATTGGTATTGAAAATCTAGTCAGAAGAGGATAAAAAAGAAGGAAACTCTGTAAAAGCATATTCTTTCTCCAAAAATATGATTTGACAGACAAAATCTTTAATCATTTAAGAGTTATGTTCAGCCAGTTAAAACACAGGTAAAACACTCTGAGAAGAACTCTGGATCATTGTTCTGCGTGACCTAGGCTCAAATCTCTTCACAGGGAGTAAGTAGTGGCAACATGAATAATCTAAAAGCATCAAGGAATGGAAAAGGAGGACACACAGAGACTTCACTTTTGGTATCAAGAGATGTATTCATAAACCATTGCTGCTTTACAAATATGGTTCATATCTGTATCAAAACAGGTTGCCAGATCTTGGTCCCGATTAGTTTTACCTTGCACTTGCCCATTTTTTTTTCAGTTTGTATTAATTACAGACAGCTCTTTAAGAAAAAGAAATCTGCTGTCTTGTTCTGGCCTTTGATTTTGGCTGTCACAAGCATAATTTACATATTTACCAGTACCTGTATTTGTTAGACCCTTGTAATCTAATAATCTGTTTCCTTTTTCTCTAATGGTTTACAGACCAACACCCCAAAATCCCTTTATCTTTCATGACATCTCTCTCCTGGCTGAAATTTCACTTTTTTTCCTGTTTTCTGAAAAGCATTAGTAGTAGTAGAGGGTTCTTCCTCTCCCCACCCACTTTTAGATATTTCTTTGCTCACCTCCTGACACACAGCTCATTAGCCTGTGGTGCATATCCAATTTCTGCATTGGTTGGCTGTCACAGAAGGAAATGGATAGTTACTTCCAAAATGCAGATACTCCTCATTCTCTGCCTTTAATAAAACTGTAACCTTAGTTCATGGTCATTGTCAAAAGATTTAGATTCACTCCCAGTTATGCTAATAATGAAGTTGAGCTGATATTAACTTAGTTAATGGTGCACATTTTCTGTCCATTCTGATATTTTTCAAACACTGCAGAAGTCATTCTTTGCTCAAAGTTAGATACATGCCTTGAATGACAACATAAGTGCTTAAGCATATTACACCCTCAGTGGTAAACCTGAACCGCATATTTCAAGGTTGAATTGCTTCAGAGCACACACCATACATCAAACAGTCCATGTTCCACAAAGCTTGACCCAGAATCATCTGCAGATAAGGCACCTATCAAAAAGTTGATTTGGTTCTGTACTCTCATCACTTGGGATGAGAGAAAAAAATCTTGCAAAGTATTTCAGCTTGGATTTTCTTAGTCGCCTTATCTCATGAACTGCTATATTTAACCTGGTGGATACTTTAACCAATATTTTCCCAGAGAGGTACTAGGTTTGTCCATTCTCTTGCAGATGTCTAAGACAAGCACAAAAACACGATGTAGGCAAAATTCAGGCAGTAGATACTGGCACATGCAGAATGAGAAAAATTAAACAAACTCTGCAAGAGAGAAGAGAAACTAATTATGTCCAGGATCAGAGTTAAATTTTTTTAAACATAAATACAACAAATAAATGACAACCTTAAGACTACAGAGAGACTAAGATCAAGAAAACTACAAAAAGCAGAGAAAGAAATCATAAGGTCATCTATGTCAGATTAGTATTGTATTATTTAATGTGTTTGCTCCAATACTTCTCTGAAAATACCAATCAGCACTTTATTTAACACAATTTCCACTGAAAAGGTGGTAGACAAAGCAGCATCAAAGTTGTGGGATCACCATTCCACCAGTCTATTAATCTATTTAAATGGACCTTTACATATGAAATGGTCTATAATATAGGTTAGGTTATGGATGCAGTTTTGTTGGTGCATTGGAAACAATATACACTTGAACACTTTAATATATATATATATATAATATGTATATATATATATATATAAGATATATATAAATGAACACTTGAACATCAAAAACAAACATATCAAAAGATATGTCCCAGATGAAAACTCTCAATAACAGTACAGCTTTATTGGAAAATAAGGAACAGGTAATAGAAGAAGAAAACCAAGGATAAAATAGACATTATGCTGTCTTCTCCAAAAGGAACTGGTGATTCACAAGTGGAATTAGTAAAAACACACTCTTGCATCTGTACATCACTACTTGTTCCTGATGATGGGCACAGACCTTCAGCAAAAGAAAGTGTTTCTGCCCCTTGAGCTTGTGCTAACACTGTTCTAGTCATCTGGGTAGAGATGAAAGGCAGAAGTACAAGCCATCTTCAGAGGTAGGTGGATAATTTAGAATAGACACAATCTAGGGAAAAAAATTCAGAAGTAGACTTATTAAGCCCTACTTGTCAAAAATTAGTGAATATATTTGGCTGAGTCAGAATTTACTTGATATATTCCTGGAGACAGGAACAGTATGGTATCTAACAAAAGACGAGGGGAAGATCCTACAAATTTAATACTGAGCTATTATTTTTAAAAGAAAGTTTTTTAAAAGAAACCTGTATTTCTCTGTGCTTCTCTTCAACCAGTATCTTCACAGCTGAATCTAATCCCCTTGTTAATGAGGTGCTACTTACGTGCATTGAACTTATCTGTATAGGATAATGATATAACCAGAAGCTTGTTTTATGTCAGAAAAAGGACAAATTCAAGTAATATCAATAAATGCTCATCACTCTTGTGCAAAATTGCAATGTGAAACTAAATGTTAATATAAAGAAAGTGTTTAAATGGAATACAGTTGTATCCTAGACCTTCATGAAGTGCAGAACTGTTTATACGTATTAATACATGCAAGAATATGAATAGTTAGATGGAACTGTCATCCACTTCATAGAGAAAATACTGGAAAACATCAAAACATGAAAAATCAAGCATGGAAACTTGGCCTATTTTTAAAATAATCTAAATAAGCTAGATTAATAAGTAGGAATTAACTGAGTAAGAGTTTCCAGCTCTCTTGCTTTCTTCTAATTGGTATTGGTTTACTCTATAAGCTGGAAAGGGCTTATACAGCTTTTGCATTGAATGCTTTTTAATTTGTCTCCCACACTTTGATGACAGGTGGTTCTCTTTTAACAGAAGTTCAATGCCCCTGGTATATTTCAGTTACTTAGACACTTCACATACATGGAATATGAATGTTTTCATGTAATCATATATTTATGAACCAAAATTCTAGTTACTTTAACTGATGGCAGGAAAAAGAAAGTTAAAACTTCCTTCAACTATTGAAAAAACCAACAATGGCCAATACCTCAGAGGGTTGTATGGCCCTTCAGAAGAATCTGATTTTGGAGAGGTGAACCTTCTGAAATATAAGGTTCTGCTCCTGGGGAGGAACAACCCTGGGCACTGGTTCAGGCTGGGGGCTGACCTGCTTGAGACCAGCTCTGTGCAGAAGGACCCAGGGATCCATGAGCCGTCAGTGCATCCTTGTAGCCAAGCAGGCCCATGGTGTCCTGAACTGCATTTGTAAGGTCAAGGGAGGTGATCCTGCCCTTGAGCCTTGGTGAAGCCTCACCTGGAATTCTGTGTTCAGTTCTGGGCTCCTCAGCACAAGAGAGGCATGGAGCTGCTGGAGTAGGTCCAGCAGGCACTAACTAAGTTGATCAGAATTCTGGAGCATCTCTTTTATGAGGATAAGCTGAGGAAGCTGGGCCTGTTTAGCCTCAAGAAGAGACAATGAGATGAGCCCTCATTATTGTCTATGAGTACTGGAAGGGAGAGTGTCAAGAGGATTGATCCAGGCTCTGCTTTTGGTGCCAAGCAAGGGAGAGAGGCAATGGGTAGACATTGAGGCACAGGAAGTTCCACCTGAACATGAGGAAGAACTTCTTCCCTGTAAGAATGACCGAGCACTGGAACAGATTGCCCAGAAAAGCTGTGGAATCTCCCTGACTGGAGACATCCAAGAACCACCTGGACACAATCCCTTGCCATGTGCTCTGGGAGGGTCTTGATGGACTGGAATGTTGGGCCAGATGATCCACTGTGGTCCCTTCCAACCTGACCAATTCTGTTATTCTGTGAACCCAGATAAATTTCAAGAGAATTGAGTAATTTACAAGTCAGTGTTTAAAAAACATATCCAAACAAATTTTCACTAGATTACCACAGAGTGACTAAAATATTGCTGTTACTTGTTGCTGCTAGATTTCTTTGCTAGGTGCTTTATTTGCTTTGCTGCTTTTCAAGAATGTGCAACTTCTAACTGCTTTTCTCAGCAGAATTATTGTTTAACACTGCAGGTTATTGAAGAAGGTTAGCTACAAATTTAAAGGTCTGCTAAGTCTACAATTTCTGTGGAACACATGAATGACCATATTGAAAACGTGGAGTGCAAGTTTTTTGAAAACATTTAACAGAAAGGTTTTTTCCTTTGACAACTCTCTTTGTTAGCAGCAAGTGTTTTGTTTTCCGAAAGAAATCTAACCAGTTCTGCTGAAAGGTGATTCATAAATACATGTTTTTTCCTTGATATTTATTTAAGTGAAAACTAGGGTTTTGCAATTTTTTCTCTTTTTCCTCAGCATCAGTGAGCCCATCCACATACTCTTGGTGACTAGTACACTATATACGATACACCGGCACAAAGAAAACTACAATTACTCTAAGGACAGTCTGACTACCAGTCACAAACATTATCTTTGGTTACTTCTAAACTAGCAATTTTTCACAAGTGTTCACAATGTTAGGAGATTTTGCAGAGGACAAAAGTCTTGGAACATGTCAGAATTCACAGGACAACTGATGTATCTGCAGGATCATACTTCTTCTAGAAACTAAGAGTTGTAAGCAAAAAGATAAAGCATTAAAATAATGAAAAAGGTCCTGAAGGAGTCTGACATGACAAAGAATTGATTCTGCTAGATGTGTCATTGAATAGAACCGCACTGTATCAGCACATACCAGACAACACAGTCTAATAAAAAGTATCACCATATAAAAAGTTAGAACACATTTATCTCTTCTTTATCAGCTATATTTCACACATACTGTGTAACACCTGCAATTAACGCATATCAGAAACTATGTCAAAAATTTTTATTTTGTAGATCCTAGTCATTTAGCTTTTTTACATTTCATTCCTCTCAAACAGAATTATACAATAATGTTATACAGTACTGTTCCTCCTAAGCAGCTGCAAAGCCTCTAAAGTCAGCAAAATGTCCTTCAGATAATACACTGCAAACCTGTACTGATGTTTGAAATGACTCACAGAGTTCAGTTCTAAAGGACTGTTATTTCTGGCTATTCCACCTACTGGGAAAACATCTTATGTCATTTATGGTGCATTACACTAGAAATAGGGAATGCCTAGTCATTGCTCCTATCTGCATGCGTCTACCTATGATTCATAAAAAAAGTAAATGTTTCAATTTTCCTAAGTATTAATTACAAGCGTGCATGTGCTGAGATGTAACTCACAAACCAGAAAAAAAAAAAAAGACAATTAAAAAAAAAATACAGTCCAAGCAATGAACATTGAACACTGCCAGTGCGATGAATCTTAAAATCACCCACTGTGTTCTGGTTTTGTAAACACAGATGAGGGCATTTAATGTAACCAAAGACATAAAAAATCAACACATTATGCAAATTCAATAACAAATGAAAAATGATAAATTAGTGAGCAACTATTCAATTATTACTGTGACTAATTCCTGTAGACGGTGCCACAGTAAATGAACCTGAACTTGTTCTGGTTGACTGCAGTGTTCTGTTGAAACAATTCCATTTGGTTTGTTTGCCGTTTATGTAGATCAGTGAAGTAGATAGCATCTGTTTAATGAGCTCCCACTTCATTACAGAGCTGCACTACTTACTGAGCCATTCTTCTTAAGCATGCAGTCTGCGTAATCTGGTGTTGTTTTAAAGCAAATACTAATTTATGATTACCTGTTACATTAGGCCACTGAAAATTGTACTTACACTGTCTTGCATGAGCAGAATACTAATGGCCTTATTATGGATTGTAGTGATGTTTCATGCTTACAGTCTGTGAACATAAATTCCCATCTCAAGCATATTGGCTGAACAATGCACACAGTGTAAAAAAGAAAAGGGATAAAATACATTCACTTGCAAAACATACAAATTACATTTTCCATAGCCATCAGAAATAGAAATGTTGGGGATAATCAGAAACATTTCAGTGATACTATGCTGCCAGTATAGATAGTGGAATCATAATTATTCATCAAAGCGTGATGATTGTTATGTAATTGATATTACAATGATACGTAACCAGATCCTTTACTGAATAAAAAGATGACAAAATCTTCGGATATATCACAGCTGTTAGAGGCACCACTGGTAATCTCCAGATCATGTGAAAAACTGCAGATTACAGCTGTAAATGTGAACAAAGAAGTGATGAATAAAACTTGTATTACAGTTGAGACTTGGCCAAATTTCACCTTCAGATCAGCTGCATAGAACTAGAATAGGCATCATCATGCAATAGACGATTTACTCCAGAAGAGTCCACTGGATACCTTTCCAACATTTAAGCCACAAAAGTTTCCTATACATTAAAAACACCCATGTGTTCCATAACACACAGCAAAACAATCAATAATTGAATAGTCCTCTACTCTGTTCACACAGTCCCTGCCACTCTGACTTGAAAGATAACTCTGTCCTAAATCACTAAATTTTTTTTAAGAGTCTATGTCAGTGTTTGCTCAGAATAACTAGCTCTGAAGTGTACAAGAGCCGTTGCTATTATTAGATAGAACAAAGAAGTTAAAGTGATTTGCAGGTCACCCATTAAGTAATACTGGCCACAACCTGTCTAATTTTTCTTTTACAAGGAAATATTGAAATCAAGAATTGTTGACCTAAATTTCAGACAAGAAACCTAACCAAGAACATCCTGGAGAAAAATTGAGAAATTTAGACTCTGAAATGGGATTAACTTGTTTAACAATACAGGCATGAAATCCCAGTGGAGAAAGGTCATCTTGCACAACCAATATAGCAACACCTAAAACTCTTGGACACTTGGACTCTCTTGGATAACAAAATAGCAACACCTAAAAACCACTAGAAAGCAAAATAGAAGCAATACTATAAAAACATTCAGCTGAAAAGGTTACACAAGAGATAGTTGAAAGCTTATGAAAAGAAAACCAGTTCAAATTAGTCACATAGAAAATGAATCAGGCTAGACAAAACTTAACAAAAAGCACCAAAGAATCCTTCCAGAAAAATGCTTAAGAAATTATATATTAGAAAAAAAAGAGTCCAGAGGACAATGATGGATTTCAGAAACTTACAAAGAAGAAAGGCAGCTATAAACAGCCAAAGTGACATTTCAGAAAACCAAAAGATTCCTCAATAACAATATTCATCACAAATGATGTTAAGCAGATATTTACCCTCAACACTTCTTCCAGTCAAAAAAGATAAGATATTACCAAAAACTGAAGAGTTTATAACATTTGCGTTCCAAGTTCAGTCCTTAACTATTAAACTGGTATGCTATTAAGTTCACAATACCACACATAGAAATATGTAATTCTCTTCTTAAATGCATGCAATATTCTACTTACATCCTTCAGAGCAAAACACTGGGTTAAAAAAAGATGGCAGCAGCTGTCTAAATTGCAACAACAGGCAAATATTTTCTAACCATCCATGTGAAGTCAGAGTATATTGAAAGACATTAAAATTTTGACCAATAAAAATGATAGCATAAGAAGTGAGATGGAAGTCCTGCATATGCATAGCACAAAGCAGCAACAAGGACAGTGGATACATATCCACTAAACTACTATTCCTCTGTGAGAACATTAACACCAGACAGCACCACTGCAGCTCTTCTGTCTCCCTTTACAAAACTAGCTCAATGCACAGCACTGAGATGTCCCTGCACCACAATGCACTGCCTGGTTAAGTCTTTCGTGAGTTCTAGAAATTCATGTATCTCTCAGTTTATCAGGACTGAGTCTCAGTGGCTCTCTTTACCTCTAAGCTGATAGCCTAAGGCCTCCACCAGAAGATGAGCAATCAGGTGCTGCACCATGGGCAAACTTTTAAACCATGGCAATTAAAGATTTTGTGGAACATAAGTCTAGAGTTTTCAGCAATTCCTTTACCCTTTCAACTCAAACAATAACAGTTTCTTTATTTTTTTCCAAAGTATGAGTAGATCACTTTGACCTAATCAAGACCCCAGCAGATCCCCTGTGCATTTAAGAAATGAAAAGCACTGAAAACCAGGTCATCCTTCTATAAAGCTGTACTAAGGCACAAAGGCTCTGACTAGAATGCATTTTTTGCACTGGCTCATGGTTTCTGTTCTCAAACCATGATAAAATGCAAAGGTTTTCATAAAATTATCCAGTTTGATTTTTTTTTTTTTTCACAGAATCCAGGAGTTTTTGATTTGGACCAAAATTTTATTTTGTCATAGTTTTGAAACCACTTATTTATTTCTACTGTCTTATTTCCATTCTTGGTGCCTGAGAGGTTTTGATGAGCTGCATCCACTTATTGTCTGTATGAAGCTTATATCTGACAATAAAAAAACAGGTTTAGAATGATTTCTGAATTCTGAAAATAATGATTAGAAGCAAGAATCAGTTAAAAGACTCGTCAGAGCTGAAACTCATTGATATCTGCAGTATTGCTATAAATAAGTTTGTTAGAGCATAACTGTACACTTGAATGCAGTGGACGTCTGGAAGAGCAGAAAATGGACCAGAGGCAGGTTTATGTCTAACTGCCAGTTTTGCAACACATTAAATACTTTTCTGTTATTAACACAGATAAAAGGCAATTAGAAAACTGTTCAAAACAAATTTATATACTGAGCTCCCAAGAAAGAAGAAGAAGGAAGGCTTGTTAGAAATACCTTTTTTGGAGAAGCAAAAAATATTTTATGTGGTTCTGACCACACCAAGAAGAGCTTTACAGTTCAAATGCTCAGTTAGAGCAGACACCTGAAGAATGAACATTCACTGCCAAGAAAGTTCCTCAATCACAGTTTTAAACACTGATGGGAACAAAGCATGTGGTCCAAGGACCCTTGTGGACAGCTGGTTGGCTAATGGAAATTACAGATCTTCTGAATACCTACCCATTCCTCTATTCAGTCAGTGGTAATATTTTTCTTGACTTAAAATGTTGAACACATGCCACAGGCATCCCAACATCCATTTTAGTAGCCAACGCAAAGAAATGCAAAGAAGTTCTGTACACATGGAGGTTTTGAAAAATAAACACATTCAAATTTCAAGCATCAAATATTAGATGATGCTGACAAAGTCATCAGGTATCTCATCAGACAGTTAAAATGAAAGACAGGGAAATTCCTTTGAATTGTTGCTATCTTTTACAAAATACACACATCCACAGAACAAGTGATATTGGTGACATACTTTTCATCTTTTCTCACTTTTCATATTTCTGTAGGGAAGCATCAAAGTAGTGTTAAAAGATCCTTTGGTGTGGCCATGGGGTGATGTTGACAAATGCACAAACACAGTGAGAGCAAAGTTTTTGTTTGTACTGCGCAGAACTGCTCCAGGAAAAGGAAAAAGTTGACTTAAATTTTTCCACCATTCAGAAAAGAACTGACTAGAATGGAAGCTAAGTACATCTTTCTACCCAAGGGTAAACTCTTGTAGATAGGGGGGACACCTACATTTTATAGCCTAGTCTTTAATCTTGTATAGTCACAACAGTCTTCATAAACCAGGCATGCAATTCTTGTTTTGGTGACCATAACTCTGTAACTTCTTATAGACACTGAAAAGCAAAATCAGTGTAAAGCTCAGCATAAAAGATCCATTTTCCTCTTCTCTTGTCACGTCATTCTAGTGCAAAACATTAAATTAATTATGCCAAGTTTAGGATTTATTTTCCTGGTAGAGTCAAAAGACTGTGGATTAACTATGGATTATCAGATATGGTACCTTCAGCCATATATGCAAACTCCTTTAATACAGAAAGAAATTTTCAAACACTGAGAGGGACAAAAACCATCTCTGCTGCTGGCAAAACACTGTTATTAGGTAATTAATATTCTGTTAGTGTAAGGCTACAATTGCCCTCAATTCCCTCGGCAGGAATCTTTGCAGGTCTCTCATGCTCAGCAACATTCTTCTGCATATTACCCCTGTTCCTGATACAACAAACAATCAGATGTCCCTTTCCCTATTAAGAAAAGCAAGCAAATTAATGTAAGAGATGGATATTTCTAATAATAAACTGTGATAAGTTGTTTGTTAAAATAAATAACACAAAAAACACAGCATTAAAAAAGTCTTCAAGGAAGGTGCAGCCTCAGTGTAGACTTGTAGACTCGCAAATACAGTGAGTTAATAGTCCCAGACTGACAGAGGCCAAAAGCCTGGGACACTGCTCATTTTGCTTAAAATAAATGAACAAGCAATAAATAATTAAATAAATAGATTAAAAAATACATTTGTTTGCCTATAAAGTGTTGACTTCATTGTCCATTTCAGATGATCCAACAGAATTAGAATTCAGTCTGCAACAAGGTTGGAGACAGAACAGAAAATGAATAAGCACCAGAAAACCTGACTGCAGATTTTTTTCAGGAAAATAGTCCAATATGTATCCAAATGTGATGAATCCTCCTGGTAAAATAGGCAAGTCCTAAGAACTGCAATGCCTTTGACCACTGCCTGACAGAGTCCAAGTATACCATATCTAACAAACTTTCTCAGCAGGAGGTTCAAGAGCAGTTTCATTAATTTTCTGAGCATGTAGAACATTTATTTTTTGTATTTTATTTTCTTGAAAAAGAGATACTGAATCTGTAGGAAAAAACATGGTAAAAAGTGGTGGATTTTACTTTTCTTTCCTTTTTAAAATTATGTTTGTTTATTTGCTGCTATCCTTTAACTACTACTTATGTTGCTAGATTTGGCAATGGAAGGAGACAGAGCAGAAAAGGATGCCTGTTATGCCTTCTGCATTCAGGAAAGGCCACTTAGGAAGCACTCAGAGAGTAACTGACCCAGCCAGAGAATTCAGCAAATAAAGAAAGTGACAAGCAAAATTAATTTGAGATGAAAGCTGCTGAATAACTTCCTATGGAAAATTGACAACCAAATACTTCATTTCACAAGGACTTCCCAAGACAAGTCAACAGTCATGTCACTGCATATACTTAGAAATATGGTTATCTTGATTATGCTGCATGAGATATCTGAAGTGATTGACCAAGTAGGAGAAATGCTAAAAAAAATCAGGTAACCATACTGTATGACAAAACCAATAAGAATCAACATTTTCCACAACAATTTCAAAACAATTTGAAATACGTCAGCATTGCTATAATAAGATATTGGGACAAAGTAAAGGCAAAATTTTGAGTGGATTCAGAGATCAGAGAGTTCAGCTACATTGAATACAAGGTTCATCTCACTACCTATTTTACATAAAAAAAGAAAACTGGAACATCCAGTTTATGGCAAAATGTAATCCTGACTTTTATACCAAGTCAGTATTAAAAACTACTTACAATTATAAAATGAAAGAAAAAGCAACCCAGGAAATAAATATACTATACATTCTGTTGCTTTGAAAACACATATTTTTAATGTGAAACAATTTCTCTATATAATGTCAAATAATGTATGGATTGTGAGGCATAAAATTAGCTTATGTCTCTCAAGTTACTAACATAAAAGTAGGTGTTTCAAATGGCAAAAAGCAGAGTGCTTTTTAGGTAGCCTACCCTTTTGATGCTTTTGAATTTAAAAAAAAATCAATACCTTCTCTAGACATTAAAATTTTGACAAAAGTTATACATTTTTTATGTAAACGTTTCTATTCAACATTCGTCAATAATGCTAAGGTCAAAGGAGAGTAATAACACACAACACAGTAACATATTTAATTACACAATGTGCTATATAAATAATAAATAGGTAAGTAAAATTTAAACCTGCCTGCTTGTTTGTGTTTTTTTCTGTTCCTCCACCTATGCTTCCAGAAGTAAACCCCTCATTTGGACACCCAAGAGAAGGGATTATGTGCATTAGCTGTCTGTATTTTCAAAAGAACAATGCAACTTGTCATTGTATTTTAAGTTACCAGTTGTGAGACTGCATTTTTTAATTTTAATTCATAAGTTAATGTTCTTTTGTAAAATGGTTTGTTCTATGTACCACTTCTGTTACCTCCTTTTGGTTTTTCCCTGTCTTCTCCCCTGTGACAGCTTTAGGATTGGTTCTGGGTTCTCCCTATGTTTCCCTCTCCTAGAGAGAGTTATCTGCCCATCACCTGGCAAATAACCTCCTGTTCCTGTCCATCACTTTGGGGGTCTCTCCCTGCTTGTGGAAGGTTCTAGGAGAGGCATTGAGTGATTGGACAGGATCCCGACTGTCACCTCCTACTGTTCATTGTATGGTTATTTTATATGTTTGTTTATGATATGAGCCACCTCCCCGTTATACCTTATTGGCCCCTGTTTGAACCCCCCTGCTGTGTTATGCCTCCCTTTAAAAGGTCCTCCCCGAGGTCTGTCGTGGTCTCTGGAGAGGCTGACTGAGGTGAGGACTCCACACTGGAGTTCCAATAAACTCATTGTGACCCAACCTCTCGAGAGTCCCTCCTTCATCCTCCTGCCTTCGTCTCCCTGACGCTGCTGACCAGCCAAGACCCTCTGGTCTTATTGGTGTCGGCTAGCCAGGCTTCGTAAACAGGCACTGCATCAGTGACAAGTATACAGAAACAAATTGGTTAACACTCCTGCCTAGCAAGACACGAACTGTGGTAAAAATATTGATTTGCATATGACTGCTAGCACGATTTCCTTTTGGACGTTATTTATTGGTAGCACATATTCTCACTTGAAAGTACCCACTGAAATCTTCCAAAAGGTCTCTAAATTATCTCATGTTTATTCAAAAAAAAAGCTGTGTTCCAAAGGTTTTCAATAGCTCCTGCATGGAAGACATTCAGTAACATAAATCAACTCCTTGTAGCTCAGTTCCAATTCATACTAACATTGGACCTAATCTCAGATCCTCATTTTCTATATATAAAGAACAATTCTAGATTTTAAGCCTGCTCAGCTTCTCAATACATAAACAGAACAAAACAAATATTAGCAAAATGAAGTGCATCTGGCTTTGAATTACAATTCTGTCATAGCAAGGTGAAAATGACAGCCTCTTTAAGCTCCAACAAAACAGATTTGTGATGCTACACAGCTCCACAGCCCACATTATCCATGAGTGCAGTATCTTTTCTTTCTCCATGCACCTGCTGAACACAGCAGATTTTTGGTCCCAAATGCCCTAAAATAAGGTCAATTGCAAGCTTCAAAATATAAGACAAAACACAGCACACAGCTTCTAGCACTGTGGCCACAATTAGGCATTTCTGCCCCTCGCCATCCCCACCCTGCAATGCAGCTTTGTGCAGCAATGATGGCACTCTGATTAGCAAGTCTCTGAACAGAGCAGGAGTACAGTAGTCAGCAAGCACCATTTGCTATTTTCCTCTCAGCTGTGCAGACATGCTGAAATAATGATCCTGGCAACATGTTAGCAAAACATTAGAAAGACTTTAGTAAGCAAATAATTTAATTACATCCTTTTCTCAGGGAGTTTATATTGTATGACCCCTGACCTTTTATATTGCTGTACCTAAACTCAGCATGGGATCCACACTTCCCATTCCTGTCACAGAATCTCTCCATCTTGTACCATTTAATATAGTGTGCTCCAGGTGTTCTGTGGTGAATGAATAGTTATATTACTACCTGTCAGACACAATCACACTCTATTCATCATCCGTGGCTGGCTGCGTGAAGCCCTGCTTCCAGCAGGCTCCCTCTCTATTTCCTTGTTCAAACGTCTGCAGTGCTTTCGGCCCATCTGTCAAGCCTGTCATTTAGAGGGAAAACAGTATCAGCACTTTAAATATATGGAGTTCTCTATTGAAACAGTGCTGTGATTGAACTGTCAGCATTCCCAGTATCACAGACAGTAATTCATGACTGGTCAGAGCTCCATTTAGGTTGCTATTACCGTGCTGACCTTGCTGGGTCATACTGAGAGATTTTACCCTTAGCAGTTAGGTCTATAAATAGTGCAATTAACCTTTCAAGAACTACAAAATGCTCTCAGTTCTTCTCCTCCTCCACAAATTTACTTGCTGTTTGCAGCATTTATAATAATCAAGGGGGAAAAATAATTCAACAGGAAAGAGCATTTTTCTCTCCTGAAGTGTACACCAAGTGTCAGTGAAAAACAAACAAATACTGTAACACCCCTAGTGTCTTTCCCAGGCAAGACTTGCATGGTTATCATCAGGAGCCTTGCTTCAAGTTCCTCTTTCCTGGTCTCAAGCCTAATGCTCTGAGTGCTGTCACTCTGAGCTACACTCCTCTGCTACAGAATAATCATGAGAATTACAGACATTTTATACATGTCATACATTTGTTATATTTTATTTTATTTTTGTGTAAAAAAACCAAATATTTTTTTATTATAAATTTGAATGCAAAACAAAACTCTGAACTAATATAATTCTGAAAGTCAAAAAAAGTATTTCTTAAGCATACTTGCTCCTGATGATTTTGCAAAAGTACCATTCAATTTAAGAAAAATATGGCACAGAAAAAAATCTCAGTGTATCAGAGTTTAGATTCCAAAAATCTCCTTTGGAACAATTAACAAAAAGAGGTTTGTATGAACCACTGATCATAAAATCATAGAAACATAGAATGTCTTGGGTTGGAAAAGACCTTAAAGACCATTTTGTTCCAACACCCCTGCCATGGGCAGAGGTACCTGTCACTAGACCACATTTCTTGAGCCCATCCAACCTGGTTTTGAACACCTCTGGCAATAGGGCATCCACAGCTTCGCTGGCAACCTGCTCACCACCCTCACAGTAAACAGTTTCTTCTTAATATCTAACCAAAAGTTGTGCGTTTTCAGTTTGAATCCATTGCCTCTTGTCCTGCCACTACACGATCATGAGATGACTGCATCTGATAGAATTATCTCTGTATAATTTATGAGTCACTTATTAACTAGTATCTCTTTAGATCTTAAAACATTTGAAATAGGTTGGCTTTCATTTGTTTCTTCTGAAGAAAAACCCCAAAAAAACAACCTGAAATGCAGGGACAGTAAGGTCATGTGCTCCAACCTTGGGCAAAACATCAAAAATTCCTCTGGATTTTGAGGACTCTGAATTACTGAACAATACAGTACATTGGTAATGAATGTACGCCTGAGACCAGGTCTGGGTTTATGTCTTTAACCACAACATTTTTCAGCAGTTAGACTGTGATCTTGGGACTGCATAACCACCATGCAGCATTTCAGAATCAGTCCAGCTGAAGCAGGACTAGCAAAACTGGGGAAGAGAAAGTGTAAATGCTTGCAAAGTATAAACAAGGTAAGAGGAAAATCAAAGGGGTTAATTTAAGGCACCAGGGGAAGAGAGCAATGTGGAGAAGAATATAACCCATCTGCCTCCTTCAGTCTAAGAGCAAGGTTCCAATTTGAACACAACAGTACTGTCTCAGTAGGCTTACTGGGTTAAAGCTTAGGGCTCTGACCTTGATTACATTTTTAGATGTTGACATGGTCACTGTTCTCTGGGAAAATATCTGTAATTCTGTGACTGCAGCCAAAGATGCATAACCAAGCTTGCTAACCCTAGGTACCTATGAGGTTTCCAGTACTACTAATATAGAAATAAACATTCAGAAAATCATTCACAATATCTTTTTTTTGGGGTTTCTTTGGTTTGTTTTTTTTAATACACAACCTATTTTTGCTTACCAGGATTAACCTAGGCAACTTTGAAAATCCAGGTAATACATTTAATCAATATCAGCTCAGTTGGATGTTTCATCAGAAAGACCCTTCCCCAAAGAAGTATTATACGAGGCTGCAAAGAACATCATGCTGCAAACACACAAGAATCACCAATGACAAGTAGAAGGCTTACACAAAACTAAATTATTTAGTATATGAATGTGGAAATACAGCAGAGAAAAAGACAAAATGTATTTCTAAAGCAACTGTCTTCTTATTAGAGACAGGGAGTGAAATTAATTATGTAGCTTCAGTCAGCCTGAATATTTTGGGCTCTGAAAAAAGGATACAATAACATAGATCTCTCCCTGTATTGTTAGCGTTTTCTTGAACGTTTCCTTCTTTAGATTTCTCCACCATGAATGCAAATGTCACAGTTTATTATAGATATTTAATAAGTATAATTAAGAAATAATTTCATTTAATTTCTTCTTTCTTGGAGAGAGTCATAAAACAGACACATAGAACCGTACCCTTGCTATTGTTTTTAGCTTTTTTAATGAATATTTCAGGATATGCCTGCCCTCAATCTGAAGGCAAAACCTTTCACTTACTATTATAAAAGCTGAGTAAGTTTAAGTCTCATCTCATTAACTGTCATATTACCAGGCTTTATGCCATACCATTCAAGTTTCACTGAGCATTCAGAATTGCTTAATTATGTACAGTAAAAACAGTCTGCTGAGACTTTCCCTTTCAGATTAATATGGAGGCAAAAGGACAGAGGTCATCTTCATGACTCACTCTTGCTTGCCACTGTGTTAACTCATAATGACAGAGGCCTTTTGTTAGTGACAAAAACATAATGAGCACTTGAAAATAAGATGTTTGCATCAAAAGGAGAGACACTTTGATTTTGCAGATGAACAATTTTTTCACTCCTTCCCTTCTTCCTGTGTTGGTGTTTAGTTGCATAGAACATTCCTTATAAATTATACCACCCCTTGTTAATTACATTATGCTGACATTGCTTGTCATAACTAAACCTACTACATGTTTTGCATACCCAGATTTCAATAGCTATTTTGTTGCACAAAATATGGGAAAGCCATATAGGTTACAGAGATTGGCCATTGCTCACATTTTCTCTAAGCCACCCTATTTAATTCTATATTTAAAAAACACATGTATAATCTCAGTTGTGTGGTCTGCAATCTGGATATGCTGTCATACATAGTCAAAATGACAGTCCTTTCTGTGAGTTTATGACACATTCCTATCAGGAGCTCCTCATTCTGTCACATCCATCTCTCCTGATGCACAGTTCCTAAAGATTTTAGATATCAAGCATATGCACATAGATATGCAGCTCACATTCACACATAAGCACCCCTACAAATGGATTGTACCGCTTATCTCCACTTTCCAATGTAAAAATCAGAATGAGCATTTTCTCAAAAAATAAAAGCTTTTTCTCTCTCTTAATCCCTTTCCAGAGCTATACCCTGCGAGTGAAAGTAAGATGCCAATAAGGTTAATCAGTAAGTATGCTACATTCTCAGAAAATAAATTAGACAGATTATCATTCTTCGTCCAGCAATTTCATATGCTTTCTTCAGAAAGAACAATAACCATTTGTTTAAAAGTACATTCTACAACACAAAGAAAGAAATCCTGGCACTCTCACTTAAATAATCTCTCCTTATTCACAAAGTAAGATATGCCTCTATGTGTAAAGAAAAAAATGTGTTCTTGTAAATGAAAGTATGTGTTCTCTAAACATCCTAGGAAAGCATCCAGTGTTTTTCTGAAGTTTGGAGAATATAACATTCTTTAAATATGTGATGGATTTTCTGTTTTTCCAATTGCATTACTCGGTTTAACAAACTCCCATACTTTTCCTCACTCGTTTTAGACAAACATGGCTATGACACAAACACTATACTTCAGTATGCATGCATTTTGTTTTGTCAGAAAGTGATTTTGAAAGGCTTGTCACCTTGTCAGAGAAGAATCAACATAATGCTTTTAGTTGTAATTACTATTAGCTTTAAGAGTCTGACTAGAAAACAATAGTTCAACAGCTTTGCTTTTCCAGACATATCTGCCTGCCATTATTTTTACAACATAATCCAGCTCTTCATGCATTTACCCACAACTGGAAACACTGAAAAGTGTTCTGAAATGATGGGAAGAGCTTACAGTGCTGTATCATTATGACACTGTGCTACAAATTAACAGTATCCCTGCATCACAATATTGGAAGGCTATCCATAACCTGCCACTGAATAAAGGTTATCTGAAAACTTCTAACCTATGAAAACTTCTAACCATCACTGTCAAAATAAATTTGGCTTCAGTACACTCTCACTGATTATTTACAGCCCTCTCCAGCCCAGAAATACAACCACCTGTTACACAAGTACTGATGCTTTGGTTCATTGTCAAGGTGCTCATTGGACTTGTAGCTGTTACCTTTCCCCCACTGAATCACCACTATCAAAATGACACAAACTTTTAAGACTCACAGGAGTGTAAAGTGTAAGCACTGCAAGCAGGGATTAAAGACTAAAGGAGAAAATTTCAGTGATGTCCAATATGAGAAAGTGACTAATTGAGACAATTGACAGAAAGGCATTAGTAGCTTTAACTTCCTAGCTGACTTCATTCAATCATTCAGGGACCAAGAAAAATTTTCTAAACAAATCTTTAGAATGTAATGTAATTGCAAATATAATTCAGGTATAAACTGAAAAGAAGGAAAGGCTTGATTCATGAACTGCAACAAGAAGATTGCTAGTACCTCCCTCTTTTTAAAGGTTGAAAGAACATCTTCCAAAAGGTCCTGACTGGAGAGGTAGGATTCTAAATATAAGACCAAATACAGTATCAGGTAGAAAATGCTGGCAATTTCAATATTTGTCTTCTGTGCCTCACAAGGGATAAGTTAGTGCTGCAAAGATTATTCTCTTCATTCCCTTCATGCAGTGACAGTTTGTGAGGAAAAGGGCAGTGAGGGCCACCAAGTTGATTAGAGGAATGGAACACGTATTCTTTGTTCAAAAGGCTATGAGAATCGGGATGGTTCAGAAGGGTCTGGAATGAGCTAATTGCTCCATTCTAGTAGGTGAAGGGGGGCTACATGAAAAATGAAGAGAGACTTTTTATAAGGGAATGTAGTAACAGGACAAAGAGGAATGGTGTTAAATTGGAAGAGAGTAGGCTTAGATTAGATATTAGGAATAAATTCCTTACTGTGGCAGTGATGAGGCACTGGAAGAGGTTGCCCAGAGAAGTTGTGGAGGTCCATCCTTGTGGGAAGTTGGTCCTTGTGGACTATCCTTGTGGTCCTCCAGCCTGTGGAGATTGTTCAAGGCCAAGTTGGATGGAGCTTTGAGCAACCTGATTAAGTGAAATGTGTCCCTGCCCTTGGCAGGGCAGATAGAACAGGATGATCTTCAATGTCTATCCCAAACCACATCATTCCATGATTCTATGATGATAGGACAGTTTGTGGTATATTCCCTAACCTTTAAATATTTTGTACCAGGACAGAACAGGCCCTCTCATCATATTTGACCTGAACAGTCTCAAAGCTGCAAATGACCCCAAAGTGCTTTTCGAGAACAATTTCCCAAGCAAAACCAGGGACTACATGCAGAAAGAACATATGCACAAAGAAGAAGAGACCCCAAGTGTCTGCAGGCTTAAGAAAACTAGTTGGAGGAGAAAATTGCCCTGAATCAACAGATCCAAATTATAGCATAATAAAATCAAGATCAGAGTAATTAGAACAAACACATGTTAATTGAACTTCTTACACCTCTGATGCAATTAAGAGTCTTTTTGTTAAAGCACTGGAGTTAATAACCTTTGAGATTTATAAAGGGAAACATATTGGTTGCTCTTTGGTGCTTTCCTACACAAAAAACTACAACCTCTCCAGTCAGGCCCAAGGGAAGAGCAAAACAACTGGAGTCTCATCCTCCACAGAAAGTACCTAACCACTGGAGAAAGTAAACTGTGAGGTTTCAACTGGAGGCCTGGAAGCAAGACCTACATTACAGCAAACACAGTCTCGTTTCTGAAAAGAGAATTTACACCCATGAACTCATATGGATGCATCTGTTGTACTACTGGAAATACCATTAGTGAATTTAATAACCTCATGAATAATAACAGTCATTATCACTTCATAATATGTAGTGGGTTTTTTACCATTTTGGTGAACTAACTTTTCCTCTTTTTTTAATTCATTATACGTAGTAACTCTTCCCTCCCAGATGTTAATTATTTTCTCTCTTTACTAGAAATTAGAAAGTTTTTGTTTCTTACTTTTCTAGACTATTTGCCATTGTAGACCTACTCTATAGTGACAGCATAAGTTTGCTTTTTACCTCATTTTTTCTACCCCAAATAACTCAGTGCACAGACAAGATCCAGCTCACGTGACCAGAATCCCATGCATGTAACCAGAATTAAATAAAAGCATTCAATATGCTTGAAAATATAAAAGCAAAAAGAACCCATACAAAAGCAAATTACACTGGACAAACAGAATACTACTCATATTACAAGAGATGGAATTAATATCATCATACAAATTAAATAAGTAACTTATCTGTCCTTTGAAGCCATTAGTGACAAGATTTCCAATGGTTTACAAAACACAGATAAAAAAGTATAAGTACTACAGGCCATTTCTAAAGCATGGAAGATGTCTTTATGGAAATGTTTTTTAACAAATGAGGAAACTCACTGAGAGCAGGCAAGCATTCAATGATCTAAATAGTGGGGCACCCTTTCAATAAACAAATAGGAGAAAAGAGGCTACTCACCTCCTTTGCCACGATGGTCTAGGACCTCTGTAACAAAAAAAAGTTTACACATTAGGAGATTTTCTATTTTAAAGAGATATTAGATGTATTGCGGCTTCTGTTCAACATTTCCACAGCTGGTGCAAACAGCAAGTCCATATGATCTTCAAAAAAACTTTTTTAAAGAAAGCCCGAAGTGAAAGACATCTGTCCTCTGTAGAAGAAAAAATTAGACAATTTATTTCAATTAACTTGTTCTGCTAAATGACTTTATCTCCATAAGAAGGACAGGATCTATCAACTAAAAAACTCTCACTTCAATCACAGAACATCCCAATCAGCTTTACTAAAACTGACTCAATTCTGAGGGGTGAGAATGCTTAATAAAAGTAAATGCATTGAACTCAAAGTGAGATAAAAAATAATGGCTCTCTTTATTTTTAAAAAAAAATTAAAATTTTGTTCTGTAGGGTTCACACAATATTGCCATAAATCCCCAAGAGAGAATCACAGAATATTCTGAGTTGGAAGGGGCCCACAAAAATCAAGTCCACTCTTAGGTGTATGGCCCACACAGGGGTGAACCCACAACTTTGGCATTATTATGCTCTAGTTAACAGAGCTAATCCTAGTGGCTGACTTCTGTGACTGTACTTCATGGAGAGTTTTCCAAGGACACCAGTTCTACTCCACCATGAAACTGATGACATTTCCTCCATTTTTTAGGTGTGATGTCAAGTCATAGTCAGAAGAAGCTTTAGTATGGATCTTCTTTTGGCCTGCACACCAACAGTGTTTGAGAATATCAAGTTGTATATCTTAATTCATTATTGTCTTTAAGCTTAATTATGTATTTTATCAAATGAGTATTTAGTACAGAGGCATGTGTTTCAAAAAGAGGAGCCACTTAAAACTCTGAATTGTCAATTATATTTCCCATTCCTCTGAGCTACTTGAGACCTTCCCATCCTGCATCCTCACCAGAAGTTACATTTCAAGAGGTGGAGTCACTCTAATGGTGCAAAGCAGGTGAGAGGACAGAAACAGAAAACACAAGCTCTCAGTGTCTCTCACTGCTCTATCAGCATGTAATATGAATGGTATCCATTAAGCCAGAAGAATTACTTCACAAATATGTGGCCTGCAGACCATGTCGTAATTTTGAACAAGAACAAATATGACAGCAGGGTCTCCATTCTCTCAGCTACATCTTATTTACAAAAAAGAATGGAAACTAGCAATGGTGAAGAAATTATCATTTCTCTTGGTTCAGTAAGAATGATTGAAGTACCAAAAGAATGAAGAGCAGAGCAACAAACAAGTTGGAAGTGGGATACAGAGGGTAATAATTTTTAGTTTTCAAGTTCTTAGTGAAATTTTAGGTTCCTGAAGTATTCATGCTACACTCACAGCCAAATGAATTTACATGTTCTTCCCATATTTTTTCCCACTACTGTTAATTGGCAAAATGCTAGCCTAAACGGATGTCTCTTGAAGAACAATTAAGGATTCAGTCTCAGCTGCAGAATCTTAAGACCCTGCAAAAAATGATCAATAACATAATTGCAAGTCATTTGCATTTTAATGAAGTCATACTCAGAGCCTGATTTCTGTAAATCACCATTAAATACAGATGTTTTTCATGTATTGACTGCATTATTTACAGAACTCTGGTTTTCAGGCACTATAAGTCAGATATACCATGCTTCGTATTAAGCAGTTTAAACCCACTGGAGGATATCACAAACAATGGCAGCAGACAATTTAAGAAAGAATGCTTGAAGGTGACCCATTAATTGAAATCATTTGAAGGTACATTCTATATTGCTTCTCACTCAGAAAAAGGAAAAGAAACACTAGCCAAAAAGAGAAAAATGACAACTGAAAACAATGAACACAATCTTGAAAATCTCCCACATGCAAACACTTTTTCATGGAAAAAATGTTGGCTGTATCTGTTGAGGTAGAACTGACTTTGTATATATTACTGTCAAGTTTCTCTAAAAGGATTCTTTTGTAGATACAACCAGGTGCTTGTTCATCAGTTTGACAGGCATGAATAACTCAGCATACTCAGAGACCTGCATACTCAGAACCACATGAACATAACACCTTTGTGACCAGCAAAAATGAGACCCAAACTCCACCACACCTTATCATCGTAAGTTTCTGGTGCAAACCTTAGTCAGCTTTCTCAGAAAATGTGTTAAAATAAATTTTAATTGTATTTTAAGTGTATTTTGTAAGGTTTCTGCTCACTTTCAGCCACCAAGCAGAAATGACAGCTGAGAGGCTCACACACATGGATCTTGTCCAACAAAAGGACTTTTTTTACAGTTAAACTACTGTTACTAGATTCAGAATATTGGAGGTTCTTCAGAATGACAGCTACAGCACTGAAAAGCTCTATAACTGGCCAGGAGGGCTCTACATGGCTTTGCTGCTATTACACTGCCAGTTCCACTCATTGTACTCACCTACAAAATATTCATGTTTCAATTTATTTGGATTTCCTCATACATTTGGAACAATGGTCACTTTTTTTCTGCTCCTCTTTCTTTCATATGATAAAAGTAGTCTTTACAGGCATCATCTCCTTTTTGACCCCTCAGAGTTTACATCAAGGTGTCACAGTTACCTAATATCTGCAGCAGTTATTACAAAAAGTGCAGCTGTTTTGGCTATCATTAAATCAGTATCAGATCTTATTTAGTTTAGACAATTTCATTACTGTGGAGTCACAAAGTCCTTAATTTTTATTCAAAACACTCAGACTTCAATGTTCAATTATATTCCAGTTAAAATTTAAAGTTTTCTGCAGTCATTAGGGGTTTAGGGTAGAAGATTAAAACATTTTGAAATGTTGCTCAATATTTTTTCTCTCGTTTAGTAGGAACTGAATTTTATAGCAGTTTAGAAGCAATGTCACCCAATACATTTCAATGAAGTCATCTGCTTTTCTCCTCAGCACTTCAACAGTAGCTATATTGTTTTCCAGCCTTTCTGTATACAAAGTTCCATTCTCAATCATGCTATAAAACAGTTGATTTTTGTCAAACAACTAGGCAATTTTTAAAATTTCAACATCCTTTCCTAAAAAGAGCCTTCCTGCACTCTAGATAGACTCAAGCTGAAATTACCTGTTTTGCTTCCTTACATTTCCAAAGTCACACACTTTTATAGGATCTTCGTCTCTATTACCAGTTGCATAGTTTGCTCAAAAAGTTGTGTTGATGTATTACACCGGTATGATGAGTTAAAATGCTAATGTTTACCCTTTGTATTTGGCAGAAGTGATCACACTGCATCCATACACCCATGTCCCTGTTTACTTTGTCAGGTCAATCTCAACACTAGAAAGATCACAAAATAGTTAAGAGAGTACTACTAAGCCTGAAAACCTGCCCACAAATATGTATGAGCCGTTTTGCTTTAAAAACATTTTCACAGAAAGCAAGCCTGAAAAACAAAGTTAGACACGTTGTTTATTGCTCTCTTCAAACGAATTTTAGCAGTTGAAAATAAATGGTTACTAGGAGTACTTAATACTGTTTACTGTAATGACAGTCATTTTTATGAGAGAAAAGTAGCAAAACAATAACAACTTATTTTGGTAAAGGAAATTTCAGACAAGCAATAGATTACAGCCTGTGGGAAGAAAATACATCACAAATTCAGATGTTCCTTAAAAATGAAGTAGTAGTGACATTTCAGGTAGAAAGCAAGCTACAGTAGGGGATAAGAAGTGTAGAAGAAAAAAATAGTAGCAAACAAAATCAATTGTCTATGAGATTTTCCAAATTACTGACATGAAAAATAATACTTTTCCCTGAACAGAGCTCTAGAAAATCATTCTGGCCTGTATGATATGTTTAGATGAAAGGAAAACACAGAAATTACAAATAATATAGAAAATGTCAATGCCAAGTTGGGTGGAAATGTTGATCTGCTGGAGGACAGGAAAGCTCTACAGAGGGATCTGGACAGGATGGACTGACGCTGTTTGCATGAGGATCAACAAGGTCTTTGGGCATCAGGTTCTGCCTTTGGGCTTTAACAAGCCCAGGCAGAGCTACAGACTGAGACAGAGTGCCTGGAAACTGGCCCAGCATGCTGGTTGACAGCAGCTGAACATGAGCCCAGTGTGTGCCCCAGTGGCCAGGAAGATCAATGGCATCCTTGCCTCTATCAGCAATAGTGTGACCAGCAGGACCAGGGCAGTGACCCTACTCCTGTACTGGGCATTGGTGAGGCCTTGAGTCCTGTGTTCAGTTTTGGGCCCTCTTTCCAAAAAAGACATTGAAATGCTGTAACGCGTCCAGAAAAGGGCAGTGAAGGGTCTGGAGCACGAGTCCTGTGAGGAGCAGTTGAGGGAGCTGGGGGTGTTTATCTTAGAGAGAAGAAAGCTCAGGGGGAACCTTATCACTCTCTACAACTGTCTGAAAGGAGGTGGTTTCCAGATGGTGGTTAGTCTCTTCTACCAAGAAACAAGTTACAGGACAAGAGGAAATGGTCTCAGACTGTGCCAGAGGAGGCTTAGGTTGGGTATTACAAAAAAAATCTTCTCCAAAGGGGTTCTCAAGCATAAAAACAGGCTGTCCAGGAAAACAGTGGAGATACCATCCCTTGGAGGTATTAAAAAACTTAAATATGGTGCACAGGGGCATCAATTAATGTTGGACATGATAGTGTTAGACCAATGGATGGGCTCAATGAACTTGAGGAACTTTTCCAGCTTGAATGATTAATTGATCCTAAAGCATGATTAAGAAACAAAAACAATGGGGATGACTGTTGTGAGAGAAAATTGCAAAAGAGAATTACATCAAATCTCTTCTGCTAAGGCAATTGCAAGAAAGAACTTGGCCAAATTCAAGACAAAGTGTAAGGTTGAATAGCAGTAGAGGAGATTAGATGAGTTATGAAGAAACATGTCCAGTGGAAAGCACAGAAAAGAATGGGAATAAATGGAGAAGGTTGCTTGCTATGTTTCTGCACTTGGAAACATGTAAGAACAGGAGAAGGAACTCCCTTAGGTGTGGTGTGCTTTTTGTACACCTTTGGGAAAACAAGATGGGGTGCACAGTCTCTCTAACTCCATTCAAGCAGTAGATTCATATTTCTGCTTCACAACAGTTAGTTTCATTTAGGCCATTGAGCTGAACATCCCAACCACAGTTTTGGGATCTTAAATATTGTTACATGAAATGATTAGGTAGCATTATCAATGTGGTTTTATGTTTGCTGCTTTTATACATTAAATAAAGCAAATTTTGCATTTATTATCATTATCCAACAAAATAATAGTGAAAACATTTATCGCCATTTATCACTTAACCAGAATACAGGCTATAGAGAAGCAGCATAAAATTTTCTATGAACAGCAACTAATTTTCTCTGCTTAAAAATTCAATCTGAAAAAGTTCACACCAAATTTTGAAGATCCACAAAAGAATCTTCCACAGTCCTTTGAAGGATCCATTAAAAGTTCTTACAAGAACAAATAAACCACACCTTGACAAAAGCCGTGAAATCAGTGAGGTAGAACCAATCAATTCAATTTTTGACCTGATACTTTGTTCCTCTACCAAGGAGCTGTCTTGCTAAAATTGCAACAATTTCTAGACTCGGAGTGAATATTGTCAGATTTCTTTCATTCTTTCTTAAAAACAGTTGTTTACATTAAAAGACAATGAAACACCTAGTAAGAACAATTAAGTTCATCTGCTGTCAGAAAGAGAATGAAGTGCCTTTTTGATGGGCAGCATTCACATGTTTTACAGTGTACCTCAGCACACAATTACACAATTACAGAACCATCAAAGTACATTTTTAGAGACATGTTGTCATGGAGCAGTGTGGGGGCTTTTCTATATCATTAAGAAATGTTTTATCATATAACTTGCTTTAATATTCACAATTCCTCATTCAATAGTCTTCTTTTCCTGCTCGATAAACTGATTTAAGATATACATGTATACAAAATACAAGCTGATCTGCTTGGAATGAAAGGAGATACAGGATATAAACAGATTAGGAGTATTAGTAAAGGTAAGTAAATCAATCCGTCCTCCCCTATCAAAAAGTCTTTTTAAAATAAATGTGGTTATTCATGTAACAAAAATGCTGTGGGTGTATTAGGCTGAGAAAGCAATCCAAGTCATTGAGTTCATTGGAAGAAAGTGAGAATCCTCCTCTTCCCTGCAGCTGTTCATCAAATTTAGCCATCCCTGATTATTCATATTGGTATTAAATATACTCCTGTCCAATTGGGTTCACTCTTGTTTCCAGTTTTTTAATCTATTCTTTTCCCCTACGTTAAACAAATCTAATGATTCCTATCCATAGCAAATGTGGAGCTGATGAGCAAATGGATGATAAAAATTCCTATTATTCCTTTGTGTTCATCTCTTCCACTTAAGATTCTTGTCATGCCCTGGGCATTCTAGCTGTCTGGTACTGTTCCTTTATTTCCAATTCCAGTGCATTCTCTGCTGAATATTTGTCTGTCCAGAACATTTGGTTCACTGCCTAGCACCAAGCAAAATCTGCTTGCAATGTAAGAGCATGTGGAGAAATTATGTGTTTTTGTCACACCCTATTAAACGGTATTCAAAACACAATGCCCCAGAAAGTAAATTGATTGTAGGTTTTATAACCCTTTTCAGGCTAATGGAAACAATTTCGTACCATGAACGAAAACATTGCTAGTGCAGCTGTGGGAATCTTAAATTGCTCAGCTCAGCAGTTCTGTTCCGGCTTAAGTAGGATAAAGTAGTTAAAGTTCAGTTAGATTCCATTCCCCTGGATCTTTGACAGATCATTTCAGATTAATGTCTTCAAAGTTTTCAACATGCCTTGTAAAAGAGTTTCTGAGGAATTCCTGGTTTGTGCTTTTAACTGTGTGGGGGCAGTGTGAAGGAGCTGTAAAAACTGAGAAGAGAGGGGAAGAGGGGGCAGGAATGTCCTAGGGAAGTTTTTAATCATTTTTCAAAGTATCTTGAACCAGCTCTAATCATTTTTTAAAATGTCTTGAACAATCTTTTCCTTCAGTTTAGTTTTATTGGCAATATGGGTGGGCAGAGGGGAAGGGAATCACAAATAAAACAAACAAACAAAACCCCAAACTAAAAATAAGAAGACAACCAGTTTTCTTCTAACTTTCATAATGTAGCCAAGACAACAAAAGTTAGCAATGAAGAGCCAAGATTGAAAATCCACACTTAACTCCACTTTAGGAATCAGTTGCAGCTCCTTAAGGTCCTGTGCTTAATGATCTTTTCTTAAGGACAGAAATTTTATCCAATATTCATTCATATTTCTATATTTTTAACAGAATTTTGTTTTAAAGCTTGATAGGCAAAAGGAAAACTTGGCTGCTGGAGAATTCCACACTGCACTGTACAAAACAAATTCACTACCTAGCCATTTACGAGAAGAAATGATTCACATGGGTAATACCTGCACTGTACTACAAGAAAAACATCTGTGAATATTATTTGACAAATTGATCACTAAATGAGCCATTAGCTTGCAGGGTTTTTGGATTGCCTTAGGAAAGGAGGGTGCTATACAGCACAAAGGCTTACAGATGCAAAACACTGATTGGAAAAAAATAAATGTTCCAGAAGAAAAGCTGCAATAAAACAAACCTAGCATGAAAACCTACGCTTTCTAAAAAGTAAGCCATTTATGAGAAGCAGTAGTAAAACTGCTTAATTCTTCTGTGCCTCTGGGGAGAAATCTAAGCCTTTTGAGAAGTGATGGAGAGAAAACTGAAGCCAGTGGTGTGTTTGTCAGTGAGAGAATGCTGTGGAAACAAAGTTAGTAATTTTACCATTCCTGCTTGCCAAGAGCTGACAGGTGTGTAGTTTCTTATTGTTCTGAAAGGCAGCCAGAAACCACAGTTTAATATGCATCTGTGTCTTCATAGTAGGGGAGAAAACAACTGTCTCTCTTGCACATGATACAAGATGATAGAAATATTGAGACATTCTCTTTTACAGTATCTTACCATCATTTTCATGGCTTTGTCTGATCTTTCAACAAAGCACATAGCTGGAAGGAAAAAAAAATGCCGCAGCCCAGATCAGAGCAGACATGATGTGGCAACTTCTGCTTCCACAAAGTTATTATTTCACAGAGCCTCATCACCTCAACAAGATTTTTTTCACATGAACAAGGGTTGAGAGATTAGAGTCATATTTTTAGCACAGCAGATCCAGACTTTCTAAAAAAAAGTCCATTAAATTATTAAGTAAATAAAACCAGGGAAATACCAGGTTATTTCAGATAAAAGTGAGTTAATAATTTCCAACCATTCTTAAAGAATGAGTCCCATAAATCTTTCAGTTTTAAAATTGCTGAGAGATGCCTGTGATTAATAAAGCTTTTGAACACAAAAGGTTTTCTTACACAAGAATTATGTGTGTTTTTCTGTAATATGTGGCAAAGCAATCTTTTAAATCCTAACTCCCTCAGGAAGGTAAAAAATATGAATATGTTACACACACACACTGTACCAGATGCAATAATTTGCAAGAAATACTTGGCTATATGGGTCAAATTTCCTTTCTATGTAGAAGTGCACTACAGTGTTAAAAGCCCATGATAACTGGCTGGCATATTGCCGATTGAATATGCATAAAATGTCTGTCCAGACTTGTAAGATTTGAAAATCTGACAGATGTAATTTCAGTAATAAGACTTGGAAGTTCTATATTTACCAAAATGTGAGAAGATGGATTAGCAAACTCTTTCAAATATCTGGAAATTTTGAAACTCTCAGAAAAAATACTAATACTTTAGAAAAATACTTGGCTTGACCAGCAAGTTTCTGAAAACTCAGCAAAGCTTACTGAGTGCTTACTTATAAGAGAAGAATCCTCTAGGCCTATGTGGTACCCACACTTCTTCTGTCAACACGTTAAAAGTGTCAAACAACAGGACTCAAATACCAAAAAGTCAGTAAAGTCAGAGATAAGCACAAAATAATTCTAAGACCGGGGACAGAGGTGTCATTTTTTCACTTCCTTGACATCAGCCTCTGACACATAAGGAAGGAAGTGATTTCATTATCAGAAACTATTTTTTCACTGAATTTTAATACAAGCAGGAAGCAAAAACTTGATAATTTATTCTGCTGGATAAAAATTAACATCTCTGAATTAAAACCTAAAGAAAGTCACATCCTGAAAACACTTCCACCATCTGATCTACAGATGTCTTTCCATATAAAGTCCTCAAGTATCCTAGTTCAAATTTGAATCTATATGTTATAAATAAATCCGCATTTGACAAAAAAAAGCCAAACCAAACCCATGCATCAGTGTCTCCCTTTGAATCAAAATTTTAAATACACTACTTCCTAACATGAAAACCCAGAAGTATAGAGCTGAACATTTGCACTTACATGCACAAGAACATGTGAACGTACACACAAACTCCTCCTCTGAACACCAAAACCAACACTCTACCCATATGAGCCACTGAAGGTTAGTTTCTCAATTGTTTCACAGCAGACTCAGCAAAAAAAAACTCAGAAAGCATGAGGAATGTATGGTTCATCACCAAACTCCAATCCAAAATCAGCTTTAAGGATTAAGGTGCTTTTTTTAAAATAATTTCAAGCAAGGTAACCCACTGATTCCTAGTGTTCTGCCACAAAGGAACAGAAATGACTGACATATAACCATTTCAAAGTTTGGCTTGCAAATTGAAAAGGATGGTTGAATAAGAACACATAACCCTGAAGAACAAGAATGCAATCCTGGAGTTAAGTGAGTTCAAGGACAACAAAATAAAGGCAGTTTTTGTCACACAGGTGCAAGCAGAAAAGGAAAATGCATTTTTAGTGTCCAGAAATCTCAGTTACATTAGGCAGTGCAGTGGAGGTACTTACAATACCATGAGTTGGAAAGGACTCATGAGAATCACTGAGTCCAACTCCTAGCTCCACACAGGGCAACCTAAAAATTAAGCCATATCTCTCAGAGCACTGTCCACCCACTCCTTGGACATCAACAGACAAGCTCTCTGACGAGCTTGTTCCAGTGCTTGGCCACCATCTCAGTGAAGAACCAATACCCAATCTAAATTTCTAGTGAAATATCTTCAAGCCATTCCCTTAAAATTTACTACTGAACACCAGCGAGAAGAGATAAAAACCCGTCTTCCATATCTCCTCATGAGGAAGCTGTAACTGCAATGTGCACCAATCAGCCTCCTCCAGGTTGAACAAACCTGGTCTCCTCAGCCACTGCTCATAAGTCATGCCTTTAGTCCTTGTACCATATCTGTTTTCCTTTTTTGGAAATACTGTAGTATTTTGATATCCTTACATTATGGCCCCCAAACTGCACAAAGTATTGAAAGTGAGACCACACCAATGTTGAACAGAGTGAAACAATCACTTCCTTTGACCAGTTAGCTATAAAGTGCTCAATGTAGCCAAGGATATGGCTGGCCCTTTTGACCTCCAGGGTATGTTGTTGACTCATATTGAGAAAACCACCAGTCAAAACCCCCAATCCCTTTCTGCAAGGCTATAACCACCTGTCCCCCAGACTATATGTACATAGAGGATTACACCATCCCAGCTGCAGAATATGACATTTGTTCTTGCCAAAATTCACATAGCTGGTGACTGTATAGCATTCTAATCTATCAAGATCTATCTCTAAAGTCCCTGTACCCTTGATGGTATCAATGGTTCGTCCTAGTTTAATATTGTCTGCAACTACTTATTGTGCACTCAACTTGTGTGCCCAGGTCACTAATAAAACCAAACAGAATTGGCCCCAAAATTAAACCTAAAATCGAGGGGAACATCACTACTTACAGGCCATCAGCTAGGTGTTATCCCAAATACTACAATGCTTTGAGCCCAGTCTGTCAGTCAGGTGTTCATCCATCACATTACGTGTCAGTCGAGTTGTGTGCTGGAAATTTTATCCAGGAGGATTCTGTGAGAGACAGTATCAAAAACCAAAATAAAATGAAATAATAAAATAAAATACAAAAAAAAAAAAAACCCGACAACCAAACAGCCCACATCCACTGTCTTCCCTTTTTCCACTAGGCAGAAAACTTTATCATCAAAGAATAGTAACTTAGTAAGGCATGACTTTCCTTTCATGAACTAATTGTTGCCTTTGACTGATGACTGCATTGTCTTTCAAGTGTTTTTCAGCAGCTCCCACAACAACCTTCTTCAGGCACTGGAGTGAGAGTGACAAGCCTAGAATTACAAGGGTAATCTTTCTAGCCATTCTGGAAAATTGTTAGCTCCCACTCAAGAAGAATAAGACTTCCTCAGATTCCAAAAACTGATAACTGAGAGAGGTTTTGCTATGACAATGTCCAGTTCTTCTAGTACCCTGGGATGAATCCAATTGGGCCCCATAAATATATGTACAATTGGTTGCAGCAGCAAATTCTGCATAAACAGCTGGGAGTCTGTCCCTGTCCCAGTGGTGATGCTCAGACCCACAGCTCCTGTGGTTTCAGGACCCATTGTTGACGATAAAGGATAGAGGCAAAGGTGGCTTGAAATACTTCAGTTTTATCTTCACTCACCCCTGTTTGTGAGGTGAAAAGCAACCACACCAAGTAATGGACCAACCTTTTATTTAGCCCTTCCTTTTCATGAACATGCCTTAAAAAGCCTTTTTTAATTTTCTTTTACTGACTTCAATTCCAGCTAAGCTTTCATCATACAAATTTTCTCCCTAGTGACAAATAGCACCTCTGTAATCCTCCTGTGTAGCCTGACCATGCTTTTAAGGTCCATAAAATTTCTTTTCCACCTAAATATTGAGAATCAGTATCCAGAATTCAGTGTTCAGTTGCCTATTTAACCTACCCAGCCTTCTGCTGGACCTCTTTGATCTGCAAAACATGAGAATTCCCTTCTCCTGGGCTCTTTTAAAATGTGGCTTTTAAAATGTCCCCAGTATTTATGGGCTCAGAAACCCTTGAAAGCAGATTCCTTACTATTTCCTTGATCAGCCAAAAGCCTACACTTAGTAACATCTCTGCTGACAGTTTTTTTTCATAGCACCAGCTACCTTAAAGTTAACATAATCACAGTGGCTTCATAATCACTGCAGCCAATCTTCACCATGAGATCACCTCCAGTTAGAAACAACAGGCCTAGGAGTGCACTTTCCCTATTCGTTTCCCTTAGCACCTTTTTCAAAAGTCATATTCTATATGCACTTCTTCTGGAATCTGGACAGGAGGACTGCGCCCATGCAAATTTTCTGAAGGACAGCAAGGACAAGTTCAACATCCTGGCGTGGCCTGGGGAAACCCCCAGTCTAAGTACAAGCTGGTGGATGAAGTGTCTGAGACCAGAGAAGGCGAAGAAATTGGGGATACCAATAAACAAAAAATTAGACATGACTGGCAATGTGCGTTCATATCCCAGAAAGCCAAACATGTTCTGGGCTGCATCCAAAGCAGCGTGGGCAGCCTTGTGGGGGGATTCTGCCCCTCTGCTCTAGTGAGACCCCATCTGGAGTGCTGTGTCCAATTCTGGCATCCTTAGCACAGGAAAGACATGGACCTGTTGGCCTGAGTCCAGAGCACAGCCAGGACTATGATTACAGTGAGGAGGAAATGCTGAGAATTGGAGCTGTTCAACCTACAGAAGATATGGTTCCTGGAAGACCTAATTGTGATCTTTAAACACTTAAAAGGGGCTCATAAGAAGCAGGGAGAGAGAATTCAGCTAAGGTCTGTAGTGGCAGAACAGGGACAACTGATTTAGGGTGGGGGGTTAAGTCCTTACAGAGTAGTAAATCAATGTCAACATCCTGGCTGGCTGATCTATAGTAAATTCCCACAACAACATCTGCTTTATTCACTTTTCCTTTAATCCTTCCCCAACAGTTCTCAACCATGTCACTCCCAGCTGCAAACACTGTACAGTCCAACCCCTCTGCCCTGCCTGTCTCTCCTGAAGAGTTTATAACTTCCCACACCAGCACTGCAGCCACAGGACTATTCCCACCATATCTCATTTAAGCCAGCATTGTAGGTCTGAGACTGAGCCAAAACTTCCAGTTCTTCTTGTTTATTCCTCAAGCTGTGGGCAATTGTCTGCAAGCACTTTAAATGCTCTCCACTGGATTTGGTGCATCTTGGGGCAGATATAAAGCTCTCTGTCACTCACTGCGCTGTCCCAGAGCTTGTCACTGGTAACCTTGTCCAGACTGACACTTTTGCAGGGTCACCTTTCCAAGCAATGTCTGTGGCTTCTGCAGGGAGGGCAGCCAGCACCTTTGGCAGTGGAGGGCTGCTCCACTTGAGTGCAGCACTTCAAGCAACAGACCACAGCATGGGCCAGCTGACACCCTGGTCCTTGGAAGAAAAGCCATCCGGAGGAGACAGGCCAGTCCCTTTGCTAACTGCCATCTTGTACAAAGCTGAAATGATGATGCCAAATAAACGTCTGAACTCATTTTCTTTGGGACATCTGCCTGTCCCTACTGCACAAACATCATCATGAGAGCTTCAGGATGGAGAATTCATGGGGAGGCCTCCTTCTTGTTTCCCTCTCTGGCCCTGGGAGCTGCAACAGCATAGGAGGGAAGAATCTCAGGGGTTGGAAGGGTGTGCGGAAGAGAAAAAGGGGAAATACCTGATGTGGAGCAGGGCTTTGTCTATCTTCCTGATATGCCATCTAAGATGAGTAAGGACGAAAAGAAATTTGGGCATTTTAGTATATTATGTCCTTAAAGTTTTTTGTCTTCCTCTCCAGAATAGACAATGCCCCTTACCAGGGCTCATCTGGGCCATTTTTTGAGTACTTCACTTGGCAAGAAAAACAGTAGGGATGAGTCATCTGAATACACTAGAAGTATTCACTGAATAAGAGAGTAAAGTACAGAGATGACATATAAGACTTTCCACTTTTTGCATACATATTGCATTTATGTATCTCTATCATCTTCCCAGCAAGTCATGAATGCTTTATCCATTTTGCATTATCCGGTGCATGCCTTATCCTTAACAGTGAGAACTGAGTCTTCTGTTCCTACCTCTACTACCTCTGTTTGTCTTTTATTTTTAATAAATTAAAGTTTTCTTTAAAAACCCTGAACATATTTCTGTAAAAGAAAATGGAAAACCCTGTAAAAGGGCCTATATAAAGCGGGAGTCTCCCATGGGCACATTTATTTTTATAAAGTACTTTGCACTCAGAAAGTCAGATGATGTAATGACTATTCCATGTTCTTGTTGTGTTATGTAAGGAAACATAAGTAATTTCCTCCATTATTTATAAAATGATAGAATGACCTGTGAATACATATGCATACAATGAACTAAATTCAGAATTCAGTATTCAGCAAGTTCTGCCATCTGGTACATTTTCATTTACACCTTTCCTGAACTGCTGCTGGGCACATCACCATTCCAAAGAGGGTTTTTGTTTAAAGTGCTGACTTGAAATATTTCCAATTTTATGCTGGACAGGAAAAATATAAATACAGTCCATTCCCTCATCTTTCTATACCCTCCTCACACTTCCATTTGTGACTGTTCTTAATGTTTCTGAAAATGGGGCATAACTGTTAGCTGACAAATAAATGTCTGGACTGAAGTCAGATGATTTTTTATGACAGAAAAGGAAGAACTTACGCAGAGTAGTCAGACACTTCACTCAGATGGATATTGAAGGCATTTTTTTACACTCCAATCTCAGGAAAAAGGTTTATGAAAAATGGATCAGCTTTGCATGTCAGTGAAAGCTATTCAGTGATTTGAGTTAGATAATAATTGACTTGCTCCATTTCAGAGTGTAAACACTCACCTTATCATTAAGGATCAGATAAAAACAGCCGGCAGCAAAATTATAGGTACTAGAAAACAGGAACTACAATGAGTCATTGCCACAGGGACTTTAGCTTCCATGTCAACAGAATTTGATATTTGCAGAGGGAGTAAATGGTGCTGAGGACCAAGCATGGGCTCATATGTACAGCTTTCAAAAGTAAATCTACATAATAAGAGCTTCTAAATATGAATTAAGAGTGCCAAGGAAAATAGACTAGATAAGAATATGCCATTGGCCATTGGAAATTTTTACCCTTGCATCAACCTAATTGGCAATTAGTGATGTGCCTTTTCTCTTCCAGTGTTACAGAGGATAAGTCAATGGCAAGACAATGACAGAGCATTTATCATTATCATTTCTGTTCATCTTGTGTTCTATGGCACAAAGACAAGACATCTAAATTTGTATTTCACCTCTATACGTTTCCAGATCAGAAACCATATCAATCCTAGCCACAAATCCTAACCAACAGAAATTGGTTAGCTTTCTATTCCCCTTTGCCTTTTTCAGGAAAAAAATACAGCCAGGTTGTACTGTGGTCTTGCACTGAGGGACCCGCTGTGGCAGCAGACACTCTGGTCTAGAGTCCATGGTAGATGAGCATGACTTCACTTCCAGACCAGCAGCAGAAAATGGACAATCTCAGCCCAAGATATTTCAGCACCTGGTGACTGAACAGAAAATAATTAACTGAAGATGATTTAGGAGTAAGAGTTTAGAAGGAAGTTAGAAGCCTAGGCATCAAATATATTATAATTGTCCATCTTGAATACTGGGATGAAAATCTCACAGGGTAAGAATGAGAACAACTATAATGTCATATAACCAACAACAGATTGCTGAATTAGCTTTTTTTACTTCTTTTCCCTCCTCCTAAAGGAGGAAGAGCTATGAAGAAAGTGTATGTAAGGGCAATCACTGTCAGCACTAAAGACATCTTTACAGTTAGTGTAATGGGGAATTTATAATGTTTTCTGTCTGGGACACTGCTGTAATGCTGGTGGCAATATCACAGTTATAAACACTAAGCAGCTGATATATATTTAGCTATGCATTCATGCTTTTGCTAAGCCTGTAATCCCCGTTTTAAGTATGCTTGCTAGTAGCAACCAGTTATATCTTTGCCAGGATAAATCACTAGTTATCTGTTACATGTTTTCATTACTTTTGCACAGACATATTCTGGGATTACTCAGAAAATGGTAGAAAAGGTGAACAATACAACAGAACACCCAGATCAGAAAATGCATTCCAAAACTACAGCTGCGTTGGCCATAAACCCGTGAAATTCTAAGGTCCCCCCTCCCACAAATTTATTGCTAGCCTTGTACCCAACAGTAGTATTAGCTTCATTCTAACCCTAGCTAATTAACCTAGCATCACTTAAATGTTAATTGTGTCATTTGCTTGAGGTCATTCATACATTGGCTGTCATGATCTGGATTAAAATATGATTTACAGTAAGACATTTTTTTTAAATAAATACAAAAAATTATTTTTCACTTACTTGGCAGCTGGGGTACACAACTCTGTTTCTGGGTATGTGAAAGGCCCTGCAGCAGCACAGGTCAGTATGGGAATACAGTGTGTTTTCAATGTCCTTTACTTTGAACTAGTTGTCACTGACTTACTTATACACCCTTCACAGGCAGTGAGTTCACAGTGATAAAAGACTAAACAGCTTTCTGGAGGTCATTTAGAGCATCTCCCTAATCAAGAAGCAGTGACATATTTTGTGTTCAAGCTCAGCTGGACTGTGCAGTGCAGAAACAGCACAGGCCATGTGAAGCAGAAACAATGAATGCCTGTCTATAAACCAACAGGACTCTGGGATATAGGGAGCAAATACAAAACAGGTGCCATTGTTCTATAGCCTTGATAATCTCTATAATCAATGCATAATACAACAATAGGACAGTTGTATACAACAGGTAGATGACAAAACATGAGTTGATCTCAGTTGGACTGCCAAAAATACAAGACCAGTACAGAAAAACACAAGCAATCTCTAACCTGTGAGGAATGACTTCTGTTTTCAACCTCTTTGGGTGCTGACTGCAAAGTTAAATCTGGATGAAAGTCAAAGAGTCATCTGTAAAAATAGTTCAGCAGGAAAGGAGCTAAGATATTAAAAAACTTGCATTACACAAACAAGACATATTTAGACCATGCATAATTTAACACTCTACTACCTAGAAATACATATAGACATGTACACATAGATTCACTCACACATCTGTATCATTTTGTGCTGGAACTTTATCTTCTGATGCTGCACAAAGGAGAAAAGGAAACATCATCTCAATCCAGAATTGGATTGAGACTCCAGCTGATCTGCAGACTGCCTATGTTCCCATCTACCAGAAACTTCCTACAAATACTGATATTAGAAATAACATGTACAAAAATCTCTCCCTAATCTTGGATTTTTTAAGATGTGGATGTGTTCTGTGGAAGCCAAAACAAGGCAAAATATTATTGACTGAATTATATCTCTGCAGCCAACTGAGTGAGTTCAAACACAAATTCAGATCACCATTTCCCCTTCACATTCCTTTGGTCCCCATTAGGGAATGCAAAATCCTTATAGTATCCTTTAAGTAATTCACTTCCATGCATAAAGATCAAACATATGCTTTGAGTTGCAATTATCCAGATTTTAAGTTTAAAAAGCAAATGAAAAGACAGTGAATAATAAACAGCTTCTAAATCCACTTTCACCAAACTAAATAAAAGATGGCTTCCCACTCATGCATAATCAGGGTCATTTGTCAACATATCATATTAAAGAATATAAAGTCATAAGTAACAGTACAACTAAATATCTTATTAGAAAGAAAAATTTTCTTTACATTTCAGGTGAGGAATTCCCATGTTTTAGTACTACCCTTCAACAGATTTCCAGATAATTTTGACACTGAAAATGGCATGCAGTGTAATAGCCTACTCACGTAAAAGTGTTTTCTGCTGAAGGTATATTGTGCATACATCGTGGACTAACAACCAGTTTCAGTAGGTGTACTGGTGAATTTCAAGTGCTGTCTTATGTTTAAAGTTTAGAGTGCTTACCAGCACCTCAGAACAAAGCTGTTTCTTCCACTATTCCATTTTGTATGCCTTCCCAAAAAGGAATGTATTACCTTTACAAAAAACCTACAAAATAGCAGCAAAAAAAAATTAATTTCTTTTTGTTTGATTTCATAAAAATTTGTTAACCAATTTCTTCACAGTTACTTCTGATCTGTTGTTCTCAAAAAAGTCAGCCTGTGTGTTTCAAATTCCCTTCAATTTCCTATCAAGAATCAGATGGGTAGTGGAAAAACTATAACACCAAGGTACTTGGCAGCCAAGATATTGACGATAGATATTTTTTAAAAAACAACAGTGGTGTTTACAAATAAAATCATTATATGCCCTAACTTACAAGTTCAGTCTAGTGTACCATTACACAAAGTACCTAATATCTTTTGCTGAAACCAAAAGCAAGAAATAAGGTCTCCTAAAATTCTCACTAAAAGAAGTTTCATATTCATTAAGGATGCACATATAGAGTATGATAATTGCAAATTCATACGACATGATAAGATTTTTCAAAGTACATAATCAAAAAGATATTTTGGATGGAAATAAAACATCTATATTTAAAGGTTGTTTTCTCTAAGAAAAATACTCTTCTGTAAGAAAAAATTACTTATACCTACAATCCTTGTCCAGTCTTCCTCCCACAAGCAAAAAGACCACCTGAAATAATTTGTCCAACACTAAAAAAACACAGTAAGTCACATAACAAGTTTCACTCAAATGCATTTTCTGAGTTATAAACCCCTTGAAATCAGGCTTTATAATGAAATACTGATAGACCCTTAACTTCAATGGCTCTTCCAAGTGTTTCTAGAGCAGGCATTACTTACAGTGTCATAAAGTGATGTTTAAAATGCTACAGAATTTTCTCAAGGCAAATAAGCAGGTGCTCAAGAGGGCAGTGCTATTTAAACCTCACTGATTTATGGACATGCTGCATGAAAGACCAATAAGCTTTATGGAAGCTCACAGCAGAAACTCCAGACTTCTGTAGACACAGTACCACCATTGTCTGAAGATCACCAATACATATTCATTTCCACGCTGTAATATTTGAGCTCCTGCGTTTTGTATGTGTTACCAGTAGTGAAATATATACTTTAACTGACAAAGTAGGGTTCTCTTTTACTGGCATACCTTTCATAGAATATTGCATGCCGTAAAATCCAGTGCTCAGCTACTTTATCATACATAGTGATGTGGGTCATCTGATACATAGGCCTTTTACTGTTATTTCAGCAACATTCTTCTTACCTCTTCCAAAATTTACAGTCACTGAGTCACTTCCCTCAAAATTTTTAAGCAGACTTAAAAGAAGAAGACGTATCAAAATATACCTGTCATATACCTGTCATTAGTAGTCAAAATCGTCCAAAGTCATTTAACTATCTCAAAGTCATTTAACTATCAGAAAAGCAACCAATAGCTCATCAAAGCAATTTCTGTAATTGATTAGTATTTTCGATTTGTTAAAACACGCACACACATCAGTAACTTCATGGCTAGGGGGTCAGCCTTAATGATTTAGTAAGATAGTAATTTAGTCCAGCAAAAATTGAAACAAAACAAAACAATGACAATAAAAAAAGCAAACCAAACAACTAGAAAAACCACAAAAAACTTCCAAAGAAACAAAAACCCCACTATTAGCTATCAATAGCAAACTCCATTAAAGAAAACTGGTAGAAAAAAACCATGTCATTACTCCTTAGACCATAGTTAGCACTAAAATACCTCATATCTGAGAAAAATTATTTCCTCTTTCTCTTCAAGAGAAAAAGAAACCCTATATTTTTGGTCCTACAAGATGGCACACCATCAGCTCCATACTGGTACATGTGAGAAATAAATATCAACTGAAAAGTTCAAAGAAAATAAAAAGGTAAATTATGACACCAGTTCAATTACCTGCCAAGCAAATATGATCTCCTTTTAAAGTGCTTTCTAAAAATCAACTTACCTGTATATCCCTAAAATTGTAATAAACTTATAAAAGGTCACATGAGAATTGCAAATTATATGCACCAGCAAACATCATATTCCTAGTACACAGGACTGACTGTCAGGGAAAGATCACAACACATATTTTACTCCCATTTGTCCCATTATTGATTGATTCTACTAGAAACTTTACACCCCAGCATCAGAAGTAAAATGCAGAGAGTAGTTACAGATGTAGCAACTAAATTCCATTCAATCAAATCATGATTTGCAAGTTAAAATTCAGGTTTCTGTCACATATCTAACATTTCTTACTGAGAAACAGTTGTGCAAGCACACAAGAACCACAGGAAGAACTTACCCAGCTAAATGTTTTAATGAAATGCTATACAAAGAACAAATACCTTATGACTATCACAAAACTCAAAGTATTTCTTGATATGGCCACCATCGAGTTATGCTTTGGCATAATTCATCACTAGCAGAAGTACAATGAGTCTTAAGATTCCCTGAGTATTACTTTTATTCATATGTATGCACAGGAAAGTCAAAAACAGTCTTCAGAATAATTACAGTTTTACAGTATTGAATCTTTTTTCTATACATTTGATCTTGTCTGCCATAGTGACTTGGTGACCATAAGGAAACATCCATAATTTGGGAAGTAAATTCCCCCGCCCTGAACTATCTAGTGCACATGAAGATTATATAGAGAAATTTTTATGCTTTAAGTGCAAGGGTGAGATCCAAGATTACAATACTTGTAAGACAACAGTAAACTGCCAAGAATTAAGAATTGAGATAGTGATTCAGTGTTGTTTTTCTTCATGACCCTTTGTTTAGGTTATTGATGTGAATACAGTTAAATTAAAGTAATGAAAAGGCCATACTTGGGATCTAAAGGAAGCCGTATTAATGAGTACCAACTTTGATGCACTCTACTGTAAAGAATAATTTCAGATTAAATTATTTCAACATTAAAAAAAAGGCTGTGTTTTTCATTTTGCCTAGGCCCATGTAGTTGGAAAGGCTGTAAGACTACTCAGATCTTTCATCACAAGTAACACAACTTTTGACTGTAATATAATGGCAAGGAAGAAACCTTTGAGTAGTTTTATGTTTCACTGTGGATTTTTTAAAATTTATTTTCTTCCCAACTTCTTGCTACTTTCTTCCCTGTTAGATCTTTGCTTTCATTAGCTTCACTCCCGAAAAAAATACATTGCCTTTGGATAATAGTGAAAGATAAGAATAGCAGGAGCAAGGACCGAAGTCCTCTTCCACTGACCTACAGAAAGGGTCACAATAACATTAAAATTACAGATCCTTTAAAAGGTGATCAAACAAACCATCCAGAGCACAGAGGTTTGATACCATCATGATATATTATACTGCTACTCTGCTCTTCTCTTCCTATTCTTCATGTCAGCGGGAAACAGAATTCACAAGATTGTAGCCCTCTGAACACATCAGTAAGTTATAGTCTTGTCCTTTTCAATCTCCTGCTGTTTCAAATAACAGGAACCAATAGAAAGAATAATTCAAAGATCTTATGAATGACTGCAACAAATACAGAATCCTTGGGGTGATTGTTAGGTACTCCACACCAACAAGCTTAACACGGATGCAGCCTCCTTCAGGTTTTTCACGTTCTCAACTGAATTTAAGAAAAACTCTTTTCCCTCTGAATGAACAAGCAAATACTGAAGGAGGAGGAGTCCAGAATGTGGTTACACAAACTTAGGTAGTATGAATTCATCCTTATTTTTGTCTGTTCCTATTCCCCCTTCCCTCCAGCCTGGCATTTTGGGGTTTAAACAAATGGTAAACAGAAACTGGTCTCCAAACTCAGTGAAAAATATTTTCATCTCATTTTCTTCTATAAAGTTTTAGCACAAATAAGCATTTCCATCAGCAAAGTGTAGATGCTCTTGGTAACCCTATGTATCTTTTCTAATCCTTAACTCTTCCTTCAGTTCTCTTTAACATATACTAAACACATATAAGGACTCTGCACAGTTATTTGTATTTCTTCCGCAGACAAGTAAAGGCCTTAGTTTCCTTTTCATCCTACTTCATTCACTTTATCAGTAACTCAATTGCAGTATTTTTTTCTATTTCCATTTAGCATATGCTATGAGGGTAGATTTGTTGTATTTTAACTCAAAGAAATTGCCTTAAGAATTAATTGGAAAGATTTTCATCCCAGCTTTATTCAGCAAATGTTGGAGTGTTCTGCCAATTCTCACAGGAGATCAGCACAAAGCTCTTTAGCACAGGTGTTTCTGGGACTGGGATTTGTTAGGAAAAGTAACTATTTAACAGCTTATAACCCTTATAAAGCTAAAGCTCTCTCTAACATTTTTTAAGATCGTGTTGAAAATACCTGTACATTTCTTGCAGGGGCCTTTGCCACAAATTGATGATCTAAAAGTCAATGCGAATATTAGTATATCTTTCTAATACTAAAGAGGACTTTAACTTTGGCATTTTCATTTGTTGCTTTCATACACACTTGATAGTCAGTTAGCACAGTCTTTAATCACAGCTTTCCTAAACAAATTATGCATAGAAGTAGAGCTGGGCCTCTGTGATGGGGAGCTATTCTGTTAAAAGCATAAGTCTATTAGTCTTATTTTCATTCATTTTAACACACCATTTCCACTGACTTATTCAGTTATTGCCAGTTCTAAGAGTTTCTGCAGCACTGCTTAATAACAATGTGTGGTTTCTGACACTTATTTATATACACTAAAACCAAAGTCAGACTGGGTGGTAAGAGTTTTAGACCACCTGGGATCTCTTTAAATCTTCAGCACATGTTTAACAGCAAGACCAGAAATAATCCCAAATATGCAATCATCACACTATTGGCTGATTCACCATTTAAAATTATGCACTCATTTCAAGGAACTATTTTTCCCAAGTGTCCTTTTAAAAAAACAAAAATAGTTTATTATATCTTCATCAGTTGAGTGACGGAGAAATACTTGGGAAAACAAAAGTGTCTGTTAAAATTTTATTTTAAAGTACGGCATGCGTAGATAGCAAATTGATGGATTTTCACATTTAATCTTCTTTCTTTCATTGTCCTTGCCTTGCATGAAACAAGAACTGTATATTTCATGTGAGACAACATCAGTTGTTTAGTTTTACAAGTGTCTAGTTGTAAGCTTAAAATATGCATCATGCAGTAACTGTTTTAGGAAAAAAAGCTATACTTTGTTTCAAAATATTAATTTAATAAATATTTCCTAGGTATCTGAGTGGTGTTTCAAATTGATAATTAGGGGATAGAGTAAGCAACACGGTATTTAGTAACCATGCTACAAATAGATCCCCCTGTTCTTTCATCCGTGTTGTCATTTTAAGTGAAGGACACTGTTTTCCCTGTCCATCAAAGCACTTAAACATTTGCAGTCTCCTTGACCTCAATAATGCTTCATGGACCCAATGTGAGACATGTACTCAAGTGTTTCTGGTGGATCAGAGAGTTGCTGAGCAAGGGCAGCAAAGCAGAGCCTAGTGGAGCCTCTACTGCTGGAAATGTTGCATAGTAGTAATATAGTTTTTTCAGGTACAATGGTTTTTGAACTTCTTAACAATAAATTTGAGTGCAAAGGGAATTGTGAAATACATCATGTTGCTATTCTAAAAAGTATAATTAAAATAAGAAGAAATATGTAATAACCAATGTTAAAAAGCAGAGAAACCAAAATCAGTTTGATGCACAAAGTTATCAGAGCAAGACACATCCTTAATGTGAACTGGAAAAGATTCAGAATACTGAAAATTTCCTATCAGTGAGGAACCTCTGACTTCTACCAGTCTCATAACTAGTGTTCAATGTTTTTAATTTAATTTATACTGACCTTCAATTACAAGGTCTTTTCTACACTGACAGTAAAAGTTATTATGGAAAATGAGTGAAATTTTCACAAACCAAACATACCTGTAAATAAATAGCTAATGGCTACTATAATCAAACTTTCTTACCTATAGCTTTTAAACTATGGACTAAATCATTTAAGTTTGAAAATTCTTTGTCTGTGTAAGACTGCCAAACAAGCACTCATCCCACATTAAAAGTGAGATTTTCAAGTTAGAAGAATTTCTTCTGGTGATAAGTGAGGTAAAAGAGTGCTTGCTTGTTTTTATTAGAGGACAATAAAAGAAGGACAAGCATATTCCTTAAGAACAGCAGTACAGTAAGTCTCTGGGATCTGCTTTTGGTTATTTTCTTAATTTGGTTTAATTTAAGAAATGTAATCACAGAAGACACTAGTAAAGGCAATACCAGAATAGTCTCAGATGTAATGTATTGTTTAAATTCATACTTTTCATGTAGGGTAGTTACAGTTACTACTAGCATCAAGGAAATAGAGATGACGTAAATGCATTCTTTGAGAATTGCTCCATAAAAAAAAAAAGACTAAAAAAAAACCAAACCCCCCCCCCAGACAGTTTTCCCACATGAGCCTTATTATTAATCAAATGTATTTTACTCTTCAAGCAGGAAGCCAATTTGATATTACAAAATTTTTTGCCAAGTGATGGAATGTGCAGTCATGCACCAGCAATTGAATCCTAAAATTCCCTTTGTCCATGTTTGACAAGAAATTTCAGGTTTAAGCCTGCACTATATTACAAGGGGAGGTACTTAAATAAATAAAGGGGAGACCATGCATTTTATTCCAGAAGACCGAAATACATCTTGCAATGTGGGGCTTTGATGTTATTCATATGCTAATAATATACCATTTCCTCCAAGTGCTTGATACATCAGAATAAAAAGACATAATTTGCTGACATTGTGCTGAACACTTCCTGTCCAGAATACTGATCAATTGTCATTCAGCTTCCAAGGCAAATACACCCAAATTAGCCCTCAACATAGCCTTTACATTATGCTTTTAACACTTAAAAATTCCAGTTAAAATAATTTTCCATTTTACAGAATAAAACGATGAAACAAAGACCCTAACTGTATTTTCACTCTGCTTCTAAAATGCAGTTCTTGTGCCCCAGGGACTTCTTTCATCTAGTGTAAATGCTGGCATACGATGTGATTGTTAACATAGCTGGCCACCAGATGAAGTAAATTATCTAAACTGCCAAGATTCCCACTTTCATTCCAATTTAAACATCAATTTAACACAGAAACTGAAGGGTCTCATGAAAGCTTTAGTATGAACCATTTCAGATATGAAAAAGAATAGATGGATTTCTCAAGCCATCAAAACAAACAAATACGTAATTCATTGAACCTGAAAATGAGTTCAAAAATGATCAGTGCACAAAGGTATTTCTATCTAATTTACCCCATGCTAGTAAATTAGTACAGTATACCCTATGCACCTTGCAGGAAAGGAGCCATCTGCATGAATCCACCAGGGCATTATCCAGAAGCAACTGTTATATCACGTGGTTAAAAGGGGAGCCTATAGCCAGCAACTATCTGGTTCCTTTTCTAAGGGAAAACACTTCAAAGCCTATTTGGGCTGTGAGATCACCCTATTCAGGAAGATTTTTCTCCGGTTTAAAAAAATTTATTAGAGATTTCTTTCTGAGAGTCACTTAATCTCCTTTTTTCTCATCTCCTTCTTCCTCCATATAACACTAATACTCTTATTCCATTCAATGGCATGCCCACAAGGCTGCAAGATCTTCAGTACAGAGACTCCCTTTGCACAGCACAATGGAGTTAGTTTTACACAAGGTACTGCAATATTACCACGGCAATATTTAGGCAATCCAGAAGACTCCTGGAAGGTATGAAGGATATCTTCTTAGGTCACAGACTACACAGCCCTAGTAGAAGGGATGCATTTCTAGATCTATTGGTCAGCAGTGTAAGTGAGCTAATTGGGGACCTCAGGACTGGAGAAAGCCTGGCCTGCAGCAATGATAGGTGGAATTTGCAGACCTCAAGCTGAACTTCAGCAAAGCAAATTTCCATCTCTTCAAGGAGACAGTCAATGGGACACCCTAGGAGACTTGGATAGATAGTCACCTCCAGAGGGTAGTGACCAATGGCTCAGAGTCCCAGTGGACATCAGTGGCAGGTGGTGCCCTCAAGAGTCTGTACTGGGACAAGTGTTATTTAATATCTTCATTAAAACATAGATGAAAGGAATGTCCTCTCAGCAAATTTGCAGGTGACAACAAGCTGAGGGGTTCCTTCAGCACACCTAAAGGAAAAGATATTATCCAGAAGAACCTGGAAAAGAAGTGGGTCCATGGGAACTTCATGTGGTTTAACAAGGCCAAGTGCAAGGTACTGTCCTGTTGAGAAGGACTTGGCATGGATGAGAGGCTGGACATGACCCAGCCATGAGCACTCACAGCTCAGAAAGCCAAATATGTCCTGGGCTGCACCCAAAGCAGCATGGACAGCAGGAGAGGGGGGAGATTCTGCTCCTCTGCTCTGCTCTGGTGAGACCCCACCTGCAGGGCTGTGTACAGTTCTGGGGTCCCCAGCAGAGAAAGGACGTTGACCTGCTTGAGTAACTCCAGGGGATGGCCAGGAAGATGACTGGAGGGATGAAGCACTTCTGCAATGAGGAAAGGCTGAGTGAATAGAGATCATTCAGCCTAGAGAAGAGAAGGCTTCAGGGTGAACAAATTGTGGCCTTCCAGAAGGGAACTTACAGGAAAGATGGAGAGATCTTTTGCAAGGGCATACAGTGACAAGACAAGAAAGAATTATCTTAAAACATTTTTGGTTTAAATGATTTTAAACCTGCTCCCAGAAGAGGCTCAGATTAGATATTACTAATAAATTCTTGACCATGAGGTTGATGGGAAACATGTTCCCAGAGAAATTGTGGCTGTCTCATCCCTGGTGTGTTCAAGGCCAGGTTGGATGGGCCTTTGAGCAACCTCATCTTGTGGAAGGTGTCTCCTTCCATGGCAGGGAGTTTGTTACAAGATGATCTTTACATTCCTTTCAACCCCAACCATTCTATGATTCTATTCTGTTACATGGAAAAAATAAACATAGGCAGTATTAATACATGAAGCAAGAAGATGTTCAAATCTCAAAATATGTGAGAGAACTCCCTGAAATATTCTTGGGGCATTGAAGTTTTTATAGAGAGAAGGGCCCAACTCTTCAAGGGCTTACATAACTAGCTAATGCTTTAAAAAGCAGTGACAAGTGTTAAGATGTGATTTCTTGTAGATAATTACATAGTAGAAGAAAAATAAATTCAACCAGCAAATGTACCCCATAATTCTAGCAGCTCTTCCTCTAGTATTATGGAGTCCTACAAGCCATGTAAAATTGAGAAAAAGATGTTTTTAATGAGTTTAATCAGAGTGCACCCACTGGGCGTGTGTGCGGTTTTTTGGAACACACAAGTTTATTACCTACCAGCATATATTACCTTTGTCCCCTAGGGGGCAGAAATGATCTCTCTGCATTATTCTTGAACAGAGTTTATCAGTAAACAAGACCAGGAAATTACTAAAGGGAAGAAAATCATATTATAATGATTAATGTGTTCTGGCATTAAGATAACTGCAATGAATGTTATTTACCTTTTTTGGTCAATATATTGCAGAAAGGATAACAATAAGATTGCAAACAGCTTCCAAAATTATTTAAGAATATAAGGGTTTTTTCTACAATTAAAGGGAATGACACAGGTGAAAAACTTAATGAGAACATGAAATGAGGCCAACTTATAAAATTGACCAGATAACTAGTAGTCCTTTTGGAGTTAAATGGCAGAGGGGGAAAAAAAGCATCATCTGACACCATTTACATCAACAGTGGCTGTATATGGAACAGAGTGCCAAATCAAAGAGGTGGTGACAATCACTTTGAAAAGGATTTGACAATCTTGACAGGACAAAATTAGTAATGTATCAGTAAGTGATGTTTGTTTCATGATTCCATAATGCTTGCAGCAAAGTAGGTACCAAAACATCAACTCTACAACATAAGCAAGAAAAGCAAACAAGCTACATTGGAAGGAAAAACACATTACTCATTATTCAGACAATAAGACTGTATCACATGTAGGGACCACTTCAATGCAGGTGCAAACATGTATATCCAAAAAATGGGATTTACACACTTTATCTGCCAGGTCATTTCCTTACAAACACCCACATTTTTCAAAGTGCCCAAGATGAGATAAAGAAATTCAAAATCTAGAAGCATTTACATCTAAGAACTAGATCTTAAAGGTTATCCTCACAGTTTACTACTTAAATATTAACAAAAGTATTGTCAGTGGAGATTAAATTAGTATTTATAAAGGCAAGACAATCTTCAAGTGAAGTCCCACTATTGGCATTCATACACAAGTGTTATACAGCCTATAAATAAAGTCAACATTTTCATGATGCAGTTTAACTGACCTCTCCCATTTAACAGGTGATGCTGTAGTACACCACAACAACACAAAGACTCCACATTCAGAAGGCTGAAAAAGTGACTCCTTTATTCTCGGAAAATGTCTCCCCTTTTATACCATTCTACGCAGACCAATTTGATTGGTGACAAGAAGATAAACCTCTTCAATCACATTGGTCAGACCAGACGGACATCAAGAAGAAGCCCCTCCTAGGGGAAATATGTAAACAATTTTGCTGTTACTAAAACATGTCTCCTGTTTACAGAAAGTTCCCTGGGAAAGGAATTTCAGAAACCAAAACATGTCAGGCACGAACCAGGGCTGCACACGGGCACTGATGTAGCTGAAGGAAATGCTTGCCAAGACAATGAGAGGGGAGGATCCACTCAACTGGAGGTTAGGAAACATGACTTCCATCTACAAGAGTTAGCACAATGGAAGATCTGGCCTGTCAGCCTGACCTCAGTGCTGGGGAAGATCCTGAAGCAGACACCTTGAGTGCCATTATGCAGCACATTTTGCAGAACAACCAGGGAATCAGGATAAGCCAGAAGAATTTGGCCATGATTGACCAAATTGATCTCCCTTTATGACAAGGTGATTCATTTAGTGGATGGCAGAAAGGCTGTGGATGACAGGCTGTGGATGTGTACACTCGGGCTTTGCTGATTCCTTTGACTTCACTTCCCACAACACTCCCCTGCAGAAACTGGCTGCTCACGGCTTGGACAGGTGCACTGTCCACTGGGATTTTGTCCAGAGAGTGGAGGTGAGTGGTGCCACATCCCGTTGGCAGCTAGTCAATAGCTGTGTTGCTCAGTATTTGGGCTAGTCTTGTTTAATATATTTATCCATGATCTGGTTGAGACGATGGAGTGCCCCCTCTGTCACTTTGCAGGTGACAGTAGGTTGAGATGGAATGTTGATCTGCTGGAAGGCAGGAAGGTACTTCAAAGGGATCTGGACAGGCTGGATCAATGTCTGAGGGCAAGTGAATGAAGTTCCATAAGGCAAAATGCCAGATTCTGGACTCGGGTCACAATAACCCCAGGCAGTGCTTAGAGTGGCTGAAAATCTGCCTGGTGGAAAATGATCTGGGGGCTCTGGTCAACAGTGGCTGAACATGAGCCCATGTGGCCAAGAAGGCCATGGACATCCTGGCCTGTATCAGCAATAGTGTGGCCAGCAGGATGAGGGCAGTGACTGTCCCCCTGTACAGGGCACAGGAGGTCACACCTCCTGTGTTCAGTTCTGGGCCCCTCATGACCAGACAAGAAAGATATTCCGGTATTCAAGTGAATCCAGAGGGCAACATAGCACCAGAGCTGGTGAAGCTTCTGCTCTCGGCAACTGCCTGAAAGTAGGTTGTAGCGAGGTGGAGGTCAGCCACATTTCCCAAATAACAGGTGTCAGGACAAGAGGAAACAGCCTCGAGTTTCTCCAGGGTAGGTTTAGATTGCATATTCGGAAAAATTTCTTTACTAAAAGGGTTCTCGAGCCCTTTAACAAGCTGTCCGGGGAGTCATCATCTCTGGAGGCAATTTAGAACACATGTAAATATGGCACTTAGGGACATAGTTTAGTGTTGGACTTGGCAGTGCTGGGTTAACCATTGGGGTCAATGATCTTGGAGGTCTTTTCCAAATTAAACGATTCTATGCTTCTATAAAAGCGTTGAAAGAACAGATCTGTGCCCTGCACTTACTTCTTACTGAAAAAAGAGAAGACTCAAGAACAATATTTGCCAGCTGAGGAGAACAAACAACCTGTAAACAGCAGCAAACTGTCAAATACTTGTTGGCATAACTATTTCTCTCTGACAAGTGTAAAGGGTAAGCCATCATTTTCAACTTCTAGTTACAGCCTGGTACTTACAGGGATGGGGTTTTTTTAAGAATAGCTACAAAAGTTTGTAAATATATATTTTAAGCAAAATTATGGCACATAAGTAGGTTTTGCTCTTATAAAATAACAATAAAACCCAAGAAACATACTTCAGTAATAACCTGAGGAAGGAAAGGCAAGGGGAAATATAAAGAATGAATAGAGAGAAAAACTTTGTCCCTCTCAGAAAAAGAATGGGATGAAGTTGGGACAAGGCACAAAATTAAACGCATCATAGTAGACAGTGATTCCATCAGAATGGATCTTTGTTTTTCTCCCATCTTTCCTTTCAGAAATTTCATAAACATTTTGAAGTTTTTTTAATTCTCAATTGATGCATCCACAGGACACTTAGCCCCAGGAATAAGGCATACATTGTACTGTGTTATCATGTACTGTGTTATTTTTACTAGTTATTGTAAAAGATATAAACAAATCAGATATAATTTGATACTGATGCCACCCTACATGCATATATTGCAAATTTCTGACCTTCTTATCAATGTGCTTACTCTCCCTATCACAATTTAAATGAATTACTATTTTACCCTTACCTTATATACAGATAAATTTCCAGAGAGATGGAATAAAAGAGTACACTTTTAAATGCAGTCCACATTCTTGTGCATTTTCATCTTGCTTTTTCTGAATCCCAAGTTTACATTTATGTGTATGCATTTATATGTATTTTTGGTTTATCATTACTTTTTTAGTTCTTTCTTAAGGGAAGTAGATCACTGAAAGACAAATCACACAAAACAAGTACGTGTCCTGGACATGCAACTACAACACAATCAATGCTTTTAAAATGTGGAGACATAGGTACAAAAAATATGCAATATACACAGGTTGCTTCCTCTCTAGCACTCCTTTTCAGCTTCCTGATCTCGGACATTCTGATCAAATCTCAAGCTATTTACAATAGTTCCAAAATGCTGACTTTGTTAATGCACAGACCTCAGCAGGACAAGGACTGTTGAGGATGATTGATTGAAATTCATAACATGTTGCAAAATGATTTCTTTGAGATAGCCAGTAGGGAACTCTTGTTTGTTGAACTTATTATTCATTCATGTATTCATGAAACAAAATACAATAAAAGCATAATCTCTCCATAGCGCCTGAATGATCACATTGAAATGAACCCAGAGCTTTGCAGTGCTAAGCAAGGTCTTTACTTTGCAACAGAACAGTTTTATATTGCAATATCATTAGCTGAGCCTAGAGTTTACATTATACTTACAAATCAGCCAGGGAAATTTAACCTGCACTGTAATCTAAGGTTATGCTGAAAATCAGATATTAAAAATACACATGCATGATAACAACTGCTTGTGGGAATTTTTTATTTCCTCCTTCCTAAATGATTTAGCAATTACTGTGTTGAAATGTAACTAAGACTGTAAATCTGCTTGCATTTTGACAACTAAAATATGGATCAAAACAAACACAGGAATAAAAAATACACTTTGGTGATTTGAAAGTTCTTAAAGTAAATCAGTAACAGGAAAATTGAGTTGTCAAACCTGTTATTTGAAAAAAAAATTACTGACAAGGCTTGAATCAGACTTTCCTGTGTTTGAAATATTGATAAAATAAAAGACTAAAATTTAAAAAGAAAATCAATGTAAAATGATCCAGCACTGAAAGTGTTTACATTCACAAATATGAATATTTATAAATTTACTGTACAGAATGATAAAAAGCATTGCTTGATTTTCCATTCCTTACTAAACTTTCCTGTTGCCTCTCTTTCTAAACTAATTATTTGCATGTTTATATTCAGCTTGAGCTAGTTTTGCATTCTATATTCACATCCTATCTTGTGAAGAAATATATTTACTCACTGTAGACATCAGGTTTTGCATTACTAATTTCCATAATTTGTCATTAATTTTCAACCACAGTAGATGCAGATCCACTTGGCAAGGCACTGTTACTGACCTTGCTGTTGTCAAACTGTTGTGCTAAACTAAGAGGACTCCTGGAAATCATCTTGACAAATGGTTTCTTCTTGCTTCAAAAGGAATCCTCCCTCCTCTCTGCAAAATGCTTATAACTTGTGATAAAAGGATAAGGAGTTCTTGACTTTCAAAGGTCTAGGTCAGCTTTCCATTGAATTCTTCCCACTACTTTTGATCAGCTAGATCAAAAAAAGTAAAAAAGCCTTGAGTTAATAAAGTATATCTGGCTGCATACATTTAATTTGATTTTGAAGGAGATAGAGAAAATAATTAGGCCCAAACATAACCTTCCAAAGTTAAAGTTAACCAGATGGGTAGATATTCACCTCAGCTCTCAACAAGAAAGTTGAAGGATCCCTGTTCATGGGACGCCTAGCCATCTTTCCAAAAAACTTCTTTCTCTAGCACTAACCTATGTTCTTACCCCTTGAACTTGGAAATGACTTTAGTCAGTAAAGGCTGTGTGAGCTCTGTTCAGCTGGCAAAGAATGGCAATGGATACCAAACCCAATGAGAAGCTTTTTATTTTTAGGTGCAGAAGACTACCTCTTCCCTTTCCTGTGATCTAAGCATAAAGGTTTGCATGATGGCATCCCAGCAAGGGAAAAGCATATTTTGATCTCTGATTTGATGCACTTAGCACAGCAAAAGCCTGTAATCAAGAAAGATTTCAGCCTTTTTGAATAAACTGCACTCTAATACTTGAACTGAGGAAATCACTTGTCTTCAAAATAATATGTCAATGAGATTTAACACCCTGCACAATTTCACTTAATGTTGTAAAGAGTGTTGGGGGTTTTTACTTGCAAAGATTTAAATATTCCCTTTTATTTACAGTTAATGTCTTGACCTGCTGCTACTCTTGGCAAGCATTTTGTTGTGTTGGTGCACAGAAAGACTAATTTTGATACCTCAAAGACAATAGTATTTTCCACATAATGGTGAAAAAACAGTGTTTTAAAGAAACTTTTCTTCAGTTGGGAAACAGTGACAATTGTTGTTATCAGCTTGTCATCACTTCACCAACTACTTCTGAAATAACTTCAATTTTTTTTTTTTTTTTTTAATTCTTTTCTTCTACATGTTATTACTGGTATAAGCTGTAAGTCGACAGACTTCTAAAAGTATTAAAAGCAACTCTACACCAGCTAAGAAGACATTCTGCTAACAAGTCACTTAACAATAAAGCTTCTGAGGCACTGGGGACATCTAAAAATGTTATTTCACATGCAATACCATTACCTCAAATCCTGACTCTGACTTGAGTCAAATTGGAAATTTTCAGAAAAGTAAATCTGGTTAACAAGCTCATAAATTGCAGAGATTAAATTAAAACAATATTATTTCAGTCAAATAAAACTTGTAAGATTCTTGCATTAGAATTAAATGATGAGGAAACAGGAATGAAATCAATTTTCTGAAACATATGAATAACCTCTTAGGAGTTTCTCTTAACAGAAAACAAGGTCTTTGCACGATAGGATGGGAGAGTCTTTCCTCAGGTCAATAGTTTGTGTTTCTCAACCATTTTTCTCATGACAAGTTCTTTTTCACATTATCAAGGACACGCAATCTTTCATGTCAGTGTATACCTATATACCTGACATGTATACCATGCAAACGTATACCTATATACCTGACTAGTGTACCTACAAGGCAGAGAATACTGGTAGGCAGAGAAGGTAGCTCAGTGTGCAGTAATTGTATTCACCCTGAGAATGATTAACTGGCTCAACAGTACCGATGAAACACTAATGATGTGTCTATAAAGCTTTCAGGACTTTGATTAACTTAACTTATTTTTGTTTAACACCACACTGAATTGTGCATCACAATCACAGATGCGGAATAAACACACACACACACACACTCTCACCCCAAAGTCCTTCTACCCATCCTTCTCCTCCAATCAAAGCTCTTACCAGCAAGAGCTTTCCTTTTGAAGGAATCAAATCCCTTCATTCTCAGACTGCTCAATCAAGCTTTTTGAAGCACTGTTCTCTTAGAAACTGTATCTCTCCCTCCTGTCTTAAAAGATGTTCAATACCTATATAAGGTAGTCAGATGCAGGCATGTCCTGTTCTAAACCAAAGAAGACCCCAGAAAATTAATCTTATTGTTAACTTCATATTGAAGCTGTTTCATCCAATCATTGACTATGTAAAGCTCCAACTCAGCTCTTGTACCTCACACCCTGTGGTCATTGTGCTTGCATTAATCTAGGCAAAGATAACTTGACCTAATTAACCAGCAATTGCTGGTTAATAAATATTAAATGATTGATTAAATATTTATCCTCTTCCATCTTTATTGTATACCATTTCCTATATCAAATGCTGACATTAGCAAATATGATATCTCCTATGATGGTTAAGAAGAAGTGGTAGTAAGGCAACATTTCAGACAGCAACTGTCTCCTATAGCAACTCTCCCAAGTGCCACTTTGAAAGAGTTCCTGTTAGATTCTAATTATCTCACTTTCTTATATCCATTTATCTTTAACTGATCTCTCATCTTCCTAGTCAGGTGAAATTGGGCTGAATATCAGAATGTCAGAAGTGAGAAGATCTCTGAGAGGAACTATACACCCTGTGATGGCAGATTAGGAAAGCACTTGAAGTGCATCTTTTGCTGTGGTGGAGGCCCCATCAATGGCCACCTACAGTCTGTAAGAGTCTGTGGATTTCCGAAATCTTGCTCATATATATTAGGAAAAAAAGTTTACCCTGTTAAGCTTTCTCTCTCCCTGTTGCTTATTATGAACACAAACAGCACTCAATGCTCAATTTAGCCATTACTAAATTTCTTAACTTTTTACATAACTATTCCCAAAAACACCTTGATCTGACCCTAGAGCAGAGATATTAACATTTAAGTGTTTCAGAGCACCAGTCTTTCTTGCTCATGCCCAAGTGTTTTGCACGCTGATTTCGACAGGGTGTGTGAACATGCCAGTGATTAGCCAAGTGTAAATCTTTGTTTTCATGTGAAGTTCATTTTAAGATCAAGGCTTCAGTCAGTGTAGCCACGGCAATTTTATTGTAGCACACTAATATCCAAACTGTTACCATGGAACCGAGTTACAAAGACTTGAACAATCAATTCCAATTATAATAGTTAAATGGTCATGACTTAAATCTTACAAATGGCAATTTTCATACACATATTTGAATTAAATAATTCTATTTATTGAGAACAGAGACAATTGTGCCTAGCATTGTAATACCAAGGCATGTCATTCAGGATATAATGATATAAATTGGCCTGATATTCACACATGCTACTTTTCTTTTTCCTTTTTTAACCTATATTCAAGTGCCATTCAAAAAGGTAGATTCCTGCTGTCTTTAAAGATCAAAGAAGCCAAGAAAATTACATCCAATCTGATCCTGAGCCATCAAACATTCATATGTTCGATATTTCAAAAAGCAAACACATCAGCACCAACTGGAATTGGCTTTTACAAGGTAATTTTTATCTGGAAGTCAAATAATAGTACAATTAAATTTCCCTGTTCATTGATTTTGGAATAAAGCAGAAGAAAAAGAATGGGTCAGGATAATCCAAAGACATTTTAAAATATAGATTTGGTTATTATTTTAGAAAGAACAAGAATAAAAGGTAATTTTAACTTTTTCCTTGATTGGAAGCAAGAAGAAGGAGAAACGAGTGAAATAGCAGACTAGGCAAAATAAGTCTCCTTGACTTAACCCTTCCTTCTAGCCTTGATAGGAGACACTGAATACTTTATTAGCACATACCTAATATACTGTCAAGTGGTCAGAGAACCAAATATTGCAACTATTTCAAGGGTACCATTGTTTTGTGAACTCTGGCAGGAAAATAAGGATAGAGAATATCTGCTTCAGCATAGCAAGTGAAGCACGCTACACTCACAGTCAAAGATATTTTGGAGCCTAAACATTAGCTACACTTATTGCTCATTTGGACAAAAAAATCAAAACATGGAGAAATCAAAACAGCGGGTTGTTTATTACGTGCCATCTGCCACCAACATGACATAAACTTGGACAGCGTGATCCATTACTGTTTGTGCAACAATAGCATGGAAGAGTTTACTAGCAGCAAACTTTCATTGAGAAGGTGAGTTTATTTTGCAATTGTTCACAGAAGATGCCAACTTATTTACATAATTTCTTGGGCAAATGTGGCAATCCAATACCTGAAGTCCCATTCACCTGGAAAATCTAATGTATGACAAGAAAAGAAAAACCCATACTACAGTGTGACCATTATGCCTCTGCAAAGTAAAAAAAAAATGCCTGCAGTATAAAACACCATGCTGATTTAAGCACTGCTGTCAACATTTGCTTCTTTCAGGCCCTAAGGACCAATACACTCTTACACGGAAGCAAATCTGGGTCTTACAGACAGGCAGAACTCCTGATACTGATTATTCACAGTTGGGTCCCCAGAAACATTTACCACATTTCATATTTTTCAATTTGAAAGAATCCACTACTTATACTGAAGACTCCTTTCTCCCAGAAATTCAATCTATCAATAAAAATAGAACATCAGTACAAGAAAGCCCATAACCATTAAACCCCCACCAACAGCAGAAAAACACCCCTTCAGAACTGTCTTTTACTTCTGGCTTTCCTTTAAGTGTTCAGTAAATTAATAACAACTATCCACCTGAAAAATCATTATGCACCAATATTGTCCTTAACCACAAAATAGTATTATTCACTGATGTGAAACTAAGTTGGAAACCTCTATAACTAACCATCTCTGTCACAGCCTCCTTTGTCTTAATTAGATGTGTATTTTGCTTCTAGGGTAAGCAAATGACACAAAGGAACCAAGGTTGACAGTTAATTTATTGTTACAGTAGTCAATTACTCATTTCTTTTAGCTGCTTTTCCCATCCACTTGAACAGCAAAATGAAAACTTGTGCCTTAAAAGTTAATGCTATACTAACGTGATGGGAAAAAAAAGAAAGGAATAGAGAAGAAATTACACAGGATCAGGAGAGACTAGAAAATTCAGAAATCTTGTTCAGAGACCTACTGATGTTGACCCACAGTTTACAGTATTATGGTGAATTCTCTTTATTCCTGTACTCTAAGAGCAAAGAGGAAAGCACATCATACATTTACAATAATAAGTGTTTCTCAAGTCTAAGGAATTTGAACAGAACTTGAAAGAAGGTCATTGATGTTTCTGATTTGTAACAAAAAACCCCTCAACCAATTAAAGACTTACTACATTTCATTCGAAATTACATCATATCAAATTTTACTCCATACCTGATATCTTCCTATTGTCCTACTGTTCTCCCAGGCAACCAGCAACTGGATGAGGGGACACAGTCTTAAGCTGTGTCAGAGAAAGTTTAGACTAGAGATCAGAAAAAAAATTATTTACAGAAAGAGTGGTTGGGCATTGGAATGGACTGCCCAGGGAGGCATTGGAGTCACTGTCCCTGGAGGTGTTTAGAAAGGACTGGATGTGGCACTCAGTACCATTATTAATCGATACAAAGGTGTATCAACTCTTTTATTTGTGTATCTATTAGGTCAGAGGTTGGAGTTGATGATCGCCAAGGTCTTTTCCATCCTAGTTGATTCTATGATACCATGACTCCTGAAGAAGCAGCCAGAAGATATATCTGTGTCTGATGGAGACAATGCCAGCCTTCTCCAAGCCAAGTCCCTCAGTAACAGTGGCAGCACCTCTGGGATAACAGATTTAAGAAGGGAAAGAATTTATTATGCCGAAGCAATTGCAGCCAAAGAGGAGTGAGAGCCCTGAGGAAACTAAGGTCAGTGAATCATAGAATTACAGGATTAAGGTTGAAAATACCTCCAAGATCATCAAGCCCAACTTTTGACACCATATTCTCATGCCCACTAAAACATATCATGAATGCCATAAAGAGAGAGGAGGTGCTCAAGTACTGGAGCAGAGATTCCCCTGAAGCCCATGGTGCAGACCACAGTGAGGCAGCTGTGTCCCTGCAGCCCATGGAAGTCCATGGGAAAGCAGAGATCCACCTGCAACACAGGGTGGACCTCACTCCAGAGCAAATGGATGCCTGACAGAAGGCTGTGACCCTTTGAGAAACCCACACTGGAGCAGGCTCCTGCAGGACTTGTGAGCCATGGAGAGAGGAGCCCATGTGGGTGCAGGTTTGCTGACCAGACTTGTGGCCCTGCAAGGATTCCATGATGGAGCAGCCTGTTCCTGAAGAACTGCACCTCATGGAAGAGATCCACACTGGAGCAGGGGAAGTGTGTGAGCAGTTCTCTCCCTGAGGAGGAAGGAGTGGTACAGATAATGTGTGACGAACTGACACAGGCAACCCTCTGCCCCCCTCCACTGCTGGGGTCGAGGAGATAAAGTAACATGAATGAAGCTGACCTGAGGAACAAGGGAGTGGTGGGGGGGAAGATGTTTTCAGTTTCAGTTTTACTTGTCAATATACCACTCTGATTTGTTGGGCAATAAATTAATTTCCTCAGGTCTAGTCTTTTTTGTCCATGATAGCAACAGATAAATGACCTCTCTCTGTTCTTATCTCAACCCACAAACCTTTGGTTGCATTTTCTCTCCCTTGTTCAGCTGAGGAGCGGAGTGATAGGGCAGCTTTGGGGGGCACTTGTCATCCTGCCAAGATCAACCCACCAAAACGTACAATTAGGCATATTTAATCCTATCTAAGAAGTTGTCCTAACCTTGGATGTTTCAGTAGCAAGTGGACCGATTTGGTATCCATTCTATAGATTCAAATGCACATTCACAACCGCAAAAACCTGGGAAAGCAAAGATACTCTATGGAGAGGAGCCAAACAAAATTAGCATGACTAAAATTAGCAAAATTACATGGCTCATAAACTCCAGGCAATGCCAAATTCTCCTCAGCCGAATGACTTCTCTTCCAAAATCTTAATATGTTATGTTTTCTTACTCTTCACAAGGCTTTCAGTTTTACGAATAAATGTTTTCCATACCACAAACAGATGCATTTAAATACAAGCTTTTTCTTATGAAAGCTAAAGAAAACCATTAAAAATTAGCTTAACCAAAGAAAAGTAAGGTATAGAAAAACAAACTTTTCTTCTACTACAACAGTTCAGATGCTGTGTTTGGGTCTGAGCAAGCTGTTTGGTCAGTTAAAATCTCTTACATTATGAATAATGAAAATAATCCACATGCGAAAATAGTCCACATATGTCATGGGCTTCCTAACTTTTTAAACCCTAAATCCCTGTCATCTATCAAAATTCCTCACCACTTTTTTTGACATTAAAACACTAGAGATGTACGGTGTTCCCCAAATGAAGATGAACTGAAGCCTGCCTTGAAGACCAGCTGTACATACATACATGATTTTTATGACCACGAGGTGGGTTTTGTATTAAAAATGCCTACAAGAGAAGAAAATCAAATATAAGAACATAGTAACCATACTCACATTATATAAAAAACATGGTTTAAGCTCAGTCAAAAACATTTGTATTTAATAATACTTAAAGCACTGTAGGCCTGAAGCCCTATTTTTAGATTTCAAAAGCTTCCTTTAAACTAATTTAACCTTGAGGGGAAATAGTAAAGGAATATTTTGGGGGTTGGCAATTTGGATAACTGAATTAGTAATAAAGAAACAAACACCTTATATATAAGTACTAATAATAATAAATACAGGGTATTTAATTAAACCTGAAGTTCAATATTTATTCAGAAAAAGTTCAGTTTTCCTAAAATAAAGGGTGATTTTTTTCTGAAATAGTAGCATGCAAATAGCATTCCAGTATACGAATGCAACTATTGCTTAATAAACTCTCTTCCTTAAAAAAAAAAAAAAAAAAAAAAAAAAAACCAAAAAACTCCCCCAAACCTAGTCTGAGTCAAATTTTCCTTGGAATGCTTTTTACCTCAGAATAACAGACATTAGCAAAATATTTCAGTCAGGCCTTCCAAATCTCACTATTATAAATTGTTCCAACTTAAACACATTTAAAACACTATAAAACCCAGCAAGTAAAATCTAAATCATACACTTACCAGTCTTCTTCCCACAAGCCTTGAAGTCTGAAAGTTACCATGGAAACAAATTCTACATTTCCACAAACTGGAAGAGCCAGTTAAAAACAAAACAAAACTAAAAAAATATTAACTCATTGCTAACTATGCCTTATTCAATGTACTAAGAAGTCTGTGGCTAACTAGCCTTTAAACAGGAATTGTGAGAGTGACACTCTCATTAATTAACCAATTGCCAATGGATGGATGGATGGATGGATGGATGGATGGATGGATAGGAAACGAGATACAGTACTTCATTCAAATAAGCAGTTTTTAGAGTGCATTTACAACAGGCCATTGTATCTCTTAATATTGCCACTAAAACACAAATTATCCTGTGACCTAGGTGGAGGCAGAACTACTGGCTGAAGCTTTAGATTCAGGTAATGTATACTCCAAGTGTGGGCTACATCAGAGAATTACAGAGATTTAATCTCTCACAGCTTTGGTTTCCTATCTATAAAATGGGGATGGCATAGCTTGTAAGAGCACACAATATTTGGGAAAGGGACTGCTCAATGTTTATCTGCATGTCATAGCACATCATGCCATATTGTGCTGTGCTTATATTCCATGATGTTTATCTGTGATCTTGGGCAATACGAAGCAGCTGGAACTCTCAAGGTCGTCACTTATGTCCACAGAGGTGAACAGATGCATCTCCTGATATCTATTTTATAACAAGGTCCAATACATTTCCGACTGTACATGACCTAAAAGTATATGAAAAATTCAAACACAAGGCCTGAAAGCCAAAACACGCACAAATGGGGATCAGCTAACCTAAGCTAACCCTGTTTGACCTAGGTACATGAAATTTCTACAACTGGATAAATTGCTCCTGGGATACTGGTTACTGCAGCAGTTCTTTTCTTATCCCAAAGATAAAAAAATAATCAGAAATCGTTCGTACATAAAAGTTGCTTGCAGAGTCTCCTGCCTTTGGGAGACATTATTCTCAACATATCCAACACTGAGATGCATCATCATCTTCCTGTTCAGTTTGAAATCTTATTTCATAGAATCAGACACTGGTGTGGGCTGGAAGGGACCTTCAAGATCATCACAAAGTTTTGAACTCCTCCCTGTCACAGGCAGGGACACCTCCCACTAGACTAGGTTGCTCCAAGCCTGATTTAGTGGAATTTATCCTCTGAACTCCCACAATTCATTTTAACCTTTTTTAATCACTATATTCATCTTACACATTGTGTCTTCTGAGAATGCCCACAATGTGACAGTCCTGATAAATGGCTCATACCACATGAATTCCTGTCAATTACAAACCAGCTCCTAAACACTCTCAACAATGAAGTATATCAGACAGTTACTGTTCTTAACATAACCCAAAGACAAACCCACTAAGTTTTTTCCCCTTTATTTCAGTTGCTGTTTCTGAGATCTTTGATCAAGCCATTTTGCAGGAATTTTGAACTTGTGCACTAAAGAATCACATCAACTGAAAAAGTTTAAGATCAGGAGTTGACAAGGAGTCAACTCCTTGTCAACTCCTTCTAAATTCTTTAGAATGCATTACGGTGCTACCCTTCCTGCACCAGAAAAAAAAAGTGGGGAAAAAAAAAGCCATCTCATTTCTACTTCAGTTTTTTTCCTCACTATTCTTTACTTCTCACCGTTAAAAAACTTACAAAAAATGTTTTCTTCAGCCTCAATGCTAAAGCAATAAATCTACAAAAGCAAATACCTAAGGAATCTGTACTTTCTTTACTTAAAATAAAATGAGTAAATATTACAGAGATTGAATTTGTTTACTTTAATTGTATATTATATGCGGATTAACTTTTCCCAGTTCTCAAAACCAACATTTTTGAGGTCCTAAATCCTCAATGTTATTCTTCCATGCTGTTCCAGTACAAACAGTAAAACTATTTCTAGAAATTCAAACTCTTTTAAACCTATTGTAAAATCCAGTCCTTTTTCTTCCTTTATTACAAAAAACATTCCTCAGGAGAAAACCAAGAAGATGTATACTACTTTTCCTATAAAAAATTCAAATACAGAAAAATATTTTTTTGCCTTTAAAAATACCAACTATAATAGCAAATTCCATCAAATTTCCTAGGACTGTTGGCACAGCATAAACATTCACTTTTCTTATTTAGAGGTATGTTTCAATGTTTTTAGATGAGAAAGATTAGCCACACATCTATGTGTGGCTTTAAGACATCCTTCTAGTTTCAGACTAGCTACTGCCTCATTACTACTGGTCATTAAAGAAAATTTGCAACAGAGCTGATAAGTAAAAAAATTTATCATAATAAAAAGAAAAGAGTATCAGATACTAAAGGAAAGCAGGGAGAGAGGGCAACTGAGAATTATGTGTTTCTCAAGAGATACAGCACAGAGGATGCTGATTAAGCACAATCATCTAAAACAAAAATAACTTTACTTCTTCCCCAGCTAAAAGAATATACAGTAATCACAACTAAAGAGGAAAAAAAAAAACATTAAAAAACAAAACAAACCAAAAAACATTCTCTGATTCAATCATTGGTTTTTAAGTCTTTAAAGCACCTCTGTATTTTTCTTCTCAAGCCCATTTTTCTTCTAAGGTTTGATCACCTGTAAAATTGTAGTCTCCCTCAGGCTGGAGATGTAACATTTGTTTTTTCCTACATCTTCTGTCATGCAGAAAAGAAATAAGAACAATCTTCAATGATATTTGTTTTTATGAAGTGATTACCCTGAAATTTGTACAATGTTAGTGCATTTTGAAAGTGTCTTTTCACACAGCAATAGGATGCGCACATATTTGACACAACTATTAATGTGACATGCTCAAGTAATTCATATAATATTCACATACCTATTGTCTGCATTGGCAATTGATTTACTTTCCAGAAATCAGTATACTCAGAAGTTTAAAATTCTGGTTTTGTAATTTTAGAACAATCATTTAAAGTTTACACAGCTTTAACAAAAAAAATCTTCACCAATTTTGGACTACAGTCCTGATACTACCTCAAACTGACCTTCATGTGTAGTGTCATCACCAGTTTGCAATTTCATGGTGTTTCTTAAAAGTTTGAACTTTTACTTCAAACTCATTTACTGCTGATCCTTGAATACTTTCTACAAATAATCCTTATTTCCTGTATATGAAATAGAAAAACACCTTATTCTTAAAATAATGCACATTTTATCTTTAACCAGAAGTTGAACAGTTTGGTTTCTCATTAATATTATAACTTGGACTGGAAGCATGTTATTTTTTGACTTGTGTTTTCTTAATGTCAGAATTGCTCTTCACGCAGCTTCTTGAACACTAACCATGTTTCTAAAGTGTAGATTATTTCTCAGAGAACCCACTAATACTTTCCCTATGCATACCCCCAGAAATATGTAGTACTCTAACTCAACATTGTGTTGCCTTGTTCTTAATTTCAAGGCATGTTTTCGTATGTTCCATAACATAGAAAAAATCCTATGCATGTTTAAGTTTTAACCAAAGTGTTCTCACATCTTGCACATATAAAATATTGCACATCATAACATTCTCACCTATTGCAAATGAAAAAACATTCAGAGAAATCTGAATTTTCATTTTCTGTGATATTTCTGCCTCTCTCAAAAGTTTGCACATGCGATATACTTTTTTACAGTCTGAAAACTTCACTCAAGTGAACTTCTGTAGATTTCCATCTTCTGAAAACTGGCTTTTTATTTAGGATAATTTTAAACTAAGTAACTTGTAGCCATATGCATTTTTTACTTATCACAAGGAACTTTAAGCAACACATGGGAAATGCCATAGACTGTAGCATCTTCCAATCTCTCAGACACGAGACAATAATCAAAGAGAGAATTAGCATCAAGCAACGTTTTCACAGACCATGAGTGGCTGAACCATCACATCTCTGAACACAGCTGACAGCTTGCCCTTATTTAAAGAAGCATTAGCAATGCCTTCCAACAATAGGGCCAGGTCTATTCCACTTCTTTTCCACAGCTACATAAAGGTATAGATGCCTCATTCAGCTGGCTGTGCAGGTCTTCTTAGCGCATCTAAGACTGGCAATCAGGGCACAAGACAAAGATCAGTCAGGGTAGGTTCCTCACTGTCATACTCTTGATGTCACACCCTTAACTGCTGCAGAAACCACTCTATAAATGTTCAAATTGTGTCTGCAGAGAAAATTGAAGCAGTGTCTCTTCTTCAAATCTACTTTCTGCTATCATAATACCTGCATCAAAATTATATCTTCGCAGAAAGACCTTCAACTTTTTAATATTTTCTTCCTTGGAAAAGCATCCACTAAACTTCGAACTCACATACACAGATATTTTAGCCTCTAAAAATATAATACAATTGGAGAAGAAGTTGAGCTAAAAATTTCTGTTGGGAAAAATCAGACCATAAAGTCTAACAAATACAAATAATATCCTGCAGTTATGACCAAACTGACTTCTTTTGCTGCTGTCCACTGAAATGTTTAACCAGCTCCAGGTTATTACATTTGACTTTTTATTAATCTTATCTACACTGTTACGTTCCCAGACTACTACAAACATTGCATGAAGTCTTGTCTTTATGGTAAATAAGCTCTATCTGGTTACCTAGGTGAAACATAAACTATTTTCTATGAACCAAATACAAAACTAAACATCTGAAAATGAAAACCTTAGGAGAAAAAAGAAAACTGAGGTTTGCTGCCAGAATATATTCTTTATATTTAAACATTCATACTCTCCTGTCAAATTTTCAAGCAATTATAGTAAACAATATTTAGTGTAATTTAATTTTAAATCTTATGCTAATTGTCAGTGACCTTTGAACCTTGGAAACAGTGCTACCATCCGCATAGCAAATGTAATTATGGAATCTGATTTCCTATATGTTGTAAGCAATGAAACTGCTTTAATTGACACTGATATATATTTGCAATAACTTTTGTGTAAATTAAAAATCAATGCCAATATTAGCTCCCTGGATCTTATTTTTATCAGACTGCTTATTTCTTTAGAATTGGAGATATGCAAGAGCAAATATTTTGCAGAATGTACAATATATGTTTTAAATCCCAGTGCAGTTTTCACGCGTGCCATTTATGTAAAAAGCCTGTATATCTTGCACTTATGTATACACAAATAAGGACAAATCCCATCAGATCTAGGCTGCCTTCAGGAGATTTTGCTTCCAGCTGATTTCTGATTGAATGTCAAGCATGCTTCACCATGACTAAGTGGAATATCATTATATTATCTGGTATCAATGCTGCAGTGCATTGTAGATATCCAAAACAGGGTTACAAAAAACCCCTAAAAGTAGAATTATTCACTTTGATTACCTTTTTCCAATTTTTATAGGGCATTCTAGATTTTAAGCCCTTCAGTCCTGTTGTGCATTCAAAGATATCCTTGGCAAACATTGCTTACATTTCTCTCCTATTTTATCATTTTTCTTTGTCTCCATACTCTTTGTTTAAATGTTGGAAAGCAAACTATAAATACATATAAAATGTATTTAAAGCTTTATACCAAGAAAGGTATCTTTGTTCAGCATCAATAAAAACATTCTGCCATCAGGATGCAAGCATTCATTAAGAATTCAGGTAAATTTCAGACTAGGCTTTGAAACAGTCACAATAGCCGCTGTGGGGAGTGGAAGGAAGGGGGTCTTTGTGGTTTGAGCCCTCAAAGCCAGCATGCTGGATTGAGTAAAGTATTTTTCTATTGTCATAAAAACCACAACTTACAAATTTTCCAAAAACATAAAAATGCCGGCAGTATATTTTAAAACTAGGGTGTTAACCATATAAGCTATATATTAAATAAAGATGGATTGAAGAACAATGAAGAGAATAACAACACTCAAAGCTATTACTCTCAGACACAGCACAGGGCCACATCTAATCTCACAGTGATTTATCCTGCTGTGACTGCACAGACTTCATTAAGCTTCATCCTTTATATAAACACAAATGAATACATAAATAGAAAGCAAAGATTGCACAGATTTTACAGTGGGGGAGGGGGGGGGGGAGGGACGGG